>JALGPY010000012.1:1200000-1800000 GCA_023055425.1 Linanthus parryae
GAATCTCGAAACCCAACCTTTGGATTGGGCGCTCCACTTGAATAATGAAACACTAGCTTTGAGTTTCACCAAAACGTGAAACCTAGCTCTTTTCTCCACCTAGATCTTGCAACGAGGCTCTGATACCAATTTGTTATAACCTAGGGGTATTCGAGCAAGAACGATGAGACGAAATCAAGAACGAGAGACACATTTAACGTTGTTCGCAAACGGATTCACAACGATCCCGCTAGCTACCATCACGGCCAAAACCCGACGTTTTACTGAGAGAGAACCCGATTACTATGCACACCGTGGCGACAACGGCCATGACGGCCACCCCGATACAACACCCACTCGACACACACAAGAGAAGCTCTCAAACACACCACTAGCTAATTTGTGAGAGTATCTTGTGAGGCCCACAAACCACCACTCTGGTTTGCTGACTTTCACTCGATTCAAGTCACCGAGTCAACAAGTTTGAATCAATGAACCTCCAAATCCCAACATTGATGACGTGATTTGTTGATTCTCTTCTACATTCCGGGTACTTGTATACCATATTTACCGCGTAATTTGCATCAGGCCAGACCCACATCATTTCTGAAGGATGGTTAGACAACCTCCTCTGCCTTTTTCTTCATCGATTTCTTGTGGGCACATTAAACATAATCAATCATTGTTTAAGGTTATGATACACATGGATATTATGAAGTATTAGTTATTAGCACGTTTGTTATGTGTCATTCGTTTTTTTACTTAATCATTCTCTTTAATTTAAGAGAAACTTAAGTTGTGTTTTCCGTAAAAATACTGACATAGACTAAACCGAAATTGAAGTGTTGTTTTTTTTTTATAAAAATGACGATATGAAATACCACAACATTTCAGAGTTGATTTTTTTTTTGCAAGAGAAAATCAAAACATGCATAACGGGGGACCGGGGGGGGGGGGGGGGGGGGGTGGAGTTGAGATGATAGAGAGCTAGTAGCATAACTACATAAGTTATATTTTCACAAGATTGATTCTTACACAACAACATTTTAGTTAACTGTCTTGGGATTTGACTCTAGCTTTGTTGGTGGTGGGCCTGCTGCTGCTTAAAATCACCTCAAACTATTAATGGACAATCACTATTAATTGGTAAAAGATTATTTATTTCTTCCCAAACTCTTAGTTCTATACTCAATGACGGGGTGTCCATAAATCAAACCTAAGAACCAATCACAAGCCTACAACTGTAACTATTGCATCTAAGACAAAAATATATATATTAGAAACCTAACCTACAAAATTTACGAGAAACAAGAAACGAATAAATTTTAGTTTCCGACATAAAAACAAAATTAGATTTAACATAACTGGTCAGTCTGAAAACTTACGAACCATAGAGTTGTGACATAACATCTACTGTTCCAGCATAATAACTTCACGACAAAACAGGGAGTTGTTCAGGAAAACCACCCGAAGCCCAAACATTAACAATGGAAAAACAAAATATAGCATATTTTTTGAAAGGAGGCTGTAAAATAGATGCATAATTACCAAGGAATCTATGTTTGGGTAACAGAGCATGCGAGTGATCTATGACTAATTTTGAAAAATGGAAAATCGATAGATACCTCGTGGATTTAGAAGATTATGGGCATTATTGAGACAATTTTCTTACCTAAGTACTTAAAATGCTAAGAAGGCTCATTATTGAAGATATTGAAGTTGTTGGATGAATCTTGGTGGACTAAACTGCAATGGGTGCCAAACTGATGACATGAATCTCTAAGTGCAGCAGCTACCGTCAGATCATCTTTCAGCATTTTTAATCTTAGTCGTTCATTTCTTTTATTTCAGTTTTAAATGAGACGATGTCGTTTAGCTTTGCTTATGTGGCTAGCTTGGACCGTGTGGCTGATGTGGCAAGCTCTCATTGGTCCTTCTATGTCAATTCTGTTATTTTCTTTTTCACTTTCCTTTTTGCCTCTAACGGCAAGATTATCTGTAGAAGAATGATGTTCTAGGGTTTCTAATTTTTCAATTGAATGAAAAGTTCATCTTCTTCTCCGTTTTAGATCTTCAACATGGTATCAGAGCCAGGTTTGTAGCTAGGCAACACCGTCGATCGGCGTTTCCTTTGTGCTAGGGGTGCTGTTTTGCATACCGATCTAGTTTCCTTTGATAGAAGTTTGTTTTTGGAGCTATGTCGCTTCCGACTGATGATGTTCATGTTTCTCAGTCGCCGAGCTCTGGAACTTCTGGTTCGCGTAATGCGATGGACGGATCTTCGCCGTTTTTTCTCCATAACTCAGATTCACCAGGTATGTCCTTGGTTACTCAGGTTCTTAATGGTGAAAATTTTAACATATGGTACAGATCTATGGTTGTGGCTCTTAAAGCTAAAAACAAATTGGATTTTGTGACCGGAGTTATAATTGAACCTGAACATAATACTGAGTTGTATTCTCTTTGGAAAAGATGTGATAGAATGGTGCTCTTCTGGATTTTGAATTCTGTGAGTAAAGAAATAGCATCTAGTGTTGTGTATTATGCAACAGCTAAAGAAATTTGGACTGATTTGATTGAGAGATTCTCGCAGAAGAACCTACCTAAAGTTTTCCAGCTTCGTAGTGCTATTTCTAGTCTAAGACAAGGTGGAATGTCTGTTACTGGTTACTTTACAAAGTTGAAATCTCTATGGGATGAATTAGGAAACTACACTGAGAGACCAGTTTGTTCTTGTGGTGTGCTGTAAAACTGTGCTTGCAATATATTGATTACAATATATAGAAAACAAGAACATGAGCATATAATGCAGTTTCTTATGGGGTTAAATGTGGGGTATGCACCTGTTAGAGATCAGGTTTTGCTTATGGATCCATTGCCTAGTTTGAACAAGGTTTTTTCCAAAGTTGTGCAGCAAGAGATGCAGGGAAATATCAGTTTGAATAATTCAGCATCTCCCACAATGGCTATGTATGCTAATAACAATCAACAATTGCCACCTCCCATGTACTCTAACACACACAATGCAGGAGGGCATAACATGAGTTTTCAACATCAAGGGGTGGATACTAGCAGTGGTCATTCTCAAGGAAGTCTTAAGTCTAGACTAAGCTGTCACCACTGTGGAGGCACAGGGCATGTCAAAGCAAAATGTTGGAAGCTTCATGGTTACCCTTCCAATTTCAAGAATAAACACAAAGCTCAAGCACATAATGTAGTTACTGAAGATGTGTCCTCAGATTCATCCAACACAAAAGGAGTTTTTTCTTTCACTCAATCCCAATGTCAGCAAATGATGAGCTACATTAATACACAGATGAATCAATCTAATCAAGGGAGTTCAAGTGACACAAACTCAGGATCTTCCCCATCACACAATTCTCAATCTACATTAATAGACAGTCCTATTAGTCAACGCTCAAGGGGGGGATTCTATTTATAACAACCACTTTATGGATGGTGTTATGAGATCTTATGGTCTTGCTGGTTCTACATGCATTACTTCTCTTGATTCTCAAGCTTGGATCATTGATAGTGGTGCAACAGACCACATGTGTCATGATATAAGAATGCTACAGAATGTGATCAGAGTCTCAAATGTTCAAGTTTGTCTGCCAAATGGAAAGAGAGTTGCTGTGACACATGTTGGGGAGGTGGAGCTTACTTCTGCACTACATTTGACAGGGGTTTTGTGTATTCCAGACTTCCAATTTAACCTCATTTCCATGACTCAACTAGCCAAACAGCAAGGGTGTCATTTCCTTTGTGATGCAGAAAAATGTCAAATTCTGAATGCAGATTCACAAGAGATACTTAGTGAAGGTAAGAGAGTGGATGGTCTTTATCTTCTTGTGCCTACAAGTACTACTCTAGCCATCTGTAATCTAGTTCCAAAGACTTCAAAAGAGTGTGCAGGAACTGTTTGGCATAGAAGATTGGGACATCTTTCTGATGTCAAATTGAAATGCCTTGGTAAGGTTTTATCTTCTACTTCAGAAGTGGATAACACTCTTTGTGAAGTGTGCCCTTTGGCTAAGCAGAGGAAGTTACATTATCCCAGCATTGGTAAACTAGAGAAGAGACCCTTTTCTCTAGTACATTGTGTATATGGGGCCCATATAGGGTTCCCACTTATGATGGTCACAAATATTTTCTCACTTTAGTTGATGATGCTACAAGGATGACATGGGTGTACTTGCTGGTCCATAAATCAGAGGCTCAAGTTTATATTCCCCAATTTTACACCATGGTTGAGACACAATTCAAGACAAGGATCAAAAAGATAAGAAGTGATAATGCTAAAGAGCTAGCATTGGTTGAATTCATGTTGGAGAAAGGAATAATACACCAACTCAGTTGTGTTGAAGCACATCAACAAAACTCAGTTATTGAGAGAAAACACCAACATTTGTTAAGTGTTGCAAGAGCTTTGACTTTTCAGTCTTCATTACCATTGAAGTTTTGGGGAGATAGTGTGCTCACAGCTACCTTTCTCATCAACAGAACACCTACTAAGGTTCTCCATAATAAATCCCCATATGAGTCTCTTTTTGGAAAGCTGCCTGATTATGATTCTTTGTTTTTGGCTGCCTATGTTATAGTTCTACTCTGATGCAGGGAAGAGCAAAATTTGAACCTAGAGCTGTACCTAGTGTCTTCTTGGGTTATGTCTTTGGCATGAAAGGATATAAGTGTTATAATTTGCAGGATGGGAGCTTCTCTGTCTCTAGAAATGTGATATTTCATGAATCAGTGTTTCCCTTTGCTGCCAAGTCCAACTCCCTACCATCTTTGATTAAAGATCTTACTCTACCTATTAGCCATATTCAAGACACTTATTTTGACATGAATGACTCATCAGCAACACCAGTTGCTTCTCCTTCAGACATTGTTTCTGTTCATGAAGCAAGTGAGTCTCTTTAGTCTCCACACCCCTCTGCTCCTGATCCAATTGTCAGAAGAAGCCCTAGGATCATTAGAACTCCACCACATCTCAGGGAATTTGTGGTTAACAAACCAAGACTGGTCTCAGATTGCTTGACTCCTATGCATTATGATTCTGTTTCTGGAGGTACACCTCTTTATACTCACTTCTTGGCAGCTGTTGATAGTATTGTAGAACCCAAAACTTACAAGGAAGCAGCTCAATCTGACAGTTGGATTAAGGCAATGAGAACTGAGCTTCAAGCTCTTAAACTCAACCATACTTGGGATATCACATTACTTCCACCTGGACAAGATGCAGTGGGTTGTAGATGGGTTTACAAAATTAAACTCAAATCAGATGGCACCATTGAGAGGCACAAGGCTAGGTTGGTGGCAAAAGGCTACACTCAGACAGAGGGTATAGACTATAGTGATACCTTCTCTCCTGTTTCTAAGTTACATACAGTTAAGTGTCTCTTAGCTCTTGCAGCTAGTAAGGGTTGGCATCTCATGCAATTAGATGTCAACAATGCATTCTTGCATGGAGACTTACATGGAGAGGTCTATATGGACTTACCTCCTGGATATGATTCTCCTATTGTTCAATCTTTGAGTTCACAAGATCAGGTTGTTTGCCATCTCAAGAAATCCCTCTATGGACTCAAACAAGCTTCAAGACAATGGTATAGCAAGTTTTCTACAACTTTGATATCTCTTGGTTTCATTCAAAGCAAAGCAGACTACACTTTGTTTGTGAAAAGTAGTTCTACTGTTTTTCTATGTATTCTTGTGTATGTGGATGACATAGTTCTTGCTGGTACTGACTTAGCTGAGATGACATCTTTGAAGAATGTTCTTCATGGGAATTTTCAACTCAAGGATCTTGGTACTCTGAGGTATTTCCTAGGGTTTGAAGTTGCTAGAAATGATCATGGTATAACCATGTGTCAGAGAAAATTTGCTTTGGAAATTTTAAGAGATGCAGGTGTAGATACTGCTTTCTGACATGACAGATCTTGGCCACGTGGCGGCCATCCAGCACACCATATTGTGCTCCACACACACAGGATCACCAGCCGAGCTGATCCATGTGGGGGCTGCGAGACAGAGCCCTCGCATACCACTGCACGGGACTTGTAGGGACTTAGTGGTTTGGAGGCTAGAGTAAGCCCTGTCGCGTGCGAGCCAAGCCCGCACGCGACCTTTAGTAACTGTTTTGAGAGATTTATGGCACGAGCTCCATAAACCCGGTCAAACCCGGTCAACCTCGTAACGGTTCCGGTATTCGCGCACCACGTGCTCTAACGGTTCCTATATACTCGGACGAACGTGCCGTTATGGTTAAGCTAATTAAGCCGCCATTAATGGGCGCATTAACCACACTACAACGGTCACGTTCTCCAGTATATATAGATCGTCAACCTTTCCATACAAAGGAGAACACACTGCCATACGCGGAAGCTCTGCCAAACCTCTGTCTCTCTCTCAGACATTGCTACTGACTTACTCTCTCCCTACACACATCCCTATTCTTCCTGTGCGATCCTTGATCCACTACACACGGTGCACACGGAGGTCCCCCCGCCGGAATCTCTTGTGCACATTTTGGTGAACCCGACGTGAAACTTACCGGCAAAAGCAACCATGTCTCAGGAGGATGATGTCAGCAACCGATCGCCTTCCACCGAAACTCCCTCGGGAGACGAGACCCGCCGTACTCCGACGACTCCCGGCGAAGCACCGACGTTAGAGTCTTTGGACGCCACTGTCCAGAGTCAGGCGAAAGCTCTCAAATCCCAATCTGCGCAACTAGAACAAATCTTGGCTGTTCTAGGCACCCTCGCGCCGAATCCTCCACCGGCTGCCGCTATCCCTCAAGGAGGAGGAACCCCTACTGCTCCAGGATTGGGAGTGCCAGCCACACCTCCCAACCCTCATCTGCAGACTCCACCGTCGGCTGCGCAACTGCCTTCGGTTCAAGGATCAACGGCACAGATGCTGCCTCCTGCTGCTCACGCTCCTCAGCCCTCGGCTTTGGCGTCCAACCCAACCCTGCAATACCCTTTGCCTCCCCCAACGATGATCTGGGGAAACGCGGGTACTCAGTATGCTCCCAATCCTCCGGCGGCATATGTGTCGCCACCGCCTACGGCAACCCCTCCGGCGACCACCGAGGGAAGCATTCCAGAATGCATGACGTCTTTGCAAAAGCGAGTGGACACCATCCTGGCTCATCAGTCATTCGCGGATACCATTATCCCGAAGTTAGACAATGATCCCCCTATTCCACGAGAGATCTATCTCATGCCTAACCCGGCGGGGTACAAGGCTCCCAAATGGGATAAGTTCGAAGACGTCAATGGAAACGCTCATGAGCATGTCATGCGTTTCATCGACGTCATGGGTCCATACGGAGCCGATCCCAAACTACTGATGCGGGAGTTCCCAAAATCTCTTGGGAACGTAGCATACAAATGGTACCGGACATTGGAGGCCGGATCCGTGAAGACTTGGGACGACATGGTCCAAAAGTTCTATACCAAGTTCTTTCAAATGGAGGAAAAGGTGACGATGATCCATCTCTCGCGGATGTACCAGAAGCGCGAGGAGGATGGGATCACCTTCATCAAGAAATTCCGGGCGAAATCCTTGGAGTGCAAAGATCCAATGCCCGAAAGCCGGCTCGTGGAGATATGCCTACAGTGCATACGAGATGAATACAAAGGTATGCTCATCAATTTGCAAACACCTACGTTTTCAAAACTAATCGAATGCACGAAGAACATCGAGCCCATAGTCGAGAGACAGAAAAAGAAGAACGCTCCAGAGCGACCTGCGAGCGGCACCACTTACAAGATCGGAAGGTTCAGCTACAAGCGGGGACGCGAAGCTGAGGTCAACACAGTTTCGCCCCAGAAACAAGCGAAGGTTGTGAAATTCGATGTACCGCCTCTGCCATGCTCGGTAGAGGAAGCGAGTGACCTCTGCAAACAGTGGCGCAAAGACGGCGTCCTGCCACCACTCGAGAAAACACCCTCCAAGGAGATGGTGAGGGACCCTAAGTGGTGCGAGTACCACGGCAAGATCATGCATCCCACCGCCGAGTGCAAGAAACTCAGGTTCGCGTTCGATCAGAAGATGAAGAACGGCGAGCTAATCGTCAGCGACAACAGGAAGGACGTGCGCAACAACCCACTCCCTGCCCATACAGAGTCAGGCTCGAAAGGCAAAGAGGTCGCCATGATCTCGATCGTATACCTGGAGGAAGTCGCAGAGGATGGTCTACCCATCATTGCTGAGGTCCATCAAGACGAAGATTATAGCATGGACACGGAGGATGAACGTGCCGACCGCATGAAAGGGTCGCACGGCTTCAACAAATTCTTCGACGAGATGAATCTCTCCGAGAGGTGCCGAACTGATATGACAAAAGCAATCTTAAGGATAGCGGAGGACTACGAGGAGGACCTCGTGGTCTCCAACGGGAAAGTCATCAGGGCGTTTCGTTCCACAGAAAAGCTCATGACCTTTTCTGCCAGCGAGAACAAGACGGATGCGAGTCACCAGAGGCCTCTGTACGTGACCGCCATCATCAATGGCGTCGAATTCAAGCGAGCATTCGTCGATGGCGGAGCAGCGGTCAACGTTGTTCCACTCCACACACTGAAGCTAGCAGGGATCCCCGAGCACAAGGTAGTAAAACGTCCATCTCCACTGGTGGGATTCGGGAGCGACTCTAGAATGACGATCGGATGGATCCGCCTAGGCGTCCAGATTGGCAAGATCAAGTGCTCGGCGAAGTTCAATGTCATAGACGCGAACACCACATACCACATGATCATAGGTCGAGCCTGGATTCATCGCTTCGACGCAGTCCCTTCGACGGCTCACCAAGTTATGAAAGCTATCTGGAATGACAGAATTGTCGAGATACCGGCTTCGACTAACCCGTTCAACTTGGACGAAGCACATCTCAGCGAGGCGGTGTGGTTCACTGAGATGGCGGACGAGCAAACACCCGGGCCTTTTAACCCTACTCCTTTACCTCTCTGGGAGGACATCAAGGACCAGTCACCTGCGGGCGTGATGGTGACAAGGGAAGATGCCAAGGAAAAGCCGCCTGCACGCGAAGAGGCGCCACGTATCGCATATCATAGAAAGAATGTGTACACCTTGAAGAGGATCGCGAAGCATGACCCCGAGGGCAAGGAGATAGAGAGCTTCTACGCCAATGGGAAGAAATGCTATCGCATATGAAGGTGCGCGGGGATGTCCTCACACGGGCATGGGGATGTCCCTGAGCAAATCAATCAAATCGAGCAAGTCGCGCTAACGGAAGAGCCAACACAAGGCACTCCAGACGAGAAACTCAAAGAAGCGCCTGAATGCATGGAAGACAGGCCAAGACCGCAAAAGCAAGAGCTAAAGGAAGTGTTCCTCAGCCCGAACGAGGAAAAGAAAAGGCCGGTCTTCCTGAGCGCGGACCTCACAAGCGAAGAGGAACAAGGACTGCTGCAGCTCCTAACTGAGTACAAGGACGTGTTCGCATGGGAATATGATGAAATGCCAGGTCTGGATACAAGCATCACCATGCACCGTTTAGACATCATCCCAGGGTCTAAACCGGTCAAGCAAAGCACCAGAAGCTTCAGGCCAGAACTCAACGTGAAGATCAAGCAGGAGATTGTCAAACTCCTAGATGCCAAGTTCATAGAGCCAAATCATCATCCCACATGGCTGGCCAACATCGTGCCGGTGGTGAAGAAGAACGGACAGCTTCGCATCTGCGTGGACTTCCGAGATCTCAATCGCTTCTGCCCAAAGGACGATTTCCCACTGCCCAACATCGACTTGCTTATCGATTCAACAGCAGGCCATCGCATGTTCAGTTTCATGGACGGTTTCAGCGGATACAATCAAATCAAGATGGATCCCGAAGATGCGCGGAAAACTGCATTCATCACTCCTGTGGGGGTATTCAACTACACGGTAATGTCGTTCGGTCTTAAGAACGCGGGCGCAACCTATCAGCGGGCCATGATGGCTCTGTTCCACGACATGATGCACAAAGAGGTGGAATTCTACGTGGACGACCTGGTGGTTAAATCCAAGCACGAAGTGGATCACCTTGCAGACCTGCGAAGGGTGTTCAACAGATGCAGGAGCTTTCAACTGAAAATGAACCCCATGAAATGCGCGTTCGGCGTGACCTCGGGGAAGTTCTTGGGATGCGTGGTCCATCGCCAAGGGATCGAGCCTGACCCTGCGAAAGTGTCAGTCATCACCAGCATGACGCCACCCCATAACCAAAGTACCTTGAAAACATTCTTGGGAAAACTGTCGTACCTGCGGAGATTCATCCCCGCAATTGCAGAAATCACGTGCTGTTTTAGCACTCTCCTCAAGAAGGACGCCGCGTACAACTGGGCTCCGGACCACGAAGCTGCATTCGAAAAGCTGAAAGAGCTGCTCACGTCCTCAAAGATAATGATCGCACCCCAGCTGGGATCACCGCTTCTGCTATATCTCACATCAACAAGGAGATCTATAGGAGCACTCTTGGCTCAGGAGTATGAAGGCCAAGAGAGGCCCATCTACTATATCTCTCGCATTGTACAGCCTGCTGAATCAAGGTACACAGACATCGAACGTCATTGCCTTGCTTTATTCTTTGTGATAGAAAAGTTGAGACACTATTTTGCATCACACAAAGTAGTGGTGGTCACCAAGAGCGACCCCATAAGATATTTGCTAACTCACACTACTCCGGGTGGGAGACTGGCGAAATGGTACATGACCATCTCTCAGTACGATATCACATGCGTGAAACCAAGAGCGATCAAGTCGCAGGCGGTAGCGGATCTGTTGGCACAGTTTCCCGACAACAGCCACGAACCCGTGATCGAAGAAGAGCTCGAAGGCCCTGAAATCTACACAATCGACGTGCCCTATTGGACCCTCCACTTCGACGGTTCGTCAACCAGGAAGGGCGGAGGCATTGGGATAGTCTTGACCAAACCAGATGGGGAAGTCGTACAGATGTCCGCAAAGCTCAACTTCGCAGTCACAAACAACGAAGCGGAATACGAGGCTCTCATCGTGGGGCTCCGTGCGGCAAAAGCCTTGGAAGTGAGCAACTTAACAGTCATGGGAGATTCCAAGCTGATTGTTAAGCAAGCCTCGGGCGAATATGGTTTGAAGGAGATCAACCTCCTGTCTTATCGTACCCTAGTACAGAAACTGATGCAACAATTCTGCGATGTGAAGTACGAACACAAGCCTCGAGCAGACAACAGGCACGCAGACGCCTTAGCAACTCTGGGATCTAAGGTCAGCATAGACAGATGCCCTGCAAGGATTTCCATCGAGGTGCGAACATCGTCAGCATTAACAGAAGATGCGTGCGACGACGAACACATGAATGATGCAGATTGGCGGAAAGCAATCCTGCAAGCCATTACGAAAGGCACCAGCAGCGAAAGCTGGGCACTCACAAAAGGATACTGCATCCACGACAACACCCTTTACTACAAGGGTCCTGGAGGAATACTCATGCGGTGTGTCTCCGAGCAAGAGGGACAACAGCTGTTAGAAAAGATTCACCAACACGCTTGCGGAGAAAGCGAGGTGTCAATCTACAGAAAGGCTCAGAGATATGGCATTCATTGGCCAGGCATGTCAACAGCCGCAGCCTTGATACAAGGGAAGTGCGAAAGTTGCGCGCTAATCAAAGACTCTCTACTCGTCGCCCTAACCGATGACGACACGGACTGGAGGAAGCCACTGTTTGATTTCCTCACCCACGGCACCACGCCCGAATCGAGAAAAGAGGCCGAAAAATTGAAAAGGAAAGCGTCTCGATACGTGGTACAGGAAAACCTGCTTTGGCGAAGAGGTCACGAGGGCAACTTGCTGCGATGCCTAGACGGCAGAGAAGCACAAGAAGTCATGGACCTTTCTCATCAGGTGGAGCATCAAGGAGGTGCGAAATTATGCAGACAGCCCCTCTCAATCGGATACTTCTGGCCCACCATGGAAGTCGATTGCCGCACTAAAGTGCGACGCTGCCAAGAATGCCAATTCAAAGGGAACCTAGTGCACGCTCCCGCCGTGGACTTACATGCATTAGGGACGCCATGGCCATTTCACACATGGGCTCTGGACTTCATCGGTCCCATCCGACCGACGTCGCATGGGAACCATTTCATTCTCACCGCAACCGAGCTGTTCACTAAGTGGGTGGAAGCAATACCACTAAAGACGGCAAATGCGCTGGCTGTGGTCAATTTCATCCAGGAAAGCATCGTATGCAGGTTCGGAATCCCAAACACCATTCTTTCAGATAACGATACTCCTTTTG
The DNA here is from genome assembly GCA_023055425.1 of Linanthus parryae. Classification (NCBI taxonomy): domain Eukaryota; kingdom Viridiplantae; phylum Streptophyta; class Magnoliopsida; order Ericales; family Polemoniaceae; genus Linanthus; species Linanthus parryae. The sequence goes on from JALGPY010000012.1 coordinate 1,212,266, forward strand.
TTAATCGCCAGGTAGCTGCGAAATTAGCGGAGTACAACATCAGGCAGATATGTTCTACCCCTTACTACCCAAAGGGAAACGGACAAGCCGAAGCGACTAACAAGACGCTGTTGAGAATATTGAGCAAAATGGTCGCGGACGACCACAAGAAGTGGGCCGACTCTCTAAGCATAGCTCTGTGGGCCTACAGAACTTCTCCAAGGACACCCACAGGGGCCTCGCCATTTCTACTGTGTTACGGGGCCGAAGCTGTGGTACCTGCGGAGGTTAGAGTCAACTCGGCAAGGCTGGCCTTCCATACACTCTATGAAAATCAACGCGATCATGACTTAATCTTGCTGGAAGAAAAGCGAGAACAAGCCAAAAGGACTAACAAGCGGTACCAAGAAAGAATCGCTCGCGCCTACAACAAGACAGTCCAGCGAAGGGATTTCGCAGTCGGAGACCTGGTCTTGCGCGCATCTGACCACTGCATGCGAGAAGCAACTCACCCAAAGTTCGCAGCTAATTGGGAAGGACCCTTCGAAGTCACAGAAGTCTTCGATAGTGGCTACTGCAGCATACGAAGGTTGCACGGTACAACCTCAACTCCCAGTTCAATCAATATGCGCTGGATCAAGAAGTACTATCCCTGACTTCTCTCATTTCATACGTTTTATGATAACGTGCTTAATGTCTCATGTGGCTATGATTTACGCAATCTCCTCTCCCATATGAGAGGATTGTAATCCCATCTCTCCCATATGAGGGCATTATAATAAAAGAATTCTCCCAAATGAGAAGTTCATATTTCTAGCTATTTATGTTGCCCTATTTAATTTGTTATTACTGTTAACAATGGTTTATTCGCTGCAATAGCAATTCATACAAATGCGATCTTAATTGATCATATAAGCCTATCTCTTTACGATAGCAGCCAACGCAAATACGATCTTAAGTGATCATCTAAACCTATCTCTAACGATAGCAGCTAATGCAAATGCGATCTTAAGTGATCATCCAAGCCTATCTCTCACGATAGCAGCCAATGCAAATACGATCTTAAGTGATCATCTAAGCCTATCTCTAACGATAGCAGCTAATGCAAATGCGATCTTAAGTGATCATCCAAGCCTATCTCTCACGATAGCAGCCAATGCAAATACGATCTTAAGTGATCATCTAAGCCTATCTCTAACGATAGCAGCTAATGCAAATGCGATCTTAAGTGATCATCCAAGCCTATCTCTCACGATAGCAGCCAATGCAAATGCGATCTTAAGTGATCATCTAAGCCTATCTCTTACGATAGCAGCCGACACAAATGCGATCTTAATTGATCATCTAAAGCCTATCTCTCACGATAGCAGCCAACTCAAATGTGATCTTAATTGATCATCTAAAGCCTATCTCTCACGATAGCAGCCAACTCAAATGCGATCTTAATTGATCATGTAAAGCCTATCTCTTACGATAGCAGCCAACTCAAATGCGATCTTAATTGATCATGTAAAGCCTATCTCTTACGATAGTAGCCAAACGCAAATGCGATCTTAACTGATCATCTAAAGCCTATCTCTCACGGTAGCAGCCAATTCAAATGCGATCTTAATTGATCATGTAAAGCCTATCTCTTACGATAGCAGCCAAGCGCAAATGCGATATTAAGTGATCTTGTAAAGCCTATCTCTTACGATAGCAGCCAAACGCAAATGCGATCTCAATTGATCATCTAAGCCTATCTCTCAAGATAGCGGTCTACACAGGTGCGATCTCAAGCCTATCTGTTATGATAGTGACTTATACACAAAACGATTTTACCTGATCTTCTCAAGCCTATCTGTTACGATGGCAACGCATGCGCAAGATGATTTTACTGGATCTTCTAAAAGTCTATCTGTTGCGATAGCAATTTATGCGAGAAACGATCTCAAGCAGTTAGCAAATAAAGCCTATCTTTTGTGATAGCAGTTCGCACCACTTAATGATCTTAATTGATCTGCTAAAGACTATCTGTTACGATAGCAATGTTGTGAACATGATCTTAAATGGTTTGCAACGGCCAACTGCAAGCCCATCCGCCGAGATGGCACAGCTGCGAAGATACGATCTCGAACGATCTAGCAAAACACCCGCGAATCAATATATCGCAGATACGAAACAATTACTTAGCATTATGCAAGGCGAAATGTGCCGAAACGCATGCGAAATTGTATTTGTTGTAAAGAGACAGCAGATAATACAGAAAACTATTTATCATTACGAGTCAAATGACTTACAATTTATCTGTCTAGATAGCAGCTTAAAAACGAAAAGCTCGAATCTAACTACGCAGCCAACATGGCTTACAATACATTCGAAAAGTGGCTGGTAAGCCAGCAGAGACACTAGGAAACTCCCGACTAAGAAAAGGAGGAACCCACCGGTCCTAACACCGGCAGTTCAACACGCAGATCTGCGGCCAAAGATCTATAGCAAAAGGGATGCTGCCGCGAAGAGATCAGCTTGTCATTTGCTACATCCCTAGCAGCAAGGTCGGGGATGCGATACGCCCAAGACCCCAAGGAATGACAAAAGCCTCTGTTTGATCAAGATAGGCGCCGGAGGAGCTTCCTGTTTCGACACATACTACTCTGCAAAACAGGCGAAGCAGTCATTCCTCTGGTGATGGATTCCTTGTCATGTTGGACAAGGGCATTGACGAGCACCCTGAGTTCAAGAACGAAGAGGCAAGAAATCCTCCTCCAGGGATGCTGGAGGAGAATTCCGCCGTTCATTACGAAGCGGTAGCACGGTCACTTCGGCGCTGCACCTCGCCACGAGGCGGCCGGAAACATGACCTGCACACATAATACACGAAGAAATTTCTTCGAACACGCATGAGATATTATCTGCATCTTCTTTATGATGGTTATAAAGAGCAATAGGCCTCATAAAGTGGATCTTGGAAACTATTTCTATAGCACAAAGCGCAAACTCAGGATTCAAAACTTGAAGTTGCCATGAATCAACGAAAAACAAGCGTTGAAGCCAGCAGTCGTAAGGACTCACGGCAAAACACATGTTTGGGATGAAGAACCCAAATAGCAAAGACGGGGTTTATATAGACCCTGTACAGACTCTTCGGTTGCCTAAGATGAGTCAGCAAAATTCAAAAAGAGGGTAAGTTCAATCACTTACGCCTTGAAAAGCGGTAACAATCAATTACCCTACTAAAGGCTACGACGATTCAGTTGCGTATCCTAATAAATGACGGATAGTCATGATTCGGATGGACTTCCCAACGGAAGTGTGCTTATCTGCCAAGAAATTAGCGCGAAAATCAAGCAGAGAATCAATTGCTGATGTCATAATTGGATATGCACAGATATGTCCAATCAAATCCCAGAAAAGGGCAAAACGGGAAAATTCATTGTTCTTGTTAAAAAAAGGGGGAGAAACCCTAGCAACATTACATTAATGTTCAAGATATTACATTAATGTTTCAGCTATTTTTCGAACTATTTTTGCAAGATTCGAAAAATCAAAGCAAATTCTTGATTAAGGAGTCTTGGGGCGCGAACTGCTCGCTCAGCTTCTCCACCTGTTCCACTTCTTGCTTCAATTGCTCGCACCTGGCATTCATCTCATGATATAGCTTCAGAGCTTCATCAACCCTTTGCTTCTGCTGCTCCACCTTTTGCATCTCAGCTGCGAGATTCTGGTGACCGAGCTTCAAAGTTACAGCCGCGCGAATCAGCGTGACTCTGTCCTTAAGAAACTTAAAGCCCATTCTGCCTTGGACTTTGGTCACGAGGTTTTGGCACATGCCACATAGCAATTCAGCGCTCTGGACCGAAATGGTCGCAGGCGTAGCCGCAGATAGCTGCTCCAGTATCCAGATGGCTTCAGTGAGGAACAGCCTCCTGTCAAAGGGCCCGATCTCCAGAGATCTCACAAATGAGCGAGGGTACCTAAGACGCATTCGAACCACCCAGTCCACATCGGTTTGCTTCAAACCTGAGGAGACGTCAAAGATAAGTTATGATGTCAAAACTCGCAAGCGAATAATGCGACGTGCGAACAGTAAAGCTCTACTTACCAGTTCCTTCCAGAATCTCATGAAGAGAAGGAATGCGGGCTGCCGGGTTGTTCGAAGATTGCCCTCGCTCCATGACTCTCCTATCAGCTGCGAGCTCTAATCTCTCGTAGTCAGGAGGAAGAATGTAGGCCGCATCAGCTGCGACTACATTCCCAACCTGCGAGCCCCAAAAGCTCCACGCAGGAATGGGTGCCTCTGACTCAGTCATCGCCGGAGGTGAAGGGACAGCCGTGGTCGCTTGTCGAAGGACACTCTCAGATGCGGAAGCGTCCACAGTAGTCCTTGCCCAGTCAGCACTAGCATGGACATCTTCATCCATCAACACAGTGTCAGCTCCAGCATCGTCGGAAAGCTCGATGATGTCCCCACGAGGCACACCCGCGTGGTCAGCAGCTGCGACGGGCTTCTCGGTATGGGAGCTCGGAATTGGAACATAGGGCGCAGAAGGCTGACTTCTCTGTTCCAGCTCAGGTCCCTCAGCATGACCTGCGACATCGAATGCGATGATATGAGGTAACTTGTGTTATAAGTTATTTTGCTATCTTTACGAAAGCTAAGAATAAGCACCTCCACGCGAAGGTGGGATTGAGGTATCTTCGTCATACACTAAGGACGTGGAACCATGCCCTATCAGTGTATCCTCACTAAGCAAGTCTGTAAGAGGAGCGTGACCTGGGATGCGAATAAACCAGTCATGACTTTGCCTCAAGTTGCTAAAGCCTAGTACATGCGTATCACTCAAATGATTGCCTGAAGGTTCTCCGCATTTGTCTACTAACCAACGGCGAATGTCAGCCTTTGACACGCCATGCTTTAACGCACCCACAATAACATCTCTATAAGTTACTGCGAGATTGAAGATCTCACCTTTATCGCCGCCTGCGATTTCCTCGAAATCCGCTTGGACTTGCTCCAAGGCTGCTGCATCCTCTCCGAGAGCCTCATCTTCCTCCTCCGCATGAGGAGCCACTTCTTCGGGAAGCTCGTCTTCCTCGACAGTTGGACGCGCTAAGTCGTCAACATGCCGCTCTTCGAGGCTCCGCTGCTTCACACGCTCAAGCTCCTCTTCTTCCCGACGCCTTCTTCTCTCAGCAGCCTCCGCGGCTGTCTTCCGGGACTCAGCCAGAATGTCCTCGCTTATGGGATCATCTGGGATGCCAGAATGGACATCCCTCTTTTGCCTCTTGGCCGCGAGGCCGCCAGCGGTCTCATTATCATCATCTGCGAATACACGAATGGTTTAAAGAAAAGAAGTGCAAAGAAGTTACGATGACGGGAAATGAAATGCGACGGAGGTACCTCCTGACTCTTCCTCATGCATCACAACTGTTGCTTCTTCTTCTTCATCACTTGCTTGGGGCTCCTGCCTCTCTTCCTCTCCCTCTTGATCGAAGGGAACGAAAGACTCAACTGCGAGCTCTTTCCGCACTTTGCTGGGCATGCGACCTTTGCCTTTGTCCTTGATAGAGAGGGACCTCACTGGAGGAGAAGCTGGAGCGCTTCTAGGGGAAGAAATGGTAATTCCCTTTTGCCTAGGCCTCTTCGCTCTTGGCGCCGCAGTCGCTGGAGGAGACGGGTCATCTCCGGGAGGAGACGGAGCCGGAGGATTGTCTATCAGCGAGTCAGCAAAAACATTCATGACTGCGCGAACCTTTGTTTCAACCTCAGCGTCCATCCTCCATGAAAGCCGGAACGGCGGCTGTTGTCTTCTGGTGGCAACAATGGTGTTGACCAGCGACTTGGAGCGATCACCAGCTGCGAATCTCCGCACATGACACTACAACAGTACAGAATGAAAGTGTCAGCACAAGGAAATCGAGAAAACTTAACACATGCAAAGAAAAGTGCTTACGTCAGCAAAAGCCTTGCTGTATCTGACGACTTGCGTGTCGCCCTTCTTGATTGCGGCGACCTGCTCCTTCAGAATGAAATCAGGGCACAAATGGTTCTCACGATCCCACAGTGAGTAGCAACCATACTCAGACTCGCTCAAGCTGCAATTGGGGCGAAACGGAAAAGAGTTTCTTTTGAGCAAGGGGGCCCTACCTGGCTGCGCCGCCGACTCCGTCTCAATCCTCGTTTGCTGGGCAGCCCAGTATGCGAGCCAGTTCTGGGAACAACCACCCTCGCGGGTACCCGCAGGCTGCTCGAAAGGAAGGTTGTTCATGAAAACCGTCTTGCACTCCTTTGTGAGCAAGCGCTTGTAGCATCCTCTGACAATGGACTGAGGCCAGATTGATGGGGCCACAGCGTCAAAACCAAACTGAGGAGAGACTCGAGTAGGGTCAACATCCACTGTAAGTTTTTCATACCTTGGCGCGAGCTCACGAATATGCTCCGCGAGGGCAGGAAGGGAACCTCGCAGGCACCAGCAAAAGAACTCGCGATAGCGCTCGTGGAAATGCGGTCCCTTCTCAAAGAGAAGTTCTTCTGAGAAGACCATACCTTTGGAGGGGTATAGCCTTGGAAACCATCTCACATTCTCAATGCGCGTGGCATAGGGCCTGGCAGTAAACTCCTTCCGTTTGTCGCATATCAAACTCCAAACGCACTTGGTGTTGCCTGTTCCGAACCATCTCGCAGCTCTTCCGCTGTTGCGCGCTTCTGTCTCGCCTGGGGAACACCACTTATCAAGTTGGAGAGCAGTTGGGGCATAAGACGGCCATCGCTCGAAAACCCACATTGTCAAGAAGGAAATATTGACAAAGGTCAAAACATCGAGGCGGCCACGCGACTCCCTCATAGCCAGAACCAGCTGATCGAGCCTATAATACAGCGTGCCCAAAACCAAAGGTCCAAGTGCGACTCTCTGGCCAAGAGCGAGCCTCACAGCAAGTGGCAGCACATGATAGAAGACTCCGTCATGGGGGTGACCATCAATCAGGTACCTCGATAGCCAAGCACAGAGAAAAGCACAAAGGGTCAAATGATAGCCCTTGCCCTCTACGTAATTCTCGGCCTCCGGGTCCTCACTCAGAAGTTTCTTAGTGATGCTGCTGTTCGCATAGTCTCGGAAGAAGTACTGCAACCATTTGTTCCAGGTATTCTTCGCAGACGTATCAACCAGCTGCCAGTTCGGAAGGGGCTTTGTAGTGGTCCACCGAGTGGAGATTTTCTTCACCTCTGCTAGGCATTCCTCCATCTGCGTATACAAGGCAATCTCCGCAGATGTCCTCAAGGGACTCAGAGGGTCCACTTCACCCATGGGGGAAAGCTCGTACAGCATTTGCACGTCCTCGAGCGTGGGGGCAGCCTCGAACTCAGCAAAATGGAACGTGTGAGTCGCAGGCGAGTAACGGGACAGAAGGTCTAGAAGCATGGATTGATCCAGCTTCACGGCAGCACCCTTCATAGCACGGATAGCAAAATACACGCCGGCTTCGTTAAGAGTCTCGGCGTGATGATCCAACACGTGGTCAATCCACTCATCCATATAGTCCAATTTCTGGACGAACGCCTGAGTAGAAATCGCAGTATACGGGAAGTGCCCGTTCTCGATCCCCAATCGAACTATATCCTCGGAACCAACCCACTCGAGCAGGGCTGAGTTAACTGGGGGAGTCAACGTCAGCAATCGCTCAACGGGAACAGGATCAGGCATCCTCTTCGCCTTTATCCTCGCATGGTAGAAATCTTTGCCGCCTAAAAAGGGGGCTTTTCGCCACAGGGCCTGCGGAAGGTCGGGTATCTCTTCATCTTCCTTGACGGGTCTGGTTACTCTTGTCTTGGCCATTCCTGCGAAAGAGCAAGAAAAAGGGGGGAGAAATACCACACTTCAGTTTGAATTTTGGGAATCCAAGATCTATGCGAAGGAAAACGAACAGTTCCGGTATCGATTTCAGAAATTGGGGAATTGCAAGATCCAATATTGTTGAAAGATTACAACGAAGCGGGTTCAAAAATCAAAACCTCTTCACAAATCCCATGGGTTTACAGGTTCAACGCAGTTCAAGGCAAATACTGGTATCTTAAATCAAAAGTAAACGAGGCCAACCTTGTTTTCTTGAAGCTTGCTTGGATATGCACAATTGAAGAACACGGATTGCAGTTCTGAACTGGTGATTGATTATCTGGATCTGCTCTCGAAGATCTCCGGGTACCATTCACTTTAAGAGGAAAAAGTAATGCTTTGCAATAATGGGGGATACAAGGTATTTATCCAAAACAATGAGGGGTTGCGTCCTTTCGATAGTCGAATCGCAACCGTCACCGTCGAATCGCGCAATCACAGGACAAGCTGACGTCACGCCTAAAACCCTAAAGGTCAGATGGCACGACTCTAGGGGTTTTAGGTCATAATGACACGCACGGGGGCTGAACTTACCCGTATTTGAATTGGTGCGTGGCGGCGACGCGTATGTTGGTTTCCGCGCATGGAAGTCTATACGGCTATGAGTCTTCACGCGCAGAAAGGGGGCTAATGTAATACCCCGTTATTTAGAAACGGGTATTTTTAGATAATATTAAGTGTTAATATGTTGAAACGGTTATTTTATGAAATATTTGAGTGTAAATATAATATTATTATAAGTATTGGGTGTTAATATGCTACTATTATATTTTATGATATTATTTGGTGTTAATATGACATTAGTAAAAGTTTTGGTATTAGTTATTATTATTTAGAAAGTTAATTTTAATGTTATAATCCATTAGGGGGTTTTATGTAGTTTTTCCTAACTTAAAGTGTGCCTTTTAAGTGAACTTGGGGGTAGTAGTTGTATAATGACTAAACCAGTGGGGGTGAAAGTGTCTTTACCCTATAATTTAGTCATCTTCTTCACCCAACAATGGAGGATTTGCTTCTCCTTCCCCATGTCCGAATCTAACACCACCACCACCTCAAATCTTCACCAAAACTCTTGATTGTTGTCCCAATTCAATCCCAATTCGATTTAATCTCATCAAATCTCGATACTTTAGCGAAAAGTAAACCAATTTCGCCAATTTTTGGTCCCAATTCGGAATCCAAGTTTTCAAAGTGGGTTTCCTCATGGAGGTTGAATTCTTCACCTCTCTACCTATATAAACCCATCAATTCTCAGATTTCAAACCCACAATCTCAATCCCTCAACCTCTCAATCTCTCATTCGATCTCTCTCTCAATCTCCCACACCCAATCTCTCTCTCTCTCTCTCTCACACCCGACGGGCTGCCCACCGCCGCCGCCGCAGCCCACCAACGCCGCCGCAGCCCGCCAACGCCGCCGCCGCCCGCCAACGCCGCCGCCGCCGCCCTTTCCGTCGGCCGTCACCTCCGTTAGCCACCACCGCGAGCCACCCCGTCACCATCGTCGTCGTCTTCTTCGTGCTCTGTTCGGGTAAGAAGAGAGCAGACCCGTTTGTTTATTTTTATTTTATTTCTTTTTTATTATTATTAACATTAGTTAGCTGTAAGACATAGAATTATTATCTGGGTAAATTTAATGAGAGTGGGCAATGGCCCAGTGGTTAAAGCTGACTGTTAGTATTGAGTTGGTCTGGGGTTCGAGTCTCATAGCTAGCAACTATTTTTTTTACTACTCTACACTCAAAATTTGAAAGAGAAGTTTTGAAGGTTTGAAAGCCTTATTAAAACACTTGTGAATTATTTATTTAGGAAGTTTATTTTCTTGTTTAAAGGTTAATCTTTTGAAGAATAATATTATTGGGTTATACTTTATAGTAGTAAAAATTAGATAATTATTTTTATACAAGTTTAAAGTAATCTTTTTGTACTCATCTTTACCCAAAAATAAAATTATATTTTTCTTATAATTTTATTACAAATTAGAATAAGTTATTTTCTTCAAATAAATTTGTTATTTCTTTTAAATAAAAGTTAGTTAGTTTATAGCCTATATTATTTATTAAGGCTTGTTTGGTTGGGAAAAACTACTATTTGAATTAAAAGTGTTTTTGGGGTAAAATAATATGCTTCTCTACCCTAAATAATAAAAGGGATATTTTATCTAATCTTATAAGTTATATTTATATAACTATAGCTATGTTTTTACAAATAATAAACGTTATAAAGGGTATTTTATTATAAAAGAGGTTGTTCACGTTAGCAAGGTTGGGGAGAGTTAATAAGGGAGTTACACTTGCTTTGCATATAGGACTTGTTTGTATTTGTGTGTTAGCGATAATTGATTAGATATTATCGAATTGTAGGAAACGAATTCTCCGACGAAGGATAATTCGAATACTACGATTGATTTGCTGTGATTGCTATTTGTTGAGGTAAGTAAACATGCCAGGCCTAGCGCCCATATCTTCTTTCGTGTCTAAACTGCTTTTGTGATTTATTGTCTCAAAATTGGAATATATACTTGAACTGTTTATTTGAGAAAGTTTACTGATTTTACAAAGGTGATTCTATCACAACTATCACATGAAATGATAATAAGACGTAAAGACGTAAAGTGGAATAGTTGTACCGGGGATCAATGTTATGAGATTGGTCGATGTGGACTGCGGTCTCTCGACCCACTTTATTTTATTTTGCTCGGTCGCAACCGCCCCGAGTTCGCTCCAGTACTTACCTCTCTGGCCGCAAGAAGTCTTAGGGGGGTGTCGACACTTATGGTCTGGTAGCCAGTTATTAGTAGATCTTCCCCGTGTCAACATGGTAATATATGTTTTCTGAATGATGGACATCTATAATTGAGAATTGGAAGTCCCGATTGAACAAATGAGGAAGTTTGGGAGTGTTTCCCCACAAGTGAAGTTGTAAAGGAAAAGATTTGTGAATTCTTGTTCATACTTATACTCTTACTCAAATTCTTTACTCTTCAAACTTATGTGTCTTTTTATAAACTGCTTCACCATCTGTTTACATGCTTGGGTGTTGCTTACTCAGTATTTTCAGCTGACTTTGGAAACTGTGGTGTTTCTTTTTGTTTCTGCACCACAGGTTTAGGTGGAAGCATGGCTTTTGGGGGAAATCGAGACACATCACTCTAGTAATTAAATTTCACATCTAGAATTATTTTATTTAGTAGTTGAATTTTAGATTGGAATAATGCCCATATTTGTGGCGAGACAAGTTTTAAAGTTTCAATTAAATATTTTTATGGATTTGGTTTGGATATTCTGTTATAAAATCTCCTTGTATCCGGGTTTAATCTCGGGTACGGAGTGACATCCCTGGGCTACCGGGTCGGCCTTTTCGGACTTCCGGCTTGGCGGTTTTGGGGGTGTTACAGCTAATGTAGATACTGCTTTCTGACATGACAGATCTTGGCCACGTGGCGGCCATCCAGCACACCATATTGTGCTCCACACACACAGGATCACCAGCCGAGCTGATCCATGTGGGGGCTGCGAGACAGAGCCCTCGCATACCACTGCACGGGACTTGTAGGGACTTAGTGGTTTGGAGGCTAGAGTAAGCCCTGTCGCGTGCGAGCCAAGCCCGCACGCGACCTTTAGTAACTGTTTTGAGAGATTTATGGCACGAGCTCCATAAACCCGGTCAATCCGGTCAAACCGGGTCAACCTCGTAACGGTTCCGGTATTCGCGCACCACGTGCTCTAACGGTTCCTATATACTCGGACGAACGTGCCGTTATGGTTAAGCTAATTAAGCCGCCATTAATGGGCGCATTAACCACACTACAACGGTCACGTTCTCCAGTATATATAGATCGTCAACCTTTCCATACAAAGGAGAACACACTGCCATACGCGGAAGCTCTGCCAAACCTCTGTCTCTCTCTCAGACATTGCTACTGACTTACTCTCTCCCTACACACATCCCTATTCTTCCTGTGCGATCCTTGATCCACTACACACGGTGCACACGGAGGTCTCCCCGCCAGAATCTCTTGTGCACAGCAGGCTACTCAGATAGCAAACCAGTTTCTGTGCCTATGAATACAGCTGTCAAGCTCTATGCTACTTCAGGTGATTTGCTTTCTGTTAATGACACTATCTTATACAGACAGTTGGTTGGAAAGCTTCTTTATTTGGGCCATAGCAGACCAGACATTTGTTTTGCTGTGCATAAACTCTCCCAGTTTGTCTCTAAACCTACTTCAGTTCATTTGAAGGCTGTTCATCATGTGCTCAGATATTTGCAAAATGCTCCAGCACAAGGTCTTCTTTTCTCTGTCACATCTCCTCTTAATCTTCATGCATACTCAGATGCAGATTGGGGAGGTTGTTTAGATACCAGAAAATCAACATCTGGTTATCTTGTCTACATTGGTGATTCTCTAGTCTCATGGAGATCCAAGAAACAAACTGCAGTCTCCAAGAGCTCCACTGAATCTGAATAGAGAAGTTTGGCTAGTGTTGCATATGAATTGCAGTGGTTCCTCTTTTTACTTAATGACTTTGGTGTGAAGCTTTCAGGCACTCCAGTGGTTTATTGTGACAGCAACTCAGCTTTGCAACTTGCTGCAAATCCTGTTTTGCATGACAAGTCCAAGAATATTGATGTGGATTGCCATTTGATAAGAGACTTAGTTCAAAAAGGAGTCCTTACTCTCAAGCATGACTCCACCACTCATCAATTGGCTGATATACTTACAAAGCCTCTTCATTCTGTTGTATTTCACTTCCTACTCTCCAAGCTGGGTGTGCTGGTAATCCACACTCCAACTTGAGGGGGGATATTGAAGATATTGAAGCTGTTGGATGAATCTTGGTGGACTAAACTGCAATGGGTGCCAAACTGATGACATGAATCTCTAGTGCAGCAGCTACCGTTAGATCATCTTTCAGCCTTTTTAATCTTAGTCGTTCATTTCTTTTATTTCAGTTTTAAATGAGACGATGTCGTTTAGCTTTGCTTATGTGGCTAGCTTGGACCGTGTGGCTGATGTGGCACGCTCTCATTGGTCCTTCTATGTCATTTCTGTTATTTTCTTTTTCACTTTCCTTTTTGCCTCTAACGGCAAGATTATCTGTAGAAAATGATGTTCTAGGGTTTCTAATTTTTCAATTGAATGAAAAGTCATCTTCTTCTCCGTTTTAGATCTTCAACACTCATGCATCCACCATGAAATATATGGACAATTTGTTGAAAGGCAGCAAACTATCATAACCACCATGATCAACAACATCCTTCCTGAGGTAACCAGGATATGCTGCCTCTGCATGCATCCCTTTTCCTAAAATTTAATAATACTACTCTTCTAGGCAAGTGCAAGATCCAAATCATCGATCTCTTTTTTCTGGTGCTCATACTCATAATCTATATATGATGAAACATAGAATGCAAACTCCAAATCTTTCAAGCTAAATGCTAGTTGTGGATTCACCTTCCATCCTAGCATTTCAATTAATTCATAACCCTGGATGATTTACAAATTTCTAAGCTCTTGTTCCTCCACGTGGCTCATTGATTTTTGAAGAAGTCATAGCAAATTTGGTGCCACATTCTATCTCAGAGAGAGAGAGACTAAACATGGATATGCACTACATGGAGATTGAACAGTTAAGAGTTTCCTCCCCCCAAATCAATAGACTTGGTTTTTATGGGAGTCAGTCGAAGCATTAAATCGGTAAAATTATCAACTACAGATAAATTCACTACATGCGAACTTCCACGGATCATTAAGCCATAAGTTTCCTTGTCTTCCATCAAGATTGAAATGGAACCCAAAACTCTAGAAGCAAGAATCAATTACGGTTGACTGAAAACATTTCCCCCATTTATATCAAACCCAAGAACCTTTCGTCTCACTTGAATCATTCACTGAATCGAATCGACAAGATTTATGCACTGATTTGCATCAACGACTTCAACAAAGTATTAAAATGGGAACTTGTTCCATGTCATAGAGAGAAAGTGAGATTTTCGTCACGACGTTTTTTATGTGGGTGAGGTTTATCATGCAGTTGAGCCAAAGGGAATAAAAAAAAACACCATAAGGGGAGGAAATCACGTCAGTGCTGAAAATAAGATTTTCACTTGTGATTTCGAGAGATCGTCTGGGTAGGGTTTTCTGCACTTGTATTAACATGCATTGTGCGAAAAGGGTTTAAAGGGGACATCGTGAAAGGAAATGGCGACGTCGTGCAAGGAGGGGTTGGGAGGAGTAATGGGATGACGCTTGTGTGTTCCGCCATTGTTGTTAATGCAGAGCAACTGGCGGTGACGAGAGGGACGGGGAAGGAGAGAGAGAGAGGAGAGGAAGAGGAAGGAGGCAGTTCGGTCAGATAGTGAGGAAGATAAAAGAAAAAAGTATTTATAGTGTGGCATTTGTGGGTAAATATATCTTTCTATCCATATGTTAGTGTACCGTTAGCCAATAACTATGACATGGGTGGTTTTTGTATATCCCTAAAGAATAGGGTTTTTTTGTATATAATCCAAAACACGAGGGTGCAAAATGTCTTTAACCCTAAATTTTTTCATAGGGAAAGAAGACCCATTTAGGTTGCCCATCAATCAAACATAGACACCAAGGTAAGAGAGGAATCAAGACGCACAATAATTTTAATTCTGAAACCCTTCATGTTCAACAAACGAGAGAAAGACCAACCAACGTTTACACCGGAATTTCCTAGATATTCAACTAATTCATAGTAGTAGCCTCCATAGGAATATTTGGCACTTTGAACCATATGTCCCGGGTTGGGAAATATAGCTCTGAGAGAGCCAAGTCATTCCTCGCACATTGAAAACAAGAGAGAGACCATGACTGGTCACCAACGATTCAGATAACACAACAGCCTTATCTAGAGGGCTTTGGAAGTGAAAGAAATAAACATCACTTTTCTTCTCCACCAAAACAAAACCCAAAATTTTCCACCGAGAGTTAATTTCTTGCTGGATTACAAGAACATAGAGAGATTGAGAACACATAAATTCTCTATCAATTTTTTTTTCCAAAGCGCTCGGAAAGAAAAGACTTTTGAGGGATCGAGAGAGATTATGAAACCATGCTCATCCAACTTCTCCTCGTTGGAGTTATTATTATTATTATTATTATTATTATTATTATTATTATTATTATTATTATTATTATTATTATTATTATTATTATTATTATTTGAGAAAAGAGAGAATTTTATAAACCCAAAGCAAGATTACACAAACCAAAAGATTACCAAAAACCTACCACCAGCTGGGCAAGAACTAAAACTGCAGTATTGCAGCAGGAGATTTGGAGCCCTATTGAAAAAGGCGGTAAGGGTACAAAGAAAGCGATTAAAATGAATAAATCTAACAAAATTGTTGCAGAAAGCGAAGTACAAACAAAAGATTAAGAAAGTAGAGAGGAAGTACAAAACAGAATGGAAGATAGAAATGTGGGAAAGAGAATCAAAGATAGATTTGGAAGATTTGACAAGAAACAAAAATACACATGCAAATCCAATGATTAGCAATTATGAAAAATAAAGAAAGATTGAGTGTTGTAGCGGACAAGGATTAGTTTAATTGAAAAGATCTCAAGCGAGCATGGACAACTCTAGAGAGAGAGAGAGAGCAAACATTGTGTAATTGCTACTCACCTGCAAATTTTAATCGTGTCAATTCGCACGTGGCAGATCCAGCAAAGACCGACACTCATTTCCAGAGTACACTATTGGAGTAGCATCACTCATATTATTAACTTACTAGCCTAGAACTCCATTTCAAGCACGATCTCATTTAACACGACTTTAAATATAAGCTCGGGTGACTTATTAAAGAATATGCCTTATTTTTTGCTTAATTTAAACTCGGATAAATCAAAAATTCCCCAAAACGAATTCCATTAGATTGAGATCAAGCTCGCCGAAGAGAGGAGACACTACTTTAATGAACTATTAAACGCGCAAGTTTTAGCCTGGTTGATAAATTTTTTGACGTAATTATTCGTAACCGCTACCTTTCAGGTATTTATTTTGTAGGTTCAAATGTCTAAAAATCTATAAAATTATAAGACAATTCGGATGGACAATCTCGCAGTTAAAAACCCTCTCTCCTCTCTCTCTGGTTGTTTGAAACTACACCGTGATGGCTTGATCCATCGCGATCCCATAAGAACGTGGAATCTTCAAAACGAGAAATGTCTCGGACGGAAACGCCGACGAACTCGTACACCGACTCTGGCAATGGAACTCGCCGATTCGGTATACGCCGAGTCAAAACAGCAAAATCCGACATTCGCCGTCGGAATCAGTGGAATCCGTTCTTCTCCTTCCTCCGCAACCCTACCCCTTGAACCGTCGTGCGATCCTTCCATGGCGAACTGCAACAGCCTTCCGGAGGTCACCGTGGATAGGTCGGCGTGCGGTGGTACGGAGATTGGCTCTAACCTGGTGGCTGCGACGGTTTGCGATCGCAGCTTCGAGTTCTCCGAGTCAGAATTTCAGACGAATGGCTGTTGAAGAAGTGCCTGAGCAATCGGTGGATTTTAGGTTGCTTAATCCGATATGACTATGGTGGATAGGGCAAGGACTTGAGGTAACACTTTGGTGCCTTCACTCAGCTTTTTACTCTTTGAAAATTAAATTGCCTAAGCAAAATCTTGTCTGTATTGTATCAACTATACTTGTTGCCATCCAAACCACTTCACTAACAGCTTGAATAAATACCTAATTTGTCACACCACAAGAAGTTCAAATGCGGAACATAATGTCAATCGAAACTTTGAATGATGGGTAGAACACTGATATACCTTGTGATGTAGTTGATTGCTACTATAAGAGTGCGTTTGGATGCGGAATCAAATGGTGGAATTTTGATTAAATCAGAATTTTAAATCTCGTCGGCTTTTTTACCTCGTGTGGATACGCTGGACTCTTCATTTCCTGAATGCATCATCATTAAAACTCGTCATTTATGAATTCCTAATTCTGCTTTTAAATGACACCAATGTAGGTGTCATTTTAAATTCCATCTCCTCAACAGCTGTTGAATCACCAATGTACCACCTCGACAATGCGGTTGTGCACCACCGCCAATTGATATCGCCGCTACTAAACAGACCCATGACGGACATCATTGCTGCCAGCGACCGCCAACCTCACCATCATCTTACGACAACTCCATTGTTACTACCTGAGCATATCACCGTCGCTACCATATGAACCAGACCTAGTCCCTTTCTCTCACCACCCGTACAACACCACATTGCCCTCTCATCCATCTGAAAACCGACAAGACCCCTGAGTCGAACCCAGGATATGTCGCAACCAAGAGAGAGAGAGAGGCCGAGCTGGGATCGAGGATACAGACAGATCTGCCGCACCCTTCGGCTTTGGTTGCAGCTTTGATAATGAGAGCAAACTAGGTTTTCAAAAGGAGATAATGATCGGTGGTTGGGCCGGCCAGTAATTAAGATGGGCCTAATTATAAATGAAGTTATAAGCCCAACTTCTATATTTCTCTCAGTAGTTAATAAACTATCCAAACAATGAACATATAAACCCATAATATATGATCCTATCATTTAATATCCCATCGTTTCAAAATACCAGGATATTTGAAAATTCTACATCCAAACGCACCATAAGAGATTGTTATACCCCAAGGGATGCATAAAGTCCCTGGATCATTTGGGACAATGACCGAAACACTTACACGTTGTTTTGATTGGAAGAGCCTGTGCGGGGAATAAGCATGTTTGTATAACACAATTAAGCCCATTAAGAAACAGGGAAAATTCTGTGTAGTCACCAGTTGAGGTTGGGGGGGGGGATTATGAAAGTCGGAGCGTTTGTTCGATGAAAAAGATTGTGGGAGGAGGTAGAAAATAATATCGAGATAAATCGTAAAAACATGAATGCGTAGTCATCAATCGGGAAATCAAATCCTAGAAATAGAGAGACGAGCGACAAAGAGAAGAAGAAAGGAAACCAGCCCCAGCTCACACATTGCTTAGATTTCCCAGATTCTCTAAGATACAGACCTCTCTCTCTTGGATTTCCCACACTTACTAAGATCTTCTCCATCTCCTCTTTTTCCAGTTGTGTGTACATTGTCGCTACATAATTCTCTATTGTTTTTGTATTTTTAAGGAAAGAGCTATTTGTTCTTTAATATGGTTGTACATTCATTAAATACTTCTTGTGTGTTTGTGTACTGATGGTGTATTGGTTTTGGTTTATTTATGATATGCTGATACATTGCCGAATGAGAATCAAATATAGATAACACACAGTAATTTACTGGAGTTATTTAGTTTGCATTGGAGTAAGTGTGTGTTATAAAAATATAAATAGGTACGCAGTTCTCGCATCCCCCGGCAGTTTAACTCTCATTGTTTTTCCAAAATTGTGTTTTATCATCACCGGTTCATCCATGCTATTAAGTTTCTTTTTCTCTTTTTTTTTTTTGGGTGGGGGGGGGCATCAAAGCACGCCTTTCTTATGAGATGTTACAGCGGGGAATACTAATCGCCCATCATGAGAGTCATGATGAGGCTGTTGCTGCAGAGGCATACACCGCGGCTATTTACATGTGGTTGTTGGCCCTTGTCCATATAGATATGAAACGAATAGACTAAACAAAGCCCGACATGTCTTTTGCTTTCCATTGTTTTGAGTACATAAAATCAGGAAATCACAAGAAACCTAAAAATTTGATCCTGTTTATCCCTGTGGTGCTGACTGCTGAGCTCATGCCTTACACCATTGGCCCTAGTGCTCTGTCTCTAATTTGATTTACTCACTGGCCACAAAGAGACCATCACATGAATGACAGAAAAAAAAGGAAAAACTACTAAAAAGGTAAAAACACTTCACAAGAGCACTGCCCAGGTCCAAAGTTGCTAAGAATGACTTGTAAGGAGCCCCAGCATTAGATGGTAGAAGAAATAAGTTAGCGTTCCTTTGGTATGAACTTGCATTAAAAATCGAATAATGTGTATTCTACTTAACATCTTATCTACTTTCTGCAATGGGATATTTAGAGTAGACTTAAGGCACATGGCAGGGAATATGTTGCTTTCTGCAGATCCCCTTCGTACAAAGAATATAACCTCAAAAGTAATCTGATATTATGGCAAGGAAATATAAAATTACTACACTGACCAAGAGAGAAGGTCTCAGAAATGATCTTACTGATGCATCTGCTTCCATCCCAACCACTCTAGTAAGAGAGCCACGGAGCATATTGGCATTAGGCCCACCACCAGGCGAACAACATAATGCATTACCACTGTGGTTGATGGCTACTCCCGGAGATCCACGACTTCTGTCCATGGATAGAACAGCCAAGATATACTGCCAGGCCAAATACTGCCAATAGAATTCACGGACAGGCATGCTCAGCTTTGTATCTTTGGCTATTGACATGTCCACATCTTTCTTTTTAGTCTTTTGTAGTTTCAATCTTTTCGAGTCAATATTGCGCCGGGCTATTACAACTACCTTTGGACCTATCAGCACTTTCACCAAGGAGCAGTGGACCTTATTTAAAGCCATGCCTTCCCACCTGCCACTACTATATAATTCTGTTCTGGTATGGCTTGCTTCTTCATTAGCTCCTTGTGATGACTTTCCATTTCTTGGCACTATACCAGAGTCGTTGAACACAGGAAACCTGAGTCCCACTTCAAGTTCTTCAATTGACAAAGGGGACCCAATCCCCAATATGTTGTGAAAAACGAAAAATATGCAGAAAGAAAGAATCGAAACACACAGATTTACGTGGTTCGGCAAAACAGCCTACTCCACGGAGTTGCAGAGATTTCACTAAAACAGACGAATCGTCTCAGAGAGAATTACAAGCGAAATCAGAACGCTCAACATAACATGCTACGAACCCTAAGAACTCTATAAATAGACAACCTATCAAACCGGGCCGGATCCAAGCCCAAACGGGTCAAAACGGGTCAAAATATTTTTTTCGGGGGCGCTGCCCCCGAACCCCCGGAGACATGTTCGTGATCGCTACGGCTTGGGCCTACCGTCCCAAGCCTTCGCTCCACGAATCATGTCTCCCTTTTCGGGTCGTAGCAAAACATGAACCGGGTCGATTCATAAAACGGGTCGCCCATGAACCAGGGCTCCACCCCAACAATTCTCCCACTTGGAGACTGGTTCAACATCATGTACCAGAACCACATCCCCTAACATAATCAAGCTCCATCCCTGCAACTCAACTCATCTTCTTCAAGAAAGAAGACCCACTGAAGCTGCGCACAGCTTCAGTTTCTCAACAGTAACAACCTTTGTGAACATGTCTGCTGGATTCTCACTTCCACAAATCTTCTCAAGCTGAACCTGACCATCATCAAGTAACTCACGGATGAAATGATACTTTGTCTCAATATGCTTGGTCTTAGAATGGAACGCTGGATTTTTAGCAAGAAAAATAGCACTCTGACTGTCACTGTGAAGCGTGCCATTCTCCTGTATCTTCCCCAACTCTCCTAAGAACCTCTGCAACCATACCATCTCCTTTGCAGCTTCCGTGATAGCAATATACTCAGCTTCCGTTGTTGAAAGAGCAACAACCTTCTGTAAGTTAGAACCCCACGACACTGCCGTACCACCCAAGGTGAACACATACCCTGTAGTACTCTTCCTCTTATCCAAATCACCAGCAAGATCAGCATCAACAAAACCCTTAAGTTTCAAAGCACCTCCACCGAAACATAAGCACGTGTCTGAAGAACCTCTCAAGTATCTTAAGATCCATTTAACTGCCTCCCAATGTTGTTTTCCTGGATTACTCATGTACCTGCTCACAACTCCCACTGCATGGGAAATATCTGGCCTAGTACAAACCATAGCATACATCAACGAACCAATAGCAGAGGCATATGGAGTCTTACCCATGTGTTCCCGTTCTTCAACTGTCTTTGGTGAATCATCTTTACTCAATCTAAAATGACCCCCCAACGGAGTGTTCACAGGCTTAGCCTGATCCATGCTGAATCTGCTTAGTACCTTCTTCACATACTCTGTCTGGGACAAATACAGAGTACCTCTGGCTCTATCTCTGACTATCCTCATACCAAGAATCTGACTTGCAGGGCCCAAGTCCTTCATGGCAAACTGTGTAGACAATTTCTTCTTCAAGTTGTTAATCTCATCCAAACTAGATCCTGCGATCAGCATATCATCAACGTATAACAACAAGATAATGTAAGAGCCATCAAACTGTCTAACATAGCAACAATGGTCTGCATGACATCTCGTGTACTTTAAGCTGCACATAAAACTATCAAATTTCTTGTTCCACTGCCGAGGAGCTTGTTTCAGACCATACAAGCTCTTCTTCAACCTGCACACAAGATTCTCATTTCCCTGTACCTCGAAACCCTCTGGCTGATGCATATACAATTCTTCCTCCAAGTCACCATGAAGGAATGCAGTCTTTACATCTAACTGCTCAAGATGTAAATCTTCTTGAGCAACCATACTCAGCACCAACCTGATAGTTGTAAGCTTCACCACAGGTGAAAATATCTCAGAATAATCAATTCCCTGCTTCTGCTGGTACCCCTTCACAACAAGTCTTGCCTTATACCGTTTACTTCCATCAGATTCATTCTTCACACGATATACCCACCTGTTATGAAGTGCCCTCTTCCCTGTTGGAAGTTCAGTTAACTCCCATGTTTGATTCCGAAGTAAAGAATCCATCTCATCATTCATTGCTGACTCCCACTTGCTAGAGTGAACATCCTGCAAAGTCTCTGCATAAGTCTCAGGCTCACCAGCATCAGTCAACAATATATAATTAAGACTCGGGGAGTAACGCTCGGGGACCTTTCTGTTCCTAGTCCCCACCCGAGTTCTAACATAGGTCTTCAGAGGAGTGTTCTTGTCCTTTGCAACTGGCTGTGACTCAGTAGTGTCAGGCACACTAGACTGATCCTCCGGAACATCATCACTGGGAGTGACATCCTCAAGAACATCAGGACAAACATACGAAGGAGTAGCTGGGACTTTATCCTCTATATCAATAGCAACACTCGCCCTATCCTTATACATCATCTTCTCATTGAAGATCACATCTCTGCTTCTTATAATTTTCCTGTTCTCAGCATCCCAGAATCTGTAACCAAATTGTGCATCTCCATAGCCAATAAAGAAACAAATCTTGGACTTTGCATCTAGCTTACTACGTCTGGTAGCATCAATATGAACATAAGAAACACAACCGAAAACTTTTAAATGATCAAAACTAACCTCTTTTCCGCTCCATACTTCTTCAGGCAATCTGAATTCCAACGGAACTGAAGGTCCACGGTTTATGCAATAAACCGCTGTGCTAACTGCATCTGCCCAGAAAGTCTTCGGTAATCCAGAACAAAGCCTCATGCTTCTAGCTCTCTCATTGATGGTCCTATTCATGCGCTCAGCCACACCATTCTGTTGTGGTGTCCCGGGAAGAGTATTTTCGAGTCTAACTCCATGCGTAGCACAATAATCCTTAAGTCCACCATCAATGTATTCTCCACCATTATCAGATCTCAAACACTTCAATTTCAAACCCGTTTCAGTCTCAACCATGGTTTTCCACCTTTTAAAAGTTTCAAATAAATCAGATTTATTTTTCATAAAATAAACCCATACTTTCCTACTGAAATCATCAATGAAAGTGACATAGTATTGAGATCCTCCTAGAGACGCTACTGGTGAAGGACCCCACACATCTGTGTGCACGAGATCCAGCTTGCTTGATCTCAAGGCACGACCGCCTTTCAAGAAACTGACTCTCTTCTGCTTTCCCATAATACAGCTCTCACAAATACCCAGATCAACAGACTTCAGCTTTGAGAGCTTACCTTGGGACTGCAATATCTTCATACCTCTATGACTCATATGACCAAGTCTGCGATGCCACAAATCAGCGTCTTGCTCAGCTTCAGCAACTGCTACTGTATCACTCGGTCCCGAAGTCATGTACAAAGTTCCTGTTTTCTTACCACGAGCAAGTATCATGGAACCTTTCAAAACCTTCCATGCACCACTTGAGAAGACCACAGAGTTACCATCATCATCAAGTTGTCCCACCGATATCAAATTCTTCTTCAGTTCAGGAACATGTCTCACCTTCCGCAAAGTCCATACAGAACCACTTGCAAGCTTGACATCAATATCACCCTGACCAACAATATTCAGCGGCTCCCCATCTGCCAAGTACACCTTTCCGAAATCCCCAGCAGTATAGTTCTGCATAATTTCACGGTGCGAGGTAGTATGGAAAGAAGCACCCGAATCTAATATCCAATCATCAACGGGACTATACACAGCAAGAAGTAAAGCATCTTGAATTTCATCACTGACTGCATTCACCGAATTCCCAGACTTTCCTCTGTTTTTCTTCGGTGCCTTACAATCACTCTTAAAGTGACCTAATTTACCACAGTTCCAGCAATTAACCGTGCTTCCATCCCTTGTCTGCGATTTTCCACGACTGGTACCTCCATGCTTAGATTTTGATCTTCCCCGATTATTATTATCATTCCTTTCGTTGCTTCTGCCACGATTATCAACATTATAGGCTGAACCCGAAGGTTCACCAGAATCTTTACGACGCACTTCCTCAGCCAGAATTAAATCACGTATGTTATCATACTTCAACTTTTCTTTTCCAGCAGAATTACTAACAGCAGTTCGCATAGATTCCCAACTATTAGGTAATGACGCTAATAGTATCAAAGCCCTAACCTCATCATCAAAGTTAATTTCAACAGCAGACAATTGATTCGTAATTGTATTGAAATCAGTAAGATGTTGAGCAACCAACATACCTTCTGTCATCTTCAGATTGAACAGACGCTTCATCAAGTACACCTTGTTATTAGCAGACGGAGTCTCGTACATTCCTGACAACGCCTTTATCAGCGAAGCTGTAGTAGTCTCCTTAATAACGTTGTGCTCAACCGACCTTGACAGCGTCAACCGAATAATGCCCAGAACCTGTCGATCCATAACCTTCCAGTCTTCCTCCTTCATGGCTTCAGGCTTTACCCCCTCCAGTGGAGCGTGCAGTTTCTTCCCATACAGATAGTCCTCTATCTGCATCTTCCAGTACGCATAATCTGTGCCGTCGAACTTTTCAATTCCAGAACCTTTCATCTCATCTGCCATCGTTTTTCCCAAACCCTAGCGAACCTGGCTCTGATACCAGTTGTTGTGAAAAACGAAAAATATGCAGAAAGAAAGAATCGAAACACACAGATTTACGTGGTTCGGCAAAACAGCCTACTCCACGGAGTTGCAGAGATTTCACTAAAACAGACGAATCGTCTCAGAGAGAATTACAAGCGAAATCAGAACGCTCAACATAACATGCTACGAACCCTAAGAACTCTATAAATAGACAACCTATCAAACCGGGCCGGATCCAAGCCCAAACGGGTCAAAACGGGTCAAAATATTTTTTTCGGGGGCGCTGCCCCCGAACCCCCGGAGACATGTTCGTGATCGCTACGGCTTGGGCCTACCGGCCCAAGCCTTCGCTCCACGAATCATGTCTCCCTTTTCGGGTCGTAGCAAAACATGAACCGGGTCGATTCATAAAACGGGTCGCCCATGAACCAGGGCTCCACCCCAACACAATACTGCATGGAAACGGTTAAGAAACTCCCAAACCTGTAATAGATATAAACAAGTTTCAAAACCTCATTGCTAATATATGCAAGTTAGGAATCAATACAACTTTAGTTACCTTTAGCTAATACACTTAAAACTAAAAGTAAATACCTCAAGAACATCGCCGACAAGATCAGAAGGAAATACAGATAAAATGGGCCTCCATGGGGTAAGGTACGGGCTTCCCATCACGATATCTGGTGATGGGAAGTCCACACCTTACACCAAGGAGGCCCATTTTATATGTACTTGCTTCTGATCTTGTTAGCGATATTCTTGAGGTATTTATTTTTAGTTTTAAGTGTATTAAGCTAAAGGTCACTAACGTTGTATTGATTCCTAACTTGCATTGATTAGCAATGAGGTTTTGAAACTTATTTTTTATCTAATACTGGTTTGGGAGTTTCTTAACCGTTTCCATGCAGGATTGGGGATTGGGTCCCCTTTCTCAATTGAAGAACTTGAAGAGGGACTCAGATGTCCTATGTTTGACGACTTGGTATAGTGGCAAGAAATGGAAAGTCATCACAAGGAGCTAATGAAGAAGCAAGCCATACCAGAACAGAATTATGTAGTAGTAGCAGGTGGGAAGGCTTGACTTTAAATAAGGTTCACTGCTCGTTGCTGATAAGTGAGCTACAACCAAAGGTGGCTGCAATAGTCCGGCGCAACATTGACTTGAAAAGATTGAAACTACGAAAGATTAAAAAGAAAGATGTGGACATGTCAATAGCCTAAGATTCAAAGCTGAGCATGCCTGTCAATGAATTCAATTGGCAGTATTTGGCCTGACAGTATATCTTGTCTGTTCTATCCATGGACAGAAGTAGTGGACCTCCGGGAGTAGTCATCAACCACAGTGGTAATGCATTAGGCTGTTCGCCAGGTGGTGGACCTAATGCCAATATGCTCCGTGGCTCTCACTGGAGTGGTTGGGATGCAATCAGATGCCTCGGTAAGATCATTTCTGAGACATTCTCTCTTTTTTTGAGAAGTGAGACCTTCTCTCTTGGTAATCATGCCAGTGTAGTAATTTTATATATCGTTGCAATAATATCAGATTACTTTTGAGGTTTATATACATTATACGAACAGGATCTGCAGAATGCAACATATTCCTTGTCATGTGCCTTCCGTCTACTCTATATATCCCATAGCTGAAAGTAGATAAGATAAGATGCTAACTAGAATACACATCATTCCATTTTTTAGTGCAACTTCATACCAAAGAATCACTACCTTATTTCTTCTAAAATCTAAAGCTGGGGCACATTACAAGTCGGTCATTCTTCGCAACATTGGCCCTGGGCAGTGCTCTTGTGAAGTGTTTTTACCTTTTTTTAGTTGTTTATCCTTTTTTCCAGTCATTCATGTGAAAGAATGGTCTCTCTGTGGCCTGTAAGTAAAGCAAATTAGGGACAGAGCACTAGGACCAATGGTGTAAGGCACGAACTCAGCAGTCAGTACCATCAGGGATAAACAGGATCAGATTTTTAGGTTTCTTGTGATTTACTGATTTTATGTACTCAAAACAAGGGAAAGAAAAACATGTCAGGCTTTGTTTAGTCTATTCGTTTCATATCTATATGGACAAGGGCCAACAACTACACGTAAATAGCCGCGGTGATGTTATAATAACAAGTTGAAGCAAAAAATCTTAGTTTTGTTACCATTGTCATGTGAGGCACCGAGAGTGTTATTACAATCGATCATTTGTATGACTGCAGGAAGTGACTACTGGGATTACCTTCTGGTTCAGTGTTGCTAACTTTGCGACTGTGCCATTAGATAATTCGTGGAGAAGACGTGTTGTTTCTAGGAAATAATTTGGCCATATGTCGTTCAGTTGCTTGAATGAGTGGAATGAATTACATTATTTTCGTGATCCGAATAAATAATGATTACAAAAAGAAGAGACGCAAATCGGATTAGAAGGAAATCCTTCAGGTCCTCAATTTTCTGAAGGTTATTCTAGTTTTGAAGCTGTTAGGGGAATATGTCTCGGTTGAAGTACTACTGCTAAATATCTCGGTTCTTTTCAATATCCCTGGAATACATGGTGCTCATATCTCTAGTTCTCTTCAGGAGTCGACAGAATTTCCTGTGCTCGTTGCCTTGTATTTCTCATGAACTTGCTAAACAAGCTAACTGTATGAAAGATATTTTGTCTCAAAGCATGCCTTCAAGTATGAAAGTCTCCTGCTTCAGTAAGCAATTCAAATGTTCTGAATCTTTAAAATTGAACATGAATTGTACATGAAAAACTGAAGCCCTATAAATAGGCGAATAGTGAACAAGGCCTTCATGATCTGAAGCTCTAAACAATGTATGTTCCTTGAACAAGTCTGATATCGAAAATCCTAATGGAAGTAAACTTCTGAATAAAGTTAATCCTAGATAATTTAGGATAATTCCAGTCTTTATCCGGATCAAGTGTTCTTGGTCAGACCATTAATGAGCAGCCAATGTGAGCTCTAGGGTGAACTGTTCCTCCTTGGTTTTTGTAGTCTATGACAGGGTTTTACCAGTACTAGCTTGTATTTTCATTGTAAGCGCAGGAGTGGGTAATGGTGGGTGGCTTGGGATGCTATCTTAACCTAATATGTCAATATAGAATATGGAGACATTGAAAATGTTGGATGCTTTCATTCTTTTCAACGATTTGCGGAGACTTATTAATGGAACTGCTCTTGTTTGCCGCCTTTCTCGAGTGGTCTGTCCTCTATATCCTCCTCTCGATGCTTGGCTGCATAGCATTGACAGTTTTGTCGTAGCATGTCCTCATTTGTTACTTCACTGCCGAGAGTTGTACTTTTGGAGATGCTGGTCTGGCTTTGGAGCGACTTGGTTGCTGCTTGATTGTTTCTATGATTTCTTATTGGTGTGGGCTTGGTTCACATTGGCAGGTTGATCCGTAATGCTTCTTGGTGTCTTGCCGTTTCAATTATGACGCAGAGATTTGGCAATTAAGGGAAAGGGGAAGGAGGAAGGGAGTGCTTTCTCAGATATTAGATAAGATTTTGGGTTTCTTGTTAGTTCGAGTCTGTGTTGCTCTTAGCTTATTTGGATGAAGTTTCTCTTTGTCCGGAGTCAACTTTCAGAGAAACGAACTATTAGTTCTTTTGGTTAAATAAAACCAATTGTTAGTTGCTTAACATTTAGGTTGGCAAGAGCTACTTAGAGCTAGAGCTACTTAGAGCTTAGTTTCCTCTGGGCAAGCGTTTACTTACCATGATTCACGTTTCTTCTTGTCTCTCTTTTCCGTTTTCCATTTCTTTGAATTAGACATCTATATCTTATGAGTAGTTGACATGATTCTGAAAGGCTTTATTTCACCTACATCTAACAATTCTTGTACTATTATGTTTGTCTCATCGTTTTATTAGTGTTGAGCTTGGGATAAAAAAAATTGGGATCATTTCTTTTCACTTGTATTAATAACCATATGCCTGATGATCTCCATTTGACATCACCAAGCATTTACTTTTGTTAAATAGACCCGTGTTTTGGCATGTTGCAGCGTGTCCTCTTGTTCAACAAATTTGAAAAATGAAATACATGTCCAAACGTCTTAAAAATACTACATGGTATCATGTACTATCCACAGTACCCATGTCTAACTCTTGTGATACAAACTAATACAAACTTATACCCACAGTTTCTTTCATTCCATGAATATTTCAATTCCAACCAAAATATCAAATATCAGGTGAATCAGTCAAGCAACAGAAGAAGAATGAAGAGGAAGGAAGTAGTCAAGAATAAATTGTTCGGGTTAGGGTTTACAATTTTGCTTACCTGATTCTGGAGAAGAAACCGATGTTCGCCGTCGCAGATTCAAGGTCGCGGGCGAACCGCAGAAGCCGGACGTGCCACGTCGGAGGCTTGGGTGCTTCGCAAATCGCAACCCTCGCATGTCGTCTGCTCGTTTCAGAACATGAAGAGAGATAGATAGAGAGAGAACGTGTATAGCTGAGAGTGTGTTTTAAATGAATAGAAAGTTACTCAAATCATATATATATGGTGGATAACTTATGTCTCTTGTAAAAGTTTTTGGGCAATTTGTTATTTTCTCTCAAGGGGCAAAACTGAATAATGAGGGGAAGTGGTTAAAATAATGGATGGCACTTTTGTATTTTCCACAGGGGCAAAGCTCAATATCTCTTACAAAATTGGGGGTTTATCAGAGTTCTGAAACTTTTAGGGGGGCAAGTGACCCCCTTAACCCTGAAGAGCTCCGCCCCTAGATACACATTCTCAAAATTGGGACAGAAAGAGGTATCAGTGTCATTTGCAATGCTCAATTTCATGTTTCTGCCTTGTCGATAAATAGGTGTCTAAAATTGCCTCTTATTCTAATCTAATATGATGCCGACTTCAGCTTTGATTTGTTTCTTCTCCTTAAACCGTCGGTTTAGATTGGTTAGGGTTACTTTCCATGCTCTTTGAATCTCAGATGGATTGAGATTCATTATTCGAATAGCACGGAAAGTAACAATCTAAACCGAGGGTTTAAGGAGAAGAAACAAATCGAAGCTAAAGCCTGCATCATATTAAAATTAAAATAAGAGGTAGTTTTAGACACCTATTTATCAATAAGCCAGAAACATGAAATTGAGCATTGCAAATGACACTGGTACCTCTTTCGGTTCCAATTTCGAGAATGTGCATCCGGGGGGGGGGGGGGGGGGGGGGGGGGGGGGGAGCTCTTGAGGGTCACTTGCCACCCCCCCCCCCCCCCCCCCCCCCCCCCCCCCCCCCACACACACACACACACACACACACACACCCACCACCACCACCACCCAAAAAAAAAGTTTCAGAAGTACTGATACACCCCCAATTTTGTAAGAGATGGAAAATACAAGAGTACCCCCATTATTTGAAACACTTGCTCTCATTATTCAATTTTGCCCCTTGAGAGAAAATACAAAAATTGCCCAAAAACTTTTACAAAAGACATAAGTTATCCACCATATAAAAATGATTCGAGTACTTTTCTATTCATTTAAAACACTATCAACTATATACGTCTCTCTCTCCATGTTCTGAAACGAGCAGACGACCTGCGAGGGTTGCGATTTGCCCGTCTGGCTTCTGTGGTTCGCCCGCAACCTTGAATCTGCGACGGCGAACGTCGGTTTCTTCTCCAGAATCAGGTAAGCAAAATTGTAAACCCAAACAATTTATTCTTGACTTCTTCATGTTTCTTCTGCTGCTCGACTGATTCACCTGATATTTTGGTTGGAATTGAAATATTCGTGGAATGAAAGAAACTGTGGGTATTAGTTTGTCTCACAAGAGTTAGGCATGGGTACTGGGTTTGTTCAAGCAAGGCTTATGCAATTTTTGACAGTGGGTATTGTGGGAATTGTCGAAGTTAATTCTGGAATACATTAGTATCTTCTTCCTCTGGTCTGAAATTGCAAGATAATTTCATGCTTGAATTATCTTCACGTTTTCTATGTTCATAGTGATGTTGAGATTATTCCTAAGAATACTGGAGATTGATGATACTTCAAGACTTTTACTTGTACTAAATTACATGTTTTTAAAAGAAAAAATATAGTACATGATACCATGTAGTATTTTTAAGACGTTTGTACATGTATTTCCTTTTTCGATTCCCCCCATCCCCCCATTTCTCAAATCCTGGCTCCGCCCCTGTGTATATCTTCTTTTACAAAATTGTATATAATTTTCATTCTCTCCCTCTAAAAAAATATATTCTCTCTCAGCCCAAATATCTCAAGTTCTCTATTCCCCAACATGCAGCCGTACCTCTTCTAATGTCATCGCTGTCAAGCGCACTCTCCATCCTTCACGATTAACTCTGTTGCTCCTCCCAGTTGACATGCATTTTTATTTGCCAATTGAAATCCACTTTATCAATGATTCAGTTCTGATTCTAATCAAAACAAAGCTAACAGGTCAACGCAAGAAACATGTGAATTTTCTTATCTTCTCTTGACAGTCTTCTTAAACATGTGCGGGCGTCAAATTTATAGGTAACTTTAGACCAAAATTTTATACTTCAATTATTTGAATGAATTCACTTCCATTTGAAAAATATATACAGTTTTGTTAATGAAGTTATACAGTCTCAAATTCGAAAGAGAGTGGTACGAGTGTCATTTGCAATGCTCAATTTCATGTTTCTGCCTTATTTATAAATAGCTGTCTAGAATTGCCTCTGTCAGTAATTACTTTGCTTTTCTGCCTTGTCAGTAAGTAGATTTCAAATGTCTGCCTTATTTATAACAACCCCGAAAATGGAAGGAAAAGAAGAATACTTTTTCTAAACTTTTCCATATTGTTTTTGGTGAAACTAGTTTATCAGGAAAGAAAACCAAATGAAAAGGAAATTTTTTGGTAAGAAAACAGAATTGATTTTCCAGCCGAAGGTGAGCTGAAAAAGAAAAGATTTTTTTTATCGCTTTCGAAAAAGAATAGATTTTTTTTTTACGCTTTCCATCTGAAAGCGATATTCACTTCCCCCTCTCTGCCTCTTAACCCTAACCAGCCTCCACCACCACACCATCCTCTCATCTTACGCTCTCTCCGTCCGAAGCAACGGGCGTCTTTCAAGCGGCAACGGACGCTTGTCTTCCTAGGGTATCGGCTCAAATCCACCTCTTCGAAACGATATCATTCCAAGCGGCTCGAGGCAACAGTAAAGTGGTTTCTCGTATTCAACCTATTGATGGCGACATAGAGGAACGATTTGGCTGATCTCTCCGTCTTTCGTTTTCTATGGCTGGGGTCTGCAAGCTAGAGTGAATATAAGGTCAGTTTGCGATATGAATAAAAAATATGAAATGGAATGCGATTGAGCTTATCTGGAAATTTATTTGATGATGCTTGTTTGCCTTGTTGGTTGAATTGGGTTGTCATCTCAGTTTTACTGGGTTTTCCTTAGGTTGGCTGGATTACATTTTTGGGAAAAATGGTTTCTTTCCATCGAAACTATCCTCTTTCGTTACCGGTTGCCTGCGGTATAATTTATAGGCATTTGATAGCTGGACCGCCTTTCATATGTTTGTTGTCATTTCACTACTTTAGGCTTCATTGACATTAAAACTGTTGTTATGGAATGCAT
Organism: Linanthus parryae; assembly: GCA_023055425.1. Taxonomy (NCBI): domain Eukaryota; kingdom Viridiplantae; phylum Streptophyta; class Magnoliopsida; order Ericales; family Polemoniaceae; genus Linanthus; species Linanthus parryae. The sequence continues at coordinate 1,243,902 of JALGPY010000012.1, forward strand.
TGGACAAATAATGACCTCAATTTTGATTGGCCGCTTTCAGATGTTTTATATCAACTTTCTGAAGTATAATAGCAACTCATTTTGTGACAGTAGTAAATGTTTGAAAGCACGAGACTTCGATTCCCCAACATGCTTGAGGCTTTTATAATGTTTGAAAGCACTGGTCTAGTTATGATTCCTTTTTAGTTTTAGTACCACTTTAGAAGAAAAAGGATGATAAAAGGGACATAATTCCTTGCATTCCTTTTGCAGGGATGAGGTTCATACAAAAATTACTTGTATTCAAGTATTTGGGGGCAATAATGATTGGTTCAGTAGAAGTAAAAAAACTAAAGTGAAAAGCTAATGTATTTTTTTTTTTTTTTTTTTTTTCTGTCTTGAGTGAGTGTTTTTTTGGAACCTGTTGATGCACATGTTGTTTTTTCTTGATGAGATCTATATAACAAATGAGGAAGGGTTTTTGAACAGTGATTTCCTAAGAGATATTCTTAGCCATTGGATGTGAGAAATGTAATAATGAGCCATTTTACACCGTTGGATGTGAGAAATTGAAACTCCTCCAAGCTCCAACACCCCCATCTGCAGATTAGAATTTCAAACCATCGATCTTTGAGCTTCACTCTCTCTCTCTCTCTCGAGTGCGAACATCACCAGATCTTTCCCATTCTACATCGAGTTTTGCCGGACATCCAACAGGTACGCTATTTGATTGCATTTGTTTAGCTTAGTTCTCCTTCATCATCTAAACAAAATCCCCAGTTTGACTGATTTAAATCCTTTTGAGTTGCTCTCTGTCTCTGAACCAGGACGTTCTCTTTTACCTCTTACTTCACCGTTTCTAGAGTTCCCTGAAGTACCGACCTGATCTCTAAGAAAGTAAATCCTAACTCCCAAATTTCTTTTACCTCTTCCTTTACCGTTTCTAGGGTTTATTAGGAGATGAAGATGAAGAGGCAATCGATGCTTTCGGCATCCCTAGCAGGCAATTTTCATCTCTTATCTGTTTGTTGCTGCTGTATGAGTTCAGATCTGCTGGATTGACCATTTGACCTTTGCCTTAGTTTGATCTGTTTGAGACGGCACAGATGTGTTGTTGTGCTCTTAGTTCTTACAAATTCAATTATCTTAGTTGGTTAACCATTTGGCCTTTGAATTTATAGGAATTGCAACTTCTCATTTTGATACTTCCAGTTCATTATTCGTGATAGGTTGTTTTACCTCTTCTAATTTAATCTAATTGATACTATCATTCTTGATAGGCTGGTTTCAGAGGTGCTCATGTTCATTGCAATGAATAGCCAGCCATAATAGGACTGGGCAAAAGGTCGGCATCAGCCAAGATCGAAGAGCAGCAACTTTTGTTTGATTGTTAGTTTACTAGGAAGTTGGTTCATTTCAGCACTATTGCACGGTGAGAAATAACCTCATGATGAGATTGTTAATTTCTGCTATCCCATAAAAAGGTTCTATGCAAAAATTACTAATTCTGCAAATCAAACATACAAATTAGTTACTTATTTATCGGGTGTTGTCGTTGTTTTTCCAGTTACTCTCGACAATGTGTTAGGTTCAGAGGTTTTCTAACGAACTCTATTGATCCGAAGAAGAACGGCTGTTCTCCTCTTGAATTTCTTTATCTTTCCAACTCACAAGTTTGGAGTATGAAGAGTTGTTGTGAATGCGAAAGAATTTTTTAAGTGTGTTATCAAATATAATCAGACGAAGTAAAAGTGAGGGTCATGTTTTATGCTAATTAATTTCGTATTTTCATTTCTTTTTCTGTCTTGGTGAATGTTTATAGGGGTTTGTCTTGCTTTCTCTGAACTCAGATTTACCCAAAGCCAAAGCGCACTGCATTGCAATTATTTTTAGCCTAATCATGTAAGCTAATAATAGTTCATTTTGTGCACAGGGATTAGTACAGGATTTCTGAAGCAATTTTTTGATCCATTTTGTGTGTTTGACGAATGCTATGTTCTCAGCCGATCCATTACTCTTTTTCTTTCGTACTCTCTCCCTAAGCTAAATGTGTAAGTTATACACTTAGTATGTCTACTTCATGTATGGGAATATCCAGATTCACGTGACCCGTATGATCGCATACCATGAAATCACTTAAAAATAAAGGACTCTGATACTAGACTACATGCTTTGTTAAGTAGTTTTTTTTTTTTCCTTATCCACCAATGACTACTTAATCCAAAATTCTTACAGGCTAATGATATATAGAAACTCCGTTCACTCGAATCAGTTCATATATTACTTCCACATCCAGAGTAAATCCATTTTATTTTTGGTTTTAAGGTAATGTTTGAGAATTGAGATGAAGTGACTATTTCCTTTGATGTCAGGCTATTTTAGGTGACTCTGACTTGCTAAGGCACTGCGCCTCTCCTACCAGTCACGCAGATATATGGAGCTCCAATCTGCGTGAATCCGGGTAGTCAAAGCTTACATCTGACATGCATAATCAAATCCTCATAGAGGTTGAAGTAAAGGGGAGAAACCAGCGTAAGAAGGAGCCGATCCTGAGATTATAGTAAGTTGTTCGATGCAATCACTCTCGACACTGTGATGAATATTGGTGGCCAAACTGCATATGCATTGATGCAATCACTCTTGACACTGTGATGAATGCGAGATATATTGGTGGCCAACCTGCATATAGTCGTTGAGATGGTATTGTCTCACATATGATCATCCCATTCATAAGTCATTTGGCTTCTATATTTTCTTGAAGGTTCGGCTGTTTTTACACTAAATAAACATTTGTTAGTTTTCAATTTTTTACCAAATTTGGCTTATCATGTTTTCTTTTCAGAACTATTCACGGTTTTTAATGAAAATCAGCCACTGCCCTTCTGAAATTTGATGTAACATGTTTCAAGTGATGTCCCTACTAGCTATCCTAGATAGTGTCGGTATTCTTCACATTACATCGATTCGGGTTATGCAATCATGTGTTGTCGCTAATTTAAATTGGACTGCTTTTCTGAATTATATATGCGTTGAGTATACGGATTAGCGAGGGGTAGTGCCCTGAGGGCACGGGGTATGCACTAGTTAGAACTAAAGTAGATAGAATTTTAAAATCCACCACATTGTTCTTCTGCTTTTCTGGTCACAGGAGACCAAGATCTGATTTCTTTTTTCCTTCTCGATCTTGATTTGGCAAGTATCGTCAACTCATGTCCTCTGATGACAAAGATGGATGCATTCATCAGAGTTGTGTTTTTATGGAAAGTGTTGTCATGTTGTCATATTCCTAAAAGAAATACCACATGGTATTAAATAGGATTGTGATAACTTCATCTTGAATTTTTCAGACTTTTTAGTAAGGACAAGGCAGAATAAATTTCTTCAACATCTTGTTATATCCTTTGATGATATATCAGAACCCACTGTGAGAATGCAGGTGATGGCATGCTTCTCTAGCAGCTAATTATGCTTCATCTTGTAGCCTTGTAGTATAGCCTAGGGTAACTAGGGTAATAGGGTTTAGGAACCCTCCGACCCCATCCCACTACCTTCTCTGCTGATGATTGGGAGGCTAATTGGATCTACCAAACCCAGAGCAATGTCTTTTTAAGGTAATTGAAGGCATAGTTTTCTTAACCGGACCGGACCGACGGTTCAACCGGTTGAACAGGAGAAATTAGCCAAGGCCGGTCCGGTTGAGCAATTGGATCGGCCATGTAAAGAAACCGGTCAAAACCGCGGTTTTCAACCTAACCAGTGAACCTGTCGGTTTTAACCGGTTTTGCCGGTTTTTGAAAAGTTTGATTTTCCGACGCCTCGGTGGTCTCAGGCGGCCACACCAGTGAAAGGTCAGACTCATTGTTGTATGTTATTTATTTGGACCGATCCAAACTGGAGACTAGGAGAGAGGAGATGAGTTAGATATGTTGCAGAGAGAGACTGAGAGAGAGATGCCTTGTTGGAGAGGAGGTTGTAGAGATGGAGAAAAATGGGGGAAAGTTGTTGCAGAGGAGAGGGAGATAGGAGAGAGGAAAGGAGAAGAGATAATGAGAAAGAGTGAAAGACATGTTGGTTGTTGGGAGAGAAATAATTGATATGGAGTATTTCGAGATTATTGGGGGGAGGGAGAGAAAAGGGGGTAGTTAAGAGGGGAATTTGAACAGCTTGTAGAGGTCGAAATTTTCACGTACTGGTACAAAGTATATTTTTGAGAGAAACAAAGTATTTTAAAGGTAGTGGAGAGGGAATGTACTAATTTTGAGATAAGTGAGAGTGATTCACTGATTTTAGATAACTGAGAGACAGAGAAAAAAATGAGGTAGTTATCCTTGTTTAAAGATTGTAATATGTTTTGGATTTAAAAAAAATGTAATATGTTTTGACTTCTTGAAAAAAGTTATATCCATATATTTAATTAAAAATATAAATATGATACATATTCATATATTTTTTCGATATTTTAATTGAACTTATTACTTGTTAATATTAAAAATATGTAAACATTATAAAATAAACTAGCGGTTCTACCGGTCCAACCTCCGGTTCGATCTCAAATCAGGCCCTCCCCGGTTTGATGTCCGTTCCGGTTATGAAATCTATGATTGAAGGTTGGTCCGTTCTGGTGCTGTGTTTTCACCGCCTTTTCCCTCGAAATTTCACTAGCTGTTCTTGTGCCAGATTTGACTGTGTAACAGCCCGAATCAGTATAAGGCCATTCCAAGGAGTCCTGTTGGGACCAGGGAACTACCATTCTACTCATGGCTCGAACCAATTAATGAGTTGTGGCCACACTGACCTACTGAAAATTGATTGCCTTCTTCCTTTTCATTATCACAATATTGATCTCTCTTTGAACCACCGGCTTGTCTCCCAAAAAAAAAACAATAAGCAGTTACATATAGTTGGATTAAGACAGTGGCGTCATTTGATAGAAGTAAGTTGGACTATGTACCAGGCTTGGCAACTAGGATTATAGCTTGCTGACTTGTGTTAATGTTGTTGCTCCACTATGCTAATTTCTCTTTTGATCAGGCCATATGTATTATGCGTATGGACTGATCAACGTCTTGTATATAGCTTGCTGTCTTGTGTTAATGTTGTTGCTCTTCTGTACTTCATAGATAAACGTCTTGTATGTTCTCCTACATAGGATTATATCTGTGATTTTTGATATCATGTAAAATGTAAGGCTAGTAGGCAGCTACTTTTTCCTCAAATCAATGACATCGGGAGACTGAGAAAATTATTTAATTCCTGATGGTTTCTTGTGTTGTATTTTCGTTGTTGGGAGTTTTGTGAGGTTTGGCTAATTGGTCTTTACAGTGTTGTATTTTTGTTGCAAGGCTAGTAGGAATGTTATTTTCTCCAATAATAGCGGTGTAGGCTTGAAGTGGAGAACCTTGATCATCTCTTTCTTCAGTTTTATCTGATCACTTTGAGTCCTTTGCTGCTTTCTGGTCTTCAGTTATCTCATTTTGGTCTGGTGCTATTCTTTGGATCATCTGTCTAAACAAATATTCTTATATTTTTATCCCTCAAAATTATATGTATCTTTAAGAGGAACTTGTATCACTGCACGGAGTTCAGCATAGGCATTATAGTGAACATTTCATATCTCTTTTACACTGTGTTTCTCTGAGCTCTGATAATGCCTTTATTTTTCACAAAGGCACGTGTACTCACTTTATCAGTATAGTTATTTCTCTCACAATTGCTTCTCATCCATCTGCTTGTGTGCTATCGACAGCATATACTATGGATGGGTCAAGATCTTCAAGAGGAATATATATTCTTTCAAGGACCCTATTGCCGATATTTTATCCTCTTCCCATTTCTTCTACACATCTGTGTAGTATTCCTACTTACCTCTTGATATACTCTTCCAAGTGACGAGACATTTTACTATTTGTCTTGTTAATGTTTCTCGTTTGGAATTTGGTGTCATTGTATTGTTTTGTTTTGTGTAGAAACCAGCTTTAAAATTCTGCAGTCTCAAGTTAAGATTCTTAATGGTTAGATTTCCAATTTAGTTTTTCTTTCAAGTTCAGGGTAACCAAACAGGAAAAAGAAAGTATTTGAAAACTGCTGTATTTTTCTTTTGTTTTCCAACCTCCACCAAATATAGGAAAGAACATAGTGTTCTTTTCTGTTTATTTTTCTTTTCTTTCTGTTTCTCTGCCTTTTCATTTTCGAGCTACCAAACATGGCCTAAAGAAATGATGCAGATTCTGATGCCTCAAGTGTTGAGTTATGTTCTTATGGACTCGGAAACGAGTTTCAGGCTTTTATGTATACAAGTGGTGAACTCTTTTACTTCCATCACGAAGGACTTGTATGGCATATATACTTATTCAACAGTATCGTGAAGTGATGTCTATATTCAGAGCCGGCCCAACCCAAAGCAGCTGGTGCTGCTGCTTTAGGCTAACCACCCGTGAAGACCCCAACCCATTTGGGGTTTGAGATGCTTTCTAATGAAGAAACAATATAGACCTCAACAACACATCTCTAGAACATTAATTTTTAGTAAATTCGTACTCTCTTTCTGATCCTCCAAACAACTTCCTCTCTCTCTCAAAGATAACTCCATAAATTTGAAAGACACATTTATTGGACCAAAATTTTATTAGTTGTCTTAATGTTGCCTTATACTGCACTGCGTCGTGCATATTAGGATTTTACCAGTTTACCCTACTGTAAAATAATTCAAGCTATATTTTCTCAAAAAAAAAAATAATAATTCAAGTTATTTCTATGTTCAACAATCTTTTTTTTCCTCTTTCATTTTCAGAATATTCAACCAAATAAATGAATTCTTCTTGTGAGTACACAATTTATTTGTAGCATTAGAAAACATATTTAGCATATTGTCAAAAGTCGTATTCTATAGTAACTAGAATTGAAACTTTTTTCTTCCAAAATAAGTTAATTTCTCTACCATTAAATTTGAATATATGTTATCGAATTAAAGTGGTATTACAAAGTAAATAAAAGTTCCTAAATATTTGAAAAATTAAGAATTTTTCTTCTTTTTGTGAAGCATGATTACATTTTCTTGTACAAAAGCAACATAAATGAAAAGTATATCGCATAATATTATATTTTTGCAGTGAAGGCCTTGTTTTCTATATTTTCTTTAGGCCTCAATATATCTACGGCCGGCCCTGTCTTTATTCTCATTTTTTTGGGTTAGTCTTTGTTCTAGTCAATGTATATACTGATTGCTTTCATTTAAGTGCTTCCTGGAAAAAAAAAATATCTGCAACATGGTTCCGAGAGACTGATTCGTTTTATGGTTGTTAGTTGTTACTTTCACCCTGGCAATTCATAGTTAAGATTAATGCTTTCTAAGCCTGACATTGTCCATTGATGGTATCTTCTTTCAACTATTGGTAGTAAGTTATGTTTAGGACAATGGCGGTTAAACAAAGCATGGAAAGAAGCTCCTTATAGATTTGTTTCTGGGTGGTGGGTGCCATTTTGGCTGTAAGATTAGACCTGTTAATGGTCCAGCTAGATTAGTTCTTCTACTTTCTCGTCGTATTTATTAATTTGTTTTACCTCGTAATCAATTATTGATGCTAGTAAGTTGTAAATGTGTTGAAGTTGTGTTCAATTATATTTTAACTTGTGGATATGGAAGCATTTTCCAGATGCTAACATATTTTGTTGTAATCTGTTTCTGTGACATATTCAGACTCAGCACGTGAACAATATTGTTTGTGACAAAGATCCTGAAGTTGACACCCCAGCTGCTAAAGAGACGGAGTTGAATACTTCCGGAAAAGATACGATATACCTGTTTGATGAACCCGTGATGGGAAGTCCACACCTTACCCCAGGGAGGCCCATTTTATCTGTACTTCCTTCTGATCTTGTTGGCGATGTTCTAGAGGTATTTACTTTTAGTTTTAAAATGTATTAAGCTAGATAAAGTTGTATTGATTCCTAACTTGCATTGATTAGCAATGAGGTTTTGAAGCTTTTTTATATCTAATACAGGTTTGGGAGTTTCTTAATCGTTTCCATGCAGTATTGGGGATTGGGTCCCCTTTGTCAATTGAAGAACTTGAAGGGGGACTCAGGTTTCCTATGTTCGACGACTCTGGTAGCAGGTGGGAAGGCATGTCTTTAAATAAGGTCCACTGCTCGTTGCTGAAAGTACTGATAGGTGAGCTACAGCCAAAGGTGGCTGCAATAGTCCGGCGCGATACTGACTCGAAAAGATTGAAACTACAAAAGACTAGAAAGAAAGATGTGGACATGTCAATAGCCAAAGATACAAAGCTGAGCATGCCTGTCCATGAATTCAATTGGCAGTATTTGGCGTGGCAGTATATCTTGGCTGTTCTATCCATGGACAGAAGTCGTGGATCTCCCGGAGTAGCCATCGACCACAGTGGTAATGCGTTATGCTGTTCGCCTGGTGGTGGGCCTAATGCAAATATGCTCCGTGGCTCTCTTACTGGAGTGGTTGGGATGGAAGCAGATGCCTCGGTAAGATCATTTCTGAGACATTCTCTCTTGGTAGTCATGCCAGTGTAGTAATTTTATATTTCCTTGCCATAATATCATATTACTTTTGAGGTTTATATTCTTTGTACGAACCGGATCTGCAGAGAGCAACATATTCCCTATCGTGTGCCTTCCGTCTACTCTAAATATCCCATAGCTGAAAGTAGATAAGATGCTAACTAAAATACACATTATTCGATTTTTTAATGCAACTTCATACCAAAGAATCACTAACTTATTTCTTCTAATATCTAAAGCTGGGGCTCATTACAAGTCAGTCATTCTTTGCAACTTTGGACCTAGGCAGTGCTCTTGTGTAGAGTTTTTACCTTTTTTAGTTGTTTTGCCTTCTTTTCTGTCATTCTTCTGAAAGAATGTTCTCTCTGTGGCCAGTAAGTAAAGCAAATTAGGGACAGAGCACTAGGGCCAATGGTTCAAGGCATGAGCTCAGTAGTCAAGTACATCAGGGATAAACAGGATTGTATTTTTAGGTTTGTTGTAATTCCTGATTTTACTTCCTAAAAAACATTGGAAAACAAAAGACATGGCGGGATTTGTTTTGTCTATTCGTTTCATGTCTATATGGACCAGGCCCAACAACCACATGTAAATAGCCGAGGTGATGTTATAATAACAAGTTCAAGTGAAAAAACTTAGTTTTGTTACCATTGTCATGTGAGGCCACTGGGAGTGTTATGTTAAACATACAATCGATCATTTGTATGACTGCAGGAAGTGACTGTACTTGGATTACCTTCTGGTTCAGTGTTGCTAACTTTGCCACTGTGCCATTAGACAATTCGTGGAGAAAGCGTGTTGTTTCTAGGAAGTAATTTGGCCATATGTCGTTCAGTTGCTTGAATGAGTGGAATGAATTATGATATTATGTTATCCGAATAAAATGGAAAAATAGTGATTACAAAAAGAAGAGACGTGAAGCGGAATATAAGGAAGTTCTTCAGGTCCTCAATTTTCTGAAACATCTTTCTGATGGTTATTCTAGTTTTGAACCTGTTCGGGGATTATGTCTCAGTTGAAGTACTACAGCTAAATATCTTGGTTCTTTTCAATATCCCTGGAATACATGGTGCTCACATCTTTAGTTCCTTTAAGGAATTTAAAATCTAGTTGACAGAATTCCGTGTGCTCATTTCCTGTATTTGTCGTGAACTTGCTAAACAAGGTAACTGCATGAAAGATATTTTGTCTGAAAGCATGCCTTCAAGTATGAAAGTCTCCTGCTTCAGCAAGCAATTCAAATGTTCTGAATCTTCAAAATTGTACATAAAAAGTTACATTTTTGGGGTTTTCTTCCCCCTCTGTCTTCTCCAAATTCGCTAGGCTCTTTAATATCTGATCGTCTGGTAGTTCCTCTGAAATATACTTCTTCACATTCTCCCTCATCCTTAATGTGCCCAGCTTTCGTACATTTTTTTGTACTTTTTCATTGATCAATGTCTATACTGTACATCGTTGTATCATATAGTATGAGTTTAAAGTACTGTAAAAAAATTGACTTCCAAGCAAATGCAAGAGTGATGTTGGAAAATAACTCAAGCTAGGTTATCATATACAAGGGCACGATACTTGGAGTTGCATTATACTTTGATGTATCAAGCTGATTCATGAAATGAAAGACTCAATAATGAACACAACAAGGAGTAGCCACAATGATATCATGTAATGAGAGAACCCATCAACCTAGTCTCTTTGAATCATCGTCTTTGTTGATCAAGGAAAATCAGCACCATTGATGTATGTGTACCTCTTCTTTGTAGTATACTCCCGCTGTCTCATTTTATCCGTCCACCTTACCTAAAAAAATAGACGTCTCTAAATATTTGTCCACTTACACAAAAGTTATGTACTTTTCACATTACTTCCCTTCACACTCTTTTTCAATTCTTACTTATTCCACTTCCCAATAAAAGTACCGCATAAGACAAAGGACAGTATCGTGATTCTAAGAAGTAAAAGACATCTACTTAATCCATGTGCGGAGTCTAACAAGACATATATTTTGCGACGGAGGGAGTACAAGGCAGTGCAACATTTTTCTGTATTTTAAGCATCCTCTAAGTTTTGATCTGGGCTAACAAGAGTCATTTTTTAGTTTACTTCTTTTCATTTATAGACCTAATTAAATCGATACTAAATTCCCAAAGGTGGTTTAGAACAGATCAATGAGTAAGAGAAGTGACAAAGGTCTGAAATCGATGTATCCTACTATTGATGGCAGATTTTTCTTGTTGGAGGATTCAATATGAACTGGTAGCGCAGACTTGAGCTGAAGATAAGAAGGAAGATTTCTATGTGGATGTCTTTTTCTATATTATGATTTATAAGTCTGAAAACCTCATTACTACTTGTGTTCAGATTTGTTGTTGATTTTCAAATGTTACATCTGTCGAATCATTCTGGAATTTTGTATTGCCAACATGTCATCTTCACCTTCAAAGTATCAGTTCTTACTAGTAAGACAAGATGCTAATTTGTTGAAACAAGTATTTCACACAGAGCTGAGTTAAGCTTGATTAACAATCACATGTCTCTATACTCCAGAGAATTATGATGAAAGTAGACGATTCCACAGTTAAAGATTTTCCCAATTTACTTGAATGTGAAATGCGCCTATCTGTCCAGTGCTAGGTATAGCCGTGTTTCTTTCTTATTCAAGATTTTCCCAAATTACTTGAATCTGAAATGCACCTGTTTCTCCAGTGCTAGGTATGGACTTGTTTCTTTCTCATACATAAGTTTACTGTAAATGTTGCTCATCTTTAGGGCTTTATAATTGAAGGCTAATATATTTTATGGTATCTGACCTAGTTTGATATTATAATTTCTCTCTAATAGTTTTATCCATTACCCAAATAAAAATAAGAAGATATAGTAGTTGATCTGCACTAAGAAGCCTTTTCTACAGTTTCTTGCGCAGGCTTTAAGAAAGATTTTGGGTCCTCTGGATATAGAGGAGGATATGCTCTTTATTCCTGTCGAAGTTCCAAATATGAATGGGGACAAAATAAGCATTAATTCAAGTAGTTCTGTTCTTCCTCAGTGGGCAGAGTTACTTCTACCTGTTAGGGAAGCACCTACCAATTCGGGAGCTCGGATAAGGAATTGTGTTCGGGATGCATTGAAGGAAGCTCCACCTGAATGGGCAAAGAAAAAATTGGAGGACTCAATCAGTAAGGAAGTCTATGTAGGAAATGCTTGTGGACCTACGAAGGTAAGCTCCAGTTAAACTATTTTTTTGTGCTGACAATTTTAGTACTTGTTGAATGACTAATATACATGCATGTTGACTTAGGGTTTAGTCTTCTGTGCTGGCAGTAATTTGCGTATGGTCTTGTCTGAGTTTGCATGCATCTTGTAGTTTTGAATGTTTTTTCTTTGTAGTGCGACTCTGATAAGTGGTTCAACTATCAAGAGGACATCTTTTGGCTGTCATAGAGAAGTGTCATTGGTTTCTTTTAACACATCATTTTCGAGCTGAATGTGAGCTGTTCGCTATGAAGATTTCGAGTAGTTTTTGGTTGATTGGTCCTTGGCATGTTGACTTGCGATTCTCTTTTTTTTCCCCACAAGCAACGAAAGTTTTTTTTAACTAAGAAGACGACTACAATACGAATGGGGCATTCCCCAAAAGCGGAAAAACAAGAAGGAAAAACCAAACCTCCTACCAAAAACATACCACTACCTATGTTACACAGAAAAAATCAAATGGGATACAAGCTCAAAGGCCCCCATTAAACAACCCAAAGCAGAAAAGATCCGGCCCAGTAAGGCCCAAGAGCTTCCAAGCACCTCAGCAAAACCCCCCAAAACACAGCCCAAACCAAAAGGCCCAAAAGCTTAGCACATCGAAGACCTAAATAGAGGAGGTTCTTGTGAACCGGCTGGGACACAATGTGAACAGTCGGACCAACAAGCCGCCGCAACAGGAAGCCATCTAAACCAGCAGCCACAGGCCAGCGCAAGTGTCGATGCCCCCGAGTCCAGTGGGGGTCCGGATCGTCACCCGGGAAGCCGTTTTAACTGCAACTCCCAGTAGTGTCGGTGATCGGTGAAGGGACTGCTCAGGGGGGCTCTCCCAGGACGGGGTCCAGCCCCACAACCGGGGAAGGGGGAACGGCTACAGTCGGGCCAGATTTATAAACGGGGGGGGGGGGGGGGGGGGGGGGGGGGGGGGGGGGGGGGGGGGGGAAGGAGAAGGTTGAGATTGGGAGGCAATCACAGAAACCAAATGGTGAAGCCGAACCAGGGGGAGGGGCCGGTGGAGGGAAGCTGGTGAGGAGGCATCGACGGAGAGAGGGCGGCTTCCATGGTCCATGGCGGCGGCGGCGGCGATGACGGTGTCGGACCAACAAGCCGCCGCAACAGGAAGCCATCTCAACCAGTAGCCACAGGCCAGCGCAAGTGTCGGTGCCCCCTGAGTCTAGTGGGGGTCCGGATCGTCACCCGGGAAGCCGTTTTAGATGCAGCTCCCAGTAGTGTCGGTGATCGGTGAAGGGACTGCTCAGGGGGGCTCTCCCAGGCCGGGGTCCAGCCCCACAACCGGGGAAGGGGGAACGGCTACAGTCGGGGCAGATTTAGAAACGGGGGGAAGGGGAAGGTTGAGATCGGGAGGCAATCACAGAACCCAAATGGTGAAGCCGAACCCGGGGGAGGGGCCGGTGGAGGGAAGCTGGTGAGGAGGCATCAGCAGAGAGAGGGCGGCTTCCATGGTCCATGGCGGCGGCGGTGACGGTGGCGCCATCAAGAGAGGAGGTCAGGATAGTTGAAGGCACAGAACTGGAGTCCCACAGGGACGTCGAAGAGGGGCGCTCCCGACTTCGATACCTTCAGGGAGCCGGTGCTGCGCGAATCTGTTGCTAGGCGGCACGGGCTGGAAAGGCCTCGATTGGAGCCGGTGGGAGCGGCGATGGCTGAATAGGCAGTGCTGGCGTGGGTGAAGGGGGCACAATGGGCTGCATCAGCGGTGGAGGGTGGCGGGCAGCAGCTCCATGGAGAAGCCGCCGCCGCCTGATGGAGGCAAGATTAGGGTTTTCTTATGGGGAGAGCTTTTTAAAGAGAGAGAGAGAGAGAGAGAGAGAGAGAGAGAGAGAGAGAGAGAGAGAGAGAGAGAGAGTAAAATTTATCTTTGATAAGTTTAGTTGTAACCTATGTTACCAGAAACGTAGAAATAGCAGCGTTTTTCGATCGGGGTCGTTCGTACCGAAACGCGGTACGTTTTCGACCCGGATCGCTAAACTCAGCGTCCCAAAATTTTCAGACAAGGGAAGAACTTACCTGTTTAGATTCATCTTCTACTTATCTTCCCTAGTTTTCCTCTGTTTTATCAGTCTTCGTTGTCTCTGGACGTCTGTATCTTAGTTCTGGAGTCTAGGACTAAGTTAGGAAATACTCTAGTTTAATAGGAAGAGTTTGGTATGATTATACTACTATATTATTTATTACGATATATGTAAATATATATTTCATATTCCAAAAAACTGTTAGCTAATTGGTATGGTAAATCAGTAAATATAAAATTTATTTTTACTAAAAGGAAAGAAAATCACAAATCTCAAAGAGTCCAATTTAATACGGCTACTGCAGCCTTAGGAGTCTGCAACTGATTACATCAAGAAAAATTACTTATCAACAGATTATAGTCAAAGATTACACTGATAATTCTAGAAATATTTAACTTTGTGGTGTTATTATTTTTTTTTTGGAGTAATTGATTTTGAGAAGCAAGTATTAACGTACTTAAATTATTATTATGTAACTATTTAGATAAATGTAGGACAAATTGTCACAATTAGCGCTCATCGTTCCTAGTCATCGTTTCTCGTCCCGGACAGCGTTCCGGAGAAGCCTACCCCCAGCGTACCCCGTACCGAGACCTGTCGCGTTTCCCGTTCCCGTTCCCCGTCCCCGTACCACAACGTTCCCCGTTTCTGGTAACATAGGTTGTAACTCGTTGAGTGCGATTTTTAATGCTACAAGGTTTCTGTTAGTACCAAGTGGAGTCAGGTCACTTTGATAGTTATCTGGAGTCTTTCTAGCAGTATTGACTGGAGCTAGCTGACATGCCTTTATCTTTGACTTGGGTTTTCCGGGAACCTTATTTTTAGGCGAGATAGATGTTTGGCTTCTATTGGGAGGTAGATCATTTCTCATGGTCCCTACAAATATTCCTCCCCTCCTCTCTCCAGACCATAATCGGGCTTTGGACTTCTGTTTGTGCAATCGGCTTAAGAATTTACCTGAATCAACTATGCACCTTGACTTATCTGAATCAAAGTTGATGACATGTAGGTACTCACTTTCTCAAATCTGATTGTACATAAACTTGGCGTGATAAGTTAAATAGCTACTAGAATAGATACAGATCAAACGTCAAGCTTTAATACTATGCAACGAGCTAACTAAGTCCAATAGATATTAAAGAACTTATGCAAATGAAGTCATCATAGATAGGATTCTACATCAATAAAGCACAGTGGAATAGCTTGAATTAAAGATATGGATAACAGAAGTGAATGTAAATAAAAACTAAATCTTTGACTTGTGTCTTTTCTAATCTGTGCATCTTGTCCATATACACAGAGGGCTGTAAAAGAGGTACTAGATGTTGTATGCCGGGAAGGCAAGCTAGAATCGTACAAGGGAAAAAAGGAGAATTATGCATGTATATCTGACCTGATCATGAAAAAATGTCGGCTTGCCCTACGTGTTGCTGCCACTAATAACCGTGCAAAGTTCTTTTACAACTTGCGGTGGGGACAACTATTGAGCTCTTATGACGGGGGAATTATTGGCGCTCCAGCTGTGGCATCACGCCCTTTGGACTTCAGAACAATCGATACAAGATTGGCACTCGGGGCCTATGATGGTTCTCATGAAGCATTCTTCGAGGATGTTCAAGAGGTTTGTTTACTTCTGCTATTTGACTTGGTGGTAATACTTTGATATGATTGTGTGTGTGTGTGTGTGTGTGTGTCTATATACCAAGTTAGGTCTCTAGTTGAAACCTCTGTTAGAGATATTATCATTATAGTAGATTATTGTTAGGAATTAGTTGTTTACATTAATATGTTCCTTAGTTTAGATTATTCTGTTACCTAGTTTTGTTTCCTAGTGTACTTGTTACCTAGTTCAGTTTATTTCCTTGTTGACTAAGTATTCATCGCCTATTCATAGGCTATTGTAATAGCTTAGGTTATTACGAAACACACATTCATAATATTCTTCTTCTCATTCTATCAACCTCTGTTTGGAGTATTGTACTAGAGCACTACCGTTTGCTGGTTGGATGATTGTTAATTTACTGTAGTCAATTTATTGTTTCTTGAGCTTAATGGAGAAAACAATGAAACTAAACTAAAGAAAAAAAATCTGTTTTTTGAAAATCCGTATGAAACTCTTTGAACTTGTCCTCGAACATTTCGAGGTGTTTTCTGTTATTCCCTTAAATTGAAAGGTTTTCTTGTGAGGAATAAACTGGAAGTATTTGGAAAACAAAACATATATATACTTCTCGATGTTCCTATTTCTTGGTTTCCTCTTTAAAAGATTGTACTAGCAGGTTGAAAGGCAGAATGAAAACACGCTTCACTGTTTTCGGGTAGTTTAATTAGTTTTCTGTTTTGTAGAGGAATCTAAATCAAGGGAATCCGGCACTACACCCATTAATATTTAATGTTCTAAAGTACTACCAACAATTATTATTGATCAATGTCAAGGCTGATAATAGGTTGCAACTATAAATCCCATAGTGATAGCAGAACAGAGATGCCTACTCTTCAATTTTGGAAATTTGGATGAGCGAATTGCACCGATAGGCGGAAATCAGATACGTAATGTAGTGAATTGTAACAGATTTGAATATACATATGTTTATTCGTGTATATGTGTTTATATATAATTTTAAATTCCAAGTACTTATGAATATTAAATTTGGTGCTCCCCTTGTATTACATAAATCAAACTGGATTTGCTGATTTTCTGAGGTCTAATTGAACTTGTTGTAGTTAATCTATTATCTTGGTATCTTAGACGAATATTAGGCGATGGACTTATTGAGGGGTAATACATGAGCGTTGTTGTATTGGGGACGATATAAAACTTTAAGTTTATCTTTTAGGGACTTAGTATTAGAACTACGTGATGCCATCACATATCTTTTACTACAACATTTGGGGATGTTTGTACAGAGAAACAATAGAATGAAACACTCAACAAGCCTCTTAGAGCATCTCCAATAGGCTATGCAAATCAATTTTATTAGGTAAATTATAAAGAAGTCTTTTTCTTAAAAAAAATGGAATCCGATATGATAGGTATCTTGTTATGCAAACTAAAAATCATGCATCCTCTTCGATAAACATAGCAAGAAAATTTTCCTCACCATCTGGAGAATGTGGACTTCCTTCTTTTCAGGCCAATCTTCAGTTTAATTTTGTAGTTATTTACAATTCTAAATCAGCTGATTGGTAATGAAAGTGATATCTAAATGCTTCAAAACTACAATGTTTAATCTAGTTCGTTTGGATAACATTATTGGCCGACACAACAAATTCACTGTTAAATAAAAAGCAAAAGTTCGGTTTGAGCAAAAATATGCCTCAATTTTTACAAAACAATATTGGAGATACTCTTAGAAAGCCTCTCTGCTATGCCAAGAGTCTTTTGGAATTCTAACAGTAAGTTAGCGAGAAACTAATTAAGTGTTATGGAGAGATTACTCCGGAAATAGATAAACATACGGGATAAAAGAGGACCGTCGTATGTAAGAGAGGACGGTGGTGTTGGTGAAAGAAGTTGATTCGGAAGACTGTGATTTGTAATTTGCCTAGTTTGAGCGAGGAGGTTCTGGACGTTTCTGATGTTGTAGTGCCTATACCGGTTAGGGATGAAGTCAATGTGGGAGGCAGAGTTAATTGAGTGTAATCGGTGGTGGGCGATGTTGGGGCAAGAGTGGGTACAAGAGTGTGTCAGTCTTGTCGTTAATGTGGAGTGACATGGTGCTGCAACCCAATTGAATGTTGTCAACTGTGTCCGCTAGCCTCCACGCTTCCCAAGCTCGATGTGGCACTGTGAAACAAATTTGAACTAGAGAACAATGAAATTTACATTAACTTTTGAGGATTTAAAATTAAGTTCTGTTTTTATTGGGTGATTTGTCTGAATAACGAGGTTTGGATCAACTTAAGATGTAGCTTCATGTTGTAGTAAGTGATCTTTCCCCTTTCATTTTACTTTATTCGAGTATATGCCATATGTATATCATATCCACGGGGTTAAATCCTCTCATATCTGTATGTCGACGTCACATTTGAGCTGGGCGCATGGAGACAGATAAACGGATGTATATTTTAATATTATCATTATCTGCAGGCATATCTTTTTGTCAGACCAGCCAAGTAGTGCCTGTTTTGTTATGTGTTAGTTGCATAGAAAGTGAAGTGTACAAATCGATGTGAAGAAGCTAATTTGTATATATGGAGAAATATTTGCTCGGTAACGTTGTATACCAACTTTGTGTTGGGAACTAAAAAAATTATTAGGTGTCTGATAACAATTGTGCGAAGTTGCTCCCCTGTTGCATATGACCTGAATAAATATTCTAAGATCACTAACGAAAATTAAAAATTCTCAAGGATGAAGTTGGTCGTTGGAAAAAGAATACCAAACGTAGGTTTGAGAAAACAACCAACGTCTCACGATGGCTTCTCTTGATGTGATGTCAGACAACGCTTTCAGGCTTACTTAACTCGTAAAGCTGCTCTTTCTGGCAAAAAAAAGTATCCTTCTTGTGGAATTATTAATATAAAAGTCAGCTTTAGTTGGGTTTAAACACGGACTTCCTTACACCTTCTAGCATTCAAACTTCAAGGAAAATTGTAATTCCCAAGGATAGTATTCAAATGAGACAAAGGTTTTATGAGATATACCAAATCAAGACATCCCTCCAGGATTGGTTAAAAACTGAACACGTGACATAAACGTCAACAAGGGAGCATAAATGCTAATTGAAATACAAATATTAAAATTTGTCTGAGAGCAGTTCTCAAATTCAGGGCTGTACGAAAGATTCGAAGGCTATACTTGGAACCATGGATTTCGCTAGAAAAAGAAAATGAAAGCAAAATGACACTAATCAAACATTCATTTACATGAATGATTATACATAAAAGTTTTTGAACTTTCTACATGTTCAAACTAGTAAAAATAATTATGTTAGCATCTCGTTTCCGTTTGTTCGCAAAACACATCATTCCAAGATTTTTGGATTTATAAATTTTCCTTTCATTCTATTTTTCGTACTATGCTTCCAAGGGAAGCCTTAATGATACGACAGCCAATTAGGAAGATATGGTGGTGCAGTGAAGTATGACATTGCTCTTTCTGAAAATATTCCATGTGTCATGTTGTGCTCTGATAGCGTAGCTAGGTCTATTTTGTGTCGTCGCTCGGCATTTTTTTGCCTTTTATCATACTCCTTTTCATGAATTCTGACTTGTCCTCTCAACTGACAGTTATGGAGCCATATCCGAGTTGTTTATCATGGCCAGCCTGACTTACTTCGCATGGCCGATAAATTGTCATCTGATTTTGAGAAATTGTATCGGAAAGAGGTGAGTGTATCTCCTCCTCACCCTCTGTCAGTGTCCTCTTGTTTCTCTAATCCATTATTCCTTCCCTTTTATGATAGATTGATACATTTATCTTTCTTTAAATGTTTGGATAGATTTTGAGAAAGGCATACTAGTATCTCCACTTCCTAATGTATCTTTGAGTTATTGACGGTGTGCAGTTGCATGTAGTTCAAACTTACTTGGTTGAAAAGCTTCATATATGATGCAGGTTCTTCATCTGCGGCATAAGCTTTTGGGGTATGCCAAATTTGGGTGCTTAACTCCATCATCAAAGAAGGTGGTGGATGAAATTCTTGACTGCTCAAGTAAACTGCCCAAGTCCCCATGGGAAGATGGTATCTGTAAAGTATGTGGTGTTGATGAACATGATGACCTCGTACTTTTGTGTGACGAAAAAGATTGTAATGACGCATATCATACATACTGCTTGAATCCTCCATTTCTAGATATTCCGGAAGGGGACTGGTTCTGTCCTTCGTGCACTACTAAAGGTTGTAATGTTGGTGAAGCATTAGAACGTCCGTCAGTGTATTACCCTGCACAGAGAAAGTGCCATGCGGGTTATGTACATTTAGCATCTGCGTTGCGAGCAAAGGAATATGGCCAGTTAGGCATAGAAGAGGTGTGCCTTCTTACTTTGTGACAATGTCTTCAATTCAATTTTCAGCTTTCCAAGAATTCTGATAGTTTGAGTACCTTTGGTGCTGTCTTGGTCGTTTAGTTCCAAGTTCCAACAATGAAATATCTCTTTGGGTACTGCAGTAGGTAAACTTGAAGGCATAGAGAGATCATTGTTCAAGTTTCCTGTGCAAACTACTTGTTTTGCCTTTATTTTCCTCTCAAGTAATTTCATATGTTGAGGGTAGTCACTTCACTCTTTCTAACTCCTTTTTTCTTTAAATGCAGAGGATCTCCTTGCTCAAATTTCTTTGTGATGAGTTATTGGACACAGATATTATACGTAAACACATCTTGGAGGGCAAGTGTCCTGAGGTGGGTCTGCTAACAGAATCCTCGGATGCCGGGGATCACCACAAAAATATCCAATCTATTTCTGAGGGTACCCAGTCATCTGGAAACTTGCCTCCCCACATGAAGCTTTCATTACGAAGAGAACTGTTGGGTCGCGACTCAACTGGAAGATTGTACTGGATTTTGGGAGAACATGAAAGATGTCCGTGGATAATTGTGAGCAGTAGGGAGAAGGAAAAGAAACAGGAGGGAGATGAAATGATATTTGACTCAGGAGCTTCCAGTGAGTCCGAATATCCATTGCTTTCCTACCAGACTGGCGAAGAGGTTAGTCAACTTTTGGAATACTTAAGAGATGATGACCCAGTTGAAAGGGAATTGAAAGATGCTATTTTGCGCTTGGACGTAATCATTGAGGATCTTAAACAATTTAAAAAGCGCGGTAAGGTTGATCGTAAAATGGAGTTTTCTGGGCCAACCGAAAACAGATTATATTCTCGACCCCAGGATACGAAGGCATTCAGTTTTCTTGAGAATGAAGTTGGTCCGTGGTACATCCCAGAATCAGTTGACTTCTCGAAGAAGCAGGAAAGAAGGATAAACCTGTGTGCTGGAAAATATTTTTTCAGGTGCAGTTGCTGGGAACTTATTTGGACCTCTAGGCACCACTGCCTTTCGTGTCACAGAACATTTCCAACTTCAGCTAAACTTGAGCGTCACAGTGATTACCTTTGCAAGTTAGCTCCACGAGCTTCCACGAAGAAGACAGTGACTGAGGCTCCAAATGTCAAGGGGTTGATGAGACTGGGAAGCGACGGGGGTAAATGCACTAGTGGACTATGTGCAGCACCTGGGTCTAGTAGAGCAGTACTTGAGCAGAAAGATAAAGACCATTGTACCATTCCAGAGGCGGCAGTTGAACCAGTAGTAGGAAAGGATGCGGAAGTTTTAATGGAACTCAAGGTCAATTTGCTGGATATGGATGCTGCTCTGCCTGAAGCAGCTCTGAGGCCTTCGAAAGCAAAAGTTGAGAAGCGGTGGGCGTGGCGTGCGTTTGTGAAATCTGCAAAGACCATATACGAGGTTAGTTTTGTCGAGCATCAATTGCTTGCTTTAATCATCTACCAGTAACTGCAGGCTCTCAAGTCTTCCTACTTACTCTTCCACTTTCAGAAATTTGTGCAGTTCCAGTTCAACATTTCACCTGTGTTGAATTAAAATAAAAAAGTTCCTAAGCCTTTTTTTCCAAGGGCAGCGGTTTAGTGACTGAATAAAATTGAACTTAAATCTTTCACCAAAACCTAGTACCATGTCAAATGTGGTTTGTTTGTGTGACTTTTGCGTCTATAAACTCAAACCTTATATACGTCTTTGTGTTCTTGTTCTGCAGGTAGTGCAAGCTATGGTTGTTTTTGAAGACACAATAAGATCAGATTATTTCGTTAACCGGAGACCATACTGTTCTTCGGTTAGTGCAGCGTCCAGCATTTCTACAGTGACGGCGCTCGCTCTTCGAATAGGCTTACTTGATGCCTCCATTTGCTACGAAAAGAAGCCCGACCCGAAGCAGGTCAATGGACCAGATAATAAGCCCAAGCAGCGGAAGACTCTCAAAAGGAAAAGAGGCCAGAAGTGTGAGGTAGAAATCGAAGACGGACAAAACAGGGGAAATAATTGATCGAGAGACTTATATTTTCTTCATCTGAACAACATGCTAGCATGGTCGTACATTTTGTGGACTGGTGCTTAAGGGTGTTCAATAGTTTTCCCAATATTTCTGTTCTTGACTAACTGTAAATTAGTTGCATCTGATTCGGACTCTCGGAATCAAAACAGCAAATATCTCTTTTTATTGATTTAATTTTCCATTTACATAGAACATCTTTTTATAAAGACTCATGAAATTGTAATCTAAGCAAGTTTGAACCC
The DNA here is from genome assembly GCA_023055425.1 of Linanthus parryae. Lineage (NCBI taxonomy): Eukaryota > Viridiplantae > Streptophyta > Magnoliopsida > Ericales > Polemoniaceae > Linanthus > Linanthus parryae. The sequence goes on from JALGPY010000012.1 coordinate 1,265,948, forward strand.
GTGATCTCATAAAGGGTTACAGATGCTCCACCCAGCTCAGCTCCCATTTACAAATAGTGAATAATACTTGCTACAATATTAAATCCCATCAATAATAATTCATTCTGGTAGAAAATAAAGAGGTTAAATGGTTTAGAAATTTTAGATAATTCAACATCGATTTCTATTTACAATTTCCCAATTGATCCATATTTTCTCATTTTTCCAACTTAGGTGGTGCTGAATAAGCTAGTGGGCACGTTTTTTTTGGCAAAAGATAAGAATATCAATTCATCATCAAAGTTTTTTTTGACAAGGAAACGTATTATATCATTAAACAACAGCAAGGGGGAAAGCCGTAGCAACATTACGTGCAGCAGTGTGAGCAAGTTGCACTGCGGAACGAGGAACAAAAGAGAAAGTACATGAAGTAAAAAACTTTGTATCCTGCAGTATTTCATGGCGAAGCATAAAAGTATGTGGGTGCGACTTGGATGTCCGAAGTTGTGTGATAAGGAGCTGGGAGTCTGTCTGGAGATGGATGTTCGAGTATCCATGAAAGAGTAACCATTTAAGTGCTTGGGAGATACCACGAGCTTCAGCTTGAAGAGGTGATGATGCGTAGAAAGTGAAATGTCCACGAATGTGAGGATCATCTTTGTTAACCCATGCTGTTGCTGAGCAACGACCAGCTTTCCATGTAGCATCCACAACAAAAGTAGCACAGGGTGAAGAATGCGTGGAGGGGGGTAGTTGAAGGTTATGGTGTGTTGGGAGGGTGATCTGGTAGGAGGAGGCTGTGATTGGGCATGAAAATGGGACCGGGTTGATTGGCAGGTTGCCGCAACGGAAATGGCTATGAGAGAATTCTTCGGGGTGATAGCAACGCGCTTCATCGTCAAAGATTTCCTGGCGAGCCATATTTGCCGGAGGACGAGAATTGCGAGAATTCTATCGTCTTTTGTGGGAAGAGATGTAAAAAGGGTGAGTAGGTACTGGTTGGTGGAAGTGGGAATAGTCGTGGGATGGCGAATACCTAGACTAGATCCGAACCAAATAGCACGTGCATGTGGGCATTCAAGAAGACAATGCATGATGGTTTCAGTGGTCGAGGAACAGAGATCACAAAAAGGGCTGAGTATGGGAACCTGTCGTCTTTGAAGGTGAGCTTTAACGGGTAAAGCACCCACTATGACTTTCCAAATGAAGAAAAAGAGCTTCGGCTGCAGAGAGAGTTTCGTAATAATATGCATGAGGGGCTGAATTGAAGGTGAAGGAACAATACCAGGGTCGAAAACCATAAGTGCTAGCCCATGCGCAGAGCTGACAGAAAATTGGCCATCCGTAGTGTCTTTCCAAACAATGGTATCCGGCTGATCGGCGGTAACAAGTGGGATTGTCTGAATACGCCGAACCTGGTCAGGTGTAAAAACGAGCTCAAGATAGTCGTGTTCCAAGCCATCTTATCCGCACGAATGAAATCTTTTACCGTAAGCGAGGGATACATGTGTAACATAAGCGGTGTAGGTTCTGGCGGGGTTGGCTCGTCAGGAATCTAAGGGTGGACTAGCGGATGGGTATTTTTTCCATTCCCAATTAGCCATTGAGAACCTCGAAGGGCAAGTAAGCGACCCCAACAAATACTACGCCAGCCCCATGAAGAAGATGAAGGCGCTTTAGCATCTATGAACGAGCTTTGAGGGAAATAGCGTCCTTTGAGAACCCGAGCCAGCAAGGTATGTGGGTTGGAGATAAGATCGAAAGCTGTCTTGGATAGTAGGGCCTGGTTGTGTGCCTCAATATTGCGGAAGCCGAGGCCTCCCAACTTAATATCGAGGGAGAGAAACTTCCATGATTTCCAATGGATGCCACGCTTACAATTTTTAGACCATAGGAAACGAGCCATTATTTTTTGAAGTTCCTTGTGAAAAGAAGCCGGCGCCTTGTAGACTGAGAGCATATAGGTGGGAATAGATAGTAGTGTAGCCTTGATGAGTGTGACCCGTCCAGCAAAAGAGAGGGAACACTGTTTCCAAGTAGCAAGTTTGGCTCGAACACGGGCAAGAATGTGACTGAAGATGGCATGCTTCGGCAGCGTGAAATCCATGGGGCTGCCAAGGTATATCCCCGGTTGCAAGACTTGCTTAATTCCAAGAGTATCAGTCAGATGTATAACATGCTGCGGGTCCATATTGGGGCTGCAGAACAGCTCAGACTTGTGGAGATTTATAAGTTGTCCCGATTGGCGGCAATAACACTGAAGTACCTCATGTAGGTTGTCAACAAAATTATCGTCATATTGTTGGAAAATGAACGTGTCATCTGCAAAAAGGAGGTGAGATATCGAGGGAGCCGTTCTTGCAATGCTTACACCTTCCAAATTTCCCGTGGCCGTAAGATGACTAATGGTTGAGGAGAAAGCTTCCGAAATAATAAGAAATAGAAATGACGATAACGGGTCACCTTGACGTAAACCTTGTGATGGGCTGAAAAAAGAAGTAGGCTGTCCATTGACCAGGACTGCAGATGAGACGGTGGAGATGCACATCATAATGTTGCGGACATAGAGGGGACCAAAACCCAGCTTGAGTAGGCACGTTTTGAGAAAGCTCCATGAAACACGATCGAAAGCCTTATTCATATCCAATTTAAGCGCAAAAAAGGAGGTTTTACCTTGCTTTTTCTTGCGAATGAAGTGAAGCAATTCATGGGCTAGCAAGATGTTATCTGATATAAGTCGACCTTTTTGAAATGCAGCTTGTGTTGGCGAGATAATATGAGGAATAACACTGGCCAGCCGATTTGCTAACACCTTTGCAATAATTTTGTAGGTAGTGTTGCATAAGCTGATTGGACGGAAGTCATTGGCAGATATGGGCTCCCGATGCTTGGGAATAAGAGTAATGTACGTGAAGTTTAATTCACGCAATATAAACCCCATGGAGAGTGGTTTCAAGACCGCCTCCGTAAGTAAATCACCAATAATATCCCAATTGGCTTGGAAGAATTCCGCAACAATTCCATCTGGCCCTGGCGCTTTATTTTTTCCCAATTGAAAGACAGCCGTTTTAACCTCCGATGGTGTGTATGGTTGTTCCAACCTTGCGGCATCATTTTGGGGCAGCTGGAGATTAAAAAAGAAGAAGAAAAGAATAGTCTTACAACCCAAGCAAAAAAAAAAAGCTAATAGCACCAAAAGCAATTCATGGTGACCAAAATGAAATCAGACTGCATACATCATCACTTCAACCTTTTAACACTTTGCTGATACTTCGTCGAGAATTGAGACTTCAGTGACTGAAAGAAAACATAACATTCGAGACTTCACTAACTGAAAGAAAACATAGCCAAAACACAATAACATGATCATACAACACACGATTGATGAGGTTGGACGGTCCATAACATCAAGGGCACAAACACTCCATAGACACATAGCCAAAACACAATAACATGAACATACAACACACGATTGATGAGGTTGGACGGTCCATAACATCAAGGGCACAAACACTCCATAGACACATAGCCAAAACACAATAACATGAACATACAACACACGATTGATGAGGTTGGACTGTCCATAACATCAAGGGCACAAACACTCCATAGACCAATTGGGTGACCGAAGCTTGAATGCAAGTCTGAGTTTTTTTAGCAACACCATAACACCAAGATGGAAGTTCCCACAGATCTTCATACTGCCGTTTCTTAATCATAACCCTTTGAGTAACGACTGGGCTCCCAATGTCCATATTTACCTCAGTAGTATGTCTTGTCGTTGTCCCTCCAACTAATCCAACATGTCCTCTCCATTTACTGTGTTTTAGAAGCTATATCGGCAGTATTTACTTTAACAATACCAGCTTGTAAGGAGGCTCAAGAAACTTTAGTTGTTCGCATATCTGGAGTGGTAGAATAGCTACACTGTTCTTTCGATGCTCCTTCTTTCCGAGGATAAGTCGGCTAAAAGCAGAATAATCGACCCGAATTAGACCCATTTGATTTCTATACGACTGTTTAGATCGATGAATTTTCATATCATACCATGAAAGATCAACCCTAACCACATGATTTGTCCGCCAGGTCATGAAATTGAACTTTGCATGTTCTTTCATTAACACCTCTGCATGCACTTTGAATCTCTATTTCGGGCGAACGCGAGAATCTGAGGCTAAGCTGCTCCAGATCGGCTATAGCTACAAACCTTCTCAGGATATTGACAGCCAGAAAAAGAGTCATTCCCTTTGAAAAGTTTTGTTATAACCTGGGGGTATTCGAGCAAGAACGATGAGACAAAATCAAGAACGAGAGACAAATTTAACGTGGAGCGAACAGATTCGCAACGATCCCGCTAGCTACCCCCACGGTCAAAACCTGATATTTTCTTGAGAGAGAACCCGATTACAAAGTACACCGTGTCCACAACGGCCACGACGGCTAACCAGATACAACACCCACTAGACATACACAAGAGAAGCTCTCAAACTCACCACTAGCTAATCCGTGTGTGTATCTTGTGAGTACCAAAAACGAAAGTGCTTTGTATAGCCAAAGTGTGGTGGTGGAATCACCAGGCCCACAACCCACCACTTTGGTTTGTCGACTTTATTTTGATTCGAGTCAGGGACTCGACAAACTCCACCTTGACTTGAATCATATCAGCAACCCAAAACCGGAACCTGATGCTTCTTTCATGAATCAGAAACGAGTACGCCTCAGCAGAGCCAGATTCTCCGTACCAGATTTGCCAAAACGGTGCTCCAACTACCATGCGACCCTGCAACGAATGTGCCATATGTGGATGCCCCTCCAAAAATAGAAACAAGATGATCCACCCAGAACCAGGCTCGAATATATTCAATGAGAAACATGACCAAATGTATTCCCGATGCGCCCAATTGCACCATACATATGCACCACGACAAGTGTCAGATGTGATTACTTACCAGAATCGATGCACCTAATCACAAGTGCCCAAACAGATTTGTTGTGCCTGATGTCCCCATATGCCTCAGATGCGCCAGATGCTTGCTAGAAACATATTGTTCCAGATGCGAGCTCAATGCGTGTCATGGTATACGCTCCGAAACTGGGGGACGCCAGAAAATAGCCTCGTGCATAATGCGCTCTACAAAGGGGATCAGATGCGCGTGAGATTGCTCCACCAGGAGCCTGGATAGCCCCTTCAATGGGCCTTCAGATTGTGGCTGTACTTGCCCCCCATGTTCAGAGGCCATTGAACGGAAAACGATTCTCCTCACGAACAAATTGATCTTGATCGCGAAAACCAGACATCGTTCTTGGCGGAATCTCGAAACCCAACCTTTGGATTGCCTGCTCCACCCGAATAACAAAACCCTAGATTTGAGTTCCACCGAAATGTGAAACCCTAGCTCTTTGCTCCACCTAGATCTTGCAACGAGGCTCTTATATCGGTTTTTTATAACCTAGGGGTATTCGAGCAAGAACGATGTGACAAAATCAAGAACGAGAGACACATTTAATGTTGTTCGCAAACGTATTCACAACGATCCTGCTAGCTACCACCACGGCCAAAACCCGATGTTTTATTTTGAGAGAACCCGATTACAATGCACACCGTGTCCACAACGGCCATGACGGCCACCCCGATACAACACCCACCCGACACACACAAGAGAATCTCTCAAACTGACCACTAGCTAATCTGTGAGCGTATCTTGTGAGGACCACAAACCACCACTTTGGTTTGCCGACTTCCGCTCGATTCAATTCACCGAGTCAACAAATTTGAATCAATGAACCTGTAAATCCCAACATTGATGACGTGTTTAGTTAATTCTCTTACACACTCCGAGGTACCTGTATACCATATTGACCCCGTCATTTGCATCAGGCCAGACCCGTGACATTTCCGAAGGAAGGTTAGACAACCACCTCTGCCTTTTTCTTCATCAATTTCTTGTGGGCACAGTAAACATTATCAATCATTGTTTAAGTTTATGATACACGAGTATATTATAAAGTATTAGTTATTAGCACGTTTGTTATGTGTCATTATGTTTTTTCCTTAATCATTTTCTTTATTTTAAGAGAAAATTAAGTGGTGTTTTCCGTAAAAATACTGAAAAATTACAAGTATAGACTCAACCAAAATTGAAGTTTTGTTTTTTTATAAAAATGACGTACGAAATACCACAATATTTCAGAATTGATTTTTTTTGGCAAGAGATAAACCTAGCATTTAATGAGAAAAATCAAAACATGCATAACCGCGCGGCGGGGGGGGGGGGGGGGGGGGTAGATGATAGAGAGCTAGTAACACAAGTACATAAGTTAGATTTCCACAAGATTGATTCTTACGCAACAACATTTTAGTTAACTGTCTTGGTATGTTCCTTTAATTTGGTGACTCTATCTTTGCTGGTGGTGGGCTTGCTGCTGCAAAGGCAATGGCTGGCTCCTGGTGGAGAGGTGAGGTTGTTGGGGAACTTGAGGCAGTGTTTCCTGGTAAGGGTGGGAGTCATGTTGCTAGAGATGCTCGCTGTTGTATGCTTGCGTCTGCTGATACCGATGGAGAATGAAATATTGTACATTAGTAAAAATATTCATATGAAAAAGATTTTGCATGAGAAGTGGCAAAATATCAGCCAAAAGGTTATCCTAATGAGTGGACGAGTACGTGGCTTGGGAAAAGGTGCACCTAATTATAGTTCCCATATTGGTGGTAACCTGTATTTAATTGATGATATTGTACAAAATAGAAAATGAGGGATCTGCCTTGTTGAAGGGAGTGATCAGCTCCCTAGATCCAGAACTCTGTGGGAAGGGATGTATATTTTGTTGTAAGAAAAACAACAATAACATTGTGAGCTAGATGCTCAATTTTCGCAATACTCCCCTGCAAAGTTGGAGTCTCATCTCTAAATATCTTATTGGTCATGTTAGTCCAAATAGTCCACATTTCAGCTGTAAACCAGATGAAATAAAACATGTTGATATTGATCCATGACTTGAAAAAGTTGGTGAGATTATCATGGTGTATAGGTATAGTGATATTCATTGCTCTCCAAATCTGCAGCGAGGTAGTTGGGCAACTGAAGAAGAGGTGGAGCATTTTTCAGCGGAGAAGGAGCAAAGGGGATAGGTGAAAGTTGGTGACATATAAAGAGTGTGCAACTGTCTAGGGTTGGAAGCGAATCCATAAGGAAATTCCACAAGAAAAAATTATGTTTTGTGGTATTACGATTTTCCATAACTGCTTCCTAGGAAAGGAAGCCCAAGAAGGGTGGAGAAAGGAGGGGAGGTAGCCATAAGAGAAGGAGCCCTGTCCTCAGAGAGATGCACGGATTAAGCAGTTTTGACCAAGACGATCATATCTTTAGTACTGTTCCAAAAAGAAATATCATCACTGATAGAATGGGACAGTGGAATGTTAGTAATGTCGTTGCTCAGCCATTGAGGGAAGTGAGATTTTAACAAATATTTATCACACTATCTATGAGTGCTATCCAAAATAAGATCATAAATATTTTAAGACCATTTCCACCATGCCACTCACTGATGAGAGAAGTGAATGGGATATCTAGAACCCAATTGTTGCCTTGTATTTTGAGATGTTTACCAGTTCCTATCTGCCAAGTTAATCCTCTCCGTGTTGTAGCTTTACCATAAAATATGGCCTTTCATCCAGGCGATAACGCCTTATTGTTTGGTTTTGGGCAATCAAACGCAGAGGAAATACAAGAACAAAGTCCTGCCGAAAACCCACCAAGGACCGATTGTGAAGGAGCGTAATCTGATGTTGAAAAATTACCCCATTCGCACTGATTGGTGATGATCACGAACGCTTAAAGTACATTGCACTGGACTCCCTCTTCGCCAGTGCTAGCCTACTAGAGGAATACGAGTAATTTGTCTCACACAATCAGGTGATCAGGGCGGCTCCTCTTAAATCCTAGCTATTCTGTATCTGATACGAATAGTGTTCAAAATCATCAGAAAACTAGACACGGTGCTAGGTTATTTATAGGGATGAGTGAATTCGACTTTTTATTTAATCGTAACAGTTAGAATTAGATTGAAATTAAGTTCAAAATCCATAACTTTTGTTTAGTCCAACTAATTAGCAATTAATTCAGTTTGACCCATTCTTGTGTGTGACCTTGTAGGTTCCAATTGAGTGGCAGTACCAATTACAAGCATTGAGCAGTATCTTGCAATACATCAATGCTACCCAAGTAATAGGAATGCTAGTGATCTGACTAACTTCTATGACAAATTTTACCTTGTCGTATAATCCCTTTGTCCATATATACAGATTAAAGACAAGGCATGAAGTGTCACCCTTGTAGATCCAATCTAAAGTTTCTCGATTACCTGAGTAGACTTAGACAGACAAATGACATCAATATCTCACATTGATTCATTTGAGCACGTCCTTGCATTTTTTAAAGTCTCACTCATCGAGTGTCCATGGATATTGACTCTTGTTATGTAGGAGGGAAAAATCATATCTACATCACTCACACCCCTTAGCATGTTTCATAACATGTTAAATTACCGCCTTTGTAATCACCTTGTCAAAGAATGATGTTAGACGATATTAAAACATGTCACTCCACATCTAGGGAATGTAGTGACTTCAACTCATAGGATCACAACACCCATGTCACTATGAGAAGCACATGTGACACTCACATAACATCCATGCGGTGTTCTCATGGCGAGTCAATCTATTACACTATTACTCATAATGTGTACCCATTTGTAAGACTTGATATCACATATCAATCTAACCACATACTAGTCTCGATGTATTATAGTCATCATAGTTAAAAGCTGTACTTAACTAGGGATATTTAATAATACAGCATTTATTCTAGGACTTCATTATGTCATCATATCTCCATATATGTAACAAAATGAATATAAAGCATTTATAAATAAATGTCACACAGATTGCCTCTAGGGCATACACCAACACGTTTAGGCGTTATATGTTAATGACATTTGCTACAATATTGTGAGGATTTTGAATGTCTTAAAGCCTCTTTTCAGTGATTTTTGATCGTTTTAACACTTGTTATTTTGGACATGAACAGGAGATTGAAGATCAAATTTCAGTGTACCGTCAACTTCAAAAATCAAGAAGCGCAAGGAAAGTGGCTCGTGAACCAAAGTGGACGAAATTGGAGCTGAAGTGTAAGCCATTCGTACGAACATGTCCATTATACAAATGCCTTAGCATACTTTTGAGGAGCCATTCATACAAAAGCTAAAATGCCAACTGCATGTTCGCACGAAAGAGAGGACTTAGAAGAAATTTGGGAAGGGGACCATTCGTACGAACGCCCGATCCCATTTGTACGAGTGGTATGGGAAGTGGAGCAGTTTTGAAGGTTCAAAATTTCAAATCGAAGACTTCTAAACTGAGGAAACAACTCATAGAGATAAATACGATGTAGGGATGTGGAACGAAATTCATTCACGCATATCAATGCACGGAGAACGTTGGGGGAAAGTTGGGAGCAAAGGATCATCTGTTTTGCGAAGATTTCATCGTTTGAATCTTATTCTTCTCTTCTCATTACTTTTATGGAAAAACTTGTTGAGTAATAAACATCTTTTACTAGGTCGGAGAACCTAGGGTTCTAAATTTGATTTTCCTTATTCATGTGTTTGATTCACATTTTTGTGACTTAATTCTAGTTTATGTTCTAGTATATTCAATTATATTCTTGCTATTTATCTTTAACTTGTATGGATTTATCACCCATATCGTGTTAGCTATCAAGGTTGAGTGCACAAAAGTGACTTAAAACCGCGTGTCTGAAGAACATAGTTACATTCTGTAATTTCTTGAGACCAACTGCAGATAGGAATTTGAGTGACCATGTAAGGGTAGATTCAGTTGAACTAGTCAGATTTGAGTGCATCAGTGGATCGACATGACCCGTTCAACAAAATTAGCTAGCCCACTAGAATGTAACGGTAGACGGTAGTGGACCGAGAGGATCCATAGTTGACCATTAAGTAAGACTACGTGAGATAAACAGAATATCGTAGTGGCTATTCCCAGTATAACTAGACATAAGTATGGTGTTTCAAATGTGATCCGGAATTGTCTACGTACCCTAGGGGACTAATAATTACCTAGTGTTTCTCCAAAACTGTTTTAATCCATCACAATCTCTAATTTTATAAATCCAAAAAGATTAGTTTAGTTTGTAGAATACATTTCAGGCACATATTTGAGGGTAAGTAACCTACAATCAAATCAAGTCCTCCTTGTTACTTGAAGTAACTTTCGAATTGATTCTTAGTTTAGATAATCACGAATTATCCTCATGGGATCAATAATACCCATTATAACCGGCACTACTTGACAACCTAGTATATTTTCTAGGGTATGCTTAGTTTTGCATCAACACGTGAGTGAAAAAAAGGTGAGCTTTTGCAGTTCCCAAGATTTTTCTTTTACAGTAATTAGAAGTGAAGTAAGAGAAGAGCAAGGAGTTTGGGGAAGAGAGTATTCTTCACGAGTGCTTGGCTAGCAGGGCCTTATTAAGGGGTTTGGCTAGCCTATTCCCAAGACCTCCTTAATGGGAAGATTGACAATATTCTTCCATTATACAAGGTGAAGAGATTTATTGAAACAGTCTCCAGTCCAGAAAAAGTTACAGAACATTATATCTATCTGAGTGAAAGATTTGGTAGTGGACACAGTGTGGGACATGGGGTAGATTCAGGTAGAAGAAACGAAAGATCTAATAAGAGTGGACCTCCCAGCTTTGGAAAAGAGTAAATTCTTTCAAGTTGCACATTTTGTTGTAATAATATCAATTGTGTTGTATATTAAGAGAAGGAGAATTCATATTAGTACGTAAATAATGTCCAAAAGTAGTACATGGGCTGAGTCCAGTTTTGAATTTGAAGGAAGATAGGTCATGCTGAGTGCAATTTGTGCTTAGGTAAAAGGTATACTTCTGCTTCTTGATTTGTTGGTCTGATTGGTCACAATAATCTTTACGAAAAAAATTAAGGAGAGGGCCAGTGTTATGTTCCAATAAAAAATAGAGTAAATTGTCATCATCAAATTGGAGGTGAGAGATAAGTGGGGAGGTAGTTGTGGGTGGTATACGTAAAAGATTTCATAATTGGTGTTGATACTGCAAATTTTGAGAAAAGACTTTAGTGCATAGAGTCAAGAAGAAGGGTGAGATGGGATCTCCTTACCAAAGTCTTCGTTTAGGAATGAAGGGCCCCGTATAGGATCCATTAATCGGAATATAGTATGACACTGTTGTGATATATTGCATGTTTAGAGCATGAAATCTAGGAGTGAAATTCATATGGTGTAAGAGATGTGATAGGAAATCCTATCATACTATGTCAAAAGCTGTAGAAATGTCTAGCCAAAGGCCAACCTATTTAGGAGAGGTTTAAGAGCATGTAGAGTTAATAAAATGATTTATATCCCAGGCTAAAAGGATGTTCTCCTGTATTAGTCTACCTGTAACAAAGCCATTTTGATTAGGTGATATAATAAAAGGAAGAACAAGCTTAAGTCTATAAGCTAGTACCAAGAAATTATCATTTATAAAATGTTACAAAGACTAATAGATATGTAGTTTTGAAGCTGTGTATGTTGTTGAATTTTAGGGATTAAATCAATGAAAGTTCTATTAACTTCTTTTAGCAGATGTCCTAAATGAAGAAAAGAAAAATACATCATTAATTATAGTAGTAGAGAGAATGTGCCAATTCTTTTGGAAGAAAAGGGATGGAACATCATCAGGTCCAGGTGTCTTATGTGGAGCCAACACTGTTATTTTAACATCTTATGGGGTAAGAGGGCATCTACGAGCTGCTGATGATTAGTTAGGAGGGTTTAGTCTTATTGAGTATAAGACGGAAGGCAACATCATGGGTGTCATTCATTTGCAACATATCAGAGATGGAAGGAGAAGGTTCATCATAAAAAGAGTTGAAGTACTGTAGAAAAGACAGCCTAATAGTAGGCTCATCAGTTATGGTGAAACCTGAACTAGAGCTAAGAGATCAAATATGATTTCTAGACATCCTAAGTTTTGTATGCATTATAAAAAAATTATGTATTCCTTTCTCATTACTTTAGCTAATGACAAATTGACTATTTGAGCCAAATAAATCTCTCTCTAAGATAGTAATAGGTTTAGATCCTTGGTACTGTGAAGAAGAGCATGGGATGCATGAGGATTAGATGGAAGAAAAGCTTGTAAATGCTGAATATATTTATTTTGATTATGAGTTTTTTTAAGGATGCCATTAACATGCTTTTAGTGTTTAAGAGGTTTAATTGTTATATACTCATCATAACATGAAAAAGAGGGGAGCCTACAATGTTCAGATTCTAGACATAAATGATGAGCTCCTTTATTTTAGAAGTTCTAAGCCACCAGACCTCAAATATGAGGGGCCTTGGGAAGGAGTGAGGAGTTGGCATAGTATGTAGTAAAATAGGAGAGTGGTCAGAATTGTAAACCCTAGGGTATTAAGTCTAGAATGCTGAGCCAGGGAAAGCCAACTCGAAGTGGCCATGGCCCTATCAAATCTTTTAAGAGTGTGAGTGGAAGAGAACATGTTGTTGGTTCAAGTGAGCCAAGGGCCAACATTATGAACCTTTACTAGAGACCATTTACTTATAAATTTCTTGAAAATATTTACTGCCTAGAGTTTCAAAAGCAGATGATCCTAATTTATCAAGAGCATGAAAGACTTAGTTAAAACCCTTGTAAGGTTAGGAGCAGAGGGGTTAAGGAGGTTATCTAATACTGCCCAAACTACATGATTTTCCTCAAGTATGGGGTGGCCGTAGAGTAAACTAAGAAACCATGATGATCTACCAGTATCAACTATTTCAGCAAAAAAATGTTATTACGAGAAGAGACAATGAAGGCATATCAAAATAGCGTGCCGGAAAGAGCAGAGGGTTTTCCTGTGCTTCCAGGAAGCGTTAACCAGATTTGGTTGTATAGTTTCCATTTTTGGTGAACGGCCATATGATGGTGTCTGGCTTATCATGTAATGGCAGTTGGATGGTACAGATGCGTTGGACAAGGAAGAGGGGAAGGTGGGAAGCCAGTAGGTTGTAGTTCCAAGTAGGTTTTCCTTCAACTTGAGTGATGTAATGGGATACTGTGTAATGGTTAAAGGAGGGGGAGTTGAGGAATACCTCTAACGGATATTGGAGGAATGGGATCCACCTATCTTTTCCGACATTCACAGTGCAGCCGTTGCCTATGCTCCAGGCATAGCCTTGCTTGATCAGATGGCGCCCTGAGAAAATACTTTTCGCGCACCATGACGCAGACTGTGGGATATCCAGGGCCTCATTACCCAATGTGGATGGGTGGAAGTGCCTAGGATACCTGGATTTAATGACCTTTGCTGCAAGCGTAGTATTTTGTAACAGTAATCGCCAGTACGAGGATGCCAGAAAAGCTTGATTTGCCCAGAACTGATTCCGGATCCCTAGTCCTCCTTGCGACTTTGCCTTCCAGAGATCATGGTCTTGAACGAGATGGAGCGGTCTAGTGCTAGTGGAACTCCGCCAAAAATTTAGGGCTTGCTGGTTCAGTTTGTGAGTGACTGTAGTTGGCAGGCGAAATGCCGTTCCGAAGTAAACTGGGAGCGAAGAGAGGACTGATTTAACTAGCATGAGACGTCCAGCCGGGGAGAGAAGGTGACTCTGCCACGAGCTCAGTTTGGTTGTGAATTTTGAGCAAATGGTATTGGTAGTCTGAACCTTGTTCTTCGTTTCCGCCAATGGGAGGCCCAGGTAAATACCAGCTTTGCTGGGAGGTATAGGTCCGAAGAAGGACATAAACTGTTGTGCTAGTAAGGTGGGGATATTTGGGCTGAAGAAGAAGTTGGATTTAGTATAGTTTATCTGCTGTCCAGATACCTCACCGAACCTATCCAATGCAACAGCAAGGCTGTTGCACGAAGCAAAGCTAGGTTTAAAAAATAGCAGGCAGTCGTCTGCGAAAAGAAGATGGGATATGGGTGGGGAGGTTCTGGAGAGATTAAGCCCCGGAACATTGCCAGTTCCCTGCAGGCCATTAAGGTGGCAGAAGAGGGCTTGAAGGTATATTATGAAAAGGTATGGAGAGAGTGGGTCTCCCTGGCGAAGCCCTGCCTTCGGGGTGAAGGCTTGGGTTGGTATACCATTTACAAGGACAGAGTAGGTGACAGTCCGGACACATTGTGAGATCAGGCGAATCCAATGCTCTGGAAACCGAGACTTCTGTAGGCAGAGGTCCAGGAAGTCCCAATTCACGCGATCAAAAGCTTTACTCATATCCAGTTTCAAGGCCGCTAAATATGCCCCTGACCGCTGATTCTTGATTTTCGTGAAGAGCTCATTAGCAAGGAGTGTGTTGTCCGTACTGCGCCTCCCAGCTACGAATACGGACTGGTTGGTGGTGATGATGTCCGGTATTATTAAGCGCAGCCTGTTTGCTAGCACCTTTGCTATGATTTTGTATGTGGTTGTACACAGGCTGATTGGGCGAAAGTCGGAGGCTGATTGAGGATTTTCTTTCTTGGGAATAAGGGTAATGGAGGTGTGGTTGAATTGTCGAAGAAGATATCCTGAGTTGAGAAAGGATAGGATAGCTGCTATCGTGGATGGTCCCACAATATGCCAGGCTTTCTGGAAGAATATAGGAGGTAGTCCATCCGAACCCGGAGCTTTGTACGGGCCCATCTGAAAGACCGATGTCCGGACTTCTTGCTCAGTGAAGGGTTGGTTGAGGATGTGGGTGTGGTCAGGAGTGAGTTGACCAGTGAAGTGGTCCCACCCTTCCCATTGGTGAATGGGGCGGCTGGAGCTAGGGGGTTGGTAAAGACTTTGGAAGTAATTGAACAAATGTGCACTGAGGTCTTGTTGCGTCGTTATGGTGGAGCCGGTTGGTGTTTGCAGCTGTAATATACGGGATCTTGTGGTGCGGCTTCTGAAGGGCGCATGGAAGTACCGGGTGTTTCTGTCACCCTGGAGTAACCAATTAGTTTTTGCTCGTTGAGCCCACAATATCTCCTCTTGCTGGTACAAATCCTCAAGCCTGGTCTTAGTTTGTTGCACCTGGTGGTGCCAAGTTGGAGTGGAGGTGATGGCTGGCACTTGACTAGTGAGCCATTGCAGGTGGGCTTGAGTTCGAGTGATTTGTTCGGCAAGTGGACCTATTCCATTGCGTGCCCATGTCCTCAACAGTGTCTTCGCCAGTTTGCATTTCATAGCTAGTTGGTACGAAGGGGAGCCTGTGAATGAGGTATTCCAGGCCCGGGCAATCAGCTCGTAACAATGGCTATGGTGGAACCAAAAGGCTTCGAATTTGAAGCTTTTTGCTCTGGGCATTTGTGCCGTACGAGGATAAAGGAGGCAAGGGCCATGGTCCGAGCCCGTAATGGGTAGATTGAGCAGGTATGAGTTCTCAAATGTCGAAAGCCACTGCGAGTTAGCAAAAGACCGATCAAGTCTTTCATACGTGCAGTGGTGGGTCCTGTTACTAGACCACGTGAATTGGGAACCACTGAAGCGGACTTCTCTGAGATTACAGTTGTCTAAGAAAGCCCGAAAGGATGTGGCTCCAGGGATGTAAGGTTTGTTTTGTGATCCAACAGTGAGTTTGTCGCTGAGGCAAAGAATTTGGTTAAAGTCCCCGATACACACGAGTGGACCCGATATACTGCAGAGTATATGTTGAAGCTCTTCCCAAGTTTGCTGGCGTTTCGAAGTGGCTGGCTCGCCATATATACAAGCCAGCATCCAAGACCCCAAGTTACAAGTGAAGGAACCGAGGATAAGGTGCGGAGATTTGTATATAACATTGAAGTTGGCAGGGGCGCGCCAAGCTACAATGAGCCCACCACTCAGTCCTATGGGGTCGACTCCATCTGCAAAGGGGAACCCCCATCTTCTGGTGTGTGCAGATGTCAAGGAGATTGGAGTTTTTGTTTCCGATAGAAAGAGAAAGGTAGGTTTATAGTTGAGGACAATTTTTCGCGCGGTGTGAATTGCCAGGGGATGTCCCAAACCCCGGCAATTCCACGCCAAGGTCGTCACTGCGACGGTCGTGACTGTTGCGGGACAGTAGTACTCTGTATGACCAACTTTACCACATCTGTAACAGAGTCGATAAACTTTTTCATAGCTAAAGTAAAGGAAGACACTGTCCCCCTTATCGAGCTTGAGTGTTACCCCCGGGAGTAGAGCATGTTGTACATCCAACTGAATCAGCACCTTCATTGAGCATTGTAGACTTCCAGAGAGGGTATGAGGGTGGAAGAGGAGGAACCCTCCGGCCATATCACCCAGTTTCTGTGCCAATTGGAGGCTTATATAGTCGTAGGGGACGTTGTGTATCGTGAGCCAGACCGTGGCAGTTCGCATTGTCTCAGGGGAGAAAATCGTGTTGGGCCGCCATTGACGCAGGAGAACCAGAGCTCCGAGAATGTTAACCGTTTTGAGCCGTGTGATGTCCTCTCGGTCTTGGTCATTGAAAAACTCGAGCCAGAAGAAGCCTCGAATTTCCCAAGCATAAACTTTGATTGGCGGACCTTCAAGCTTCCAGTAGCTGTTAATGGCCTGTTCAATGTCAGTCGCTGAGAGGTGGCGTTCGTCCTTAACATATGCGACGAGGAAGCGACCGCGGTTGAGTCGCCGGACTTCACGGTAGTTGTCGTCGGAAGGAAAGACTCCTGGGGTTGCAAGATAATGATTCGGGTAGGGATGTATGCCTGACGGCTGGTATTCCGGTGAGTCCATTTGAGTGGGTGTGGGCTGAGATAGGGTGGGTTGAGAGGGGTGTGTTGTCGGAGCAGAAGTGAGAGTGGGTTGCTAGAGAGAGAGAGCCCAGGGAATCATCACCCAATATAAGTAACTACGGGGATCGAACCCGAATATATCTTTAGGGACTAAGCCCAGGGAATCATCACCCAATATAACTGGTTCCGGTACAAGCGAATATTTCCACTTTGCATTATGAACAGATTATCTTTGTGTGACGATTTCAAAGAATCATTTTGAAATGTAGTCAAACTCAAATAAAGCACGTGAAGCACAAAACACATTTCGAGACAATTATTAAAATCACATAATGACACGAATAAAGCTAAGGCTAGCTAGGCTAAGCATATAACTCACAAATATATTTTGAGACATATTATAAAATCAGTCATTGACACGAAAGAAGCTAAGGCTCAAGGCTAAGCATGTGAACTCACCTCGATTACGTAGCGTCAGATCGTCTTAGTCGCAGTCGTTGCTTACGGGTTCGTCACCTATACATCGGAGCTTCTAAATCGTCACAACTCTGTATATAGCTTTACGAGTCTTATTAGGAATCTTATTTAATAAATCTTAGCTTAGTCCGAACCCGCATATTAATTTCTTAACATTTATATATTTTCTTATTAGCAAAACAACAAGTGTATATTTGAAGAATTCGAAAATTTCATATCTCAAAAGTCCTATTTATTTATAAGAGTTATGCTTATAAAATACAAGTAAAAACTAATAGTAGTTTATATTTTTATGCAAAATAAACATTGAAATTACCGACTAAACGATATCGGATTGTTAAGAAAATCACTTCTAAATAACCGACACGACGTAACGCCATATATAAGCTAGCAAAAGTTATCTTTTATGAGTATTTGAACAATCAAATTGAGAGTTAGACGGTTAAACGCAAAGTTTGTTTAGTTTTAAATAAAATATTGCTAGTTTAATTTTTAACGAATGACTCGTATAGTGTTTCAACGCCCGAATCACTTTTTCGTAACCGGAACGAAAACTATTATTTTTAGAAAATATTTTTAATCCAAAAATAACATTTTTATTTTTGCGTATAATATAACATTTAAATAAACTACACTTAAACCCCCATAAGTTACGCTAAAAGATAGTGGGAACCCCCACCAACTCACAAACAGCTTTATTAAAGGACATCAGCCCACCAAGATTCTTTTTAAAATACAACCAGTACCCCATATAAACACTATAACATGTTTAGAGAAAAGACACTTTAACCCCTTTTAACATGAACATCAAATTCATCAAGCTAAACATGGATTTGAGCATTCAAAATACGATTTCGATTGTTTAAATGAAATCACGACGAGCTTTAGAGCATACCTAGGCCAAGAATGGCCGGAATCGGTAAAGAAAC
This sequence comes from Linanthus parryae, assembly GCA_023055425.1. NCBI lineage: Eukaryota > Viridiplantae > Streptophyta > Magnoliopsida > Ericales > Polemoniaceae > Linanthus > Linanthus parryae. The sequence continues at coordinate 1,284,124 of JALGPY010000012.1, forward strand.
GAGTTGTTTCGGGTTGACCGTCGAAGTGACCGACGGTGATTTTTCAATTCCGGCGACAGAGGCCTTTCGGGTTCTGTTTGAGCCTTCGAGTGAGCTCCTTGTAACTCCAACTTAGCCCTTCGCCTTCACAACATCTCAGATAGGTGCCCCCTGTGCCTTCAAAACTCCGAAACGGTTGACCATCGTTTTCTATCTTGCCCGATTACATCAACCTTCGTTCAACAACGGTTACACTGTCCAAACCCAACTACAGCCACAGCCCTGATCCAACAAATTATCCGATCCCCAAAACAATACCTCATTCCGGTGCTTCCACTATTTTGGGCGGTATGGCGGATGCGGAATGAAGTAGTGTTCGGAAGACAGGAATGGCACCCCACACGGGCTGCGGAATTTTATGACCAGGGAGTCACAGAGGTCCAAAGATTTGCTCAAGCTTCAGTTCCCGAACCACAACAGGACCTAGAGGCTCAGCGCGATCAAGGACACCAATGCTACTCCCTCATCAGCAAGAGCTTGCTCCAACAGCAAGCTTCTGATACTACTCCAACTATTCAAGTAGATGGGGCCTGGCAAAGCAGTTCCCTCAGAGGAGCCGTTGGAGTGTACTTACAGACGCGTCATGGCAACTCACTCAAATATGCAAAACTTTGCTCTACGGACTCGGCACTACAAACAGAATTATTAGCAATTTACCATGGTCTTCTACTTGCACGATATTGTTCCTTGCAATCTGTGACTGTTTTCACTGATAGTTTAAATGCATTTCATCTGATCCAGGGGAGTGAAGAACCATCTTTCAGGGACGCACCGCTTTTGGACTACATCATGCAGGAAAGCAAGAGCTTTCAGGAATGTCTTTTAGTTAAAGTACCGCGTCGTCTAGTTCATGAGGCTCATTGTCTAGCTAAGTCATGTAATCTTGTATAGTGGTTTGTAGGCATCCAATCATTTTGTTGTATTATATTTTGGATGCTAGTTGTAGCTGGTAGGATGTTGGTAGTATGTTAGTAGTCCGAGCCTCTTGACTCTTTTGGTCGGTTGTACTGCTTGTACCTGCTTTGGTGCGCTCCCTCTTAATGAAATTCTTGCCTTTGATCAAAAAAAAAAAAAAAGAGAGAGAGACAATGTGACAGTCTATCTCGTCACTCCATCGTAACCAAATTCCACCAGCAGAACGAACCGAATTTACCTTAGGTGTGAGAGAACTAATTTTCTAAATTTACTAGAGACAAATTCAACATTAGATTTTGTTTTCACAAGAAAAAGCAGAGATGGTCTATGAATATTGTCCAATATAGGCCAAAAGTTTCATGGCTGCAAGGATGGCTAGCAATGGCCAACCACCCAGCAAGAGCATGAAGATATTTTTTTTGTTTTCTAGGAGGCAGGAGGGACACAAATCGAATTATATGCCAAGGAGGATGATTTACACCAAGAACAAGTGAAGCATGTGGAGGATACTGATAATGATAAGAAAGTGAGAGACAACGTCGCTTACTCTTGCGTGCATGGATGGCATCTGATGGTCATGCCTCCTCCCCGAATCGTTTTTGATGGGAACATGAGAACCTCCAAATACTAGGCATACGGAAGGACAGAGTTCACAAGCTTTCTTCTAGAGTCGAATGATTTTATCCAAAGTCCCAGTTTTGTCCACCAGATCCTTCTTCTGTCTCTCAAATTCTTGTTGAAGTTCCTCACTTTTGCGCTTATTGAGAAGAGCCTTCATAGAAATACCTTCATCTTCTGAGGGTTCACTATCCTCCCCATCCTTAACTTCATCACCCTGAATCCTCTCCAACTGCATCATCTTCTTTAGTATCAGAAATAAAAATTGGGGGCAGCAATGAAGAAGCCATTTTTGGTCTCTAGTGCAGGATTCGTGACTTCTTCACATGACAGTGTCGCTTGTAATTGGCCATGGAAAGAGTTTGGTGAAGATTTGGAGGACATTGTGTGGATTTGGGAGAGATATTGTTGGGGGGAAAAGAGAGGGTTATGACCGAGTTTTCAGAGCGGGAAAAGTGTTGGAAACAGATGAAGTGAAAAGTTGGAGGTGCTGTAATGATGATTCAAGTAGAAATCGAGTCCCGTTCACATGTAACCGCTGCTATTCTTGCAAGATTTGAGGGGCCTGTAATAACAGTGAGGATTAATTCAATGTATCAGATGGGGTGATAGTGGGGAGGGAAGTTATGGGGTGAACCGGGTTCGGGATTAAGTAAATAGCCTCTTGAGTTTCCAACGAAGATAGGTTTAAAAGGGGTGATGGCCTGACCATTTTCGAGATTGCAGTTTTCAAAACCACTGGAATTGATGGAGTGGTGCGGTGAAATTGTTAAGGGGTGGTATATATGGCGACGAAGGGAGAATTTGGGGGTTTCAAAGATTTAAAACCACTCCATTAGGGAAATAGGGGCTTGGGATATCATGTGATGTTACGGTGTGAAACTCCTCATTTTGCATATTATCTTGAGGGACTTCTCCCCATGAGGACGGTGCCACCACATCATTTAGTTCTAGATAGTATCTAGTTAGGTTCTCATCATGCATGGGAGTGTGTACATCCATTAGATCATTAGGCAATAAATGCCAAGAAAGTAGACTGGTAGGGGCCATAGGGGTCAAATGCATGAAGTTTGGAGTAAAAAATATGATTTCCTGCCGTGATAAGATACTCTAACGGCTACAAATAAGTGAGAGAGAATGATTTCCTCTCAAAATCTTCCGATACCTGAACTAGTCCTTTGTGTGAGTTTGAGACTTTGTGCCCAATACAACAACAACCCATGCAAACAGTACTAAAAAGACCCATTTAGGAGGATCATCTAGAATATCAAGATAAGCACCAGGGACGAAGTTCCTCTGGGTTTATTCTAACCTTGATGTGAAATTCTATCATGACAGAGGTCCAATAGAAATACCAATCAACTTCGAGCAAAGTCCCAGCAAGTTTGCCAAGATCCTCAATATTCTGCTTGTAATAACTATCCAGCGGAATACACGAGACCGAAAATCAAATGCTTGTATACTGAAAATGATTGTTGTCAGTGATGCAAAAAAAAATCCTATGTTCCTCAATCAGCAAAGTCTTATCCATGATGTTAACCACACGTTCAATTAGAATTGTTTTCATATCATATTAGTTTTGGGAGTGGAGAAAGAAGTAATTTCCTTTCTTTTCCACATGCACATGCATCTTGGTCTTTAACGCGATTTCTTAACGCGTATGCGCAAGTGCACGGTCAAGTAATATAGGGGTGGTATTTCAACCCCGAGTTATCGATCCCACGAGGACAGAAAGTAGGTTTATTGTCAATTAGAGATTAAATCTAAGGAGTGTAATTGAAATAACAGGAAGAAAGTTGTTGATTTGAGAAGTTGTCACCCCAATCAAGTGACTGTATTAAACTAACTAAAAGACAATATTTTGGATTTTTCTGAATTAAACGAATATGGAGAACACTAGATAATCCATGGGTCCCCTAGGTACTTAGACGTTTCCGGATTACGTTTGAAACACACTACTCATGTTCAGTCAAACCGGGTAATAGCACTTACAATCTTCTTTCGATCTCATGTAACTATACGTTTCGGTCTACTTTGGGTCCTCTCGGTCCACCTGTGTCTACCGTTACGTTCTAGTCAGCTAGCCAACTTCGTTCACCGGGTCCTGTCGGTCCACCGGTTTCACTCAAACCTAACTAGTGCAACCGTAACAACCCACAAACAGTCATTCAAGTCTCTATCTCCTATCGGTCTCAAGAAACTACAAGAATGTCAACAAAGTTCTTCACGAATCCAGGTTTGGTTCACTGTCGTGCAACAACCTAGATAAATAGCATGATTTGGGTGATCAATCCACACACACTAAGAACTGAAAACAAGAACGGAGTTGATAAACATGAACATGAAATAGAATTAAGTTCAAAACGTGAATCAACACATTAATCCGGAAAACATCAAAGCTTAAAACCCTAGGTTCTCCATAAAATTATCTAGCTATGAAAACTACTCAAATATTCTGAAAATAGAAGCTAAGAAGTTCATAGTATTGAGAAAAGATAGAAAAGATAGGAGGGATAGTCAAACTCGTGACGAAATTCGCGTTCGGGCGACTCCGGCGTCATTCTTCATGACCCTCGTCTCCCCTAGCCTTTCTCGATCCTCCCCAGCAGCTCCTCTCTGTGTTTTAGTCTGAGGATCGTTCTTTACTGCCTGGGCACGATTTTAATGTAATTTCGCCGAAATTGCACTTCAGCCCCTCCAGTTTGTAATTCCTGGACAATATTATTTTCTGATCTTGCGCGGGCTGTATCTCCCTCATACGGACTCGTCTTCGGGCCTACCATATATCGTTGGAAAGCTACGGATGTATTCTTTCCCATGCCGCATGACTTGCTCCAAAATTCTTTGTTGATTTTCCTGAGCATCGAAAAGAATGCAGGCTGGTCTTGTGTGACTTTTCCAACTTTTCTTCGTTTTTGCGTCTTCTTTTCTCCTCTTCATCTAGCTCCATTCCAAGCATCTCCAAGCCCATCATAAGCTCCATTGCACCTATTTTACCTGAGATACACAACACTAAACAACCCGTGAAATTATCATAGCAAATATGAGAGAAAACATGCGCAAGTAAGCTAGAAACACAACTTTTCACTCTTAGGCTTATAAATCGTCAAATTCACATATTTGTGCAAATATAACATATAAATCATGTGAAATAAGCCTATTACAAGTAATATGGAAGTATTATAATAGCTCCTAAAAGAGAGTTATCAAATACCCCCACACTTACCTATTGCTCGTCCCGAGCAAATCACCGTTTACTAGCCGACTCAAGACGCAAGCGACTCAACACGACTCATGACTATGCAACTACATGAGCTAACTACAATGAAACTAAATTATACACAATGCAATAAAATAAACAATTTTTTTTTCTTTTTCCGAGATTGGGCAACCTCTCTATCATAAACCGAGATCATCAAATCCTCACAAGCTCACTTTTAAATTTCACGACACGTAGCAAGAAATGATATATGATGATCCTATGCGCAAACTCACTAAGGTGTCCCCAAACATCCACCAAACCAAACAAGATACGACACGTCTTTTGACTCGGAGGGTCTAGGCATCTGAAGTCACTAAGTGGTTTTTCTTCGCCAAGTCATTTGAGGTTTTCAGACCCTCTTAGCCGTTATTGCTTTTGAAATGCAAATTATCCCATTGACGGGAGACACAAATCCTGTGTATTACGGCTTGACTTTAGTTTCCTTCTTAAGTTCTACATTGGATTGAATCCAAATTTTCCGCGCGAACGGAAGCACATTAGGTTGTTTCTCCTTGAAGCTCAATTTTTTTTTTTTATTTTTTTTTTCAGATTTTTAATTTTATTTTCTTTCCTCCTCTGTTTTTACAACTGTGCATTAGAGCTTAAGAGTGTGGTCTTTTTAGGATTTTCTCTTAGAACCACCTTAAGGGATGGTGGTGTACGCTCCCTGTCTTCGCTTAGGCCGAAGACTCGTACCACATGGAACCGACTCTACACGAAGGTCCACCCCAGATTCCAAGAGTTCACAAGTTTCTACGGGAAACAGATTATTCAACCACCTACAGACTCAATCCTCCTAGCACACTAGAGAAGCCAAAAGTATGCCCGTAATCTACTTTCACCATTCCCGAATATCCGGGACATCCTATCGTGAGACTCGCGCACAAGATACTAAAATTAAAGTATCCCTACTACAGTGCTTCCTACTCTCATGAGCTCTTTCACTGGATTCTCTTCGGTTTCTAGGTCGTAAGTTGCCCAATTTTCTAATAATTTTTTATGATTTTTCTATTTTTTTTTTCATAATTTCCTAAACTCTATATGCTATTGGCCAACTAGACTAACCACAAGAAAATTGGGTAGGGGGACTCAATAATGTAAACGTGCAACCTAAACACTAACTACTCTAAATTTAAGCACACTACAACAATATATAAAAAACGACTTGGACTACAAGTACTACACTGACTCACAATACGACAATCAAATCTACATGTAACTGGTGATGCAGACACGGACATGGCTAGCAAATAGCTAAAAATCCCCCAACACTTGAGCGCTTCGTTGTCCTCAACGAATTTAGAGATCAACCAAGAAGACTCGGCATTCAAATGCGAGGGGCGGTGATTCTACTCGGAGTCAAAGTCACGGCTCAAGAAGGTAGTTCAACAAATTTAGGGCTACAACGAACTACGTGCACGTGACAAGTTGTGTGTACCGAAATTAAGCAAGTACTCAAGTATTCCCTAGAATTCTAACAGCTAATCCCATCGGCGACTCAGCACCGTGACCAAGTTGTCAAAATAAATTATAGAGCAAGTACGATTTGCCTAAACGGTAAGTAAAGAGAGGAAAAGAGTACTCACAACCGACACAAGGTCGGGGACAAAATCCGATAGGTGCTGACTGAGATAGCAAGAACAATCCCCAAGCAAACATTGTCCGGAAAAATGCAAGCTCCCTTACGGTTGAGTGTGCGGTAGCACACCGGTTCGATTGCTTGGTCGATTTCTCTTAATATTTGCTAACTCCTGACCAATTTTCCCTTCTCATGCGACCCTTGCTGTTGTGTCAAGTTCTCTTTTTGCACCCGGAAGTTCTTCTCAATTCCAATACCCATCAAGTAATTCAATACTTTGATGAATTTTTTATTGAATTACTTCTCAATTCCCATTCACATCAAAGTATTTTTTTTTCTTTATTCCTGGGGTCCTTTGACCTCTGTATTGCTGAAATTAATCGGGTCAAGGGTTCCTCCGATCTTGGTTCTCACCAGCGATGGATTCGCTTGCCAATCGGGCACACGATTCTCAAAATTGATGACAAACGGAAGAGGAGGGAAACATGAGGTTGAAAGCTCGTAGCTTCAGATTCCTATAATCAAGTGCTGAAGGTGACGGATTCGGGCCAAAACAGAGCAACATCGGTGGTTCAGGGGTCGTTTGAAAGATGGTGATGGTGGGTTTCTGGGTTGGGTTTACAGAGAGGGCAGCGGCTGTGATTCGAGATTGGGGGTGGGTTATGGGTTTGACGGAGGGTAGGACGATGATGGCGGTGTTTGAGAGGACAAGGTCGGAGAGGAGAAAGGAGGTTAAGAGGTTTGGAGCTCGGAATCCATGTAGGTCGGGTTGTGAGCTGTCATGGGCGGTGTGGTTGCGTTGATGTGCTGCGGTGGCTGTAGCGGTGGCGGATTTCATGGACTGGGTTGTTGAAGATGGCACGGAGGTCGGGGATGGTGGATTGGTGGTTGCGTAGAGGGGGATGGTGGTCGAAATTGGATGGCGATCTGGGTTTACAGAGAAGCTGCAAGGGGTCAGTTGGGTTGCAACGCTGTGTTGCAACGTTGGGGTATGCGGGTGTAGATTTGAGAAGTAGGAAAAAGTACACATACCTCCCCTGACGCTAAAAACAAACAGATAGGGGGCTTCAGATGACATTTTCAGAAGTATTACTAAACTGCATATAGCACCCCTGCTACTTCAATATAAATTTTTCTCGCCGTTTTTTCTTCTTCCACCATCTTCTCTACATCTTTCTCTTCTCAATTGAACCACAACAAATTATCATAATAAGCACGAATCTCAACAACGACGAACAAGTATTGCAAAAGCGATCGTTCTCCCGAAACTTTTTCTTCTTCTTCCAATCCATAAGAGTAGACATCATAACCAATTCATGAACGTCAAGCCTCCCATATCGTGGAAAAAGATTAATGTGATCTTTGACCACATTCTCAATTTTCGATGTCTTCATTGACGTTTCAAGCGGCAACTCATAAAGTATGAACGCTTGAATATCTTCATCTAATTCATATGAAGCACCCAAATCATCAACACACTCTATCTCGGCATCTTCTTCCTCGTCATTAAGCTCACATATGAGATGATCCATCAAATTCACAACCGGATAATCAAGTTCATCAATATTAATTCCATGAAGAAGACTTTCAATCTCACCGAAAACAACATCATGCTTCTCCCCCATACTTGATTCAAGCCATGAATCGATGTTTGAACACATTGGGATGTAGAATGACTCTTCATCATTTTTTTTAAGCGTTGGGAAGGTTGGTGCACATTCTTCATTAGAATGGAGATTGACACTCGTGTAGAATTGTTCAAGTCTTGCTTCAAATTATGTCCCGTCCAAACGCGTTCTCGTTGCCCTCTGTTTCAATTCTTCGATCCCCTTATTCAATTCTCCAAATAATTTATCAAGTAAATATTGGCTTCTATACATCATGGCTTTGTTGGCATAATATGAAGCAATGTCTCCTTCAGGGTAGAATCCATCCTCACGATCAATCACTTCCGCTAAACAGACAAAACGTCATTCTTTATTCTCCCCCATGCTTAGCGAAATACCTGCACGCCAAAGATCTCAAAAAAAATATCGTGAGGTAATAAGAATAGATGGTAAAAGAAATAATAAATAAATAAATAATACTCCTTAAATAAATTTCTAACTAACAAATAAACTGCTGTCCCCGGTAACGGAACCAAACACTTGACGCGATTTCTTAACGCGTATGCGCAAGTGCACGGTCAAGTAATATAGGGGTGGTATTTCAACCCCGAGTTATCGATCCCACAAGGACAGAAAGTAGGTTTATTGTGAATTAGAGATTAAATCTAAGGAGTGTAATTGAAATAACACGAAGAAAGTTGTTGATTTGAGAAGTTGTCACCCCCAATCAAGTGACTGTATTAAACTAACTGAAATACAATATTTTGGATTTTTCTGAATTAAACGAATATGGAGAACACTATATAATCAACAACTTCATTAGGGATTAAGTAAATAGCCTCTTGAGTTTCCAACGAAGATAGGTTTAAAAGGGGTGATGGCCTGACCATTTTGGAGATTGCAGTTTTCAAAACCACTGGAATTGATGGAGTGGTGCGGTGAGATTGTTAAGGGGTGGTATATATGGCGACGAAGGGAGAATTTGGGGGTTTCAAATATTTAAAACCACTCCATTAGGGAAATAGGGGCTTGGGATATCATGTGATGTTACGGTGTGAAACTCCTCATTTTGCATATTATCTTGAGGGACTTCTCCCCATGAGGACGGTGCCACCACATCATTTAGTTCTAGATAGTATCCAGTTAGGTTCTCATCATGCATGGGAGTGGGTACATCCAATATATCATTAGGCAATAAATGCCAAGAAAGTAGACTGGTAGGGGCCATAGGGGTCAAATGCATGAAGTTTGGAGTAAAAAATATGATTTCCTGCCGTGACAAGATACTCTAACGACTACAAATAAGTGAGAGAGAATGATTTCCTCTCAAAATCGTCTGATACCTGAACTAGTCCTTTGTGTGAGTTTGAGACTTTGTGCCCAATACAACAACAACCCATGTAAACAGTAACTAAAAAGACCCATTTCGGAGGATCATCTAGAATATCAAGATAAGCACCAGGGACTAAGTTCCTCTGGGTTTATTCTAACCTTGATGTGAAATTCTATCATGACAGAGGTCCAATAGAAATACCAATCAACTTCGAGCAAAGTCCCAGCAAGTTTGCCAAGATCCTCAACATTCTGCTTGTAATAACTATCCAGCGGAATACACGAGACCGAAAATCAAATGCTTGTATACTGAAAATGGTTGTTGTCAGTGATGCAAAAAAAATCCTACGTTCCTCAATCAGCAAAGTCTTATCTATGATGTTAACCACACGTTCAATTAGAATTTTTTTCATATCATATTAGTTTTCGGAGTGGAGAAAGAAGTAATTTCCTTTCTTTTCCACATGCACATGCATCTTGGTCTTTGACGCGATTTCTTAACGCGTATGCGCAAGTGCACGGTCAAGTAATATAGGGGTGGTATTTCAACCCCGAGTTATCGATCCCACGAGGACAGAAAGTAGGTTTATTGTCAATTAGAGATTAAATCTAAGGAGTGTAATTGAAATAACAGGAAGAAAGTTGTTGATTTGAGAAGTTGTCACCCCCAATCAAGTGATTGTATTAAACTAACTGAAAGACAATATTTTGGATTTTTCTGAATTAAACGAATATGGAGAACACTAGATAATCCATGGGTCCCCTAGGGTACTTAGACGTTTCCGGATTACGTTTGAAACACACTTTTCATGTTCAGTCAAACCGGGTAATAGCACTTACAATCTTCTTTCGATCTCATGTAATTATACGCTTCGGTCTACTTTGGGTCCTCTCGGTCCACCTCTGTCTACCGTTACGTTCTAGTCAGCTAGCCTACTTCGTTCAAAGGGTCCTGTCGGTCCACCGGTTTCACTCAAACCTAACTAGTCCAACCGTAACAACCCACAAACAGTCATTCAAGTCTCTATCTCCTATCGGTCTCAAGAAACTACAAGAATGTCAACAAAGTTATTCACGAATTCAGGGTTAGTTCACTGTCGTGCAACAACCTAGATAACTAGCATGATTAGGGTGATCAATCCACACACCCTAAGAATTGAGAACAAGAACGGAGTTGATAAACATGAACATGAAATAGAATTAAGTTCAAAACGTGAATCAACACATTAATCCGGAAAACATCAAAGCTTAAAACCCTAGGTTCTCCATAAAATTATCTACCTATGAAAACTACTCAAATATTCTGAAAGTAGAAGCTAAGAAGTTCATAGTATTGAGAAACGATAGAAAAGATAGGAGGGATAGTCAAACTCGTGACGAAATTCGCGTTCGGGCGACTCCGGCGTCATTCTTCATGACCCTCGTCTCCCCTAGCCTTCATCGATCCTCCCCAGCAGCTCCTCTCTGTGTTTTAGTCTGAGAATCGTTCTTTACTGCCTGGGCACGATTTTAATGTAATTTGGCCGAAATTGCACTTCAGCCCCTCCAGTTTGTAATTCCCGGACAATATTATTTGCTGATATTGTGCGGGCTGTATCTCCCTCATACGGACTCGTCTTCAGGCCTACCATATATCGTTGGAAAGCTACGGATGTCTACTTTCCAATTCTGCAGGCCTTGCTCCAAAATTATTTGCATATTTTCCTGAGAATCGAAAAGAATGTAGGTTGGTCCTGTGTGACTTTTCCAACTTTGCTTCGTTGTTGCGTCTTCTTTTCTCCTCTTCATCTAGCTCCATTCCAATCATCTGTGACACGATTTCTTACGTGTATACGCAAGTGCACGGTCGAAGTAATAAAGATTGAGTATTAAAACTCAGGTTGTCGAACCCACAGGGAAATAGACGACTACTAGCTAATTAAGAATTAATTAGAAGATACTTAAGTAACCGGTAAGAAGTGGTTTGAGATTGAATGTTCGTCGCCCACAAACAAGCGACTAAATAAAATGAATGTAGAGACAATATTTTTGTATTTTTCAATTAAGAGAATTTTATCAAAGTATGGAGAAAACTAGGCGATCTATGAATCACCTAGGGTCTTTAGACAGTTCCGGAATTTGTATTGAAACACATTACGTGCTAACTGATTATGCCGGGTAATAGCACTTACAATCTTCTGTCGATCTCATGTAATTTTACATAACAGTTTACTTTGGGTCCTGTCGGTCCACCTCCATCTACCGTTACGTTCTAGCTGGCTAGTCAACTTCGTTCACCGGGTCCTGTCGGTCCACCGATTCACTCACCTAACTAGTTCAACCGAATCTACCCACACATGACTACTCCTATTCATCTCACCTATCGGTCTCAATGATTCGGGAATAAAAACATGATATTATTCGTAACCGGGTTAAGTCTCTGTCGAGCACCCACCTAGTTCACTAACAACTCCGGTTCGCGACTCCCTTGTTGCTAAGAATTAAGCCTAGATCATGATTTCTAATCAATTAGTTTGTAATATTAAGCTATGAATTCAACTAGTTCATCATCTTCATCTAACATGGTCATTCCATTCATCACTAACACGTGTCAATAGTCTTAGCTTACGGATTCACAATACAAGATGAAGAATAATAAACACTAATTGGATCAAACGCATGAATCAATCAACAAAATCAGGGAAATAAGTCTAAGTCATAACCCTAGGCTCTCCATAGAGCCTAACAAAGAAATTAGCTACTCATTGTTATGCTAAAATCACAAGTATTCTCCATAGAATGATAAAGAGAGGGTAAGAGAAGAATCAAACGATGAAATCGCCAAAGCTTTGGCGAATCCGTGCAATCCCCAAGCTCCTAGGTGCTCTCCAATGGCTCCCGTACGTGAATAATCTTCTATTAGGTCTTCTCTGCCCGTTTTTTACCAGCTGGGCACGCTTTTTAATGAAAACTAACCGAAATTGCACTTCAGCCCCTCTACTTTGTAATTCCCGGACAGAATTATTTGCTGATTTTGCGCGGGCTGTATCTCCCTCATACGGACTCGTCTTCGGGCCTACCATATATCGTTGGAAAGCTACGGATGTCTACTTTCCAATGCCGCAAGCCTTGCTTCAAAATTTTTTGTAGATTTTCCTGGGCATCGAAAAGAGTGCAGGCTGGTCCTGTGGGACTTTTCCAACTTTGCTTCGTTTGTGCGTCTCCTTTTCTCCTCTTCATCTAGCTCCATTCCAAGCATATCGAAGCATCTCATAAGCTCCAATGCACCTCTTTTACCTGAGATACACAACACTAAACAACCCGTGCAATTATCATAGCAAATATGAGAGAAAACTTGCACAAATAAGCTAGAAACACAACTTTTCACTCTTAAGCTTAGAAATAGTCAAATTCACATATTTGTGCAAATATAGCATATAAATCATGTGAAATAAGTCTTTTACAAGTAATATGGAAGTATAAAGATAACTTCTAAAAGAGAGTTATTAAATACCCCCACACTTACCTTTTGCTCGTCCCGAGTAAAACCACTATTTACTAGCCGACTCAAGACGCAAACGACACAAGACTCGACAATGCAACAATATGATGCAAATGCAAACTATGACCCGATCCTACACAAACACATATATACACAAAACACACTTTTTATCTTTTTGGTTGAGATCGGGCAATCTCCATTGGCTTAAATCGGTTATCATGAAGTGATGAGAATCCTAGGAACAAAACATGAGTTGAAACTAAACTCGACAACGAGACTCTCCTCTAGTTAGTATAGAAAGCCTAACTTTACTAAGTACAAGAGTACGCTACCTCTTCGCGTGTGCCACGAAATAAGAGACTACGCTAGGCAAAGCCACATCCAAGGTCCGAGCTCCTAATCCGCTAATGGTTTTCACATGATGAGGCTTAGGGACATAAAGATAATCTCGTCGAAATCAAGTCCTAAGCGTCACATTCTCACATCAAATCCCACATCTCACACACCCTCACCACGATGATAGAAACCGAAACCCGAAGCTCACCACCTCCGGCCCTCAATTCCCTCAAACCCCGGTACACTAGTGATCTCCGTGGCCATCGTCGTTCGTCGTGCATGAAATGTGAACCATCGTCGTCAAAGTAGCTCCACCACTCGTTTCAATTCAATTCCAACTCAAACTTTATTTCATCTCTCCTTTTTCTTTTTCTCTCATTTTTTTTTAATTTTTTTTTCTTTTTTTTTCACAATTCTCTCAACATCCATCAAAATTCAACAATACTATCCGAGTGGTCTTCAAATACTAATCAAATATGCTAGGAGAAGGAAACACGTAAATCGACGAATGAATATCACATAAAAATATCACCTCCTCCTACTCAATCAAAGTCCATGTCAAGTCCAAGCCGCGAAATCAATGAAGTACATGTGTGGGAGTGGAGTCGTCGCAAGCTCACTCTCAATGTCCGAAGTCAAAAGTCGACACCCCCACACTCGAATGTAACCATAACCCCTCTCAAGTAGTCCCGAAGATGAATGTATCTCGTGCCTAATCCAACCGATCCTCCTACACCAAAGTAATCAAAAACGGTACCTAGCACGATCCACCAATTAAGTTCTCCCAACCCAATTTCGTGCGTATTAGATTCACGCACTCACGGCTCTCCACAACTGTGTCCATGATGTAGTGGCATGGAACACCGCCACACCGAAGTGCGCAAGCCTACTCACTCACCCTCGCATCCCCTCGTAGATAATCAATGAAGTGCAAGCAAGATGTAGAACTCAACGAATTGTATAATCACTCCCTCATCGAACCCCCTCAAATACACAACCCCCTCGTGACGCACTAAAGTGGTGATTCTAATCAATTTGTGATGAAGGCCAAGAATCGTCACCCTAGGTCCGAAGGCTAGCAAAGAATCCAAGGTTCAAATTGGGGCGTCTAATGGTCCTACAAGGTGAGTTCTAAAAGCAGTGAGTGCTCTAATACACGTCCTCGCACAGCTGTTTCATGTGCCACTACGAGGCGGGTTGGCGACTACCTAAGACGTACACATGGATGTTCGGCTTGTTTAGCTCACACCTAGCTCAGCTCTTGTAAGAAAATAGGCACACACTTTGGCTTTGAAAATCACGTAAGTGTTAGAACTAGGTAGGCACTCCCGTAAAGAAAGTCTCTCTATACCTACTAGGGGGGACTCACGTTGTCACTCTCGGTCGCAAATCATGCTCTATGCCTAAGATCCTCACACTTCGCGATTTATCAAATTTTAGCCTCTTTTGATTGCCCTTTTCTCAAAATTTTCTCTTTTCTTTTAATTTTTGTTTTTTTCAATTTTTGATTTTGATTTTTTTTTTTTTCATATAATTCTTACACTACATGCAAGCCGACACGAACGAAACCACACAAAACAGTCGATAGGGTAGGTATACTCAAATAAGAAAACGTGCAAAATTAAACACAAACACAAACAAGTATATACACGACTAACAAATCACAATACGATATACTATCACAATATCACTACACAGACCACATAAACAGACACAAAACGACACGAACAACTATATGCAGACATGGCGATGCAAACACTGACTGGCTAGTCAAGACTAAAACTCCCCCCACACTTGAGCGCTTCGTTGTCCTCAACGACTTTAGAGATTAACCAAGAAGACTCAGCATTCAAATGCGAGGGGCGGTGGTTCTACTCGGAGTCAAAGTCACGGCACAAGAAGGTAGCTACAACAAATTCAGAGATAATTCAAGCTACGTGAACGTGAACGAGTTGTGTGTACCGAAATTAAGCAAGTACTCAAGTAATTCCCTAGAATTCTAAAAATAAAATCCTAGAGCAAGTACGATGTGCCTAAACGGTAAGTAAAGAGAGAGAAAAGAAACTCACAACCGACACAAATTCGGGGACGAAATCCGAGAAGTGCTGACTGAGATAGCAAGAACAATCCCCAAGCAAACATTGTGCACATCAATGCTAACTCCCTTGCGGTCGAGTGTGTGGAACACACCGGGGTCGATTACTTCGTCAAACTTTTCATCTAGCTTCAAATTCAGACTAATCCATATCAACTCCTCCGAATTTTCAGTCATGCAGCTCACTTCTTCAATTGTGGGAGCCTCCGCGTTGACCCGAGTTGACCCGAGCATGTATTTTGCACTTTATTGAATTCTATGTTTCAGTATTTCAATAGCAGAATCCCCACCAGTTAGCAAAATCAACATAACTTCAAAAAGCACATCAGTGGACTTCACACATAATCAACTATAACAATTGAAGTCTTCAAAAACAGAGTGGTTCCAAGATCTTTGATTTGCTCGGATTCCGCCGGAATTAATGGCTGATTGGGTTGCGAATTGAACAGCAGAGAAGTGTCGGATGGGTTCCTTTTGCCCTGTTCGCTGCTTATTGCCTAAACCCACCAGGTTCTCCATTAAACCCAGTCCTTAATCAACCTGAAACAAACACCAAAAGTTCCCATAACCCAATAATTCAGACCTCCAATTCACCAGCTCTTAAACCTATAAAATCAAACACCATCTGAACCACCCATGAACTTAAACCCACTGCCTATACCTCTTCAAATACCCAACACTCTTCTCCATCATAACTGCAATCTCTGCAACTACCGAAACCCAACCAGCAGCAGCCATGGCCATTGCACAATCACCACAGCCTACCTTTGACCACCATATTCACCATGGCCTTCTCTCCAATTCCTATCACAGACCCAGTGGCAGAAGCAAGAGAGAAATTCAGCAGCTGATCACCGAAGCGAAACAGAGCACTGGGAGCGCAAGAGAAGAACCCAGAATTGAGAAGCAACGATCTGCAGCAACCCAGCAGAGAAGCAGGAAGAGAAGAAGCACATCACAACCCGAATCAAAACAGAGCCAATCCCCGACCCTAAACCTCCACCTCTGCCAATTCAACTCAGCAACCAACTGACTTCACCGAACCAGAGCAACAAACCACCATCAATTACCGATCAAACCCACCTAAAACCAATCCAGCAACTACACCTGAAGCCATGGTCGCGACTCACCTCAGACCTAAAACACTTCGATGGTCGGCGGCTTAAAACTCGTCGGGGAGGGGGGGAAGAAAGAAGATGGGCTGCTTCGGTCTCTGTGGTCGCCGGAGTGAAGGGAAGCCGCCAGATTGAAAGGCGGCCTGAAAACCACCTCAACACCGCCGGAATTTGGGCCGGTGGTGTTGGTGGTTTGTGGAGATTGAAACCGACGGAGAGAGAGAGAGTACGGGAAGCTTCTGGGGGTCGCCGGAGTGAGAAGGGGAAGAACACGCCGGAGAATTGAAGGTTTTGCAGAGAGATTTGGATGGCTTGAAGAGAGGATTGAAGGTCTGCGGAGGAAGGAGAAGAACCCAGTTTTGCCCGATGATGTGAAAACAAACTCACCCAATTTCCTTCTTTACCCTCAAAAAGCCACTGATTTCTCTTTTTTACCCCTGCTCGTGTGAGCAATTTTTCTTGTTCTTAAGACTCAGCAGAATGTTTGGGACTCCCTTTTGTTCGTGCGAACACAGGGGGTGTTCCTGCGAACACCCCTGACTCCAACATCAAATTTTTTTTTTTTTTTTTTTTTTTTGTCGCTTCGTTTGTCTTCTATATTACGTCTCCGGACTCTGATGCACGCATATTACATACCGTCGGAAAGCTCGTTTCGCGCACGTTCTGATTTCGCAATAGTGACTTCAAATTTTCCGGAGTAAACTTCAGAATTCCTGACCTCAAATTTCGTGATCATTATGTCGCTTTCTCGGTTTTTCTGCGTTTCCTCTTTTCACGCATCAAGAAGGGGAGTCCGGACCGCGTCTCCAACCTGTATGCCTGCACGACTCAATTCAAATATAAGATCCTCACTCTCTCACCCCTCATATAACAAACGGTATTAAAAACGCACACGGCAGTATTTAAAAACACACTCTCTACACTAAAGCATAACAATACGTTGGGTTGCCTCCCAACAAGCGCTTGTAATTTACGGTCGACGGCCCGACCCAGTTACCTCTGCCACCTCACGAGGGTGGTCTGGCACATTGTGCCGCTTCCAGCTTTGCTTTCCTGTGCTGAATTTGAAGCACTGCTTCATGTGCGTGCACCGCTGATGGCTTATTTCTTTCCCAGTAGTCAGGTGGATCCCCTTGCGACAACTCTGGGATTTGGCGCTTCACTTGTACAGCAAATGGCACACCTGGTTGATATTCCCATGAACAATGGGGTGACGGTTTAAAGACCCGAAAAGTCTCCATGTCATCGTGTACCCTCATAATTAGTTCTCCATTCTCTACGTCAATGAGAGTACGACCAGTTGCCAAGAACGGCCTACCTAGAATTATAGGCACATCACCCGCTGGCATGTCTAGTATTACGAAGTCAGCTGGAATTATCAGGCTCCCAACTCTCACAAGCACATCTTTTATCATCCCACATGCTCTCTTGGACGATTTATCTGCAAATTGGAGAGTTATCCAGGTTTTCGGGGGCTCTCCCACACCTAACTTTTTGAATACCGACAACGGCATCAAATTCACGCTCGCTCCCAGATCACAGAGAGCTCTTCCAGTGTAGGAATCACCCAATGTAGCCTCAATGACAAAGCTACCCGGATCCTTCTTTTTCTTAGGTAACCCATGCAAAACACATGAACTAACCTGTTCATTTAAGTTTACTCTCTGAAATTCATCCACCCCTTTCTTTCCAAGAACTGCATCTTTAATAAATCGAGCGTACTTAGGCATCTTTTGAAGTGCCTCAATCAATGGGATATTGATATGCAGTTTAGAGAAGACATTCAAAAACCGCTTGTACTCCTCAGAATCATCCTTCTTCTTCCTAGTACGTAATGGGTATGGAAGTTCTGAAGAAGAAGGAAAAGATGCAAGTGGTACCTGAGTATGCTCCTCGTCGTCTGGTGGAGTCATGCCCTTTGATTGGGGGACCACGACAGGTGTCTTCTCAGAATCAAAGACTTCATGTTCCTTTGCCTCTGAGGCTTCCGCTCTGGCATGACTCGGATATGGAGGATCTGTAAGTGCAATACCACTTCGAGTGGTGATGGCTTGAGCCTGTCCCTCTGATGTGTCAACAATGCTACCCAGTGCCCTTTGTTCAAGTTGTTCCTTTAGATCTTTTATTTCTGCTTGAGCAACTTGAAGTGCAATTGCTACAGAGCTGACCTGTGTGGACATGTCTGTCATGTGCTGAGCCATCGTCTTTATTATCCCTGTCATATCGCTCAACTCTAATGGTGGTACTGGCTGCTGCTGATGCATCTCTGAAACATTTGCTTCATGCACTACCTCTACCGCATTCACCTGAACAGTGTTATAAGCCATCTTTTCATCTCTTACCAGTTCCATGTGCCTGTACTGGTAATCCATGCTCTCTTCTTGCTCAACCAATCATCTCATCAATGCATATGCCCCTTCATGATCACAGTTAAATAAGAAGTTTCCCCCAGCTTCTATATCCATCTTGTCTCTATTGGGCTGTCCAAGTGAATCATAGAAGACCTGGATTAACTGTCGCTTGTCAATACCATGGTTGGGACATCTACGTAGCAAATGATTGAAGCGATGCCATGCTTTGACAAGTGATTCATCCTGCTTTTGCCTGAACGTCCAGATCTCATTCTGCAGCTGAATCATGCGTGAGATGGGAAAGAATTTACTCATAAACTGGGAGGCACAGTCTCCCCATGTCTTGATTGAGTTGGATGGCAATGAATCCAGCCAATCCATAGCAGCTCCCTTGAGGCAATGGGGGAAGAGCATCAGTTTGAGCGCTTCAGATGTGACCCCACTATATCGGATTAGCCCACAATGGCTCTGAAATCTCCCAATGAAATCATGTGGGTCTTCCTCATATGTACCAGCAAACGTGCATTGTTCCTGAGTGAATTGAATTGTGCTCAGCTTTAGACAGAAGCTTTCTGCCTGAATTGGTGGAACCAAAATTGCTGGCTCCCTTCCTCTAAGATCCGCCTCAAATGCCTGGATTATTGCTTTCCCTGAACGATTATATGGCATTGAGGTCGGGTGCGGTCTTGATGTTGCTGCCAGTGCTTTCTCTACAGCTTCAGCCACCAAAGCTTGTAGCTGCTCTGTGGTGAGGCTAATCTGCCCTTGTCCTTCCGCCATAGCTACCTGAGAAAACAACACTAGCACACCCGTGAGGTAAACAGATAGTAACAAAAAGAAAATAAAAGAAGTATCCTAAATTAATTTTTAACTAAACTAATAAAACGTTTAAGTCCCCGGCAACGGCGCCAAAAACTTGACACGATTTCTTACGTGTATACGCAAGTGCACGGTCAAGTAGTAAGTGGAGTATTTTGCGACTCCGAGTATCGAACCCAAGGGAAATAGACGACTACTAGCTAATTAAGAATTAATTAGAAGATACTTAAGTAACCGGTAAGAAGTGGTTTGAGATTGAATGTTCGTCGCCCACAAACAAGCGACTAAATAAAATGAATGTAGAGACAATATTTTTGTATTTTTCAATTAAGAGAATTTTATCAAAGTATGGAGAAAACTAGGCGATCTATGAATCACCTAGGGTCTTTAGACAGTTCCGGAATTTGTATTGAAACACATTACGTGCTAACTGATTATGCCGGGTAATAGCACTTACAATCTTCTGTCGATCTCATGTAATTTTACATAACATTTTACTTTGGGTCCTGTCGGTCCACCTCCATCTACCGTTACGTTCTAGCTGGCTAGTCAACTTCGTTCACCAGGTCCTGTCGGTCCACCGATTCACTCACCTAACTAGTTCAACCGAATCTACCCACACATGACTACTCCTATTCATCTCACCTATCGGTCTCAATGATTCGGGAATAAAAACATGATATTATTCGTAACCGGGTTAAGTCTCTGTCGAGCACCCACCTAGTTCACTAACAACTCCGGTTCGCGACTCCCTTGTTGCTAAGAATTAAGCCTAGATCATGATTTCTAATCAATTAGTTTGTAATATTAAGCTATGAATTCAACTAGTTCATCATCTTCATCTAACATGGTCATTCCATTCATCACTAACACGTGTCAATAGTCTTAGCTTACGGATTCACAATACAAGATGAAGAATAATAAACACTAATTGGATCAAACGCATGAATCAATCAACAAAATCCGGGAAATAAGTCTAAGTCATAACCCTAGGCTCTCCATAGAGCCTAACAAAGAAATTAGCTACTCATTGTTATGCTAAAATCACAAGTATTCTCCATAGAATGATAAAGAGAGGGTAAGAGAAGAATCAAACGATGAAATCGCCAAAGCTTTGGCGAATCCGTGCAATCCCCAAGCTCCTAGGTGCTCTCCAATGGCTCCCGTACGTGAATAATCTTCTATTAGGTCTTCTCTGCCCGTTTTTTACCAGCTGGGCACGCTTTTTAATGAAAACTAACCGAAATTGCACTTCAGCCCCTCTACTTTGTAATTCCCGGACAGAATTATTTGCTGATTTTGCGCGGGCTGTATCTCCCTCATACGGACTCGTCTTCGGGCCTACCATATATCGTTGGAAAGCTACGGATGTCTACTTTCCAATGCCGCAAGCCTTGCTTCAAAATTCTTTGTAGATTTTCCTGGGCATCGAAAAGAGTGCAGGCTGGTCCTGTGGGACTTTTCTAACTTTGCTTCGTTTGTGCGTTTCCTTTTCTCCTCTTCATCTAGCTCCATTCCAAGAATATCGAAGCATCTCATAAGCTCCAATGCACCTCTTTTACCTGAGATACACAACACTAAACAACCCGTGCAATTATCATAGCAAATATGAGAGAAAACTTGCACAAATAAGCTAGAAACACAACTTTTCACTCTTAAGCTTAGAAATAGTCAAATTCACATATTTGTGCAAATATAGCATATAAATCATGTGAAATAAGTCTTTTACAAGTAATATGGAAGTATAAAGATAACTTCTAAAAGAGAGTTATTAATCTCCAAGTCTATAATAAGCTCCATTGCACCTATTTTACCTGAGATACACAACAGTAAACAACCCGTGCAATTATCATAGCAAATATGAGGGAAAACATGCGCAAATAAGCTAGAAACACAACTTTTCACTCTTAGGCTTATAAATCGTCAAATTCACATATTTTGTGCAAATATAACATATAAATCATGTGAAATAAGCCTATTAAAAGTAATATTGAAGTATTATAATAGCTCCTAAAAGAGAGTTATCAGTCTTCCATCTGTTATTAGTTTCCATATGCATGATGACGGGAGAAAGTTAGTATAACCAAGCATTTTTACAACTAGTGTCTAGTTCCCAAAGCTTAGAAGAGCGCGAATGAGTTTAGGGTTTGTCGGAGTAACATGAGCTCGTTTATCAAGCTAGAGGTGATCCGTATCAAGGTTGGAATCAGAACCTTGTCTGGAGAGGGGAGGACATAAATCACAATATATGCTACACAGCAAAGCACAAGGAAAAGACACACAAGAATGAAAGACAAAGTGTAGTATAAGTGATCAATATAAAAAGGAAGCAACTTTTAGTAGGAGGGCACGCATTAAGTTAATGATTTAGATTTTTTAAGGTGATTGAAACTTAGTTAGTAGGTGTAATTTTAGAGATTGAAAAACAAAAAAGGCATGCGTGGGTAAGAGTGGATATTAGACTGATTAAAGAATTGGAATTCAGCGATTGGGTAGGAAGGTAGGGTTGTGATGATAATTTCTTGCATATATGATTTTGATTGTTAGATTGGTTTTGCAGGTGCAGTGGATGAATGGTGAAGGTGGTGAGATACAGTGTATGTCGTAGAGAGGAAGGAGACTGCATGACTGTGTTGTGGGTGGGGTTACTTTTAAGCCTCCAGACTGTGAAATGTTTGGTCTTCACCGAGCATTTGTGTGGGTTGTGTCATGTTATTGTTGAAGGATCTGCAGCCTGTTATTTTACAGGTTGAGCAGGATTGGACCAGATGACGATGTTAATTGCTAAAAAGTGAACTGTTTAGCTAAAATAGATATTTTTAGTTGTTTTTAGCAATTTGTTGTAAATTATTGTTTTGACCAGATATTTATAAAAAATGTCATTTTGACGAGCTGGTGTAATTATTTACTAAATTCAGTCACGTACCAGATTTTCAAAAATATTATTAAAAATGTTATTCAGAGGACTGTGTGTCCTGGTGGCTGAGTTTTGGACGTCTGGTGGAGAATGAGGGGTGTACAGTAGGCATAATTACAGGATCAATACTCTAGAAGGGGGGGTTGAATAGAGTATGCTAACTTTTTCTAAAAATAGCAAGAATAGTGGTTTCAAAAGATTTGCAAGAGTAAAGAGTAGTTCAAGGCCTTGAAATGAGTTTCAAACCCTTGGAATAAAATACAGTTTGAAGTAAGAAGATAATTCTACTTCAAGGCCTTGAAATGAGTTTCAAACCCTTGAAATGAAATTGTTTTGAAAGTCGCAAATAATCTAAGTAGATAACTGTAATGTAAAGGCAAGAGACACAAGATATATAGAGTTCAGTCAACTTGGACCTACGTATTTACCTTAGGGATCTTCTCCCTGCAGGATTTTCAACTCAATTTTTATTAACCAAAAGCTAAGCCCTAGATCTCAAGCACAGAGAGATGCCTTACTCTGTTACAGCTTGTGGTTCGCACTAACCTATCTAGTACCTGCTCTAGCTAACTGATTAACTAAGAATTCTATATTGTTCACCTTGAACAATCCTCGATAATAAGAACTAGAAGTATTATCAGAATGATATACAAATAAAGTTAAGAATAGAAGAACACTAGAACTGATTTCGCAGTGAGTATGCAGTGTTCTTCAGATGCTTGGATTGAGAGAAATGAATCTGCTCCTTTGTTGCTTGTCAATCCCTGAATACTCTTTAGTGTCCATGTGAATTTTCCCATTCAATTGCTTCAGCTTTTCCCTCTTTTATAGAGCAGTTTGAATTCCAGATCTTCAAGATCTCTTCATAACAACCTTCCCTATTTTGTAGCTTCAACTTTGACTTCTCTAACAGCTTCTCCGAACGTATAGTTGCCCAGTATCTTCAGATATACTAGTTTGATCTTGTATATAGGGTTTTAAACGAACCAAACCGTTCGTGAAGAACTCGCGTTAAATTCGGTAAAAGCTCGTTCATGTTTGATTCGACTTATTAATCAAACAAACTCAAACATGAAAATGTGTTCGTTTGCTAACGAGCCGAACACGAGCCGAACAAGGAGCTCGTTCGTTAGTGTTCGCGAACAAACTAGTAGTATATATGTAATAGTATATATGTAATAGTATATATGTATATATAGTTTGAAATAATTAAATTATTTTGTCTTCTTTATGAGTAATTTCTTAAATTATGCATAATTTGTGTAGAATCTCTATTTAATAGGAGTTTGACCTCTTAATTAGGTTTCAAAAGTTAATTCTATAATTTATAGTACCATAACTATTTACTATATAAGAATAAAATTGGATGCTTTGAATCTATCATTAGCACAAATAGTTTTTAGTTGTTTCATTTAAGCATTTTATCTTAATTACTAACACATGATATTTTAATTCAAGAATTATATATTTTCATATACATCCAATAGAAATACAAGTTCTTCAAACCGAATTCGAGCCCATGAACGAGCTAATTAAACAAGCCATGAGCCGAACAACGACAACTCGAGCCCTAAACGAGCCGAACTCAAACAAAGTTTTTTTGTTCGGCTCAAGTTCGGGTTCGATTCGTTTAGTACCCAACCTAAAAGAGTCAAACTCAAACAAGCGATATTCGGTTCGGTTCGGCTCGTTTACAGCCCTACTTGTATAGAAACATGTAGGGAAGCTTCCAAACACAGCAGATTGATCACAAAATCAAATCAACACTTAGTTTCCTTTCCTGCAAAACACAAGTTAGGAAACACATCCTGCAAACTAGGAAACAAAATGTCCCTGCAAAACTAAGTCAAACAGATGGATTAGATACAGTTTAGAGTGTCAAAATACTTTGTCTTTCATCATAAAATAACAACTAATCAAGCAAAGGGGTTTAGGAGTTGAAAGGGGTTTAGGAGTTGAATTAGAATCAGAAAATCCCCCTAAGTTCATGCATATAAAACATAGTCAGTTTCAAAGCTTTGAAAGTTGTTTCAAGGCCTTGAAATAGACTAGCTATTTCAACCCTTTGAAAGTGAGTTGAACTTACAATCTCCCCCTTGATGAAAGACAAAACCACAATCTGTTTAGAACTTATTTTTCTGCGAAAAAATACTCAGTAGCCCATAGCATAATACATAATATCACATAATAATCATAACACATAATATCGAAAAGATCCAACTTATTAAGTAACTGAAAAACAGCAAAATAACGGCAAAAAGTCCAGATAATCCTAATGACCAAAACCAGGTCTCTAAGAACTTTAAAAAAATAACGACATAAATTTCTCCCCCTTTCAGACTTTCATTAAAAAGGGATGAGAAAATATTGGATCAAAGTTTTGGAAAAGTTTGAGAAATTTTTTTGAAAAGATAGAATTTTCAAGACTTTGAAAATGATTTCAAGGCCTTGAAAAATAAAGAAAGAGTAGGCAAGAATTAAGAGGTTGTGTCTCCATCATCTTGATGCTCTGCATCTCCTCCTTCACTATCTTCTCCATCATCCCGTTCTTCTTCTTGAGCTCCAGCTTCTTCCTTCTCACCACCAGCTATACCTTCTTCCTCAAATAGATCAGTCTCAGTCATGATTTCTGGAAAAATTGGCTTCTTTTGCTTCTTCTTCTATAGGTCCTTAAGCAGTATTCTCGAATCCTGACTTCAACTTCCTCTTGATCTTGACCTTCATCCACTGGTTCCTCAGCCACTTGCTTCCCTTTGTCCATTACCCCAGCAGTCTCATCCTGAGCAGTGTGTTCACTAAAGAGTTCTTTGGTTGAGCCATTCTTCTTGGTTCCCTCTGCAGCTTGAGAGACTTCTTCAGGCACATCAAACACATTCATACTCTTGAAGATCTGTTCAACCATGTACTTTTTTTTGTATGAACTCTGTGCCAAACTCGTGTTGGTTCTCTTTTAGTTAATCCATGTACTTCTCAAGTCCATCAAGTTTCTCAAGGACCAATGAGAGATCTTGACGCTAAGAAGTTTGGCTTGAAGTAGGGGTCAAGGCCTTGGGTTTGAGAAACTTCTTGGAGTTCAGATCTTCTTTTGTCAGGTCTGAGTACAGCTTCCAAGTCTTAGCACTGGTTTTAACTACACCAATTTTCTAAAAGGCTTTCTCATGAAGCTTACCAAAACCAGTAGTGATAGTCTCTTCCCCGTCAGTTGGAATTTCAAGGTGTTGAAAGAAGGAGGTGAGAAGATTGGCATATGGTAAGGGATGCTTTCTCTGAATGGTTTGGCAATACAGCATGTGTTCCATCACAGTTCTTGGAAGATAAATCTCATAACCATGCATAACCAAGTACATTAAGTACAACACCCTTTCAGTTATCAGCTACTTTGAATTCTCCCTTTGCACCACACATCTCATCAAAATTGTAAAAAGTACTTTGGCTTCAACAGTTAGCAAAGAGTGTGTTAACTTCTTGGATGTGGTAGAGGTGTTCGGTAGAAAGAATTCTTCTTTGGCTAGTTTCAGGGTTTCACTCTTGGGAGGGTGATTACTAGTGTCATACCTCTTTGGACAGCCTAGAACATTGGAAAAATCAGAGTGATCTAATGCCATATCAATGCCATCAACTTTGTTTTGAATCACAAGGTTCACAGAAGACTTGAGATGTTTCAGGTTTAGGTAAAAGAATCTGGTGAGTCTGGGGTAGGCTATCTCTGGAGGGTTTAAAACAAACCAAAGAGAGCTTTTCTTCAGCATCTTAATGCAATTCAGATTCATACCGTTCAACATAGACACACTGATCATACTACAGAATTCAACTGATCGAGAAGCAAATCCATCTAGTCATTGACCTCTAGCAACATGAGTAATGAACCATTTATTATCAAGAGCTGATTTCTTACCAGTGGATTTCTTCTTTTATGAATAGATCTGTAGTGCCTTCTCAATGTTCTCCTCTAGTTCATCCTCTGTTACTTTTCCCTTTCCCTTTCCCTTGTCTGACTTGTCAGCCTTCTTCTTCACGTTCTTAGGGCTACCAATATGAATCCCTTTCTGCTTTATTGGAGCATACTCCACCATCTTCTTCTTCTTGCTAGAAAATGGTGTCTGATCTTTCTTTTCCTTCTTCTTGGGAGGATGAGGGGCCATATCTTCTGCAGTAGGAGTCTTTGAACTTGAATCTCCACTGATGGTATGAACCTCTTCCCGAGTAGCCTTCCTTTTCTTCTCTGTAGTAGCCTTTGAACCACCAGCCATCTTTATTCTGTTAGAGGCTCTTCTAGTGCTCATTAGGGTTTGGGGAGTAGAACAGAGAGGTACGATAGATATGAATGAGAGAAAGAGAGAAGAAGATAAATAGTAAAGAGTTTCAGTTTGAAAAGGAAACTAAATATTTTCCAAATCTTTGAAGATTTACTGAATCAACAAGATTCAAAGTGGTGTGTGATGTTGGAAGTAAATAATATAATACTATTTTGGATAAAAAGGGGTATTTAAGAATTGAGGGGAAACATTGAGAAATTATCTACAAAGATAACACCTAAAATTGAAAGATCCATATTATTAACTAAGCAGCATACAAACTTATTTTCAAGGTTTTGGAAAGTATTTCAAGGCCTTGAAAAGATATATGGTTAAAACACATACACTCAAAGTTTTGAAAAGATTTTCAAGGTTTTGAAAATCAATTCAAACCTTTGAAACACATAATAATTACCTTATACTACCTCTGTTTCTTCTCTTTCCCCTTTGATTGACTTTTTTTTACCCGTAGTTGGGTCACTTTGACTCGGTGATTTGGATATAAGAACGATGTAATTTTTTGTCAATTTTTTCATAGTATTGTAGAGTAAAGTTTACTCTACAAGGTCATACAAAAGATTACCAAATTCGTGTATCTTTTTGCTAACCAAATCACCGGATCAAAGTGACACAATGAATAGTGTCAAAAAGTGAAGTAAGGTGAAAAAGAAGAAAAAGAGGTAGTACTTACCCAAGTCTCCCCCTAAACCAATGCTTCTTTATTTAGCATGCCCAATTCTAATCTCAAGGCCGAGATCTTTCATCTGGCAGTGGTTTAGTGAAGATATCTGCAAATTGCATGTTAGTAGAAACAAATTCAAGAACAATATCATCTTTTTCAGCATGGTCTCTGATGAAGTGATGTCTAACATCAATACGCTTATTTTTTGAGTGTTGAACTGGATTCTTTGTGATTGATATTGCACTTGTGTTGTCACACTTGATAAGTATATCTCTGAAATCAAATCCAAGGTCTCTCATTTGTTGTGCTATCCATAACACTTGTGAGCAACAAGCTTCAGCTGCTATATATTCGACTTCTGTTGTTGATGTGCAACTGAGTTTTGCTTCTTTGAAGGCCAGCTGACTAAAGATGATCAAGCAATTGGCAGCATCCTGAAGTAATCTTTCCATCAAGTTTATATCCTGCAAAGTCAGCATCTGAATAGCCAAAAAGAAATTAGATTTTTTAGGATACCAAAGCCTAAGTCTTTGGTACCATTGAGATATCCAAAAATTCTTTTAACTGCAGTCAAGTGTGATTCTTTAGGATCAGCTTGAAATCTAGCCCACATGCAAACACTGATCATGATATCTGGTCTGCTAGCTGTGAGGTATAGTAATTATCCAATCATATCTATATGCTCTTTCACATGCATACGCTTACCAGATTCATCTTTGTCTAAAGACAATGTAGAACTCATGGGGGTCTTGATTTCTTTGGATTGAGACATATTATATTTGTTCAGCAAGTCTCGTGAGTACTTACTTTGATGTAAGATTATGTCTTTCTTCATCTGATGAATTTGAAGTCCAAGAAAGAATGTCAATTCTCCAACCAAGCTCATTTCAAATTCCCTGCTCATAAGACCTGAGAATTCCTTACAAAGAAGATCATTAGTAGCTCCAAAAAAAATATCATCAACATATATTTGAACTACAAGCATGTCTTTATCACGAGTCTTTATGAAAAGGGTATTGTCTACTAATCCTCTTTTGAAATCATTTTCAAGTAGAAACTTTGACAATCATTCATACCAAGCTCTTGGAGCTTGTTTCAAACCATAAAGAGCCTTTTCACGTTTATTAACATGGCCTGTAAAGTTGTCATTTTCAAAACCTGGAAGTTGAGCAACATAAACTTCTTCTTGCAAATATCCATTTAATAAATGCACACTTCACATCCATTTGAAAAAGTTTCATGTTTTTGTGAGATGCAAATGCAAGTAGAATTCTAATTGATTCTAACCAGGCAACAGGAGCAAAAGTTTCTTCATAGTCAATACCTTCTTCTTGATTGTATCCTTGAGCTACCAATCTAGATTTGTTCCTGATTACCTTTCCATTCTCATCTAACTTGTTTCAAAATACCCATCTGGTGCCAATAACAGAGTGATTTCTTGGTGGAGGAACTAGATTTCAAACATTGTTCCTTTCAAACCAATTGAGTTCAATTGCATAGCTATGATCCAGTCTGCTTCTTGTAAAGGTTTCTTTCACATTTTAGGTTCTACAAGAGAAATAAAAGCATTAAAAGCACAAGGATTCTTAAACTGTGATCTGGTTTGTGTACCAGTGGTTGGATCAGAAATAATGTTATCAACATGCTGAGATGAGAGATATTTAAATCACTTTCTTGGTGTCCAAAGTTCAGGCTCTCCAATTTGTTTTTTAAGTCTTCTCTGGATATTTTGTTTCAAGGTTTTGAACCTCATTTTCAGGGCCTTAAAATTGCCTTCTTTGTTCTTGTAAGATTTCCTTGGAATCTTTTGAGGATTCTTCTTCAGTATCTGAATCATGCTTGTTCGTATTAAGATCATTATAATGAACATAGCAGGTACAACCAAAGATTTGAAGTAAGAAATGTTTGGCTTTCTTCATTTGAACAGCTTATAAGGAGTCTTCTTCAGTATATGTCTGATCAAGCTGCTGTTGAGAATATAGTTTGCTGTATTCACAGCTTCTGCCCAATAGTACTTTGGATTTTTTTTTCCAGGAGCATTGTTTTTGACATGTCTTCAAGATTCCTGTTCTTTCTTTCAACAACTCCATTCTGATGAGGAGTTATAGGAGCATAAAAATTGTGAGAGATACCATGCTTTGAACAGAATTCATCAAACTCAAGTTGATCAAACTATCTACCATGATCACTTCTGATTGAAGCAATATGTAGGTTTTTCAAGGTTTGAAGTTCTCTACAAAGCTTTGAAAATTAAGTGAGAGCTTCAGATTTTTCTCTAAGAAACATAACCCAAGTATATCTATAAAAACCATCTACAATAACAAGCATGTAGTTCTTACCCTTTGAATTTGGAGTTCTCATAGGACCACAAAAATCCATATGTAGTAATTCAATGGGTATATTAGTACTTACAAAGTTCTTTGGTTTGAATGAGCTTCTAGTTTGCTTGCCTTGTGCACATGCCTTGCATACTTCTTCATCTTGAACTTGATAGAGGGCAAACCTCTTACTAAGTTCTTTCAAACTAGCTTGTTCAGGGTATGCAAGCTAATGTGTCCCAACTTTCTGTGCCAAAGCTTTGAATCTTCTTTCAAGGCCTTGAGACACTTCAAGTTTTCTCCTGCAACTTTGTTAGTTTGAAATGTATAGACATTGTTTGATATAGAGGCTGTGAGGATGCAATTTCCATATTTCTCATCTTGCACCACACATTTCTCTTTGTCAAAGATAACTTTATTACCATTATCACAAAGCTGAGATACACTAAGCAAATTAAATTTCAAACCATCAACTAATTACACATCAGAAATAGAGTTTTCAGAATTTGTACCAACTTTATCAATACCTAGAATGTTGCATTTTCCTTTTTCACCAAGTGTGATTGAACCTTCAGATTGTTCTTTCAATTATGAGAAAAGAGATCTCTTTCCACTCATGTGTCTTGAGCAACCATTGTCCATAAACCATTTCTGTTCTTGGTCTTGGCGACAACCTGCAAACACCATTCACTTCCTTACCCAGCTGTTAGACCAAGTGTGGAATTTTAGATTCATATTCAGGGTCAACCATGTTGGGTGGTCTAACCCCTTTAGGAACCCGAATCTGTCTAACTTGTCCTTTGAGTTGAACTGGAAAAGTATTCCTCATTATGTGAACGTCTCTTCTTCTGAAAGGACAAGTCATCTTAACATGACCTATTTTATTGCAGTAATGGCATTTAGGAGATATTTTTCTTCCAGCTTTCACAAATCTGGTATTGTTCTTTCTTGGAAAATTTGGATTGTATCCAATATCAGTTCTGTGAACAGACTTTAAGCTACCTCCAAGAATCAAGTTCAAGTTGTGTTCTGAGCCTGCAAGTTTTGTCATGGCTAATTCAGATTCTTGAAGTTTCTCAGTTAGATTAGTCTTTTGTTTATCCAATTCATCAACTTGATGTCTTAGATCAACAATACTACTAATCTGAAGAGAGTTCTCAGTGACTACTTCCTTGACTTGTGTTTTCAAGGATTTGAAACTGGTTTTCAAGACTTTGAAATCACTGTCA
Source organism: Linanthus parryae (assembly GCA_023055425.1). Lineage (NCBI taxonomy): Eukaryota > Viridiplantae > Streptophyta > Magnoliopsida > Ericales > Polemoniaceae > Linanthus > Linanthus parryae. The sequence goes on from JALGPY010000012.1 coordinate 1,315,114, forward strand.
ATTTTCTTCTGAGAAATTTCAAGGTTATGATTCAGAAAAACAAGATACAAGTTTTCTTTTGCCTGCATGAACTTTTTCTTTCAAAACTCTGATCTCTTTCAGATAGTCATCTTCATTTAAAAGCATTGTTCTACGATAATCAGAGAAGGCTTCTGTTAGTTTTGAAATTAAACAATTCACCATTACCTCAATGTTCTTTTCAGAACTTTCATCATGCTTGTCCATAAAGCATAGCTTGGCATGTTCTTCTTCAGATTCAAAGTCACTTGAGGTTTCACAATCACTCCATGAAGCTATCATAGCTTTCTTTCTTCTATCATGGTCTTTCTTCTTAAAGTTTTTGCTCTTTTTATGTGGACAGTCTCTGATCAAGTCTCCCGCATCACCACACTCAAAGCAATTCATTACTTTAGGCTTATTACCCTGTAGAGAGGATTTACCTTTGTCGTCTTTAATACTGGAGGATCTGTGTTTGTCTCTGCTGAAGTCCTTGTTTCCAAAGTTCTTCTTCATTTTGAGAATTTTGGTCAGGGCTTTGGAAATTAGAGCAATAGGATCTTTATCATCTTCTTCTTCAGTTTCAAGGCTTTGAGATGGCTCATTCTCCTTTGCCATGAGAGCTAGATTCGTTACACCCTCTAGTAGCTCTCCATAAACTTCATTCATAGTTATTAAATGTGTTAGGAGCTTTCCTTGTAGGTCATCAAGTTTAAGAGATGATATGTCTTGAGCTTCCTCAATGACAGTAGTCTTTGGTTCCTATTTTGCTTTTGGAAGACTTCTCAGAATCTTTCTAACCTTTTCTTCATTGGAAATATGTTTTCCCATTGAATCAAGATTGGTTACAATATCATTGAATCTTTTGAACGTGTCTCTGATTGACTCATCTCCATTCATCTTGAATAGCTCATATTGCTAGAGATATATGTTGATATTGGTTTGCTTGACTTGGCTGGTTCCTTCAAAAGTCACCACAAGCTTATCCCAGACCTCCTTGGCATTCTTGCAACCTGAAATCCTGTTGAACTAATCTGCACTCAAAGGAAAATATATGAGATTCATAGCTTTATAATTTTAAGAAAACAGTTCTAATTCAGAAGCAGAGAGTGAGTCTTCAGATTTGGGAGTTCTAATCCCATTTTTTTCTGTGTAGAAAGTGTGAAGAACATTCTGTATGATACTCCAAAGTTCTATGTCTTGATCAATGATGAAAATTTTCATCAAGGCTTTCCAGTGAACAAAATTGTCTCCACAGAAGAGAGGAGGTCTGTTAGAAGCTCTTCCCTAAGAGAAACCACCATCACCTACAGTACTCATAATCACAAGATGGTTAAATTATGCAGTGACACAAGTTCTTATACCAATTGAAGGGGTGTACAGTAGGAAGAATTACATGATCAATACTCTGGAAGGGGGGGGGGTTGAATAGAGTATGCTAACTTTTGCTAAAAATTGACAAGAATAGGGGTTTCAAAATATTTGCAAGATTAAAGAGTACTTCAAGGCCTTGAAATGAGTTTTAATCCCTTGGAATAAAAAAACAGTTTGAAGTAAGAAGATAAGTCAAGGTCTTGAAAAGAGTTTCAAACCCTTGAAATGAAACTGTTTTGAGTGCTGCAAATAATCTAAGTATAGAACTGTAATGTAGGCAAGAGACACAAGATATATAGAGTTCAGTCCACTTGGAACTACATCTCTACCTCAGGGATCTTCTCCCTGAAGGATTTTCAACTCCATTCTTATTAATCAAAAGCTAAGCCCTAGACCTCAAGCACGAGAGAGATGCCTTACTCAGTTACAGCTTGTGGTTCTCACTAACCTATCTAGTACCTACTCTAGCTAACTGATTAACTAAGAATTCTCTATTTTTCAACTTGAACAATCCTAGAGAATAAGAACAAGAAGTATTATCAGAATGATATACAAATAAATCTAAGAATAGAAGAACACTAGAACTGATTCTGCAGTGAGTATGCAATGTTCTTCAGATGCTTGGATTGAGAGAAATGAATCTGCTTCTTTGTTGCTTGTCAATCCCTGAATATTTTTTAGTGTCTCTGTGAATTTTCCCATTCAATTGCTTCATCTTTTCCCTCTTTTATAGAGCAGTTTGAATTGCAGATCTTTAAGATCTCTTCAGAACAACCTTCCCTATTTTGTAGCTTCAGCTTTGACTTTTCTAACAGCTTCTCCCAACGGATAGTTGCTCAGTATCTTCAGAGATACTAATTTGATATTGTATCGAAACATGTTGGGAAGCTTCCAAACACAACAGATTGATCACAGAATCAAATCAACACTTAGTTTCCTTTCTTGCAAAATACAAGTTAGGAAATACATCCTGCAAACTAGGAAACAAAATGTCCCTGCAAACTAAGTCAAATAGATGGATTAGATACAGTTTAGAGTGTTAAAATACTTTGTCTTTCATCATCAAATAACAACTAATCAAGCACAAGGGTTTAGGAGTTGAATCAGAATCAGAAACTCCCCCTTAGTTCTGCATATAAAAGCATAGTCAGTTTCAAAGCTTTGAAAGCAGTTTCAAGGCCTTGAAATAGACTAACTATTTCAAGCAATTGAAACTGAGTTGAACTTACAGAGAAGATTTAAAGTTTATCACATTGTAAGCTTCGTGGGTAGCAAGGAGAAGCTCCGAGAGGAGAGCAAGTTTACGTCATTTTCTACTTCTCCAAAGTCAAAAAATTAAAGTCTTATAATCCGTTTGTCCAAATAAAAAAAATTTTGTTTGACTCTTGGATGTACTTTTAGGTGATAATTACACTAATGAAATAGTATAAGAGATTATAATTTTTTTTCAAATCGTAGTAATTATTTCTATAATATTATCAAAATATTGGCAATTTCTTCTACCGTTTCATTAGTAAACTTGACATAATACATTATTGTTTTTTCAGTGTTATTACTTCATTTGGAAAATATGACGGAGATATGTAAAACAAAATTAGAAAGCATAACAATCTCCTTAAACATTATATGTCCCACATGATGCAGGCTAGGGGTGGGCACGGACCGGTTTGGACCGGTTTTGTCGAAAATTTCTACCCGACCTAATAGGTTCTGGTTGGAGAATGAACTACCCAAACCCGCCCAGTGTTTCGCAATACTCAAACCAATCATAAGTTATTGACAAGGCCCGATTCGGACCGGTAAACGGGTTGGAAAATCTAAAGATTTCACTTGAAAGAATAAACTAGTTTGGTTATTTATTTATTTTTGTAATATACGTTTGTATAATGTTTAAAGTTGGAAAAGTAACGTAATTTCCCATGAAAGAGGAATAGTTTGAGGAAAATAAATTATATTGATGGTGTTAACTCTTAAAAAGCTTAATTTAGAAACCATTATCAAAAATAAAAATTACAATTTTTACATATGAAACATTAATCGGACCGGTTTGGTTTTAAGTGGGTTTTCCAAGTCTCAAACCATGATCGATCGAACATCGTTCAGGTTGAGAAATCTATAACAGTAATCAATCATGTCGCATCGATTTATGTTATATTCGAACCGGTTTGATGCGGGGTGATTCAGGGAGGCGGGTTGGGGCGGGGTTTGCTCAGCCCTAATGCATGAATAGATATGGAAAGGGCCAACACCACTTGTAAGAATCGCTTCGTTCTCCACTCAAGTAAGATAGTGCATTATGCTTAAATATGATTTTCGAATTCTCCAAAGAAAGCAGCACGCCTTGAAAGGGAATGATGGACGATTGACAAAATTGGGTAAGGAATTCAGATTGTCGATGCTAATTTTTATGGGGGAAGACACTAATTAAAAAATTTATGAAATTTTTGCAAAAACCCAGTGCAACATCGTCTCGTTTACACTTAGCTACCAGTAGCATTAATTTTGTCAGAGAACCCCCTGCAATTTTACTTTTAGCAACATCGCGCACCATTTTACAAAAACTGGTAGCTAAGTATCGGTTAAAATGAAACTGCATGGGGGGGGGGGGGTTTCTGTATGAAAATGGTGCGTGATTTCGGTAAAAGTGACTCCTGGTAGCTAAGTATAAGCGAGACAATACTGCAGGGGAGTTTTCTGTCAAAATATATAAATTTAATAATCAGAATTATTCATGTTCTATTAGTTTAATTTCCGAATTCAATTATATCACGGAGAGTCATAACTTTTCGAGAACGGTGAGGATACCAATCCGAAAAAGTCATAAATAGTCACAATCGTTAGAATTTGAATAGTCACAACTGTTCGAGTATCAATTAAAATAGGTTATAAATAAGTCAATTTGGCAAAAATAATTTAGGTAAATCAGCATAATATTTGAACCCTCTACTACACTTTTATTGACTATTCAATTCAATTTCACAAGAGCATTTTTTTTTTTTTGAGAAATTATTTTGTTGAATCGTTAGAGTTTGAATAGTCACAACTGTTCGAGTATCAATTACAATATGTTATAAATAAGTCAATTTGGCAAAAATAATTTATGTAAATCAGCATAATATTTGAACACTCTACTACACTTTTATTGACTATTCAATTCAATTTCACAAGAGCATTTTTATTTTTGAGAAATTATTTTGTCGTCAACTGGGTTTGAAACCGGGACCTCATGCAGGGGCTTCCAACGCTCTACCATTTGAGCTACCACCTAAGTGTTTCACAAGAGAAATTTTGAAGACTCAGCAAAATATTAGAATTTATGCACTAGTATAAGTTATTTGTGGTGGTTCTATTGTATATCATTGCTACTGTTTCAATTTAAGAGTGCCAAATATCTGCAGGAAAAAGTGTTTAAGAGTGTCAAACGTGATGACAAAGATGGGTTTAATGGCTTACAATTTCACTTATCATATGAATTTAATGTACTATATCAATACATTGAGATTGATTGTCATTCACTTAACACACTCATATATAGGAACTATCATATATTCTTCAGGTCGTCACTATTTCTGAATAGATTGCCCACATCTACATGAAGACTAGTTATAGGCCAAGCTTTTAAGATCATGTCTCCACAATATTTCATGCATAGTCGGTTTTAGCATCAGCTTAAAAATGAATGAAACTGAAAAGAGCTAGTTAAAAATCACGTAGATCATAACGCATATGTGGTTGGCATAGTTGAAATTTAGAACTATGTGGAGGAAAAAAAAATAAAGAAAAAAAATCATATCTAGAAATTAAATTATCTACTATTTAGCATGAAATTGAAATAATTAAAAAAAAAATAGAATGGTTGGAATAGCAAAGGAAACTAGAAAAGCGTGCACAATATGATCCATTATGTGTACCTGTTACATTGGATAACAACTCTCATTTCCACACTATTGTTGTGTGTAATAGTTGTTATAATTAACAAGGAACTTCATAACAAATCCCTTAATCCAAGTAACTAACTTTTAACACTCTCTCCTATTGTTGCAACACCAAGTCTGTGTTTTAGAGTGAGAATCGGACTCGAATTCATCAAGTGATCAACATTCTTATCCAAACCCTAGCCATCTATTTAAACACCATGCTGATTCATTCATTATTAACTCCAATCATCATCATCATCAAATCCTCTTCCAAAACATTCTCGAGCACTTTTACCCAAAATCATGGTGAGCACAAAATTAATTCGCAATGTCTTGGGGATGATAGGTATGTTATCTTGCTCTTTCTATGCGTCCATTTTATTCTTATGATTCTTCATATGATTCGATCATTACATATTTTATGAATATGTCGTATAGACAAATTAGGAATTGTTCGAGAAATTATTTTGATGCATTCAAATTTTGTGACTATGTATGTGTTGATGATGCCACATCTTGATCTTTGCAGGGAATGTCACGTCTTTCGCCCTCTTTGCTTCTCCAATGTAATGCTTCTTTTTACTTATTCGGATAAAATTTTAGCTTAATTCACATTTAAATCCTAATTTGCATTCCCTAAACAAGAAAAAATTCCTCCTTGTCATTTTTTTATCTAAGTCTTAAAAATTGCATACTTTTTTTTGCTCTTTTCTTTGTAGGCCGACATTTTATAAAATTTGCAAGAAGAGATCGGTGGAACAATTTAAGCCGGATCCTTACATTGCAGGGCTTATGAACTGCATTTGTTGGGTTTTCTATGCAATGCCTTTCAACACAAAAAACAGCATGTTAGTGTTAACAATCAACAGCTTAGGAATGCTATTGCAGCTGACTTATCTCCTAATATTTTTCATCTTCTGCGACAAAAAGAACAGGGTAACGCAATGAACTAGCTACTCTTTATGTTAGTAAATTTTAACCGCATTTAAGAGAATTCGCTTGCTGATCTTATCGTTTGATTCGTAAATTTCAGTGGAAGATCACCCTCGGGCTTCTCGTAGAGACAATAGTCACTGCAGGTCTTGTTGTTTCCGATCTTATGCTATTTGACACGCATAAAAGCAGATCCACTTACGTCGGTATTTACGCGATGGTCTTCTCAATTATATTATACGCATCCCCTCTCACAATCATGGTATGTCTCCTAGTTCCCGTTGCAATAACATTTTATTTTTATGCTAAAATGGCCAATGGTCTTAAAATGTTCATATCTTTTACATTCTACAGAGAAAGGTTATAAAAACAAAGAGTGTGGAGTACATGCCTTTGTTTCTCTCGATTGCTGCCTTCACTAACGGCATCATTTGGGCTACTTACGCTCTCATGCCTCTTGATTATTTTATTTTGGTGAGTCCTTTTTCTCTAGTCATCGTCATCAGAAACATCAACTCTTGAACATGTTATTTTTCTGTTCTCCATGAAGTGTAGGTGTTGATTCCCTTCGATGTTTGGTTGTCTCTTTGCAGATAAGCAATGGAGTAGGAAGCATACTTGGAGGCGCTCAACTTATATTGTACGCGACCTACTACAGATCAACTCCGAAGAAGACCGAAAAGCCTGAGGGGGAGCTAGAAGAGGTGGAGGTGGTGGTGGTGGCTCAGACTCGAACACAGGCCCAACCTCAGCCACCTCCCAATCCCCAATAGTTTATCGAAGCTTCAACACTTTTTTTTTTTCTTTTTAGTATCAGCTTACGTCAGTAGTATCATTTTTTTAGTATCAGCTTACGTTGGTAGAAGGATTAGAGTTTCGATTAGTGGTAGTATCGGCCATGTTGGGTAGATCATAAATGATTTCTATCAACTATGTAAATTACTTAGAGGTAGTTCTTAAGAACAATGTTAAATTCATTGGTCCCTAAGCTGATGAATCATTTGTGTTTTGAACAAAGAAATACATAACCTTCTTACAAGCACAATTTTCTTGTTCTAAAATAATGAAGCTATAAAAACATGTCCACAAAGTTCAATTGACCTAGATATCACATCTCCGCCAATTAAATGGAACGGGCTAAATTCCACGAGGAGTAACTTCGACCACCCAAGTCTAATCCCCTTGTCTAGCCACCATAAGGCCAGCCCAAGAGGTAGGCACACGTAGCCCCAAATTTAGGCCATCGGGCTAGTAAGAATCCAATACTTGTATCAATAAAAACTTGATAACTCTCGTACTATAACCATGGCTATCAGTTACCCAAAAGTACATTAACACTGGGTTGGGCGGAACTATAATTTAGTGTCAATGGGGGACTAAGTTGTAAAATATTATATTTTGATGAATAAAAATAAATAGTGGGAGTTATTTCTCGATTTCAATGGAGACTAAAACGAAATTATAGCCCTCCACTCCTCCCTACATGGATCTGCCCCCTGAACATTGCTCTGCCCAAACACTTGCTCTAAACCCTAAATTCTACGGGTGAACCTACCCTCACAAAACTTTGGGCCAGTTTAAGAATGCTGCAGCGTTTTAGAAAATTTCTGTAGAAAGTATTGCGAGAAAGTTGCTGTTGAAATCTCTCAAAAAAGTGTTCGGTAAACTTTATATTTAACATACTGTAGAAAAGTACTTTTTGCATTTTGTATTTGGTATTTACTGTCCTATATTTGCTGTAAGAGTCGAAATGACCATGTCATACATGATATAATTTTAATAAAACTAGACAGATGTTTTTTTTAATTTATTTTTATGGATAAAATGGTTTATCAATAAATTCCAAAAACTCCGGTAGAGCATCATCTCTTATTCGGGCCTGCTTCTAAAAAAACTGGTGGGAAACAGTTGCTGTCCAAAAAATAGATATATAATAATTTACTAAAGACATTAAATACTATTTTTGACATAAAAAATCAGCGTTTTAGAAAGCAGAAACATTGTTATCTAAAAAAAAGTACCAAAAGCACTCTAAAGATATGGGAATTTGTTTGGACAAAGGTAACATAATCGCATTTTGTTGTGCAATATTGTCATATCTGCATAATATTCTTACAATCGAGTACTAAGGGTCAGTTTGGAAATGTTGTGGCGATGCTAGAAGCTGTTGATTGAAAACACTGTGAGAAATCTGTTGTAATTCCTAGCTAAAGGGTTGTTTTGTAAATATTACGTAAAAGCTACTGTGAAATATTAATATAGTAATTTTGTGTTTGGTAAAATAAACCGTAACTTGCTGTGTGAGGGTAAAATGACAAAAGTATATGACATGTGTCATTTCCGTAAATACAATTATTGATATTTCAAAAAAAAAAAATGTAAGGTTGAAATCGATTGCAGATATATTAATCAAAAACACTTTCTGTTTTGCGAAAACATCTTCCCCTTGCTTCCTGAAAACTGTTGTGGGACAACAGAAACTGTGCGAAAAAACATAAATTGTATTTTTACCGAACGCACTAAAACTGCTTCTGATGTCGGAAAACAGTTGTGTTGTCAGCAGAAGCATTCCCAAACTGACCCTAAGTGACAACTGGGATTGGTTGAGGGGCTGTTATGTGAAAAATTAAAGTTTGGGGGAGTTTGCTAGCTGATACTACCTCTGTTTCTTCTCTTTCACCTTAGGAGGACTTTTTTACCCGTACCTGGGTCACTTTGACTCGGTGATTTGGATAGCAAAACAATGTAATTTTTTGATAATTCATCTTGTGGACCATTGATAATTACCACTCCGTCCCACCACTTCCTCTTCATCCTGACTTTTTTACTCGTATCCTGATCACTTTGACCGGGTGATTTTGATAGAAAAATGATGCTTTTTTATTATTCTTTTTACCGTGTTATAGGGCAGTTTTTACTCTACAACACCATAAATTCTTTTTTTTTAAATTGCATAATTTTGTTATCCAAATCACCGGATCAAAAGAGGTGAACTTGACCCTTTTGACTTTTGAGGATGACCCAAGGACATCCCTACACACAGAAGTGGATATGTTTTCTTCTCTTCATCAATCTCCTTATCTACTCCATATCCATCACTTTCCTTCCCTAACCACAAACCCCTCCCTCACATCTCACACTTCTTGCTTTCATTCACTCACTCACTCCCAAACCCTAATGTCATTCCTCTTCTGCTAACAAGAAACCTCCCATGGCAGCCATTGTCCCCTGCCACTGCTTCTCTTCTCTCTCCACCACCACCACCACCTCCAAACTCATCAACTCTAAATCACCCACAAATTCTTTGAAGCAATCTTCACTCAATCGATTCAGGGTTCACTGTTCTTCCCAAAACCCACGTCAATTTCAGCACAACAGCAACCAGGTAATAATCTTGAAATTCTCTCTTCATTTGTGTATTTCCAGATATGGGTCTTGCTTAAAGTATGATTTTTAAGCAATTTGATGGATTTGTATGCAAATTGTTGGGTTTTACTGGGTGGGTCAGTTCAATTTTGATGAAATCTTTGTAATTTGGGCAGAAAGATAGGTTTTTACCGTTAAAGGAATGTGCAATTTCATTTGCATTGGCTGTTGGATTGATAACTGGAGTACCCTCAATGGGTTGGCCGGATAATGCGAATGCAGTGTTGATATCGGGTCCACCGATTAAGGACCCAGGGGCATTGCTGAGATATGCATTGCCTATTGACAATAAAGCGATAAGAGAGGTTCAGAAGCCGCTCGAAGATATCACCGACAGCCTCAAGATTTCTGGTGTGAAGTCTCTTGATTCAGCTGAAAGAGTGAGGATTCGATCATTGTATTCGTAAAAGTTTTAGCTTAGCTGTTATTATAGCTTTGGTGATCATCTGTTTGATTATGTTTGAACTTTTAGAATGTGAGGCAAGCATCTCGGGCTCTCAAGAATGGGAGAAGTCTTATTATTTCGGGGTTGGCTGAATCAAAGAAGGAAAAGGGAATGGAATTGCTCGACAAGCTTGAAGTTGGCTTGGAGGATTTCCAGAAGATAATTGAAGACAGAAAGCGCGACGGAATTGCACCCAAACAGAAGGAGCTTCTTAGCTATGTCGGAAGGTGAGTACAAATAACTTGTTGGTTTTAATGAGTTCACGCACATTTTGATTGTTAAGTGAATTTGAATTTAGTGAAAGAAAATCCAATGGTACGAAAACCATAAAAGGAAACGTAATAAGCTCTAGGTTTGGACATTGCAAGATGGACCTGACATTTCACTGGAAAGTAATAAGAGAAATGCTAGGGAACCCACCAATATCTCCCACTCATCTCCCACACAAGTTCATAATTACTCAATTCTGACCCGACCCGACAACATGGCACAAAATTAGCAAGTTTGGGTCGAAACAAACCGGCAACAGGTCAAAAATGGGTTGACCCAAAAGTGACACGGGAATAACTGGGCCGGGTTAGTGTCAACCAGCACAACCCGAAAACGAACCATTTTAACCCGCCTAACACAACAATAACCCTCATTTTCACCATAGGCATTTTCTAATTAAAAAACATAGGCATAATACTAAATATATCCTGGTGGACACGAGGACTAGACAAGAACTCCACATGAAGTTAGCAGGTTTGGTCGACACGGACCCGCAACGGGTCAGCAACGAAAGTGACACGAAAATAAATGAGTCGACTTCGGGTCGACCCGATGGGTTGGCCCGGATTACCTGGCCTAGGTAGCTGGGAGATAAGAGTGGGTGCTCTAGCGTTTCTCAAGTTATAATATTTCCTGAGTGAGGGTTGGCAAATTGTTATTATATAATTCTCTCTATATTTGTAGCGAGGTTACTAAAGAAAGGGTCACCATGTACAAATGTTAGATGTCTTTAACATAATGCCTGCACTTCGAGGCCTGAAATGCATACCATTAATATCTCATCTTATCAAGAATGAAGATTCAATGTACTCATCTGATCAATTTGTTCATTGATGGATCTTGGTTTCAAGTGTTAACCACACCTACCGAAGGGTTGAGCATCCAAGCATTGCTATATGCCATATTAGATGGGCTAAAAAGCATGGTGATTGAACATTAGAGAATGTGTGCCAAGAAATTGCTTATAAGTATAGGACTTAGGGTGCTAGATCTTTCCTAAGATAAGCAATTCTCATATATACCTTGTCATTGACTGCAGCTGAGATCTTCATGGGGCATTCTGCAGTGTTGAAGAGGATATGATAGATGCCTTCCCTTACGAAGTGCCTGAAGAGTACCAAAGTATGCCTCTTCTCAAAGGGAGAGCTACCGTGGACATGAAGGTCAAGGTCAAGGACAACCCTAACGTTGACGAGTGCGTATTCCGCATAGTTGTGGATGGTTATAATGCTCCGGTAACCGCTGGTAACTTTGTAGATCTGGTCCAAAGACATTTTTACGATGGCATGGAAATCCAAAGAGGTAAAAGTTACTCACATTTGTTTGTTCATTCCACACCAATCGAATATTCTAGTTTTAGAGAATGCCTAACAAAGTTTGGGATTCTATTGCGTTTGTTGTAGCCGACGGGTTTGTGGTCCAAACTGGAGACCCTGAGGGACCTGCTGAGGGCTTCATTGACCCCAGCACGGAGAAAACTCGTACGATACCTTTGGAAATCATGGTAGAAGGAGAGAAAAAGCCTTTCTACGGCGAGACTCTAGAAGTAAGTTAGTTCTTCATTACCTAGTATTATCAATGTTTCGAGGGTAAAAGACAATTTCACCCCTTCCAGTTTGGGAAAGGACACTTTCACCCCTTCAATGTGCCGAACTTCAGAAAATTTACACCCCCTTATTGTGACGCCGTTAGATTGGAGTTGGGATCTGTCACTAAAAATAGTTTTTGAGACAAACTTGCCCCCATGTTATGCAAAATAAGGGGTTAACAAGGGTATACTGGTCTTTTTGCATGATTTGGGGGGGGGGGGAAGAGAGATTCTCCAAAACTATCTTCAATGGCAGACCTGACATCATGAGTAAAGGATTGTCAATCAGGGAGTGTAAGTTACTTGAAGTTCGAAACTGAAGGGGTGAAAGTGTCCTTCAGTCAAACTACAGGGGGTGAAAGTGTCTTTTACCCATGTTTTGAAGCTTCACTGCGACCATGTTTGGCTTTGTTATTCTATAAGCTATACGATTTATTTGAATTTTATGATTGAGCAGGAACTTGGTCTTTACAAGGCTCAAACAAAGCTTCCGTTTAATGCATTTGGAACCATGGCCATGGCTAGAGATGTGAGGAGAACTTTTTATTTAATGGTTTTCTTAGAAACTTAAATATCCCAAATGAATGTTGTTCGTTTAATCCGATTTGTTTTCATATTTACAGGAGTTTGAGGACAATTCTGCATCAAGCCAAATCTTTTGGCTGCTGAAAGAAAGCGAATTAACTCCGAGCAACGCCAATATATTGGATGGCAGGTATTCTGTTTTTGGTTATATTACAGAAAACGAAGATCTTTTAGCGGATCTCAAGGTTGGAGACGTCATAGAATCAATTCAAGTGGTCTCTGGTCTTGATAATCTTGTAAACCCGAGTTACAAGATTGCCACCTAGTACAGTTGCTTGAATGATTTACTTTTTGTACGAGGTTATTAAGCTCTATATCGTAATTCTTTCCGAGCTCTGGATATATAACTATCTCAGGCAACACTGTATTCATGGCTGCTATGTTAGCCTTCTATTTTCGCGCTATATAGAGAAAGAATTCTTGCATTTTAGCGGTTGTAACTTGTTGCAGAAAGTCAGAAATTGTATTACTACTACTACTCATCTGAATGAAGAACTGATTTTCAAGAATTGTGTGCTCATGTATTCTGATCTATTTCACTTCATTGATTTCAAGGATCGTTGTCTCAGTTTATGGTGCCCTTCAAACTATTACTGTTGTTGTCGTTGTCTGCATTTATTCCTGCTATTTTTTCGGAACAAGGTGGATTTTTTCTACCTACACTCAAAAAAATTAATAAATAAAGGGTAAAAGACACTTTCACCCCCTCAAGCATGGTGCAAAGACTTTCACCCCCTTTCAGTTTGTGAAATGACACTTTCACCCCTTCAGTGTGCCAAGTTGTAGGACACCTACCCTCCCTAATTGTAACGATGTTACTCTAGGGTGTGGTCCGTTTGTGATAATAGTTTTTGGAACAAATTTGTTATCTTGGTGTATGCAATGACACAGTTAGAGGGTGCGAGTGTTCTAAAGTTTGGCACAATGAGAGGGTGAAGTTTTCCTTTTCCAAATTGGAAGGGGTAAAAGTGTCTTTGTGACAAACTAGAGGGGGTGCAAGTGTCTATTACCCCTTTCTTTTATACGTATTCCATTACGCTATTCTTATTTTTTTTCACATTTGCAGATAATCGCAGATACGAGTAAAATAAAAAATTCAAAAGATTGTAAGATAGATATGATAAAACTGGTCTGCTATAGAACTAATAAAATGGGACATAAAGAGTAGTAATTAGTTGAAAGGGCAAGGAAAATCTTTACATGGTCATATGAGAAGAATAATAAATCTTCTTCATTTTCAGACCTCAGCAGTTCCAAACCCTCCAAGGCATTTAAATCCCAAACATAGCTCAGTTCTCTCTTAAATCAAACTACACTAGATGGTGGTTGGCCATTTACAAACATAGGCCTTGAGGAACACTACTAAATAAAAACACATATTTCTAAGGGCCCCTGGTTCGACGGAAGCAGAAACAACCTTGAGACTGATCAGATGGGATCATCCCTCCACCTTTGGATGTGTCTATAGCCTCCAACAACCGCACCACCTCGTCCATTTCTGGGCGCTTGTCAGGGTTAGCGTCCCAGCATCGCTTCATTACATTTACAAACGCACTTGGGCAGCATCGAGGTATCTCTGGCCTCAGGTTCTGCAAATCCAAAAAAAAATAGCTTGATCATTCTGTCATTCGCTTACTATAATCAGAAAACACTAGTATATGAGATCAAAGTGGTATATCTACAGCGAACCCCTGGATTCTCTACATTTGCTGAGCCAGGAAACTGAATCTGTCAGGGCACTATGTTATGAAACCAAAATTGCAAGGCTAGTAAGGCACAATTCAAAAGTTACGTGGGACACTTTTACAATTATGGCAAGGGCACTAGTGAATAAGTTTATGCAAAATAGGGGTAAAATTGTACCTTTTTAAAAAATGGGTAAGGTACATGCCAAACCCATGCCCAGGGTTGGCTCCCCCCCTGATTCTCTATGCGATCAACTACAAACTTGAAACAGATTGTTTACGACCTTAACCCTCGAGAAGTAGGAAAAACCAAGAAAACTGGAGCTGAAAAAGTCCATCTTAATTGGGTTGTGCTGCAAACTAGGAGTCAAACTCCACGTGCCTAAATGGGAGATCCTCAGGTAAATACTAAAGATCTTGAATTCCATTTTTCTCCCCATACTTTCTTGTTTGTTCGTCCTTAACTTGCCTTAAAACCCTCAATTCAAAACAACTACTAATAAGCAAGTGAAGAGCAGTAAAAGTAAAAGAAACTTAGATCTGTACCTGGCGGACGACAGCTGAAGTCACTTCCGAGAAGCTGAGATCAGGATACGGCATGTCACAGCAGTATATCTCCCACAGGCAAATGCCGAAACTATATACATCACATTTCCTGTTATATGGATTCCCATTCAGTACCTGTGACATTTTCCCAGAAAACATATACCCCCTTTAGCACTATCAGATTACTCTTCAGTCTCAAAAGCATTCTTCAAAATTGTGGCATACCTCAGGAGCCATGTAACCAAGTGTTCCAGTTTCACCAGTCATGTCATGGGGATTTGAAGCCTCAACGCGAGCAACTCCAAAGTCGGCTATTTTAACAGTGCGGGTCTTGTCCAGGAGCATATTTTCAGTCTTCACATCTCTGTGGACAATCTTTTGGGAGTGAAGATAGCTCAACCTGTGCAAAAGAGATTCAAAACAAGTTTAACACTGGTGATTCGGCAACGTAAATTTTATCATTAAGGAAAAAAAGGCGAAGCCGTTCAGTAGATAATAAATCATACAGGAAACCCTTACAGAAGAACTACATTAAATTGCTCAATGAAGGGTTAACTTTTGATACTAACTTGAATAAGAGAAAGATAAGAGTTCAGAGCTGACCCTCTTGCAAGATCTAGTGCTATTTGCATGACTACTTTGAACGGCAGCTTCTTTCTCCGGTTTTTTATAAGGAAATTCTTCAATGCACCCCCAGCAAGATATTCAACAACAACACAGCATACATTTCTTGGCATGTCAATATGACCGTTCTCTGTCTGTACATTTAGCTCTGCCGAGCTGATTGTAGCCCCTATGAACTGCAGAAAAGATCCAACATCAAAATGAAGGATGAGTTGAGGATATTTTCCAGACAACACATCCGACATAAATGAAGATTTTCTCAAGCAAACAATCGCCCAAATTTATACCACCACCACAACAAGGCTTTTCCCAGCTTAGCCAGGTTAGCTACATTGATCGAACTACTCCAACTCTGTTTGTTCAATGTGATTCGCGCTCACATAGGTCGAGTTTGGCTTTCTTAGTTGAATATCCACATACACAAAATAAGTATCCAACAATCTCATTTTCCTCTTTGTTATTTTATAGAAGGTTAAAAGACGGAAAACCTACTGCTATTTTCAAGCAACAAGTTATGTCAAATTTAAATGTCCATGAAACCAATTTGATATGACTTAAGGTTGCGTTTGGATAGATGATTTGGCTTTGGGTTCAAAGCAAGGATTGTATATAACTCAGTAGCAGAAAGTTACAAAACTTCAGCTAGGATACTACTTTCATTTCAACGGAGTAGTCATATAATTTAACTCCACACAACTTCTAGTATTAAAACTCCGAAGAAGAGCAAGAGGTTAAGACATAGATTCTACCTTTGTTACATTCGGATGGTTGAGCTTGTGCCACACAGAAACTTCTTGCGTAAAAGCTGATCTGAGTGATTGTAATTCTGCGTCTGTCCTGTGACCCTCTTCTCCCCAGTCAAGAAGTTTTACTGAGCATTGAAAAGAAAAGGTGAGAAAAAGTTATATTTCAGAGGTAAGGATTGATCTTGCATTAACATTATCAGCAAAAACAATCCGGATCAAGTAATTACTCATGGTGTCAAGCGGGCCGGCCCGTGGGCAAAACCGGCCCCGATACCACTAACCCGGCCGCAGACCACTAACGAGGCCCCAGCCCGGCCCCCTACCACCCTCGGCTCCAGCCCGCCCCCCTACGAAGTAGTCAGGCCCCAAAACCGGTTCGGGTCGAATTTAGCCCCTTGTGGCCCTTCCCGGCCCCCTCCAAGCAAAAGCCCTCTCTGGATTAGCCTGACCCCCTCCGGTCTGGGTCAGCCCCCACAAAAAACCCTCCAGTTGACAATTTAATCCGGACCAGCCCGGCCATGACCCCGAGTTTAGCCCCTAACCAGTCCAGATCACTTTCTGTCCCCAACAGCCCGGCCCGGCCCTTTGACACCTTGACTAATTACCCACCATATCAGGTGTTTTGGGGATGAATGAACACGAGTTCAATAAATGAACCAAAAAGGCGAAAGCTATTAAGCGACTCGATCGCATTAAAGTTACATGTGAACATTTTGCTTTCTCTCCCAGATAATTTACAAAATTGTTTTGGTTTAATCTCTCAATTGGAGTATCGACAACAAGTTGATGTTCCCTTTTTTTTAAACGCAAAAATGTGACAAACAGTTGAAAAGAAGCACACAGACTCACACATTTGTAAGGAAGCATTCAAGTGAAGCACATGAAAGTTTATTATATAAAGATAGTCTTGAACTGTGAATTCAATCCCGTGACTGACGCTATCTGCAATAACTGGTCTATGGTTTACAAGAAAAAGCAAAAAGTTGAGACTGGAAAAAAGAGAAAACATGCTGCATGCATCAACAAAAACCAAGTAGGAAAAGAACAAAAACAAAATCTGTAGCAGAGTAGACAGTATCTTCAAAGATCTACATAAAAAGTTAAAAACCCTTAAAGAGGCCCAAATAATTTAGAAGTAGACTGTTATAGAAAATGTAAAATCTAAGATCTTCATTTTTTAAAAAAAACTAAAAAATGCAATGTAGTCAGAACTCAGAACTCAAGCGGTTGACCTAGTGGTAACAACCCAAGTTTAAAAGGTTATAAAACCATTAACTTTAGGGCCCGAGAATTTAGTTTTAAGTGCGCGCAAACTAACCTTGACAATGTTATATGGACAGAATTTTAGACATAAACATAGACATAAGTTCGAAATGTTATAAAATCAATCACTACTATGGAAATACCGAACACTTTGGAAACATCGACACATAATCAAAATCACTAAAAGTTGAAATTATATCTAAAATTTTGTCCAAAATTATGTCCGTTTAGAATTATTTATTACTCATATCTAACAGAAAAGAAAAAGTCGGGCATTTCAGAAACAACCCAATCCCAAATTTCCAATAATAGCAGAATTCCCAACTAAAACAGTACCACTACAAGAGTCAGAAATAAGGCAGAGATGTTGACAGAACTCAGAATTATAATAATTTGACCCAGATAACAAAAACAATTTCCAATAAAAGGGATACTTCAAAAATTAACCAACACAGCAAATTGGCGCTAGCTCAAGTGGTAGAGCATTTAAAAGTCCATGTACCAGTTCCTGGTTCGAACCCAATAGGCGACAAAACAGGTAAGACTCAATAAATAAATAAATAACCAACGAGGAAAAAAATCCCCAAATTGACTATACCAAAAAACCCAACTATTCCTTAAAAAAAGAGAGAAAAACCAACTACCACTCTGTTTCTTCTCTTTAGTCCCATTTTGACTTTTTGACTTGTATCTCGGCCACTTTTACCGGGTGATTTGGACAACAAAACGATGCGATATTTTAACAATTTTTTCATCAACTTTTACTCTGCAACACCATAAACAAATTATCAACAAATTGAATCATTTTAATAGCCAAATTACCTGGTCACTGTGAATAGTGAAAAAAGTTAGAAATTGGCTAAAGAGAAGAGACAGAGTGGTATTTCTCAAAAAAAAAAAAAAAAAAGAAAGAAAAAGAAGAAGAAGAAGCTAGAATTAGAAGGAATAATGAGAATTTGATGCAAAGATGAACATGGAATCGCTCAGAGAGATATCAATTTCAGACGAAACAAGCATTTCAGAAAGAGAGAGAGAAATATAAGATGGATTTTCATAGATTCCCACAAGAGAGCTAATTTCAGCTGGAATTAACCATCTGAGAGTGAAATTGAACAAGAATTTTCAGTAATTTCCAGCAAATGTGTGAGAGAGAGAGAGAGAGAGAGAGAAAGAGAGACTACCTGCAACGTCGTGGCCGTCGTATACACCGCGGTGGACGGTACCAAAGGTGCCACGAGCGATGGCGGCTTTGATGACCAGCTTCGCAGGATCGATTTCCCAATCCTGCCTGGCGGCGGCGGATGAAGGGTGTTTGTTGGTGGTGGTGGTGGTGGTGGTGGGTCCCTTGTTGTTCTTGTCCATTGTCCATGCTCTGCTGAGATGTCTCTGGAGCTGATCGTCCAGTGTTTTCAGATCTATTTGATCCGCTCTCACAAACCCATTACTATTGTTTGCTGCTTCCGCCATTACAAGAAGACTTCACTATTTCTTATTGTTCTCTCTCAGTAGATGGAACGATCTAGTAGCAGCAGAAGAAGAAGTAGAAGAAGAGAGGTGTATATATATAAAATTGATTAATTAATAGTGGTAATGGTGGTGGTGAGGGAAGTGAGTGAGTGAGTAAGTGAATCAACGGCCGAGAGAGAGAGCGCAACCGCCGCTGACGGTGTTTGCAGAGGCGACTCTCTATCTCTCTCTCTCATATAGTACTAGCATGTGTGCACATGGAGCACGACGGTTGTTTCTGACCCGTCTCTCTCCTCTGTGTGATGTGGTGGTTTGAGAGAGGGGGAGACTCACGGTCGGTGTACTTTATAGACAGAAAACCGGAGGGCTAACTACTTTCTCGTTTATCGTTTGCCTTTTAAAATGTAGCATAATTTTCACTTACACTCCCTTCTAGTTTGAAATTTTTTACTTACACCATCTATGACCACCAAATATTGTTATCACTTACACCCGTGGAGAAAGTATTCATTGGGGCTTGTCTCACCACTATGGCATGCCTACATGGTGGGGCGCGTCATTCACCTTCTGACAAATATGCATTAGTCAGATGGAACCCACCAAATTTTGCATGCTTGTCAGAAGATGAATGGCGCACCCCACCACGCAGGCATGCCACAGTGGTGGGGCAAGCCCCAATGAATACTTTCTCTACACCCGTGTATTTACTCTCTTACTAGTTGGTTGCGTAACTTTCTGAATTCAGTTTTTTTTATATATAGATTTACCCTTGCGAATAATATAATCAATTCACCCTTACTTTTGTAAACTCTACCTCGAGTTAATCCTAATTTTTGCTTGTAGTAGATGCATCATGTTCAGAAAATACATATGAAACATGTGATAGATTACAAATATTTTGCACGTGTTAAGAAAATTATTGGGCTGAATTGACCTTTGCAGCCTCTGTAAAGGTAAGTTTGTCCGAAAACCGGATTTAGAGAAGTTATCATAAGAACTAGTATACTGAATCCACAGAAAAGGTGTAAGTCACAACATGTTTGGTAGTCATAAGGGGTGTAACTAAAGTTTTCTAAACTGGGAGGACTGTAAGTGAAGATTGGCCTGAGGGGGGTAAGTGAATTTCACCCTAAAACATATAGTACTACTAATATTCAATAAATAAATATAACCCTGATCAGAAAATAAAAAATAAATATATCAAGGATTCTTCTTCTATCTAAAACTTACTGCTGCCTCCGCCCCCAATGTATCATAGGGTGGGTTTGGTGTGAGATTTTTTGTAGATTTTAATCAAAAACCAATTTTTTTGACTTTTTGGAATTTTTTTTAAAGGTTTTGGTGTGAGTTTTTTTGAGTGAATTATGAATTTTGGATTTATAGTGTTAAGTTGGTGGAAGAAAAAAATTGGGGTTGATAAGATTCTTTTTTTGTGTCTTTTTTTCCTTGAAGCATGAGAATGAAAATATTGTCATCATTCCTCAATTATAATTAGACCATTTTTTTAGTAACAAATGTATAATGGTAACATTCACTAAACAACATAAATGTCACATCACTGACTTCTTCACATAACCAACTTTTTTTACTAAACTGAGACATATTTTTTCTTTACCTTTGTGTTACATACTTTTTCACAAAATCTTAAAAGACAACTTAAAATCTAATAAGCGCTAGTTCATCCGCTCGAGTTCGAGTCCCCCCAGTAGTTAGATGCAGTAGTAGTAGTATAGGTAGATTCTTACCATTGTCCAAAATAAAAAACTTTACATCTAAAAAGTCCACACCAAACACACCCATATTTACAGTAATTTTTCACAAATGTTTTAAGAGATTTTTTAACTTAACAAATTTATTGAATTGTTATTTATCATATCTTTCATTTTTTTTTGAAGAGAATGTTCTTTTTAAAAGTTAGAAAGTAAGTAAGAGAGAAGAAGTGTATGTAAGGAAGTAAAATAGTATATAACTTTTTAAAACTATGACAATTATTTCGAATTTTTCGTTTTTAAAAAGGACGACAATAAGACTGTATATTGGGATGACTTTACTCTATACTGAGCTGATTTGAAAAAACAGATTTCAATTTTTAATTTTTATAGATTGAATGATTGAGGTGAGGAGAAAAATATAAATTCTATAGCCTCCTCATCTTATTTACTCATTCTAAAAAAACCAACAATCCTAGATACTCACTTTTCACATGTCAAAATACCAAAGTTAAGAAAATGTATATTAATTTCACTTGAAGTTAAATCATGAAACTCGTAGGTCAACTCGTGGTTCCAAGGGTGTCTCCAACCGAAAAAAAATTATAATATATTTTTCCAGAAATTATATTGTCGTCAACTGTGTTTGAATCCCGGATCTCATACAGGGGCTTCCAACAGTCTATTACTTGAGTTACAGCCCTAGCCGCTAATATTATTATTTTTCTTAAACTGTAAAATATTATTTAAATATTACTATTCATAATTTTTTGAGAAAATTCATAAATTCGGTATGTTACTAATTTTTTTTGTTGTTGACCAAATTAGACATTTCATTAAACAGAAAAACCATTACAACCATCACCTACCAAAATCTTCTTAAAATCAGGGCTAACCAAAATTTCACTACTATCAGTACTATAATTATGGATATTTCTAGCTAAGAAATCAGCAACTGTATTGGCCCTCCTGCTAATCCAAATGAAGCAGAGCTGATTGCTGTGCACAAAATGCAAAATCTCTTCCACACTACTTTGCACTTCCCAATTCATCCTGCAAACCCCTTTCAAAATTTCAATTAAAATCTTATTAACATCTTCAAATATAGTCTGCTGCCACAAGTTTTCATTCTGGGTTATAGCCAACTTCATAGCTTTGGCTTCAGCACACAAAGCAGAGAATGGATAGTCTTTCTGCCAAACACTATCAGTAATTTTACCCTCTGCATTTCTCATAATCCATGATGCTATCATTTGAGGGCTCCTATAATGCCAGCTTGCATCCACATTGCATTTAAGCTTTCCAGAATGAGGTAATTGCCATTTAGAAGTAGCAAGAGCAGAAGGATTAGAATGATGCAGCAAAATCTTGTTCTTCTGGTTCAAATAAATGCAGAACTCTTCTAGTTGATTTTCAATACCAATAATCACCCTAGAAGGATTAACCTTGACACCATCAAATACAAAATGATTTCTTTATTTCCAAATCATCCAACATGAAAGAACTATCTTTTCCATCATTCATTCCAAGTTTTCTTTAGTCATCGATTCCCATACCTCTACAGCCCATTTCTGTAAGTTCTCCTCTCTAACTTCACTATTCCAATTAAAGCCCAACTTCAACCAGACTGGATGAGTCCAGTCACAACCCATAAGAAGATGCCACAGATCTTCACAAGTCTTCTGAAAAATCATGCACTTATTAGTCTTCTCACAGTCTCTAGTAAATTAAATTTTTCTTGTAGGTAGAGCATTCTTCTTCACCCTCCACCAAAACATCTTTATTTTGGGGGAAAGTTTTAATTTCCAACTACAAGTCCAGAATTCTCTAGGAATAGAGAAGGAAGATGAGCTCTTCAAATTTCTATAATCTTTGAAACCAAATTTACCCAGTAAAGCTGCAGTTTCATATAAGTGTTTAGCCACTCTGTTGCCAGTTTGATACAATACTCTCCACTCTTAGACAATGGCCAGTACACTTGGTCATCATGTACTCTCATGGCCAAAGGGATAGAGAGAATTGCAGTTGCAGTGGAAGAATCAAATATAATAGATATAGTCCTATCCTTCCATCTTCTGTTTTCAGCACAAATCAGGTCAGAAACCCTTGAGAAGTCCTAATTCAGCTGTGTTTTCTGAATTTTACCTCCTTGTAGAGCTGGTAACCAGTATCATTGAAAATATTAATGGTCTGTCCATTACCTACTCTCCAACATATTCCTTTTTCAATCACATTCGAGCCTGCAAGTATGCTCTTCCATGTCCAAGAAGGAGCATTACCCATCTTTGCATCCAAAATGGTACCAGAAGGAAAGTACTTAGCTTTTAGAAATTTAGCACAAAGAGACTGTGGATTTTGCACCCACATCCAACTATTTTTAGTCAGCATAGCATCATTAAATATTCTCAGATCTATAAAGGCTAATCCACCCTCCACTTTTGGAGCAGCCATTTGGTTCCAGCCTACCCAACAAATCCTTTGTTTGTGAGTTTTACCTCCCCACCAAAAATTCCTCACAATGGTAACAATTTTAGAGCATAAATCACTTCGCGGCAGTAGACGACTCATAATATATCCAGGAATAGATAAAGCAACTGCTTTCAATAATACTTCTCTACCAGCATGTGACAAAGTAGACAACTTCCAACCTTGTAACTAAGCTTCTTGATCTTCCCAAAAATGTAGGAAATCCCAAATATTTAGCTTCATGATTCGTTGGGGGAATGCCACATATAAGAGATATTCTATCTTTTACCTCATTACTGACATTTGGTGAAAACAAGATACCAGACTTGTCAAAATTTATCTCCATACCTGAAGTGTGGCAGAAATCTTGAAGAATTGTGAGAAAATTCACCATTCCAGTGTCAGAAGCTTTCAAAAATATAATGGCATCATCAGAAAATAGAAGATGGCTAATGGCAACTCCATTTCTGCAGATTTTGACTCCTCTAAGGACACCTTCATTCTGAGCTTTAGCCAAACTTCTTGAAAGAGCTTCCATAATTATGACAATCAGATAAGGGGAGATTGGATCCCCTTGTCTAATTCCTCTTTTTGGACTAAAGTAATACCCAGGTGATAACTCCGTTTTCGGAGTTATTTTATGCCTTTTATTTCTACGTTTTGCGTGCTTATAATGGAGAATTTGTCGTCTTTTGAGTAGATTGAGCGTAAATGTGAAAATATGAGTTCATGTGCAAAACTTGTTAAATCCGGGCGTTTCTTTAGATTTTTGAGCTTTTTATTGTGATATGATCGCGGGTTGTGTTTTCGTGTTGTGATTCGCAGGAAAACAGGGCTTGGATGGTCGTGCGGGAGTTGGAAGCGAACTTCGGAAACGAGGAACTCAAAGACAAGTCAAAAGGAGAGTCAAAAGTCAAAGGAAGTCAATGGAAAGTCAAAGGAAAGTCAAACAGAAGAGGAAGGTCAAAGAAAGTCAAAGGAAGATCAAGGAAAGAAAGAATGGAAGAAGAAAGTCAAAGAGTGGAAGAGAAAAGTCAAAGGAGGCAAAAAGAGGGCTGGACACAGTTGTCTTCGTGCGAAGACATTTGTCTTCGTGCGAAGACTTTATCCTTAGCCAAAAATCGACTCTGCAGCATTCTCTTCTTAAAACCACTCTCAGTATCTACATAATAAGGTCTAGTTGATAACTCCGTTTTCGGAGTTATTTTATGCCTTTTATTTCTACGTTTTGCGTGCTTATAATGGAGAATTTGTCGTCTTTTGAGTAGATTGAGCGTAAATGTGAAAATATGAGTTCATGTGCAAAACTTGTTAAATCCGGGCGTTTCTTTAGATTTTTGAGCTTTTTATTGTGATATGATCGCGGGTTGTGTTTTCGTGTTGTGATTCGCAGGAAAACAGGGCTTGGATGGTCGTGCGGGAGTTGGAAGCGAACTTCGGAAACGAGGAACTCAAAGACAAGTCAAAAGGAGAGTCAAAAGTCAAAGGAAGTCAATGGAAAGTCAAAGGAAAGTCAAACAGAAGAGGAAGGTCAAAGAAAGTCAAAGGAAGATCAAGGAAAGAAAGAATGGAAGAAGAAAGTCAAAGAGTGGAAGAGAAAAGTCAAAGGAGGCAAAAAGAGGGCTGGACACAGTTGTCTTCGTGCGAAGACAGTTGTCTTCGTGCGAAGACATTTGTCTTCGTGCGAAGACTTTATCCTTAGCCAAAAATCGACTCTGCAGCATTCTCTTCTTAAAACCACTCTCAGTATCTACATAATAAGGTCTTCGCACGAAGAGGCAGAAGTCTTCGTACGAAGACTCTTCGTGCGAAGACAACTGTCTTCGTGCGAAGAGGTCGTGGGACAGCAGCAGTTTTTTTTGGGGCTTTTCCGTATTATTTCCAAACTTTGTAATATTATTATGGGAACGTATTTAAGACTTTTAGGTCGTCTTTTTCAGTAGTTTTTGAGGATTAGAGACATCTTTGGGAGATCAAGAAGCCTTGGAGAGAGCTTAGGAGCTTTTGGATCATTCGTTTGAATTCTAAACTCTCGTTTTTCTTGATTTTCATGTTTAAACTCATTATAATCGTCGTTTTGATTATGAATATGAGTAGCTAAACACCTTTTGCTGGGAATTCTCGTTTGGTGTAGCTAGGGTTTGATCTCAAGTTGACGTTTTGATGATTGTAATGCATGCTTTAGCTTAATCTCTCGTGTTTATTCACTATTATGGATTATTTGCGTTCTTAATCACATTATCTTTGCGAGTAGCTAACGTAGAGATAGAATCAATTAGTTTCACGCGGTAAATCCGTGATAACTAGTCGGTAAATCGAATAATCCACCTAGTCGTATCAATGTTTGGTAACTCGGCATCGTTAACTAGGATCGTTAGAGTAGAATTATAATCTTAATGCATACTTAAACCTAAATTAGGCTTGGTAACTCGGTTTAGTTTAGCTTAAGTATAGTGGATTTGCTTGGTAACTCGGTAAGTTCAACGTTGCTTGATTAATAGTGAATAACACGTGGTTGTTTTACAAATCAAAACATAAATTTAGATCAACCTAGTGAACCTAGAGAATTCCCGGTGCTTTTCCCTTATTGATAAAAACCCTCCAACTATTCATTCTTTATTAATCGTGAATTATTTCACTGGGTTAATTGAGAATATTGCGTTTAATTTCTTAGAATTAGATAAAAACACAACTTGCGACTTGCCCACATAAGGTTTAGAATAATAATTAATTTAAACAAAGTCCCTTGGGTTCGACAACCCGGATTTCCGGTTTATTACTACACACGACGGCTGTGCACTTGCAGTTGGAACGTGTCAAGTTTTTGGCGCCGTTGCCGGGGACTTCGGCTAAATTAGTTATAATTCCTAGCCTTAGGGATTTTAATTTATTGTTTATATCCGTTACTCACCTACGTTTTGTGTGTTTCGTGATTTCAGGTTGATTTACACGGTGCATGACCCGTTCTCGAGACGAGCCTTTGTATCCAACGTTTGAAGACCCGGAATCCTTATTAAAAGTACAGCGTAGAGACAAGAGGAATTCAAGCTCAGTAGTTATGGATGAAGAAACGAGAGCTGAGTTTGAGAGGATCCGCAAAGGTTTGCAGGATGCGGAAGCAGCTAGAGTTGCAGCTGTAGAGGAGGCTACACAAAGAGCCGCAGAAGCTGAGGAGGTGAGAGCTCAAATGGCTGAGATGCAGGCAAGGATGGATCGCATGGCCCCCCCAAATCCACAACCACGTCATGGTGTGGGGGCACAAGTGGCGAACATCGGTGGGAACAACAATGGTAATAATGGGGAAAACAACAGGCAGAACAATGCTGAGAATGAAGAACGCCCGATGGTGGATTATTTCAGGACCACTCCAGCATGTTATCAGCCTACCATTGTCAGGCCACAGATCAATGCCCAACACTTTGAGTTGCGCCAACATATGATCAACATGGTTCGTGATGAGTGCGCATTCAACGGAGCCCCAGGAGATGACCCCAATCACCATCTGCTGGTATTTGAGCAAATCACATCAACCCTGCACGATCAGCGAGTTCCAGATGAGACAGTTAAGCTTTTACTATTTCCATTCTCCTTATCGGGAAAAGCCAAGAAGTGGCTTATGGAGCTGCCAGCTGGAAGCATAGTGACATGGGCAGATTGTTGTCATGAGTTTCTGAGGAAGTATTTGCCACCATCCAGAGTCGCGCAGCAGATGGCAGAGATTGCAAAGTTCACTCAGGATGAAGACAGCTCTTTGGGAGATGCATGGAGGAAGTTCAGCCAAATTCTCCGTAGATGTCCGAATCATGGAGAGCCATGGCACAAGCTCTTCCATTATTTCTACACTGCATTAGACAAGGAGACAGCTGACCAGTTGGATATGCTAGCTGGAGGTAATTTTATGGGACTTGGAGCACAACGAGCTCAAGATTTGCTGAACAATGCGTCAAAGAGAGAGACTACACGATCTGAAACGCGTAGATATTCCAAACCGGGGGATACATCCTTAGTCAACAAGATTGAATCGATGGAACAAAAGTTGGAATCCATGACTTCAGCATTTCACGGTATGCATCCTCCCACACAGAAGCCCATGGGTGAATTACTAGCAGATGAAAGCCAGGGATATGATAACAGTGTTGAAGATGTGAATTTTATGCGACAGCAGCAATGGCCTAACACCTATCATCCTAACAATCGTAATCACCCCAACTTCAGCTATGCCAATCCAAACAGTGGATTATATGCACCCGGACAGAGACCCAATGTTCCATATCAAGCGAGGCAAGCTCCACAACAGCAGGCTCCACAAAAAGAAGAGCAAGAGACAAATGCTCTATTGAGAAAGCTCCTAGCCAATCACGACAGGATGGAGAGTGCGATTGTCTCAATACAAGCAACAATAAAAAGCCATGAGACTCAGATTGGGCAAATCGCCAATCAAAATGTCAAGCTTCCACCAGGCATGCTTCCAGCAAATACCATCACTCCTAACGAGCAGCTAAATGCCATCACAACTCGCAGTGGCATCACTACTGAGGATCCCCCATATCCTAGCCACGCGCGAGCTGAGGCGACTAAGGCCACTGAGAAAGCTTTGGATGAAGAGATTCCCGTGCCTACCGTGAGTCCCCAATCAAAGGACACGGTGAGGAAGTCGGATGAGAAACAGAAGCCTAGGGAGGAATATAGTGTGCGAGTGCCATACCCGCAAAGATTGAAGAGCCAAGAAGATGCCAAGCATTTCAAGAAGTTTGTGGATATATTCAGGAAACTTCACATTAATATACCTTTCGCAGAGGCAATATCACAAATGCCTAAATATGCCAAATTTCTCAAGGACCTCCTTTCTAATAGGAGGCGCATGGATGACTTTGAAACCGTGACTTTAAATGAGGAGTGTAGCGCCGTTGTGCAAAAAGCGCTACCAAAGAAGATGAAAGATCCAGGCGGTTTCATCATTCCTGTTACATTGGGAGACGCATTTCATGGGAGGGCATTGTGTGACCTTGGTGCGAGTATTAATTTGATGCCTACATCGGTTTTTGAGCAACTTGGTGTGGGAGATCCTAAGCCTACCAGGATGTGCTTGCAGATGGCTGATCGCACAATAAAACGCCCCATGGGTGTTTTAGAGGATGTACTAGTGAGAGTTGAAGGACTCATCTTCCCAGCGGATTTTGTGATCTTAGACATGGAGGCCGACGAGGATGTTCCTCTTATTTTGGGCCGTCCATTCCTGGCCACTGGGAGAACTATCATTGATGTGGCCAATGGAGAGCTGACTATGCAGATCAACGATGAGAAGGTGGCCTTCAATGTATTTGAGGCTATGAAGTTTCCCGCATACGCGGTGAGCGAGCAGTGTTTTGGGGTGGAGGCATACACGCTGGACGAGGAGGACGATATTTTGTTGGAGCAACTATATGAGGAGCTTGCTCTATTTGATTCCAGTGAGAAGGAGCAAGCTTTAAATGTTCATTGGCGCCCACCATTACCCCTCTTTAATGAGGGAAGCAGGAAGATTCTTACTCCTTCTCTTATTACTGCTCCTGTTTTAGAATTAAAACCTTTACCTGTTCATTTGAAATATTTATACTTGGGATCTAATGATACTTTACCTGTGATTGTATCTGCATGTTTGGACAGGGAACAGGAGGAACAGCTTCTCGAGGTACTACAGAAGAGGAAAGCAGCTATGGGATGGACAATAGCAGATATTAAGGGGATCAGCCCCACAGTTTGCCAACATAAGATCAGGCTCATGGAAGACAAGAAGCCGGTAGTTCAATTTCAGCGCCGCCTCAACCCTCACATGCAGGAGGTGGTGAAGAAAGAGGTGCTTAAATGGTTGGAAGCAGGTATCATCTATCCGATTTCCGACAGCACATGGACTAGCCCGGTACAATGTGTTCCTAAGAAGGGAGGTATAACTGTGGTGGAAGGGGAAAAAGGTGATCAAATTGCCACACGTACCGTTACTGGGTGGAGAGTTTGCATGGATTACCGCAAACTCAATGATGCCACTTTGAAGGATCATTTTCCCCTCCCATTCGTGGACCAGATGCTTGATAGGCTAGCTCACCATTCACACTACTGCTTTTTGGATGGATATTCTGGGTATAATCAGATCGCGATTGAGCCAGCTGACCAGGAGAAGACGACATTTACTTGTCCATATGGGACGTTTGCATTCAGACGCATGCCCTTTGGGCTATGCAATGCCCCAGCTACGTTTCAGAGGTGCATGATGTCTATCTTCTCAGATATGATGGAGCAAAATTTTGAAGTCTTCATGGATGATTTTTCGCTTTATGGTGATGGATTCGAAGACTGTCTCCAGCAGCTAGCTCGGGTACTGGACAGATGTATTGACACCAACCTAGTGCTTAACTGGGAGAAGTGCCATTCCATGGTGACCGAGGGAATAGTGTTGGGGCACAAGATCTCCAGTAAAGGTTTAGAGGTAGACCGGGCGAAGATTGAGGTGATTGAGAAGCTTCCTTACCCTACGTCTGTCAAAGGGGTACGGAGTTTCTTGGGACATGCAGGTTTCTATCGGCGCTTCATTAAGGACTTTTCGAAAATCACAAAGCCTTTATCTGGTTTGCTTGAGAAAGATGCCGTGTTTGATTTCAATGAAGACTGCAAGACAGATTTTGATTTGCTCAAGAAGAAGCTGATTAGTTCTCCCATTATAGCCACTCCAGACTGGACTCTACCGTTCGAACTTATGTGTGATGCCAGCGATTACGCGGTGGGAGCAGTGCTGGGACAGCGGAAAGACAAGGTGGCTCATGTTATTTACTATGCTAGTCGTACTCTTAACACTGCACAGGTTAACTATGCCACCACGGAGAAAGAGATGTTGGCTATTATCTTCGCATTGGACAAGTTTCGTCCATATCTTGTGGGTTCCCAGGTGACTATTTTCACGGACCATGCAGCCCTCAAATATCTTCTTGCTAAGAAGGATGCGAAGCCTAGATTGATCCGATGGGTGTTACTGATGCAAGAGTTTGATATAGTGATAAAGGACAAAAAGGGTGTAGAGAACGTTGTTGCAGACCATTTGTCACGACTGGATAACGAAAAACAAGAAGATGTGCCGATTAGAGAAGATTTTCCAGACGAACAACTTATGGTAGTGGTAGCAGCTGTACCTTGGTTTGCGGATTTGGCAAATTTCAAGGCGCTCAAAATTGTTCCGAAAGACATGACGTTCCATCAGAAGAAGAAATTTTTCGCAGATGCACGACACTATTTCTGGGATGACCCTTATTTGTTTAGGTTGGGAGCTGACAATGTGTTGAGAAGATGCGTAGCTGAGCCAGACACTTTGGACATTCTTAGACACTGCCACGAATTGAATTGCGGAGGACATTTTGGCAAAGCGCGTACTGTGGCAAAGGTATTGCAAAGTGGATTTTACTGGCCTACTTTACATAAAGATGCTCATTTATTTGTGCAGCAATGTGATCGATGTCAGAGAACCGGCAATATCTCCAGCCGAAACGAGATGCCTCAAAATTTCGTGTTGGAAGTAGAGCCCTTTGATGTCTGGGGCATCGATTTCATGGGACCATTCCCGTCTTCACTTGGCAATCTTTATATACTGTTAGCTGTGGATTATGTGACCAAGTGGGTGGAGGCAATGGCTTGCCCGAAGAACGATGGAGCTACTGTAGAGAGATTCGTGCGAAAGAGCATTTTTACGCGGTTTGGGACTCCCAGAGCCATAATCAGTGATGAAGGATCGCATTTCGTGAATAAAGTCTTTGCCAATGTCTTGAGCAAATATGGGGTAAAGACGCATAAGATATCACTGGCCTATCATCCGCAGTCGAATGGGCAAGCAGAAGTTTCTAACCGAGAGATAAAAGGGATTCTGGAAAAGACAGTCAACCCGGGACGCAAGGATTGGTCTCTGCATTTAGACGATAGCTTATGGGCGTATAGGACTGCTTACAAGACTCCTTTGGGCATGTCTCCCTACCAGTTAGTGTTTGGGAAGTCGTGTCATCTTCCGGTGGAACTTGAGCACAAGGCATTCTGGGCTTTGAAGAAGATCAATTTGGACGCTAAGCTCTCAGGTGAGCTACGAAAGCAAGCGCTACTTGAACTTGAAGAATTTCGATTGATGGCGTATGAAAGTGCGAAAATCTATAAGGAGAGGACAAAACTGTGGCACGACAGGCACATCATCCCGAGAGACTTCAAGGTAGGACAGAAAGTATTGATCTTCAATGCAAGGCTAAAGCTGTTCCCAGGGAAATTGAAATCTAGGTGGAGTGGTCCCTACACGATTACTGAAGTTTATCCATGGGGATCTCTTGAGGTAGAGGATGCAAATGGGAACAGGTTTAAGGTGAATGGTCAGAGAGCGAAACCGTACGTGGACGGGAATTTCATTGGAGTCATTGAATGGCTTCATGCAACTCCCGCAACTTGAGAAGTCTCTGAGGTAACTGGGTCGGGCCGTCGACCTTAAATTACAAAGCGCTTGTTGGGAGGCAACCCAACCTATTTACTGCTTTAGGATAGATTTTAATACTGTTTTGTAATTTTTATTTGGTTTGATGTTATTGAGAGGTGCGAGAGAGTGGATTTAATATTTCCAATGAGTATGTGCAGGAATACGAGGTGAAAGGCCTATTTCGGATCCCCCTTCTTGATGCGCGCATGCGAAACAGAGTAAAAAGTCCAGATTTGCAGCTAAATTCGCGTATCGGGATCCGAAGTGAAGAAATTGAAGGTAGAAGCCATTTCTGCATCTATTCAACACACGCACCTGGGGAAGATCATGTTCCCGGACTCCCCGTCTTGATTTGCGCAAGAATTTGATTGGTGAACGGAGAAAGCTAGCACGCCGGCACGGATTACGAGGTGAAATTTTGAAGGACAGACTGAAATGAGAATTGAACGATGCCAACGTGTGGGGGTGGTCGAGAGCTTTCTGTAGACAGGTGGATCGCGCAAATCGGAGTCCGGATGAGAAAGTTACGCCAAAAAGGATGTTTTCGCAAGTAAAACGAGGCCAAAAACATCCGGAAATGCAAAACGTGCCTTGGAACGCATGAAATTGACAAATAAAATATTCCCCGGATTTTGGGAGTGTTTTAAGGTAAAAAGGGAGTCTCGAGGTCGAGGAGATCCTTCGGAAAGCAAAGGCACGATCGAAGACGCGAAAAATCGACAAAAAGGATGTTTTTAGCACAATTCAGCATTGTCTTCGTACTAAGACAATTGTCTTCGTACGAAGACTTTGTACTTAGAAAAAATTTGGAACCTCTGAATTGTCTTCTTATAACAAGTTGCAGTATCTGTTTGAGAAGGCCTTCGTGCGAAGACAACTTGTCTTCGTACGAAGACTCTTCGCACGAAGAAAAGTGTCTTCGCACGAAGACATCGCGCAGAAAGACAGAAATAGCCAGCACGGATAGCAGCTTGTGGGTTATAATTTGGGGGCTTTCTAGACATTTTGGCACGGAATTGAAGCTTAACCAGCTGTTGATCGAGCTTCTTCTTCATTCTTCATCTTCAAACCAGTTCTTCTCCACCATAGCCGCACCTCACTCCAATTCACCTCCCCATTGTTTCTTCACCAAATTCAGCAACCCACCTAGGGTTTTGCTCGCAATTCCAAGGAGAACAAGATTCCATAGGTGGCTTTGAGAGAGAGTGCAAGACAAGAGAGAAATCAGAGGAGAAGAAAGCTAGGGTTTGGAAGGAGAAGTGAGAAATTGGACGAGTTGGGGCTTGATTCACCTTTCGGACGAGAAGGAAACATTGACGGGGACTACGCAAGGAGTACGGAGCAGCAAGAAATTCGAGATTTCGACAACTTTTTCCGGCACCATCAAAATCAGTCCGGGGTTTGACAAATTGGGAAATTTTTGCGTCCGTAAGACTTGCTCCGGACGCGTAGGTACTATCTAAACCTCGTAATTTCATATTCGAGTCTTAGGCACATTGAGTAAAAGCCCGTTTATATTTTGTTGCGCTTAGAAGCGTATTTGGGGGCGATTGCGTAAAGTCCTAGGAATTGTTTGTTACGTGCCTACGTGTTTCGTTTAGTATACACTTCTTGTTCACGTGCACAATTGTTGAATTGCTTGTTTTACTTGGAATTGAATTTTAAATGGCGGGTGGAAAGAAACGGAAGACGGGAGAGGGTCCTTCGCAAGAAGCATCGGGGTCGGGCGATCCTCAATTAGAGATTCCGCCTACTCCCCAATATGCCATCTTGAATGCCCCTTTCCCGGCTAAACCGGGTATTGTCGGCCGACGAAAGGCCAAGGCTAACTTGAAAGAGAGAAGTATTGGGCCCGGATACTATGATAGTTTCCGTTTCGTCACTCATGAGGCCCATCTTGACTCTCGAAGAGATACGTATTTGACTAAGAACGGGCAGCCCGAAAAGGCATTTCCTTTGCACGAGGACATGCCTCAAGCAATTAAGGAAATTTATGAGCGCGAGAAGCTTGACAATTGGTTTAAGCTAGTAGGGCAGTCTAGTTCACATATTACGAGAGAGTTTTTGTTCAATTTGCGTTATGCAAAGGATGGTGAGAGTCAAGATCCTCGTCTCGTTTACTGTCGGAACGAGTGGATAGTCTTCACGCCAGAGACTATCGCTCTCGCCATGGGTTTCCCCGCTTTGAAAGACGGTTGTGGGTTAGAGACGGTTCTTCGTAGTGAGAACCTTTGGTCTCGTCTAAATGCTTTTTGCTTTGCGAAGGGGGTTGATCCATGGGACAGGAAGGGAGAGGTGATTCATTGGAAGGCCGAGAAGAGGTTTTATAGGCCGGAGGCTAGGTGGTGCTGTGAAGTGTTGGAAAACTGGGTTTTGGGAATCACACGAAACCCTAGTTATACTTTCCGCCTCTCTGTCTGGGCCCTTTGTCTTTACACCGGGGTTAGAATTAATATCCCCAAACTGATTTGGGAGAACTGTCTTGAGAGGGTGTCGAGGACGAACAAATTGGGCCCCGGTCATACTTGCTTGATCACTCACCTGGCCAAAACTGCTGAAGTAGTCATAGGGAGAGATATGGACTTGAAACCGTTTACTGCTAGGAAGTGGCATAGGTTTGATGAGACAGCGAGGAAGAAGGGCAAGGGTAGGAGGATGAACACCTCTAGGTTTGACAACCAGGTTGCCTACGACCACTTGAGAGAGGAGATGGCCCGGGATAGACTCGAGAGAAGACGCCAGTTTGCCCACACTCGGGACAATCAGGCGAAGCTGGGAGGTTTAATCCAGATGGTGGGCCAGTGGGTTATACAGTCTAGTGGTCAGGCGGCGGGGGAGTTTGTTCCACCGGTCCCGACGGCGGATCCATGGTTTCAGGAGGATGACTTTGAATATGAGGTTCCGCCGAGTGAGGATGAGGAAGAAGAAGATGATGAGGAACAAGAGGAAGATGAGGAGGAAGATGACGAGTAGTGGAGTGTGCCCTCGTGCTAGAATTGTTGAGTCCTCGTGTTATCGTTGAGGACAACGATGCATTCTAGTGTGGGGGTGGTTGAATCCTTTTTACTAGTCAGTGTCGTGTCTTTGCATCGCCAGTGTCTGCATGTAGTTAGAGTTTTTTGGTTATGTCCTTATTTTTGATTTTATTATTCATCTTTTTGCACGTTTTGGTATTTTTGAGTCAACCCACCATTGTTGAGTCGTTAATCGAGTTGGCCTTGCATATAGTGTAGGTATAAAAAAGAAAAAAAAAAAAAAAAAAAATCTAAAAATGGGAAAAATCCAAAAAAATTAAAAATTTGAGAAAGGGCAATTGAAAAAAGCTGAAAATTCGGTAAAATCGAGAGGCGTGAGACTTTTAGGCATAGGGCGTGAATTGCGATCGAGAGTGACAATGTGAGAGTCCCTTAGTAAGTATAGAGAAACTTTCTTTACGGGGATGCGTGCCTATTTTACACACGAATTTAATTCTTTCAAATTTAAAGTGTGTGCCTAATTTTCTTACAAGAGTTGAGCTAGGTGTGAGCTAAACAAGCCGAACGTTCTTGTGTACGTCTTAGGTAGTCGCCAACCCGCCTCGTAGTGGCACACAGAACAGCTGTGCGAGGTGTGTATTAGAGCACTCACTGCTTATAGAACTTACCTTGTAGGACCACTAGTAAACCCGTATTTGAACCATGGATTCTTTGACAACCTTTGGACTTAGGGTGACGATTCTTGGCCTTCAGCATTGATTGGTTAGAATCACCGCTTTAGTGCGTCACGAGGGTGTTGTAGTTGAGGGGGTTCGATGAGGGAGTACTTCATGCTATATTTGTGTGAGTCTTGCATATCGCATGCGCTTCATTTGTGATCTTCGAGGGGAATGCGAGGGTGAGTGAGAGTAGGCTTGCGCACTTCGGTGTGGCGGTGTTCCATGGCATTACAACATGGACACAAGTGAGGAGAGCCGTGAGTGTGTACCATCTAATACACACGAAACTTGGGTTGGGGGAATTTAATAGGTGGATCGTGCTAGGTACCGGATCTTACTCATCATGGTGTAGGAGGTTTGGTTGGATTAGGCACGAGACAGACATTTGATCGACTACTTGAGAGGGGACAGGATTACATTCGAGTGTGGGGGTGTCGACATTTGACTTCGGACATCGAGATTGCGTTTGCGACGACTCCATCCCCACACATGCTCTTTTATGTTAGCGGCTTTGTTGGTTACACCGAGGATTTCATTGAGATAGGGAGAGACATTGATTTGTGATTTATACGTGATTTGGATATTGTCTCTCCTTACGATTACATGATTAGCTTGATTCATTGGAAGACCACTCGTGAAAGATATTGAAGGAATTATGCAGGATTTTGAGAGATTTAAAAAAAAAAAAAAAAGAAAAAAAAAAAGAAAAAAAAAATCAGAAAAAAAAAAGAAAAGAGAGAAAAAAAGGAGAGATGAATAAAGGTAGAATGAGAAGCTTTGTGGAAGAACGAGTGGAGAAGCGACTAGTTCACGAACGGGAAATTTTGGCTTATGCATCATCCATGACAATGGCCGCAGAGATCGTAATTGTACCGGGGTTTGAGGGGATCGAGGGCCGGAGATGGTGAGTTTCGGGCTTGGTTTCCATCATTGTTGTGAGGGTGTGTGAGCTATGGTATTTGTGAGAATGTGACGCTTTAGGACTTGTATTTGATTCTTATCCTATTTGTCCCTAAAGCCTCATCATTTTAAACCCGTTAGCGGATTAGGAGCTCGGACCTTGAACGTGGCTTAGCCTAGCGTAGCCTTTTATTTTGTGGCACACATGAAAAGGTATTGCATTCTTGTACTTAGTAAAGTTAGGTTCTCTATACTAGCTAGGGGGAATTCATGTTGACGAATTTGATTTCGAATCATTCCTTGTGTCTAGATTTCTCATCGCTTCGTGTGAATCGGTTTAAGCTAATGGAGATTGCCCAATCTCACAAAAGAAAAGAAAAAATTGTATTTCAATACTTGCATTGTGAATATTGCATTTGCATATAGGTGCATTGTGTATAATCGAGTCGTGTCGACTAGTAGAAAGGATGGTTGGTGAATGGTTCTACTCGGATTAGTATGCAAGAGTTCTTGGTGTTGTATGCAATGTGAGGTGATAGTATGCAATTGGCGTAGGGAAGTTATGCAATGAGTAATTGGTTGAGTATGCAAAGTTGGAGGAATTGTGGAAAAGCGAAAGAAGTTTTGGCTTGAGAGAGATGGAATTGACTTGGGAGATTTGCTCGGGACGAGCAAAAGGTAGTGTGGGGGTAGTTGATAACTCCGTTTTCGGAGTTATTTTATGCCTTTTATTTCTACGTTTTGCGTGCTTATAATGGAGAATTTGTCGTCTTTTGAGTAGATTGAGCGTAAATGTGAAAATATGAGTTCATGTGCAAAACTTGTTAAATCCGGGCGTTTCTTTAGATTTTTGAGCTTTTTATTGTGATATGATCGCGGGTTGTGTTTTCGTGTTGTGATTCGCAGGAAAACAGGGCTTGGATGGTCGTGCGGGAGTTGGAAGCGAACTTCGGAAACGAGGAACTCAAAGACAAGTCAAAAGGAGAGTCAAAAGTCAAAGGAAGTCAATGGAAAGTCAAAGGAAAGTCAAACAGAAGAGGAAGGTCAAAGAAAGTCAAAGGAAGATCAAGGAAAGAAAGAATGGAAGAAGAAAGTCAAAGAGTGGAAGAGAAAAGTCAAAGGAGGCAAAAAGAGGGCTGGACACAGTTGTCTTCGTGCGAAGACATTTGTCTTCGTGCGAAGACTTTATCCTTAGCCAAAAATCGACTCTGCAGCATTCTCTTCTTAAAACCACTCTCAGTATCTACATAATAAGGTCTTCGCACGAAGAGGCAGAAGTCTTCGTACGAAGACTCTTCGTGCGAAGACAACTGTCTTCGTGCGAAGAGGTCGTGGGACAGCAGCAGTTTTTTTTGGGGCTTTTCCGTATTATTTCCAAACTTTGTAATATTATTATGGGAACGTATTTAAGACTTTTAGGTCGTCTTTTTCAGTAGTTTTTGAGGATTAGAGACATCTTTGGGAGATCAAGAAGCCTTGGAGAGAGCTTAGGAGCTTTTGGATCATTCGTTTGAATTCTAAACTCTCGTTTTTCTTGATTTTCATGTTTAAACTCATTATAATCGTCGTTTTGATTATGAATATGAGTAGCTAAACACCTTTTGCTGGGAATTCTCGTTTGGTGTAGCTAGGGTTTGATCTCAAGTTGACGTTTTGATGATTGTAATGCATGCTTTAGCTTAATCTCTCGTGTTTATTCACTATTATGGATTATTTGCGTTCTTAATCACATTATCTTTGCGAGTAGCTAACGTAGAGATAGAATCAATTAGTTTCACGCGGTAAATCCGTGATAACTAGTCGGTAAATCGAATAATCCACCTAGTCGTATCAATGTTTGGTAACTCGGCATCGTTAACTAGGATCGTTAGAGTAGAATTATAATCTTAATGCATACTTAAACCTAAATTAGGCTTGGTAACTCGGTTTAGTTTAGCTTAAGTATAGTGGATTTGCTTGGTAACTCGGTAAGTTCAACGTTGCTTGATTAATAGTGAATAACACGTGGTTGTTTTACAAATCAAAACATAAATTTAGATCAACCTAGTGAACCTAGAGAATTCCCGGTGCTTTTCCCTTATTGATAAAAACCCTCCAACTATTCATTCTTTATTAATCGTGAATTATTTCACTGGGTTAATTGAGAATATTGCGTTTAATTTCTTAGAATTAGATAAAAACACAACTTGCGACTTGCCCACATAAGGTTTAGAATAATAATTAATTTAAACAAAGTCCCTTGGGTTCGACAACCCGGATTTCCGGTTTATTACTACACACGACGGCTGTGCACTTGCAGTTGGAACGTGTCACCAGGCTCTCCATTAATCTTGATTGTCATAGTCACAGAGCTAACACATTGCCTGATCATGTTAATAAAAGAACTGAAGAAACCCAGCTTCTCCAAAATATCAAATAAAAAATTACAATCAACCTTGTCATATGCTTTTTAGATCCAATTTCAAAGCTAGAACCCCAGATGTACCTTGAGTATTGTGCTTAATGAAATGCATCAATTCCTGGGTCATGATGACATTGTCCTGTATAGCTCTACCAGCAACAAAAGCTGATTGTTCTTGAGCAATAATATTAGGAAGAAACCTCTTTAATCTACTTGCTAATAGCTTAGCAATAACCTTGTAAATAAAGGTACACAAAGAAATTGGTCTGAAGTCATATAACTTTTCCTTTGACTTTGGGTATGAGAGCTATGATGTTTTATTGAAACTTTGAGGAAGAACTTCAGTAAAAAAAAAAAAATTGCTGCACTGCCTTGCAAAAATCTTCTTTAACTGTATTCCACTGAGAGTGAAAAACATACCTGTGAATTCATCAAAGCCTGGTGCTTTGTTTGGGTAAATTGAGAACACTACTGCCTCAATTTCTTCTTTGGAGGGACAATCAAAAAGATACATATTCTCTTCAGTAGAAATTGCAGGAGCAAAGTTGTCTAAAATAGCTTCATCCCTTTGATACACATGAGAAGCAAACAAATCTTCAAAAAAATTCTTGTCCAAAGAGTGAACTGCTTCTTTACCTTCAATCCACACCCCTCTATCATTTTCAGCTTGTTTATTCTATTGACATTCCTTCTCTTTAAAGTTGATAGAAAAAAAATTTTGAATTCTTGTCACCTTCCTTTAAATATTGAACTCTTGATTTCTTTCTCCAAAAAGCTTCTTCTCTGTCCCATGCTTCTGCAATTTGTCTTTTGATGCTCTTTTGACTGTTTCAGTTAGCTTCACTCCAAGATGCAGATTGCAGAATAGCAAGATCCTTTTCTAGTTTCTTAATTACAGAAAGAGAGTTATTAAATTCTTTCCTACTCCACCTCTTTAAACCCTCTCTGCAATTCACCATCTTTGCAGTAAAGTTTGAAAAATGGTTCTGAGAGTTTCTCTCATTCCATAATTGATCAATAGTAGTGTTGCAGCTACTTGCACTTAGCCACCTGCTGAAAAACACAAAAGAGTACCTCCTTTTACTTCTTTGCCAATCAGTCTCTAGGACAAGAGGGGTATGATCAGAGCCCAGAACAAATTCTCTAAACAATCTGGCATTAGGATTCAAACAACCCCAAAGAGTGTTAAAGAAAACTCGTCAATCAGTTCCTTCACATTATCAACTGTTCTATTGTTGGTTCAACTGAAACTTAAGCCTTGAGCATCAAATTCTAGAAGACCACAAGAGCAGATGAATCTTCTAAAATTATCACATCTCCAGGGGGTTGACTGGCTTCCCCCTTGTTTCTCGGAACCATCGAGATAGTCATTACAGTCACCCATAATAATCCAAGGAAGCTTCAATTCTCTAGTCACTAACTCAATTTCTTTCCAAAATCTTCTTCTAGGGGCTTGATATGGAGGAGCATAAACTAAGAACCAAACATCTCTACTTTGATCTTCTTTTGTAACAAGTATTTGGAACAAATTTTTTGATTTCCACTTAATTGAGATATCTATCTCATCACTCCACCACAATGCTAGTCCTCCTGATCTTCCAACAGGCTCCACATAAATCAGCATTGTCAAAGTTTAAAGACCTTCGAATTCTTTCTATTTTTTGGGAATTATTTTTTGTTTCAGATAAAAACACAACTTTGGGACAATGATCTCTTATGAGATCTCGGAGTTTCTGGACTGTCAATTTACGCCCCAAGCCCTGACAGTTCCAGCTTAAACTCAACATCCTCCTTGTGGCTATTGAAGGTCAGCCACCACCACCTCTAAAGAAATCTCAGAATTGTTTTCCTTAATCTCGATTAGTCCCATTTGAGCCTCAAATCCGTCCATATATTTAGCATATAAAATGTCCTCCTCCCCATTCATATTAGAATAAGAATTTCATATGTATAAATATATAATATTTATTATGTATATTAACATCTCATATTTCTAGAATACAAATATGAATTCCTCAAAAAAAATTAAAAATTTGTGCGGTATTGCTCCAACTTCCAAGTTCAAAATCTTCTTCCCTTTCGGATTATGTCGTCAAACTAAATAAGATTTGTTTGACTTCGATCAAAATACCATGAAATGTTAATGAATTAACGGGGAAAATGGAAAGATGTTTATGAGTGTAGGGGTCAAATTCTATTTTCACAATATACCCTTGTAAATTGATGAAAATGTGTAAAGTGACAAAACTAAGTCATGCAAAATGCCCTTATAATTTGATAAAATTGTGAGGCCCTCCACCCAGCGGGGCCCTAGGCAAAGCAGTACTCTGCCTAAAGGCAGAGACGGGCCTGCCGAAACTCACCCCCTCCATTTACCTTCACCTCATATATTCACTTATTTTTTCATTCACATTCACGTCTCTGATCGCATGTGGATGAGGTTAGTCATTTGATTGAAGATGGTGAAGGAGAATGTGAAGGTATGGGGGATGAGTCTCGAAGGTGAAGATGAATGTAAGGGAAAATAAATGAATATATGAGGTGAAGGTTCACACAAAACTCTCAGATTACAGTGATATGCCTCATATTTTAAGTCTATCGAGATTCTTGAAATCTCCAAATCTCTTCTGTAAATGAGTGACAACGGTTAAAAAGACGTGGAATTCACACAGACCCTCGGATTACAATGAAATGCTTGCCAGGAAAGCTTTCGAACTTCAATATTGCCTCCTCCCCCCCCCCCCCCCCCAAAAAAAAAAAAAAAAAAAAATTGAAGACATTATCAGTTTTACATATGTTTAATCAAGTTTGTTCCTAGATTGATTATCGCTCGAGTTTATGACGGAGTTCAGATATTCA
This sequence comes from Linanthus parryae, assembly GCA_023055425.1. Lineage (NCBI taxonomy): Eukaryota > Viridiplantae > Streptophyta > Magnoliopsida > Ericales > Polemoniaceae > Linanthus > Linanthus parryae. The sequence goes on from JALGPY010000012.1 coordinate 1,356,482, forward strand.
CTATAAGATGTACAACTCTTAATTGTAATGAAAATTTTCTTTTCCTAAAAAAAGACTATGCCACACAATTTAATTATGAACAAATGGGTATTGCTAGTATAAAGTATCCATGTACTCATTCCTCTAAATTGGCAGAAGAGTAAACATATTTAGTGCAAGAATCTTGTTCCACGGTCCATGAGTCCGCATTTTCTTTCTTGAAACAGCATATTATTTTGTGATGGAGTATCATTCTTTCCAAAGCAATGGCGTGAGAACCATTCCACCATAGTTTTATGTTTCATAAGAGCTAATTCACATGTAAAACAAAATGGGAAGTTTAGCAATATAATTTAGGCATCATTTACAAAAAAGGAAATAAAGAGAATGCAATTAGCACGTCTTCTTACTTCTTAGACATTGAGGGAGACATTCGATAATATAACCAAAATACAAATGGCTAACTCCCAAGACTATGATGCCAAAAACCCATCTTCATCATATACTAGTACACCTTAGTCCTTACTATAAAGTTATTCACACCCTACTTACACTTGCAATCATAGTTTTCAAAACTGGACCGAGACTCTTTTATTGTACCGTTTTTTAACTAGTTGGTGACATGACAAGTTCCGTTGTGTACATAACCGGTGAGCCATAGTGTAGGGGTAAATCGAAACTACTTATTTAAAAAGTTAAATCACATAAACGTGCATGATGACTGACGTAGCATAATATTGTGACTTCTCTCTAAGATAATATTTCTCTTTTTCACATTAACAATACCAAAGGACAAGAAAGGAGAGGTGGTAGGGGTGCTTGCACTAGTCTGCGTGGTATATTTTGTGCACAAAAACATGCATTTTACTATTTTAAGTCAATTATTATTCCCAACCCCTCACAGCAATTGTCTAATTTTGTATTTTGGCCAATGCAATAATGCCCAATTTGAAATCTCCCAAAATATGGGATAAGCATGAAGAATCATTGACTTTAGACCCCTAAAGCCTCTTTGTGACTTTGCAATCAAGGCCTAACAGTTGTATTCTTAGAGACCACAGGCTTAATCTTAATCTTCTATTCAAGAAAGTTGACAGGAGTATAGTTTGGCTGTCAACTTCAAGGTCTGATTAAGATACCGGAATTAATAGTAACTCGAATTAGTAAAGAGATGTAAATTCCTTTTGCTAAAAAAATTATACGGATGCCAATTCACCTCGAGATGCTAGGTGTTTATCCCGTTTTATTTAATTTCGGGACAACTTTCAGCTCTTATTATGTTTGTTGATGATGAAAAACGCATATCTAAGCAGTTTAGATGTTGCACACTTGAGGACATCATACAATAACACCGGTTGTAATATGTTTGGTTTCGATTTGTTAACAAATTACACTGCATTGGACTGAACCGTTAAGTACATGCTATATTTTTATTGTACATATATATATATTTTTTGAGGAACAATATATATATATATATATATATTTTAAATATATATATTAAATATATAATATATATATATATTAAGTATATATATTTTTTCTCAAAAAAAAAGTATATATATTAAATATATATATATATTAAGTATATATATTAAATATATATATATATTAAGTATATGCGAAAATCTATAAAATTTCATCACAAATACATATTTAGTCAACTAACTAAAATGATCGAATGGATGTTAATTTTCTCTACTTCTCTCATGCCATACAATGTCTCTATCTGAAACTATGATTTTGTATGTTCTTTATGTTTATTTAAGTTGCTTTTAGTTGAAATTTAAATTTTATCGACATACTAGTATTACAATATCCGTACAAAAATAATTGGGAGAACCGAGCCAAATCAAACTAAATCAGAGCTTTTCCGGTTTGGTTCGGTTTATCATTGCAAATGGTTTGGTTTGATAAATCGATATATTCGTAACCGCTTACACCCCTACGTACTAGCAACATATGCTAATGCAACCATAGTCTTGGGTCAAGATTAAGAACATATGCTAATGCAACCATAGTCTTGGGTCGAGATTAAGTGATATGTTACAATCACCGCAACTCGTAAATACTCAATCGGCCATACCGAAGTTTCAGTAGAAGATTAAACGGACTGCACAATATGCAAGTTTATTGTGTGCCAGTTTCAATGTATAGCATTTCTCAAAAAAAAAAAAAAAAAAAAAAAAAAAAAAAAAAAAAAAAAGTTTCAATGTATAGCATTTTAGCTTAGAAAATTGGGTAAAAGACATTTTCCACCCTTCAATTATGGACAAAAGACATTTTGCCCCCTGATTTATAGAAAAAGACACTTTGCACCCTTGTTAACGGATGGAGAGTGGACAGATACCACCCTTCTGTTACAATCCGTTAGTGGAGGGGTGCAAACTGACTTTTTTGTGACCATTTTACCCTTACAAATTGTGGACAAATACCACCCTTTTTTATTTATTATATAGTGTTCTTAATGTTCTTGGTGTTCTTAAGTACCACCACAACCACAAGCCCTCTATTTTTTCACTTCAGATCTTAGTGATTGCCTCAACAAATTAGAGAAAAAATTTTGATGCTCAAATCAAATCTTATGAAAATTACATATAGATAAAGCAGGGAATAGTCAAAATAAGTTACAAAATAAGGAATTTTCAGAAAGAGAGATTATCTAATAGCAATACTCCGGCGAAACCCACAGCTCCAACCACCCATCACCGTCGCTCTTCCCGACAACCCAGAAGAGCCCAGAAGCTGGGGAGCACTTTTCGGTGAGTTACACAGCAGCCGACCAAAGAGGGGATTTCAGCGATTATCACAGTGCACAACCCATCAATCTGAGACTAATCAAACAGGCTTTGATGCCTGAGACCATACGACCAAGTCAGACAGATCGATGTTGAACAAAACTCAAAACTCAGACTGCAATATCCCCCATCTAATATCCATATAGAAACACCGAACCACCAGCGACAATAATAGCAGACTCCCAGCTCTCACTTCGCCCAACAAACCATCATCTGATCAATTGAACAGACAAAACCAAAACTCACCCAAATTCAAACCCATTTCAATTTGGCAAACGCCGCTATTAGCTCCGGCCCCCTTTCGGGGCAGCCCTAGAAATCAGCAGTGATTTTGTTCTTGAGAAGCAGGGAGACGAACCTCGAGCGATTGAGTGCGTGCGCGGTTTCGATCAATTTGTTGTTGAGCTCAATGTTTCCTGTCCATGGGGATCATGAACCCTTTTCGCAGATTCAATCGACTCCTGACTGGTACACCAATCCATCAAAAATGCGGTAATCTGCGGGAAGGCCTTGATCGATGAGCTCAATCGCCTCTTCAATCTTACCCTCTTGGCTAAAACTCATCAAATCGACGATTTTAGAAGGTTCATTGGGATTCACCATTGATGGGTCTTTACTGGTTCTACGGGGAAGCGGTGATTTCGTTTGTGGGTTTTTCCGGTGATTGGGGTTTTCCATCGGAGAGAGGCTTTCACGACGGAGATAGGGTCTGTCTGATCTGGGATCGTAGTGGTAGAGGAGAGACTGATTGTTCATGGAGGAGGGTGAGGAAGACTGTGCTATGAGGAGGAGAAGAGATGCGGAAGAGAGAGGGAGGGAGAGATGAGAGAGGAGGAGGGAGGCGTGCTAGGTTAGGAAATGAGAGGAGAAAGAAAGGAAAGGTTTAATAGTTGTGTAATTTTGTTACATCCTGAGGGTAGTTATGTCTTTTGCCCCCTCTGTTAGTGTGGTGTTAGTTTGTAACTCTGATAGGGGTGCAAAGTGTCTTTTTCCATAAATCAGGGGGCAAAATGTCTTTTTTTCCATAATTGGAGGGTGGAAAATGTCTTTTACCCTAGAAAATTTGGACTAATCTCAACAACATCAAAAGTTGGACTAGACCATTAAAAGAATTAGGTACACAGCGGTTCCCAAGGGGAACTCCTTACCAGGTGAGACATAAGTATAAAAGCAATCCAATTAGAGTAATTCAATACACCATTACAACCATGAATAGTAAAAGTCAGTCAAAGCTATATAGATTTTTGGATAAAGGAAATTAATTAAAATTAAATGCATGAATTAAGCTTTATTTAATTTCTGAATTAGCCAAGTAAATAAATTGAGCTTTATTCGGGACATTGTATATTTGGAACATTTTTGTTAGACCAATGTACTCACAAAATTGTGAGTTTACGAGTTACAGGACGAGTTTACCTACCCTTTTGTGTTCCAGGACGAGTTTACCTACCCTTTTTGTGTTAGTGTAGACCCGCACATCTAAAAACCATGATTGCAAACACATGATACTTTATAATTTAACGTTTTACCTCAAAAAAAAAAAATTACAGTAACGTTAGTCTAATAGCATTTTCAATACATGTTTTCAATATGAAACATAATATGAAAATACGTTCAAGTTAACATCAAATTACACTTTAAGTGAACGGGCTGGTGTGGTAAATATGATAAAAACAATTCTACATAGGTAAAACAAGTTGGAAAAAATATGATAAAAACGATTCTCCAAAAACCAGTAAATCTTTCCAAGTTTTCTCTAGTGCCAAAGCTAAGACGGCACGACTGTGTAAATCCATAAACAAGAACAGATGTCGTAACTCTTGCACTTTCCAAAATGTCAAAACTGTGGTTTACCTCGAGTTTTTTGATCCATATACAGAAAAGAATGTCAAAATGGCACTATCTCAGTTCAAGCAATGGAAACGCAGAAAGAATAAATAGAGAAGAAACTAATAAAATTTCTCTTTCGCATGTTGAGAGGTCTCCAAAATACAGGGAAGTTGCATAACTTGATGTCAATCCTTAAACTTACAAGAAACAGCTCGTTTAATTCTGTTTGCGGATCCAGGAGAGTTATTTTGAGGAGAAAGGAGAAAGAAAAGGACGTTAAATCCTCGGAGAAAACTGCGCCTGCATGTTCTGATGACATCCGAGGCCCTGCTATAGTGGAGTAGCAAAACCTGTCAACAAATAACACAAACACAAATGTCAAGCTGTGTAGTAGAAACTAAACAGATTCATCTGTGTTTCTGAACATGTCCCTTCAGATATGCAAATCGCAATTTTCAGAAATTCAAATTTAGCATCTCCTCCGTAAATGCAGGTGGAAGAAAAAAGGTGCATACAATGGAATACCACTACTCAAGAGACAAAAGTATCAAAGAACCTGAGATTTGAGTACCAAACACCCCATAAGCAAGCAAATCATATGCCACTTAACTAATATATGCTGATAGATTCCGGAGCTCCACTCATTGGAGCAACAAGCTATACATACATGTTCTCCGGTCCCTCAACACTTTCTGAGACAGCTGATTGGAACTTTCATTCCCTTATCTCCACCAACAAAGCTAATTCTGCCACAATGGCTTCTTAAGAAAAACCATGGTGTAATGGGAACTATGCATCCTGGAAATGTGTAGCTAAGCTGATAAATTAATAGCCCCTCAACAAAGTCCGAAAATCTGCTTAAATGTAGGGCTGCAACTCAGGCGGGCTGGACGGTTTGACACCCCTGCCCAAACCCGAATTCTGTCGAGGCTGCCCAAACCCAGACCCAGTTAGGAGCTTCGTGAGCCCACCAGAGCCCAAATTCATACAAATCAATTCAGGTTGGGCTGATTTCGGGCTAGCCCATTGAACTTAATAAATGAATTTAGTTACAAGTTCAAGCTCAATTCAAAACGCACCCCCAAGATTAAATTAATAAGTTACACATAAAAGAAGATACTGAAAGTACGCATTTAAAAGTTTGTTATCTGAGGCTAAAACAGCAGTCGAGATTATTTGCTTTCTTCGCTATAGCCATTCCAAAGTTACCTATTCTGTATTCTATACATACATACGATAGATTAAAAATATCGTCTTTGGTGAATAACGGCATAACAATCTTGTTCAAAGTTGTAGATTTTGAGTAACCTCTTTAATAAAAAGGAGGCTGCATTCTGCAGTTCAAGACATCATTCATTCATAAGAGTAGTTTCACTCAACATCTGGTTCCAATATAGAAATAGTTACCTCTAATCTGCAATTCCAGACATACACAGTAGGGTATCATTGTTGCAAGTCTGAAAACCTTATAGCAATGATCTAAGATGTATAGCATACTAGATTATAGTAAGGAAAAATCCTAAAATTTTCACAATTTTTGCTTCAGCAAAAGGGTTTGTGAAACATCCCTCAGAAGTGTATCTATAATTGTCGGGTTCTCCTTTTCCAAATTTATGTGACTCATATCTGTTCTGAAATCTGTGGTAGATAACAAAGTACTTTCTAAAGTTAGAAATACAGTTGAAAGAATAGTTCGGGCTAACTATTAAAAAAGGTCTGATAAATGCATAACCAAATTTCCCTCATATACAGCACCTTCATACATTTGGAGTGATATTTGGTGCTGCAAGTGAGATTCCTATGGTGCTCCAAGAGAGCCAAAACCGTATGTTTTATGTGGCGGCAGTGCTTTTACAGCACCACGTGGCTTGCTCTTGGAGAAAGAAAAAAAGGTCTCCCTGTGATGGTCCCCGTCTTGGAAAAATGCAAGCTGGTCCATGAAACTGCTATAGAGTATAGACGACTGCCCCTAATTTCAAAACAATAGGTTACTAAGATCTACAATCTTTAATTATTGAGAATAGCAATTTTAAGCTACACGGGATGCAATAGATCACCCATCAAGTAAAACCAAGAAAAGCAAAAGCCAAAATGCATCACAAAGGAGAAGTCTTGGAATAACATTTCATAAATAATGAAGACATGCGTAATGAAATGAGTGCAGAAAGTGCACCAACAACAGCAATAAGAAACTATAACTAATAGGGAAACATCAAGGATCAAGGAAATACCTTCAGAAAGACAACCCCAACTGCCAACCTTAGATGACAACATAGACTTTAGCAGGGAAGAAGCAGTGGCAGAGTGCAAAGGCATCAAAGATTCTCCACAAGCCAACTCCACCGGCAGCCTATACAATTTTGACCATTCATAATAAAAAAAAAATGGTAATATAATAACACAAAGTATGACTCACAATACAACACTGCATTCTAGTTCGAGGTATAGGAAAAGGCTACATTTTTTAGTGAAAAGAATAGCAACATGGAAATGGGTATGGTATGAGACGGAGGAATGTCAATATGTCCCTCCGTAGAGTAAACCCAAAAGGAAAACTCCGAACAATGACAATAGATAAAGTTCCAGGATCTCCAGCATAATCCATTGACCAAAATTGGGAAACTGGAAGAATGAAGCATGGGTGCTTCTCCCAGGTGCAGCACCGAGTGTTTCTTGGTGTGTGGATTTGGCGGAGGTCCCTTGAGAATTTTAGAACTTTTAGGGTTTATCTGGAAAAACCCTAAAGCGACAAATGAAAAAGAAAAGGCATGAAGAACAATCAAGCCCTAGAGAGGGCAGAGTCCCTCCCTTCCAGTGACTCCAGACCCTAAAATAACAACACACACCACTACTATAACCGCCTATGTAACCCGAATTCCAGCGACTAAGCCCAGACTCCGGAAACAAAATTCCACACCCATACCATTCCCACATCCACCCAACGAGAGCCCCACCATCACAACAACAATCCAGTAAAACATTTCAGAAATCTTAAATGTAATCCACACACACACACACACACTGCAGAACCCAATTTTTGTGGTGTTCCTCTTCTCTGTCATCTTCTTTTTCCTCTCCTCTGCTTCATCAACTTTGTCTTCTTAGCCCAAGCCCCAATCAGCCCAATCGAGAACAGCGGCATCACCATCTCTCCTTCTTCCTCAAGAACCCTGGCCACCAATTCACACCAGACCCATCATTCTCTCTCGTGTACCCTGTTTCAATCATCACCACCAACTGCCATGCATGCGATAAAGAAACCCAGTTCGACCTCTGCGCCTTCAATCATCATGAACCTGGACCACAATCAGATCCCTGACCCAAAACCTATCGGTGCTCTCTCCAATACCAATTCAGCATCAATCAAATACCCAAATGCAAACCGAATAACGCAGTGACCCACACTTCCGCTCAAACCCTTCATGAAAGTCCCCAAATTCAGCCCCAATTGCAACTTAAGCATCAAACCCACTTCGTGAAGTACTGCTGCGCTAAGACCTATATCAAGAGAAGGGGAGAGAGAGAGAGAGAAGAGATCTAAAAAGACTGATAGAGATTGAGAAAAAGAGAGAGAGTACTACAGTGTTCTCCAATCTTCTTCATTTATTTTTGTTTCTTTTAATGCGATAGTATTAATTTACACCCATATGTGACAATGTGATTGATAATTCCATATATAATGTGCTATCATTTTGTGCTGACAATTTTAAGCTATGGTACAGTTAATGTATAGACGGAGTCTGTTTTACCGAATTTTTAAAAACGAGGGGAAGGAACATAATCGACTGTAAGGTGAAGAAGAGGGAGACCCAGGTCTCGCTAAAGATACATGATACGTACAAACCCGTATCAAGACATGGCGCGGGAACCAGATGCATCGTGGCTAATTAATTTAGTCGTTTATTTTAATTATTAAGAGTTTAGGGAGTACTTTATTTGTTTGGGGGTTTTATCGTTATTAGGTAAATTGTTAGAGGGGGTCTTGGGTAATTAGTTGTTTAGCCATTAGTATTTAAAGACTTGTCCGGATCAGTATATTTTATCAATCAATCAATGAGAAGAATTAAAAGTTAGTAGTAAATTAGATTCTGGAGACCTCAGCGTCTCGTACTGCTGAACAAGGAGATCGTAGCTTCTTGAACTGCTGCATCGATAGGTAAACCCTATCAATACATGAGTTAACAATCTTTTCTAGATTCTTATTCCAAATGGAAGATCTTCTTTCAAGCCTCTGTAGGTCAAACAAACTTATCTATTCTAAATAAACTTATTTATCTGTCCAGTTTCGTATCTGATGAGGATTCTAGGTCTACTCGCCACATGATGTACAGTCTAGACTATATTACCAGTTATCTTGACAGAAATTGTATGTAAATATATTGATCAAAGAACTGCAGAGACACATAACGAAGAATGCCACATGTATGGCAGTAAATGTAACTGAGTCTGAGCCTACGCCTGCTGCTGTGAATCTCTTACCCAGCTCCCCCCCCCCCCCCCCCCCACCCCCCCACCCCCGGGGAATTTATAATCAAACCTAGCTCAATGCCAGTGATAACAGGTGACATTGCGCTGATGAGGTCCACGAAAGAACATAAAGCATTGTAAAACCAAGGCGTGGTCGTCTTCATTTGGTAATCACACAAAACAACCCGTTGTACTCTCTTTCTAACCATAAGCCCTTGAGCCATGTTATAATGGAGATATTATGATTATATCATAAACTCAACTAAAAGACACTGTACATCTGAATGGACACATTCCATTTGAAGCGACTTGACCAATAAAGAACACTACAGAGCGTGATTACAGGGCGAAGATTACCAAGTATTTAATTGAAGAATCTTGCGAATTTTCGGTACCATGAGATCCATTTTAAAGGGATGGAGATGAAGTCCCATTTTCCTATATTTTACCATGTGTAGTACATTCATAAAGATATTTTCACCAATTATATATGACCATCTCCTTCTTAAGAAACCTTTTTAAGATGGCAAATGGTATAAAATTTGAAGGATCTCATCTAACTGTCAAATTTGCCCTTCCAGAATGAAAGCTTAGAGAAATTTAGAATATCCAATCACTCAAGAGTAGAATAAATCATGGTATATACGGCAAGATGAAAGGACTCCAAGCCAAATCAAGGAACCGATATGGTCAGAGCTCTGAAGGTTCAAGATAAAATCTCTATCCAAGGCATGGACGAGTCATGTTGTAGTGGGTAATAAACGCCATTCCTATCCAAAGCAATACCTGTTTCAAGCTGCCTTATCTTCCGTGAGTTGCTAGAGTTTGGGCTCTACATGGAGGCTGTAAACTTCATTGGATTTAAGTGAGGAAGCTTGCTTGCCAAAGGATGGATGCATGGTTTTTAAAAATTCGCATCAGCTTAACCTTATTGAACTTTGTTCTGGACTTCTGGTTGAATAACAAGGTGAATGTCTTTTTTTATAACAACAGGATCTACTCAGTAAGTCTTGGAGATAAAATATTATAGGAGCGGATGTTCTTCCCAAAGGATTTTTTGGCCGTTGTCGAGCAGCCTGACGACATGCTTTATAGCGATGCAAATATTCCTAAGAAAAGGTATTTCTTGAACTTATCAAGCTGATTCAAAGGTTGGAATAACAATATTTATAAACTAGCTACCTCATACTTCAGACTTCTGGTTCCATGGCTCTCCTTCTGTGATCTATTTACTACTGGTTCAACATGAGGGAATTCAACTTCTTACATAGCTGAAGATCCATTTAACTTCCATCCCCATGGGATAAGCCGCCCAAGACAACAACCTGACCACTAAACATGTGTTGCTTCATTAGAAACTTAAACCCCAATCTTTTTTGGTTAAGAATCTCCTCTTTCTTCTCCTTCTTCCACCTCAAAACTCGTTTCCCCGAAAAACCACCATGGCCCATATCAGAGTTAAAAGATGATAAAAAGCCCTCATTTTCATCTTCTTCCAATTTCAATGGAAGCCTCACCTGGCTCAATTTAAGCACCTAAAACCGTGAATTGTGAAGTTAGAATGGAAATTATTGTCTCTTATGTGCCTCTTCCCTCTAGGACTCCAGTTCGATGCTTTCAAAATTTGGGCATTGAAGGCTCTTCTCCTAAACTGTGTTTGGAGGTAGAGAAGTTAATACCTAGGAATAGACCAGGCCATTGAAGAATCGTTGATTGCATGAACTGGGTAATACAAAGAGGGAGAGCTTCAAGTTCCGCAATGAAGAAATGAAATAATTTCTTGAAATGCAGAGGAGTAGATGAGGTGAGAGCTGAAGATGATATAGTTTTTGACTTCTCAGTAACTCCAATAATTGTTGGTATGGGCAATATGGTTAAAATTGTAACAAAAGGTATGGAACTTTTCAAAACGAGAGACATAATGGGAATTTCTCAAAATAGAAAGGAAAATATATAAACAAGTACCGGGAGTACTATTTATCCGAAATACATCATCAACTCTATATAACAGTCTCGTAGAACAGTAACTGGAAAGCGAGGTGCAGTTCCACAAAGGGCCAGCCCAGTGCCATTTTGAAATTATTTATGACTTCTTCATATTCCAGGAAAGTTTACTTTGCAGAAGAGATGCTAGGAAAATCTTACACAATACCGCATCCTTGTGTAAACAAGAAAAATCCCCAAGAAGATGGGCATCTCTCCAGATGAGGATGTTACTTATGCACAAAATTGAATTCTGGCTCTAGAAGGTTAGCTAGCTGTTGTTAGCTAAATTGTTTCAGAGACTATGAGGGCAAACCTCGTCAGCGTTCTCATGTCTGCTGCACTTAAATTTCAATGTATTTAGTCTTAACCGCCAAACAGTCAGTCTAGTTCATCTTGCAAGTTTTACACAAGTACATATACATACCCTTCGGCTAAGCTAGGACTCTACAGTCACACAGCCCACCGAATGTTCTTCTCCTCTAAATATATAAACCTAAGCCATCTTAGTGGCGGCTCTATATGTCCGGTGGTTTTACTAATTTTGTTAGAAATGCTGAAACTTTAATCCTACCCCAAGAGTAAGGGACGGTAAATATTATGGAAGTTGTCTTGACATTATGGTTCTGTTTGGTTCGCAGTAAAATGTTTTACAAGGGATAACGTTTTACGCGTTAAATATTTTGTGTGAAAAAGTTTTCTCAGCAATTATTTTCTCGTGTATGGTTGATTCTTTGCCAAAACAGTAGGCTGTGACAGAAGTGGCAGTGATGGGTGGCGGTGATGGGTCGTGGTGGAGGTAGGTGGTAGTTGTGGTGGAGGTGTTAGTATGAGTTGTTGCTGTGATCCTTCACTCTCCGGAAAATGGCGTACGGATTTGAAATGTGTAAATCATTTTACATCATTTGAGGGAAAACATTTTACAACCAACCAAACGGAGCCTATATCTCTTGGATATGTTCCCAACATCTCATTTGCTTTCATGTGAAGAAAAATTCAAACCAATTTACTCATTCCTTGTGTAAAATTCAACATAGTACAAAAAATTCAGTTCACATTTCTGAGTTCTTCAATCAAACAAAAAAATTCAGGGTATGCTGCAAAATGGAGTCTATAGTGCGTAGAAGGGGGAAAACCTGGTAGAGAAGAAGGTGTTGCGATGGCGAGGGAGGCGAGAGGCAGGAGGAGCAGATGATGCCAAGCCAGACGCGGGTTGAGTTCTCCGGCTGGAATTGATGAATGCTGCTCTAGCTGAAGCCGTCGATCTCTGAAAAAGCCTTCCGGCGGAGTTGGACGCCATTGTTCTCTCTGTAAACCCTACTCTATGTTCTAGTTTCTTTGCAGAGATCTAAAACCCTAACTTGCATTTGAGCGGGTTGTGATCAACCGGGTAACCCGGTCCATTACTTTTTTCTTTCTTTTTCTTTTTGGGGGATCCCGGTCCATTCTCGAAACACGAGCACACTAGGCTCGGCTGTCTAGATTAGAGCTCGGACTCGGCTCGAGGTCTAGGCTAGAGTCGGCTCACAAAAAATTGTATTGTTTCTTTGTGTGGATGAGAACTAAGCTGAACTCTACGAACTTTTTTTTTTTTTTTTTTTTTTTTGAGGAAACTCTACGAACTTTGACTTAATCAAAATTAACAAAAAGATAAATAATATGTAATGCTGAATGGGTTATATATTTTTCCTTTTCCCAAACAAAATAATATTTTAATATTACGTAGAATATATTTTAAATTGTACAGTATTTGAAATTTAATTATTAAATAAGTCGATTTTAGAGTAAACAAGCCAAGCCTCACCCGTGTCTCGGCACAACTCATTGAACACAATAGCGCTAAATTTAGGCTTCAGCTCGGCTCAGTTGCCGAGCTATGATCGAATCAACTCAATGGGTGTGTTTGGATCAGAGGAAGTAGGGAGGAACTAAATAGTCAACAATCTAAAAAAATGTCAAAAATCTGCATTAAATGCGGAATTCCGGAAAATAAGAGGAATCCGAAAATTTGCTACCCGGAATTCCGGGAAATCAAGGATAAATTCGATTTTTTTTATTTATCAGTGTGTTCCGGAACTTTTTTTCCCCTTTACCTAACAAGTTTGTCATCCATGGTGTTGTTTGGATGAGAGGAAGTAGAGAGTAAATAGATTGTCAAAAATCTGAAATTTTTGGTCAAAACTCTCTAAAAGTTCGGAAGTCCGGAAGATGTTGAGGAATTCCGGATTTATTTGCAGAAGTCCGGAAATGTAAAGATAATGTAGAATTCCACATTTTTAATCAGTAAACTAACATATACTCTCCAACCTTCCACGTGTGTCTCCTCTATTGGACCACTTGGATGATTTTTTTGAAAATGAGACCATACCCAGAGTTCTGCACCAACTTTTCTGGGGACCATGCATATTGAGCCATGAGCTATTTTTTTCTAACTATAATGCTCACAACACTTTTTCCCGATTTTCAATTTTATTAATTTTAAATTATTATTCTTTTTTATAAAAATTACATTAATCTATATTAATGTACCCTATCCAAACACTTCAAATAAAAGTAGCTTTTTAGCTAAACCGTTCAATTACTTCAGCTCATCCAAACAGACCCCATGTACGCGTGTCATAATTTAGTTGAACCTCCTAGTCAATACCTCAAAGTCAACAAAGACTACACCATCTGGAGTATGTTATCCATGACACAACCAGCTTTCTAGATTTCATGAAGGAATCCGGATTTCCCATTTTAACAATAAATCACATTTTTTTAAGAAATCACCATTTTCTTACAAATTATATTATTAGTTTATTAAAAAAGTTAAATTAATTTACGTTTAGCTGCCTTGTCCAAACACTCCAGATAAAGGGAGATCTTTAGCCAAACCGCTCATTTACTTCCGCTCATCCAAACACACCCAATGTGGCTCTCGGACGGCTTAACTCTTTTTCAAGCATCTCTCTCTTGACTGTCTTTACCACCACCACCACGCTGAATGGCATGATAAATGACAAAAAAAAATATTAGAAAATAAAAAGTGAGTTAATATATTATGATCACAAATGACGCGATATATATTTCAGTTTCATTGTATTTGTAAAATTGGGGTTGTCATTAAAAAAAATTGTTGCTAAACTGTGGAGTGCCTCTCGACCTTGATTTCGGCACAAATAGTTAGTACAATGTTGTAGGGACGTACTTATATAGTATCAATAATGTACATATTGCAAAAGGGTGAAGTCCTTAGGTAAAAGGAAGGTAGATATCTGATGACTCGACACTATTTTTACATAAGTTGCTTATGCAATTCCATGTCCCACATGTTTGTCATACATACAAAACATCATTACAATTTGTCATAAGTCAGGTTTGAACTCGTGACCACGTGCAAGGATGTAAATGCTCTCCCAACTGAGGTATTTTGGGAAACGATTTTATTGGTCACTTAATTTGTATCTTTTTTGACTTTATAGTTTATACAATGTCATATAGCTCGTCTTTTGAAAGAAGTTATGTTCCATATAGGGTTTGGGGCGCGGTTCAGTCAAACAGTGATGCACTGTGTATCTACAGTTTCGTATTCAGTACTCATAAACGGAAGTCCTCTGGGCCAGATTGATCCAGAGGGAGGACTCAGACAGGGCTGCCCGCTTTTACCCTACCTGTTCTTGTTGTGTAGCAAGATGCTATTGAGAGTTGTCACAACTGCAGTAGAGGAAGGACGGTTGGCAGGAGTGACAGCTTCTCAGGGAGGACCGGTGGTCTCCCACCTATTTTTGCTGACGATTCTTTGTTTTTTACACAGGCAGATACAACAAATTTCAAAGTCATTCAAGACATTCTCCAAAGTTATGAGAAAGCTTTTGGATAACAGATTAATCTGGACAAGTCTGCAATTATTTTTTCTCCCAATGTTGCAGAGCCAGTAAGCGACAGTATTATTCAGCTAGCATGTATACCAGAAGCAGAGCAACATGATCAATATCTCGGTCTACCAACTACAATGGGTAGAAACAGGACTGTCACTTGGAATAAGCTAAAAGAGAAATTCGACAACAAACTGAAGGGTTGGAAGGAAAAAAATCTCTCGAGTTCAGGGAAAGAGATTGTGATAAAAACGGTGGCTCAAGCCCTCCCTACGTACGCAATGTCTTGTTTCAAGTTACCGGAAGGGGTGTGCGAAAAGATGGAGAGATAAATACGCAGATTATGGTGGAGCAAAGCAAGCAACGACCGATGTATGAACTGGATAGCTTGGGAAAGACTACAAAGACCGAGGAGCCAAGGTGGTCTCCAATTCAAGGACCTTAAAAGCTTCAATTTAGCACTCTTAGCTAAAAAAGGATGGAGATTGATTCACAAAGGTAATCCATTGTGCAGTCTAGTTTTGAAGGCTAAGTATTTTCCGAAGTCAAGTTTCGTGGATGCAGAACTTGAAAATTCCCGCTCCTTTGCGTGGAGAAGTATTATTGCAGGTCAAAAAGTGCTTAAATATGGGTTGAGATGGAAGATAGGCAACGGGAAGAGCGTTAGACTAGATGACGCATGGATACCGCACAACCCTGGTGCCAAACTTATTACTCGTCTTCCCCCCAACTGCAATACAAAGGTCAGCAATTCAATTCTTGACGAGGAAAACCAGTGGGACACTCAAGCTATAGGGAACCAAATGTGGCCGGTGGACAGAGGGGATGTACTTCAAATCAAACTTCCAGTCATGAAAGGAGAAGACAAGCAGGTGTGGTTGCACGAAGAATCTGGAATTTATTCAGTACGATCTGGCTATAAAGTGGCTCGTTCAATTGAGCTGAACCCAAACTCTGCTAGTTCTTCGTCAAATGAGGAAAGCTGCTTCAAAACTTTATGGTCAATCAAATTCCCTAACAAGGTGAAGCACTTTGTCTGGAGAATCATACATAATGCAATCCGTACACGTGGAAATTTAAGACAAAGGGGAATCCAGGTGGAAACAAACTGCTTAATGTGTGAGTGCCCATTTGAATCAAGTGCACATGTCCTATTCGAA
Organism: Linanthus parryae; assembly: GCA_023055425.1. Taxonomy (NCBI): domain Eukaryota; kingdom Viridiplantae; phylum Streptophyta; class Magnoliopsida; order Ericales; family Polemoniaceae; genus Linanthus; species Linanthus parryae. The sequence goes on from JALGPY010000012.1 coordinate 1,372,556, forward strand.
TGTTGGTCGGCGAGGAAGGTGTGGCAAGACCTATTTGGGGCTGATTTCATATTCACAGCACGCATAGATTTTGGGGGTTGGATCAAGTTGCTTTTACAAACAAGAAATCAACGGGTTATTCAAGTTATAGATACTGCTCTTTATACCATTTGGATAGAAAGGAACAAATGGGTTTTCGAGCGAAAGAGAACCCACCCGAAGGAGATGGCGGTTGCAGTCATTGAGAAAGTGGAACAACATCATTCAGAAAATTAAAAGGAGCACAACAGAGAGGTCTCAAGGTCACGGGAAAATTGGAAAAGACAGAGCAACAATGGGTTCAACTATGACGAAGCTTGGAACTTGCAGACGGGTAAAGCTCATGCTGGGGTAGCGATCATAAATTGTGAAGGAATTCTTCTCGCTGCAGGAAGCTTTGCTACGGGAACAGGAGTTCAGCGAGATTAGCTGAAGATAGGGCGCTCAATTGTGGCATCGACATGGCAACAAAGTTGGGTCTGCGTTCATGCATCTTCGAAGGGGACTCAAAAATGCTTAGTCAGGAGGTCAATCGAAGACATAATGGCGATGAGGCAATGGATCTTACTGAAGTGGAGGACGAAATTAATAGAAGTCTTGCTGAGTTTGCAAAGTTTCAAGAGGTGAAGGTGGTCTTTGAGAGAAGAAACAGTAACAAAACAGTTCAGGGTGAAAACAGATGATGATATAGAGTGGGTAGATGTTTTCCCTAATTGGATTTATGGGTTAGTTTTAGCTGACAATAATGTAGCAGGCCAGTTTCCTCCTTAGGGGTTTTCAAATACAATAAAATTCTAAAAAAAATGTTGAAATATTGCATGCAATTTGAATCATAAAGCGAAAACAAATTCGTAATGCGACCATTACCAAATGGCATGCAATTCTTGAGCAAATGGCTTTCGTCGACAAACTGAGTTGCGTAGCCATTTTTAGTTAGAACATCTTCCATTGTTGCTCGTGATCGGATAGAAATCCTCTCTCTCCCCCCCCCCCCCCCACACACACACTTGAACATGCCACAAAGAAAAGAAGCTTAAGGAAGAAGGATTTGCGTACGAACACACCACTTGTACAGATGAAGGGAGCATCTCGTCATAAGAATGAATTAGGGCATCACGCACCGACCGCACCACTTGCACACCATAAATTCATGGAAAGAAAGAAGGCAAGAGAACTGAGTCTGAAAGAGAAGTTGTGGCAGTGATTTGTAAATACTCTTATTTGCGGAAAGGAAGTTGGTTTTACAGTCTCGAAGATAGAAGAATTCCTCAAACTCAACAACTAAGTGGTTACTTGGCTGGGTTCGATGCTTTAGAGAGAGAAAATTCTCTCTTTCTCTCTCCATGTTTTAGGAACCCCTAGTACTTTCTTCTCCTTGTGTTAGTAGCAGTGTCTACCTTTCGCCGACGCCGCATCTACAGGTTCTACATCGCCATCTTCATCTGTTCCCCTTCAGATCTGGCTCAGATCTTTCCGATCCAGCCATTTCTAACACGTTCTTGACGAGTTTCTTTGTCTTCGTGGTTCTCCATTGAAGTCTCGTTTTCCTCATAAGTTCTTTTCCTTCTGGTTTCGTTGCTTCATCAATATTGATCCCGCTTCACAGGGTTGTTTTGCTCTGTGTTCTCTCCTTTTCTCTTCCCTTTACATCTTCGATTAGCTATTTCAGTTTATTGAGCAATTCTACCTTTATTTCGTCCTTTACTGTCATATTCGATCTGGTCTCCTTCAAACTCAAGTAGTATTCTAGTCTCTTTACCCTCTATTTTGTTTTATTCATCGGGTCTGTTTATTTTCGACTCCCCCTTGTGTTTTTCTCTGTTGTTTTTCATTTGTTCGTAAAATTTCAGTTTCTTTCCATCTTTTGGTCTTTTGATGATCATCAGTATCTCTCAGATTACCTACTTACCCTCTGCGCATCACTGCACAAATAAGCAAAGGAGATTGTTCAATCTTCCCTTCGAAGCACCACAGTTTCATGCTACCCTTACACAGGAGAAGAAGCTTATCCGAAAAAGACACCGTTCTTGCGTTTTGGAGGCTCCAGGACCAAAACGACGGAAGACAACATGATGCTTTCAAAACTTGGTTTGCAGTTCTTCAGAGAAAGTTCGTTAATACACAAGATCGGCTTTGCTCAGCCTCAGGTTCATCATTCCGCCATCAAAGGAGATAAGGAATGCAAGCAGAGAGGTTAATGAGTCCTTGGGTTCCTTTTGCACTCCTAGCCAGCAGAACGGGCTGGGTCTCATTATTAGAATGACTAATCAGGGGATCCAAGTGGATAGAGCGTGGTTTATGAGGCAAATTTGGCGATCTTGTCAGCCTCATGAAAATCAGACGGGGTCTTTTCGGATCAAGTATTCTACCTTTCTTCGGGTCCTCTAGGGGAAGAAAGGGGTTCGAAAGAGCAAGTTTGCTCAATCTACTGTTTCCACTGATCGGGTTACAGTGCAGTCATCCAATTGTACCCAACCCTATTCATGTGCAAATGCTGAAGATCTAGCCGATGACTCGGTTCACTTCGGAACCCAATTTATGAACCCGAATCTTAAATCAACCCATTCTGAGGATCCCATTCAGTAAGAAAGCCTCGACCCATCTTGCAACCCGACCCAGCATCATCCCATTAACCGACCCGAAGCATGACATCGAATTGCGAGCCTCGACCCGTTTCTGACCCAAGGCAAACAGTTTTCTTCAAGTTGGACGTTTACACTCTTGTGGTTCCTCAAAGGATACAGGTCAAGAAACGACTTTGTGATGTCTCGTGGGAGCTGCCTTATGACTGTTCTCGTGCCGCCAAAAATCTTAGGCTCTCTTTCATGTTCTAGTCACCCACTAGTCCTATGGCGTTATGGTGCCCTTCCATTCTTCCAACATCCCCGCTTCGGAGATCATGTGGTCGCCCACGTGATCGAACAGGAGTTGGTGACATTGATGCTGTTGCGATGCCAACCTCGACAGATGTTTGGGTTTTTTTTTTTTTTTTTTTTTATGATCATATTCAATGTTTTGGGTGGTTTGATGTTTTGTGTTTTCTTTCAAGATGGAGGTTTGAAGCGTCCAAGGTTTCGACCTCTTGTCGCTCCATCGATGACCCGTTTCCATGTTTTCGCTTCCTAGTTTCTATGTACTCTTATTTTATTATGTTGTTAGCCCGGTTTAGGTGTTACTTAACTTTCTAGCCTGAAGATCTGTTAATGTATGTACTTGTAGAGCTGCATTTCGGTTCGGTTTAACCAGCGGTTCCAGTTAAAACCGAACCGAATTAACCAGTAATGTGCAACCGAGAACCGAACCAAGAACCGGTGAACCGAAACCGGACCTGGAACCGGTAGTATTCGGTCTCGGTTCGGCAGTTTTCCAGAACCGGAACCGACCCGGAACCGAACCAAGAACCGACCACCAACGGCCTAAAACAACCCTAAAATAAAGGAAAAAAGAAAAAACTGTCCAGACCCAGTTCGGAACCGGAACCGAACCAGTTAACCCAACCGGTTTCGGTCCACGGTTCCGGTCCGGTTCGGGATATACCCAAAATTCGGTTCCGGTTTAACCGAACCGAAAAATTCCAAATAACCGTCTAACCGAACCGAAACCGACCGGTTTGGCTTCCACCGGTTCGGTTCTAACCGAATAAGCAGCTCTATGTACTTGGCTAATAGTCTGATATCTCTTGTATTCTGCTTTGATGATGAATTGATGTTCTCCATTTTCGGCAAAAAAACAACTAAGTGGTTTAATGTGTGCAGGCAAGAGAAGTTGGCAAACCATGTTTCGTCCTATTTCAGTCTGTCGTCTTTCTGGTTACGACAAGGAGATGTACCCCGCAGATCATGTTTTCCTGGTTATAACAAGGAAATATACCTTGCAGATCATCATCAGGAAAGCAAAGGATCAACAGACAAGGGTGATTGAAGAAGCCATTTTTTTTTTTTGCTTATTCCTAAATTGTGAATTAGGATAATTAGAAGAGCCTCTTTGCAAACTCCCTATCTTGTATTTTCCCAGTCCATGAAAGTAGGAACTTTGGCCCACGGGAAGAAACATACTCTACAAAGAGATTTATTGAAAACTCAACAAAAGAAGCGTTCACATTTCAATTCTGGCAAGTTTAAGACAGATCAAATAAGGCGAATTCAAAAGCCAGAAGCCGCATTTCATAGGTTGAACTACTTAATTCTAATACTAATCATATTCTAGACTTCTCGATACAGATATGAAGTGGATCAGCGGTACTGGCTTGCTAGTTCTCCCTCCTTCACAATGTAGTTCTGAGGCGGAAACTCTTCGCCCTTGAAATACCTGTCCAGCATGTCCTTTGTTCCAGCAGCATAGCGCAGCTGCACCATTCCATTGGTAATTGTAAGTTAGATGCCGCCGACAACTTGCGGCGATAATACTAAAAGACTGTAAGCTAATTTGGGGAAGTTATGAAAAACACTACCTGTGCATCAATTGTTGTTCCAGAGACATGGGGTGTCATAGCCTGGTTAGGCATATAGCGCCATGGATGGTCTTTCGGAGCTGGCTGTGGGTACCAAACATCTCCGCTGTACCCTAAGCATAGGAAAATAAAACTCCAAATATTAAGCAGAGGATACATGGGAAGGGAGCTTGGCATAATTGACAAAATTGCCCCTATCATCACTAATGAAAAGCACGCAGGAGAAAGGGTTTGCGAGGGAGGGCGAAGGGGCAAGAAAGCCATCCAAAACATAGAAACCAATCAAAGGGACATGGAGGTGGTGAAAAGCAAACAAAATTTACAAAACCAGCGTGTGTAATTTCAGTGCTTGCATCATGTATCTCGTGAATGGTGATTTTTTAGATTACTTCCTACTGTATGCAGGAATAAGTTACAGATTTGGACTAACTAATGCTAATTGCTAAATGCAACAGTGTTTACACGTTGGATGAATTAGGTGAGTGAATCCATATACCATAAGAAAGGAAAAGAAAATGTACCTGCAATATGACCGCTAGAACAAGCATCAACAACAGCTTGGGTGTCCATAATTGCTCCTCTAGCATTGTTGACGATAAGAACACCCTTCTTCAGCTTGGCAATTTTATCCTTGTCGAACATTCCCCTGAATGATAAAAATTAGAGTTTCAATAAGTATGTTCAATAATAACCACATTTTTTGTAGATATAGATGTTCGCTCCGAAGAAAATGCTAGTTACTGTATATTTGATGATTCAATTTAGGTAAGGTATTGATTGCTCCTGAGGCACTTTTAATAGTGTGAGGTCCAGAATTCAATCCCTTTTCCCAATCCAATTCTATTTTGTGCAGTGTCTCACAGGAGCATTAATCAACGAAAGGCCTTGGACAGCTCAATTACCCATATATGTAATATAATAATGACGACAAAATAGTAATAATAAATATCCAGTTCAGCTTTAAAATAGAGTTCTATAAGTATTCTTATAGAAATTAGAGTTTCTATGAGTATGTCCAATACTAACCACTGATTGTTTTAATAATGTCAACCTTAGAAAGCATGCAAAAGTTTGGTGGTCACTGAACGTCTTCTATCTCATCAAAGAGACCAGATCCCAGCAAATAGAGATCATCATTCCAGAGAGCATTTTTTTGTTTTATTTGATGATTTTTTGAAAATTAGGTAAGTTATTGTGCAGTGTCTCACAGGAGTATTAATCAACAAAAGCCCTTAAACAGCTCAATTACCCATATAATAATAACAAAGTAGTGATAGTAAATATACAGTTCAGCTTTAACATAGGGTGCTTACTTTGTTTTTTCAGTGAGAGGCATGTTTATGACAATTATGTCACACTTTGGGAGCATGGCATCGAGGTCCTCCTCAAACTTTGCGCCGATTTGATTCTCCAACTCCGGCTCCATCTTGAGACGATCATGGTAGAGAAGATTGCAGTTGAAAGGTTTCAATCTCTGGAGCAAGAGCTTGCCGATTCGGCCAGCACCAACGGTTCCAACAGTTTTGCCTTCAAGATCATATGCACGGTAAGAAATAGCTGCAACGTTCCAGTCGCCGCTAATAACCTGATGGTGACCGGGTAAGAAGTTGCGGACTAGAATGAGTATCCTCATTAGCTCGTCCTCAGCAACTGAGACTACATTGCTTCCGGTAACCTCAGCAACTGTTAGTCCTGCAGCTGCTGCAGCCTGGAGGTCAACATGATCTGAGCCAATTCCTGCGGTGAGCACCAGTTCTAAATTCTTGGCTTTCTTGATCCTTTCAGCAGTAACATATGCCGGATGGAACGGTGTCGTTATGAGGACATGCAGATCAGGTATGTGTTTCTCAAGTTCTGTAATAGGAAAGAATTTAATTTGGAGAAATTCAATACATCAGATTTTTTCTATAAATAAGAAATAACTGCTGCTACTCTATTAGGAACCTAAAGACTGAAAGGCCTAATACACAACAAAATGAAGATAATTTTGATCCAGACCATATATAAGCAAAGTTAAATGAGCTATGAGCCAGACACATGCTGGTTCCAAGAAGTAGCAATACTGGTTTCTATCTTCAAAGAATCACAGCAATGATACATAACAGGAAGTCATACTCAATGAATGACATGTTGAATACTCTACAAAAAGGAATATTAATTTTCTCAAATCCATTTCTAACCAAAGTCAAATGAAAACAGAGCATGTTTCAAGCTGGTTACAAATTGCAATAATACTTCTCTCTTCGAAATTAGAGTCACAGGATATGAACCAACAAAAGCAAACGTTTAAAGATGTATTGTTTCATGCCCTATCCAAAAAATGGTTAATTTATGATGTTGAAGGACGTCTCAATTAACAAAACTGCAGCCCGGTGATATGTATGTTGGGGTGAAAAACAAAAAAAAACAAGGAGATTTTTCCATCATAATTCATATTCTAATACACACAAACTCAAGAACAACAATTACCAAAGATTAACTGGTATTATTCTTCTTCTTTCATACCAAAGATTAACTGGTATTATTGTCATGTGTGGCGATATATGCAGCCAACGAGCACAACAATTACCGAAGTTAACATATATTTGGTTAGTTTCTTGACCATATGACAATGGAAACATCATAGATATATGCTATCAAATGAACTAATTCATAATGCACGTTTGTATGCGCATTCATTACTCACCACAGTCCGGTCCTTCTTTGTCTGAAGTAACAATATACTGGTGACCTTTACCCTCCAGCCATTCACGGATGCCCAAGGCCCCCTCTGCACAGCCAAGAAAATTGGGGTTCATGGAAGCATATTCATTCGCCTTGTAAAACACCCCAACAATCTTTTTGCTTCCGGGAGAAGCCTGTTCAATAGCAGATACAGCAAGACAATTAACACACTGAAAGATGTGTCTCACATGCAATCATTCTACTTTTCAAGATGCCATTCACACTCAACTAGCACTTTGAACTGAAGTAAGGCCTTTCTCTCAACCGACAACCAAAAAAGGCAGCAGTTGAAATAAAACCAGTCCAAGATTATGCTTACAAGCCAATCTAAAAAATAAATATAAAAGACTAGAGAAAACAAGAACTTAACATGCACTTTTCATGAGAAATTGTGTTAGAATGAATAGCTTATAGGCAAAGGCATTTTATTACATATAGTCGAGACCAAACACCACTTCTAAGTTCGTGATCTCTAGAAATCTTAAATTGATCATAAAATGCAAACATGATGCTTATTATTAGCAGTACTAAAACTAATACTTAAGTAGCTACGAAATTACTTAGGGACCCAGATTTCTTTATTCAGATTATTCGTAATGAACCAATGACAATATTATGTGTTGAAACTCATCAGAGAAAACGACTGTATCCACGAAAATAACTCAAGCAATAGGTTAATCTTCTGGTAATTCAAAACAAAGGAAACTAAAAGCAAAAAAAGTGCAGTTATCCCTTCCCTTTACTGGCCTTAGTACAGCCACACAAAAATTGCGACGAATTAGAGACTTCATGGAGATGGCATGAAGAGTTTCAATTAGCATCATGATCAATTGCATGTAGAGCTAAAATTAGAAAGCAAAACAACAATCTGAAACCTCTTAGTTTCTTTGCCCCTTATCTCATTTAACACATCAATTACAGTTCATCAGTTCACGCCATCTCATCAACTGCACACAATATGAAATTAAAGCAGACAACCAACAGTAATTCGAGGCTAGATTTTTCTTCTTATTTCCCATTAATCTCAGTCTAAACCTCAACTAACACTTCAGAAAGTAGCGGTGAAGCAGCTATAAACAGGTAATCGGAGACGATCACCAACTCAAACGAATCGCACGAAATCGATCATTCCAGAACTCATTTTCAGTGCATAATTCATGAAATCGGAGCCAGAAACAGCGTAACTCTCACAAACTGAAGCAATTCGCACAAAATCAGTCTAAACTGCAACTAAGAATTCAGAAAGTAGCGGTAAAGCAGCTAGAAACAGATAATCGGAGACGATCACCAACTCAAGCGAATCGCACGAAATCGATCATCTCAGAACTCATTTTCAGCGCATAATTCATGAAATCGGAAGCACAAACAGCGTAACTCTCACAAACTGAAGCAATTCGCACAAAATCAGTCTAAACTGCAACTAAGAGTTCAGAAATTAGCGGAGAAGCAGCTAGAAACAGATAATCGGAGACGTTCATCAACTCAAGCGAATCGCACAGAATCGACCATTCCAGACCTCATTTTCAGTGCATAATTCATGAAATCGGAACCAGAAACAGCATAATTCTCAGACTGAAGTAATTCGCACAAAATCAACCATAACAGAGGTCATTTCATCAACATAGTGCACGAAATCGATCATTTCAGAACTCATTTTCAGTGCATAACTCATGAAATCGGAACCAGAAACAGCGTAATTCTCACAAACTGAAGCCACTCGCACAAAATCAACCATAACAGAGGCCATTTCATCAACACAATACACTAAATCGGAAGCAAAACTCTGAGAAACGGCTTAATTAGGGCTTACATGGAGGCTTCTGGAGACGATCGTCGAGCTCAGATTCCCCGACGACGCAACTGCGCGAATTGCGGAGGTAGCAGCACGCTTCATCGCCATAGCTTTCTCTCTCTAGAATTTCAGAAGAATACCTCTCTCTCTCTCTCTCTCTCTCTCTCTCTCTCTCTCTCTCTCTCTCTCTCTGTAGTACTAGTGAATTGTGATGACTGTGATCTCTATCTTCTCGCCTACACGGGTTTTGCCTTCTTCAACGCTACAGTCTCGCAGTTGGCCACTCTCACTTGCCAAATCGGCAGCTGTGTAATGTGCTTGCTAGTCCATGGTAACATCTGTGCACCTCCGTTGTGGACTGTTCGATGAAGGTCACGGAAGGGGTTGAGTGGATCCGAGGGTTTTAGTCACGGATATGGGGGAGTGCGTTTGGTGTATGTGATGAGAACTTAGGATAAAGTTGGCTCGCAAACGTGGCAAATTTGGATTTGATCTCATCTGTCAGTTACGCAGGACTTTTTCTTCCGCGAGGAAACAGACAAAATAAAAGGGCAAAATTGCACTAGACGTATTCATAGTTTACAAAATTTGTGGATTTAGTATCTAAACTTTGAAATGGTGCGGTAACGGTCTGACACTTTCAAAAGAGTAATGCTAAATGGACATAATTTTGGACATAAACATAGACATAATTTCCAGATGTAGTAAAATCAATCCTTATTATGAAAATACTAAACACTTTGGAAACATTGACACATAATCAAAATCACTAAAAGTATAAATTTTGTCTAAAATTCTGTCCAAAATTATGTCCGTTTAGAATTATTCCTTTCAAAATCATTGCAGACAGTCTCGCGCCTCGTAAATAGAAGGAACAGAGGAGGATTAGAGATCTGATAACCAGTCAGCAAGGAAGGAGAAAAAGCAACAGGTTTGGTTGGGCAGTCAGGAGATATCAGTGTCAGAGGTAGGTCGGGAAGCAACAACAACTAGGCTTCCGAATCTCGGATTCCGCAATTGGAGAAGGACGCGCTAAAGACCCAAATGCAATATTGGCGATGGGTGCTCAGCAGCACTTCTAGGCACAATGAATATCCTAAGTTAGAACTCACAGGGGCTTGGCAACCCCCGTAACGTTATCACTCTTCACGACCTAGTGACGAGACAAAGCCCAACTTAGTTTTCTTAATGAAAACCAAACTCTTTGCAAGGGAGATGTAAACAATTAAACTCAGACGTGGGTATGCAAATGGAAATTTTGTCAATCGTGAGGACATTCGAGGAGGTTTGGCTCTCATGTGGGATAGGGAAGTTAGTTTTTCCCTCATCCACTTTACGAATCACTTCATCAAAGGGAAGATTCGTTCTGAGGATTCCCTGGTGGAGTGGGTGTTTACAGGTTTCTACTGAGACCCAGTTAGGAGTGAGAGGAAGCACTACTGGAAATTACTATCACGATTGAAGCTACAAATCCATCCTTGGCTTGTTGTGTGAGACTTTAATGCGATATCCTCAAATGTCGAAAAAGATGGTGGAAGAGAAGTCACCTGCGAAATATTAAGGACTTTCACAACATTCTAAGGAAACCAGAGCTTAGAGATTTAGGTTACAATTGTGTTTAATACATTTGGACCAACAATCAATTGTACAGTAGAGTAATTCGGGAAAGAATTGACCGATGTGTGGCTACAGGTAATTGGATCGATTTGTTTGGAGTGGCAAGGGTTAACCATCTCGTGGTTGATACTTCGGATTATATACCCATCGAGGTTATTGTGAGTGCCAAAAATATCCAAAGGAAATCAAATAGCCGCCGATTTCATCTAGAGGCCTTGTGGTTTGATAATCCTTCGTGTATCCCGTAGATCACAAGCAGCTGGTGTGGCAAGGAGGGAACAATTACGGAGAAACTTGGAGCAGTGGATGGAAACCTAAAGCAAGGGGAGAGATATGTTTTCAGAAGTGTTCAGACCAACCTGAAGAAGCCACGACAACAACTACAGGTTCTTGGATCCCTTGCGCAAACCTCTAAAAACTAGGAGAAAACTCGATTGGTAAAAAAACATAATTTCTGAGTTGCTTAAGCAATTATGTGGCGTCAACGATCTCGCAAAATGTGGCTCAAGATGAGAGACACAAACACGAAGTTTTTTCATCTAGTAAAATACTTATGGGTATTGAGGAAGAAGGGGGAAGTGGGTTGAGTCACCCGATCAGAGATCAGTTTTTGAAAGCTATTTTACTAATATTTTTCAAGAAGTGAGCCTACTAGCAGATTATGGAACCTTTCATGGGCCCTATTGAGGAGATTTTATCACCATCCAGCAGGGGCAAGTTGGATCAGGCGTTCATTGCCAAAGAAATACTAAAGGCGGTCAAGGCAATGCCCGAGCATAAGGCTCCTGGGCCAGAGAGTTTCCTGGTGATGCTTTACCAGAAGATGTTGCCAGTAATAGGCACGGAAGTCACGTTGACTTGCTTGAAAATTCTAAATGAAGGTGGAAATGTAAGTGAGTTTAACCATACACTTATTGCTCTCATCCCGAAAGTGAAACATGTGCGCACATATTCTTATTTTAGCCCGATATCTTTGTGCTTAACTATTTATAAGATCACCACCAACTGTTTGACGAATCGGCTAAAAGTAATTTTAGAAGAACTAATATCATAAAATTAAAGCGCCTTTGTCCCAGGGAGGCTAATTTCAGACAATATAATCACCGCAACACGAATTGTTACATTCTATGAAAACGAAGAAAGGGAAGAAGGGTTATGTCGCGCTAAAACTCGATATGAGTAAAGCGTAACACAGCGTCAAGTGGGACTTCCTAAGGGCCGTTATGGAGCGAAGAGGTTCTTATATCAGATGGATCTCTACGGTAACATATAGTTTAATTATTAATGGTTGATCGTACCTGAGAGATGACTAAGGCAGCGGTGCCCCTTATCACCATACCTTTTTCTGCTGGTCGTGATACTCCATCCACAGGCCTTACAAAAGCAATGGAAGAAAAATCTATTACATGAGCTACAACTTCTAGGGGATGACCGATGGTAGCCCATCTATTCTTTATCGACGACGGCCTAATATTTACAAAAGCTACTACTAATGAGCTAACTAATTTATTTATTTTATTACATATTTATCAACAGCCATCAGACAAGCTCTTAATTTGCAAAATTCTGCGATGGTATAATCTGACAATGTGAGTGAGGCCATCCGAGCACAACTGAGTTCCTTGTGCGGCATTTCCACAATGGACAGTCACGAAAGCTATTTGGGGTTACCTATAGCATTTTGGCGGAAGAAAAAAGTCATGTTCCGAAAGATAATCGAAAATATCATAAGAAAGCTGAATGGGTGGAAGGATAAGACACTTTCGATAGCAGGTAAAGAATCACTTATTAAAACAGTTATACAATCCATACCTAACTACGCAATGAGTTGTTACTTACTTCCTGTCGGTATCTGCCATGATATTGAGAAGCTTATTATACAGATCTGGTGGGTAGACACCAAATAAAAAAGATATCTTCATCTGATTAACTAGGAAAGACTTAAATAGAAGAAGGAGATTGGAGTTCTGGGTTTTAGGGATTTTCATAGCTTCAATGTTTCACTTTTAGCGAAAAAAGCATGGAGAATTATTGAGAAACCACAGAGCCTTTTAAGTAGGTTGCTTCTGGGAAAATATTTCAAACATGGGTATTTGTGCACTTTAGGCCAAAAGCACAGATTTCCTATGCTTTCAGGAGCATCCTAGCAGGAAGAGAGCTTATGAAAAAGGGACTTGTTTGGAAGGTGGGGAATGGAAATCAAATTTGTTCAACGATAAGTGGATCCCTAGGGGGGAAAGGTATGCTATAATCACTCTTATCCTAGAGTTTGCCAATCTGAAGGTTTCACATTGTTTACGAGAAGGAGCTTGGCATGAAAACCTGGTGCGCACCTACCCTTTGGGAAACTAATATTTAGATATCATTGCCATTCCAATTCAAGATCAATAAGAAAAAGATAGTGCAAAATGGAACTTTTATTAAACTGGTGTTTACACTGCTCGGTTACAAACTTCAGTAGAGAGAAAAATTGGGTATTCCTGAACTCTCAATAGGTGCAAACATGCCCTGGTGCTTACCCAATCTGGAAATTGTGGCATGATGTCCTCCCAGTGGCTACAAAGTTGCGAGGCAGGGGCAATCATGTCCTATATTCTGCACCGGCTGTAAAAAAATCTCCATAAACCAGCAACCAGTTCCTTTTCAGTGTACAATGGCCAAGAAAATATGGGAAGAATTATTTGAATCCGGAAGCTCCTGGTGCGAAGTCCAGATTTGAAAAGTTGGATAGAGGTCATCTTTACAACAGAGTCGAAGGTGTATAAACATAAGCGGGCAACTACAATCTGGTGCATGTGTTGTGTAAGGAATGACTCAAGGTTCAACGGTACACAATACTCAAGAAAGAGAGTTATTTAAAAGGTTAACTTTCACTTATCTAAGTTTGGTCTTCTGCAGTCAATTGAGGCTCAAATCGGAGCTCAGATCGAAGAAGTCAAAGGGATGAAGTGCTTGGAAGCTCCCTCCGAAGGCTGGATAAGGTAAACGCGGATTGAGCCACAAACTTCTACAAGACCATCGCCTGAACATGATGTATAATTCGAGACTCGGGAGGGATGTTTGTAGGCGAACGGTATGAAAAAACACCATACGACCCCTCTGTGCTCCGATTGGAATTAATGGGTATCGAGAGAAGAATCATGATGGCGAAGGAGGCTGTATGCCGAAAAGTGGTGTTGGAAACTGATTCATTGACCAGTGTTGAGTTTCTTGAAAAACGGCGAAGAAGAGGGTCGGTTGAGGTAGATGAAGAAATGGGTTTAATGGCGAACATGTGCATTGCACTATCTGAAGACTTTGATGATATCAAAACCGTACACGTGCCATATTCGTGTAATGAAACGGGATATTATTTGCTATGAGATCCCTGTTCTTTCCACAATTTAGTTTGTATACTCGCCCCCTGATTGGGCCAGCAATGTTCTAGATTCAGACAGGTTTGGCCTCTGGGACCGTTATTTGAAAGCTTTCAATAAAAAAGAAAGTATAATTTTGCCTATAATATTTTTAAAATGTACACTTATCATCTTGCATCTCATGGTTCAAAAGTACAATTTTAAAATTCATGTTTTAATTTTCTTTTGAGGAAACTGTTGTCATTATTACTTATAATACTTCCTATTAAATGGGTGTCTTCTAATTTTTAGTCCCAATTTGTCCCAAAGGGATGTACAATTTCGTAGTCCTCTACAATATTACCTTCTCCACACTGTCTCTTGCTATCACCTTCCCCACTAGATCGTCCCGACTATTGTGTAGGCACTCTGGCGTAGGATTTGCGTTTGTTGTGTGATTGTATGGGTCATTTCGTTTACTAACAATAAAAAGAATTGACATTTCATAAAAAAAAGGGAAAACATGAGGGATTGGATTGAGTTTCCTTAAGAATGAAAGATGAGAGTACTTGTGAAATTGACCGATAATCAATAAGTTATGATCACAGTTTTAATCGAGCAAAGAAGGAGGGAGAAATCAATCGAGAAGACGTATACAAAAGAAAGAAATCACGCCATAGTAGGCAAATTGTGTCACATATACCTAATTTCGTAGCGTTATGCATCAAATACACAATTTTGGCAAACACATTCACGAGAGAGAGAACCTGTGACGAGAGAAAAACTTTAACGATCAGGTTCCGAACGCAAAACAATCAGCCCGTCGGAGGAGACGGCGAAGACGCGATTGTTGCTGATGCTTCTGCTGGACTGAAGAATAATGTGACGCAATTCCGAGCTGAGAGCGCTTGTGTTGTGACAGATAAGAAGAGTCTAGAAGATCGTACACTTATACAGATCAGTAAAATCGTAATAAGATTCGCTTTTTAACCCCTCAAGTTTGACACAATGACACTTTTACCCTTCCAATTTCCGAAATGACCCATTCACCCTTACAGTCTTCCCAACTTCATGCAACTTAGAGCATTTCCAAGGATAATGGCAATTTTTTGTACTTGTGGATCAAATTGGTCGTGGATCAAAATTTAGTCATTCACTTTACCAATTTTTACCCTGACAATGGGGAACGGATCCTCTCCAGCCTTGGAGAGGTCCACCCCATCCAGCCACGTGATCTCCATCGTTCAATTCTACCAATGGTTGAGATAATGACACGTCATTTAATGGCTGGACACACCCAATATGTACTTTACTGTCATCTACTTCATGAGTTCTTTCCCATGTAACATCATTCTCTCTCCTTAACTAAACCCATCCACTTTCTCTCTCACCTCTCCCTCCTCCTTGACCCCAGATTTCTCTTATTCAATCAACAAGGTGATTTGGTATTCTTTCAACGAAGACATAAGTAAAGCATAAACAACACAAAACTGAGATCATTTTTAGATCTGATCACACATCCGAACTGAGGCAGTTTTCATGAAACAAGACTGAGTTCATTTGGACCCATTACAAGTTCTTCATATTCATTCCCATCATAACCATGATACAATTTCAATTTCTGTGATATCATCTCAATTCTAGAAAACGAAACATTGGAAACCCATAATTTTGAGGCCAATGGATTTTGAAAATTGCTGAAACATGTATCCCCAAACTGAATATATAGACGGTTTCACTTTAATTACAAGGATCACAACCCCTTTTTAACTAGTGCTTGAGGTTCTGATGGCCTTTTCTATGATTGATAGAGCGTTTAGAGAAAGAGAGAGTATGCGCAGATTACAAAAGGGTATGAGAGAAGATTGGGTATGAGTTAGATGAGTGACTCACGGGTGATGTGTCTACATCTTATTTCCCCTCTTGATTGAACGATGGACATCAGGTGACTGGATGGGTTGGACCTCTCCAAGGCTGGTGAGATCCGTTCCGAGGACCAAAATTGATCCTCCATCAATATTTTATTAGTTTTTAAATTTTTATCATTGAACATCGTTTAAGTCCATCTCGTGGGTATTGAAGAGACCGTGCAAATATTCTCTAAAATCTCCCTTCTCTCTCAACTGCTCCCTCTCCCCCTAATCTCTTTGTAATCTCTCCCTTCAAAGAAGACAGTTGCAGTTTTGCGCTTCCCGTTAATCGTAGGGGCTCGCCTCTGGCGAGTCCCTGTTCTTCATCTTGTTTTGTCTCTTATTATTCATCTTGTTTTCTCAAATTGTTGTTGTTTAATAATTTATGTATGTTCAATTTCTACCGCGTAAGAGCGGTTTTCTTCCGCCAAAAGGCGATCAATTACTGTCTAAGAGCAGTTCTCTTCCGCCATAGGGCGGCCAACAACCGCTTAGGAGCGGTTATCTTCCGCCATAGGGTGGCCAAAAACCGCTTAGGAGCGGTTATCTTCCGCCATAGGGCGGCCATCTACCACTTGGAGCGGTTATCTTCCGCCAAAGGGCGGCCAACTACCACCTAAAAGCGGTTCTCTTCCGTCAAAGGGCGGCAAACTACCGCCTAAGTGCGGTTATTTTCTACAAAAATGTGGCAACCTACCGCAAAAGTGTGGCGTTATGCGTTACTTGGTCTTGCAGATTTGCAACGAATTTCTTGTGGAAGCCGAATTCTACTATTGTGAAAAGCCCATCATCATTTTCACCCCTCTCGTTACGCTCGGCGTTGAAAATTAAAAGACTCTTCCATAGTCAAGTGGTGGCGAAGTTGGAGCATACACACATTTGGAAGCCGTTTGAAGCGATAGTTAGAAATTTCTTCTTAGAAATTTACATATTATGTAGACTAAATTTCTGTGTAATATGTATGTATTATTTCCGTTCAACCGTTGTAACTGTGCTTGTTTATGATGAATGAGAAAGGTTGAATGCATTTCAAAAAGTCCATCTCGTGGGAAAAAACTGTGCCAATTTTGGCGTTCAGAACAAATCAAGAGCAACAGTCGCAGTGCACCATCAGCGATCGCAATGGAACAACAATCGATGGCAGCGAGACCGACTGTGACTCAGCACTAGCAGTGGATGGTCCACGGCGAGATCTTTCACAAGTACGATCTCTTCATGGGCCTCCCTCCAAATGCACAGTCCCTCATGTAAACCCCTCTCTCTCTCTCTCTCACCCTCCTCAGAATTTAGGGTTTCGGACTAAATTCCCTACTCTATGTCAATGCATTTCATTGCTGATTCGCTCTTGTTTTCGTGAATTCATCACTTTCCTTTGCGAAAAAGGCTGGAGATGCAACGCGATAATCACATTGAGTACCTCACCAGAAGTCTTAAGCAAATTGGACCCTCCTTCGCCATACTGGACGCCAAGTACTCTCTCTCTCAATGCCTGTTATTGTATGTTCTTATTCCAATTAGGCCTACTGTTTCTGAATTTTAAAGAGCCAAAAGCAAATATAATTGCTTCTTTTGGCCCATTCAGTGTAATGTTCGTATCATAGTTGTCAAAATGGCTGGGCGATCTGAAGCCACAGAGTGCCAGACCCTCCCAGCGATAGGGCTGTTCTGTCTACCGTTTTTATGTAATACATGAATCAATGCATAGTGATACGTTTATGTAATGCAAATGTAGGCTCAATGTAGGTTACGTAGGTAGTTCGAGGCAAACTATCTAGTTAATTAGAGACGTCTTGTTAGCTGGAACTTAGTTTGCAATTATTTGGTAACTCGGTAATTTTTAAACCGGAAAAATAAACAATCACCCGTTCATAGGCTTAGTAACTCGGCTACGTTGAATGGGATCGTTAGAGTAGAATTCATCGATAATGCGTGTTTAGGAATAATTAGAACTTGGTAACGCATTTTTAATCTAACCTAGGCATAGGATTTCTTAAATTCTGTATGGAACTAACCAAAGTCATCATAACATGTACACATCTCTAAATTTTTAACTAGTTTGATGTCTTCAACATAGTCCAGCAGTGGGCAAATTAGAAGGAAAATAAAATATAGTCTGTCACTCTATGTTACCCAGTCTCTATAGTGACTTCAATGTGACCTCAAGGCTTCTGGTAAAGTTTTGAAATATCTGTTCGCTACCTACAAACATGACCTCTAATTGAAATTTTGAAGCATACCTGTCTTAACAAATCAGCTGAATTTCTTGCAAAGGTGTAGCCACCAATGGAGTGAAGTTGATCATTTAGTGTTAGATCTTGACCAAAAAATTATGTGAGCCATTTTTTGGGTCATTCATCTTAAACAATGAATGTTGAAGTTTTTCAAGTACTAAAGACACTGACTTTCAGGCGATTGTTCTTCACCTATAATAAAGATCATGTTATACATTTCCCATCAACCTCCTTCATAGAGATCTCATGGGTGAGTAACTTTCCTTGCAGATCATCCAGTTCCAGAATGCTTAAATCCCGAGCTTCTTCAATGGCAGTAGTTTTTGGCTCCCATTTGGCTTTAGGCAAGCTTCTGAGAATCTTTTTGACTTTTTCTTCATTTGATAATACTTTCCCAAAGATTCCAAGTTGTTCACAATATCTGTAAACCTTTTGAACATGTCTTTGATGGACTCATCAGGGTTCATCATAAACAGTTCATAGTGTCTCAAAAGGATATTAATTTTTGTCTGCTTGACTTGGCTAGTTCCTTCGTAGGTAACAGTCAACTTATCCCAGATCTCCTTTGCATTATTGCAGCTGGATATTCTGTTGAACTCATCTGCACTAAGAGCACAATATAATAAGTTCAAAGCTTTGTAATTTTTTGATACATTTTCTAGTTCAGTAACTGAGAGATCTTCATCAGGTTTGACAGTTCTAACACCATCCACAGTAGTATAGAATAGGTTTGGCCCATTCACAATAATAGAACATAGTTCCATGCCCTTATCTATGATGAACATTTTCATCAATGCTTCCAATGCACAAATTTATCACCACAGAATAATGGAGGTCTATTAGATGCGCTTCCCTGTGAGAATCCTCCTTCACCTACAAAACTCATTGTCACAAGATTGTTAGATCTTTAAACTGTGACCCAAAGCTCTAATACCAATTGAAAGTGTGTAATGTAGGTGTAAACAGGTATAATAATACTCTAGAAGGGGGGGGGGGGGGTTGAATAGAGTATGCTAGCTTTTGCCAAAACTCAAGTTTTGAAACTTAAGTAGAACAAGATGTTGATATCTCAAAGCTTTGAAAGATATTTGTGAAGCTTAAAGATATAACATCTGAGTATATAGGCTTCAAAGCTTTGAGACTTGGAAAGCTCCAAAGCTTTGAAACTTCCAATTTAAACTGTAAGTAAATGCAGCAAAAGTAAATAGCAAGAACACAGAGATTTTACAGAGTTCAGTCACAACTGAACCTAGTCTCTGCCTGAGGGATCTAATCCCTCCAGGATTCAAGCACAACTTCTTATTAATCACCCATATTTAGCCCTAGATCTCAAGCCTAATTGAGCTACCTTACAGTTATACAACTTGTGGTTCCCAACCTATCTAGTTACATGCTACAACATGTTGAAACAATAAGAACCCATTGTTGTTCACTTGAATAACCAAACTAATAAGTTTAGTGAGGTTTTAGAAAAGAATAAATGATACAATTAAGTACAGAGAGAAGAACTCAAAAATAATAAGCTGTTTAAAGCCTGGAAGATTTCTTCTAGATTTGAATGATCTTCAGCCTGCTTGAATTTGAATCTCCGAATGATTTGAAGAGTTGTATGTAATTGATCTTCCCAGATGATAGCCCTCTTAAAAATTACGACCTCGGTGTCTCTAATAAGTCTCTGCAATTCAAACTAAGTAGCCGTTTTCAGTCTGCAACTAACTTGAGAGATTTGAAGAACATAATTCCTAAAATATCTCCTATCTGATAAGCTCCTGTTAACAGCTCAATTTGAATACATTGCTGATCTGTTTATGGACGTTGGAGAGTCCAACAAACCTGCAAACACTTGGAAAACAAGATCAAACAAATAACAGTACAATCTAGCAAAGAGATCTGCTTGAAACAACAGCAAACCAATGTAGAGACAATCATGCTAGACTCGTCTGCTGATAGTTATGAGTTAACAAGTATATTCAATCTCATGAATATATTAAATAACCAATATATAGTCCACAATAATAGACAATAATAAGCATGTAACAACATCCGAGTAACACTGAATTCATCTGCACACAGAAAGATGGTTAGTAGAACTTAGCAGTAAAGAGTGACTAGAAAATCTCAAAGCTTTGAAGCTTTGCCTTCTAACTTCACCAGAATGTATATTGGATTTTCAATCCTGCAGTGATCATATTAGAACATAGATTACTGAATATAATTATATACATAAATCAATCATTATCAAAACATAACCAAAAACTTGCACAAAATAGTTAGATACTACAGCATATAGGAACATCTACAGTAACTCAAAGCATTGAAGCTTTGGTACTTAGCAATTTCTTATGCTTGTGTTTCTGGCTTTCATCATCAAGGAGCTAAACTCTCTGCCCGTATTTTCATATCATAATATCCATGAGCTTCAGACTTATCAGTTTCAATTTAGTAGGTTCTTCATTTTCAGTGAAAAATTAGGGTGTTTGGATGAGATAGATTATTGAATTATGAGATTGTAGAATATTGGAGCTGTGGGAGTATATGTAATTTTGGCTAAGCAACATAAAAGTCATTGGCTGGTGGTAGGAGACTTGAATAAGTTAGCCCTGCAATTGGTGAGAATAGGGTCGATTGGACCTACTGTGACCGTTAGTCGATTGGACCTACAATTTTTGGGTAATTTACATTTTGTACCCTCATGTTTATGTAAATAGGCACTCCCTACCCCTACTATTTATCAATTGACAGGGAACATCCCTGTTTTGGATGGTTTGTTACGACCATGGACTGAAAATGCGAAAGTAATAATTTGCCCGTATACCTGTACTCAATATTTATAGGGCAATTCACACAAAGCACCCTCGGGTTATGGTAAATAGACATTGGGTACCCCTACTGTTTGCCAATCGGCAGAGGACACCCTTAATTTAGACAGACTTCAATGACAAATGGGTAAGTACTATTTTACATTCAATCTTTATATAATGTTTAATCTGCAAGTTACATAAAGTCTAAAAAGACCAATCTGCCCAAGGTTATTGGTTCATTTAAGACTTCAATTGTGACAGCCCCGTATTCCCGCCGGGGAGGAAATACGAGAACGCCACTCCGCACCCGGGATTAAGCCCGGATGCTAGGAACAATGGTAACTGAAACAAACACCAACATAATTATATATTACAACTCACAAATTGTCTTAACACAATATTCAACATACTATTACACAAGGTGAGATTAACTAAGAGTTCGCCTTATTTAAATTACTACTAGACATCACATGATATGATGACTCCCTTATGCCGAGCTCCCTTCTCCTAGACCTGCGGGGGAATAAAACAAAGACCGCAATTTTTTCAAAGTCAGCGAGAAATGCTGAATAAGCAAACACCCAAACGTGTAAACAGATTATGAGGCATACTTTCATGTTGAAAAAATAACGAGGGATAGATATCCACTTTAATAAAGTAACTTAGCATGACCTCGCGTAATGAAGAAACATAATAAGGCTTCTTGCTCAAAATGTGAGTCTTTCAACTTTCATTTGATCTCAATACGGGGGATATATTCCCCAAACTTTCCTTGTTTTAATTATAAACATCATTTTTCTCAAAAACTCATTAAATCATCTTGGTTATACGGGGATAATCTATCATTTTCTTTCCTTTCCTTTCACTAGCAACCATGACCATAAGTGTCGACACCCCCTAAAGACTCCTCGCGGCCAGAAGGGTAAGTACATGGAGCGACTCGGCAAGTTGCGACCGAGTTAAATGTATAAGTAACCAAATACTCTTCACCCGCACAACTATTTCCACTTTACGTTATTACGTATTATTACTTTTCATGTAAGAGTTTCAAAAAGCATTTATCGACAAGTAAAGCAAGCTTTCAAGTAAGACACATAAAGACTATATTCATTTTGAGACTAGATATTACGAAATCACAATTTCGACACGAATGAAGATAAGGCTCTAGGCCTGGCATATTTACTTACCTCCCGTAGCAACAGCAAATATCACGAAATAGCTCTTACAGGTAGACGTAGCCTTCGTCTACGAACTCGTCGCCTACAAATTATAATCCCTAATCAAATCTAAAATTCAACTATCATGTAAAATGCAAGTAATGCGATGTGTGTTCTAAATATTAGTTATCTTCTTATTTTAAACTTTCGTGCCAACCAAACTCCCTATTTATTTATGTAGAATAAGTACTCTTTTAATTTTTATTTTTCATTTAGCAAACTAAGTAACTTATAAGAGATTTATTAAATAAACTCGTATTTAATTAAACACATAATTAGGCATAAGCCTCCCTTTCAAATTGTAAATTTTATTATTATTTCACAAAATAATTTGGTTAACTTTAATACAATAATAGCATATAAATTTCAAGACAAAGTAAATTCTTAGCTTTTATCCAATGCTTAGAAAATAATTAGAACACCTATTTTTCCGTACAATATATATATATATATATATATATTTAATTAATAAAATCTCCCATGAAATGCTTTATAGTTATTTAGTTGTGGTAAATTTTATAAGTTATAAAGATATTACGTTTTCCTTATATTCCTTAGGTAGTTATATATTTTTATTTATTTAAATCAACAAATTTTATTAATTAGGAGCTAAAAGTCTCATCATTTAAAAATATATATTTATGTTTAGTTCACAACCTTGCAAGTAAAAGATTACAAAAATGATAAAGTTTACACAAATATTATTTTCTTGAACTTTTATACAATGTTATATATTTTTATATATATGAGAAACTATAAATAATCACTTTAAGTTTATTTAAGAAATTATTAGGTTTATTTATAAAAATCAGATTATATAAACTATAACAAGATCCTCAAGTTTTATAAATATAACACTTGCTTCCCCACTACTATCATAACTAGTTTTCTGACTTCACACTTAATACCCAAAACTTTCTGTTAAATGACAAAATCACCCCCTTTAGACATTCACGTTCATCTTCTTCATCTTCTCCAAAACCCAACCACAAATCTCATCAAATAATCACTCCCATTCAGTTTTGATGTTATAAAACTCAGATTCAAGTCTAATTAACTGGATTCAAACCAAAAATCAACTAATTTGGTTACCGAATGGAGGAGTAATCCGTTGCCGAAGTTTCGTCGGAACTTCGCCGGAGAAGATGGTGTTCCGGTGGTGGGGGTGGCTGTTGCTGGTCTTCTGGAGTGTGCTCGGACCCCTAGGAGGGTGGAGGAGAGCCGAGGGACGGAGGGGAGAGAGAGAGACCGGCGGCTGGGGTCTCCCATCGGGTCGGGCCTTCGGGTCCGATCGGCGGTGGCCTTTGGCCGCCGCTGCTCCTGTTGCTCTGGATTTTCTCTGGTTCCAGCGAACAGAGAGGAAGTGAGAGGGATCGAAGGGAGAAAGAGAGAGAGGAACAGGTGGCCTTTGGCCGCCGCTGCTCCTGTTGCTCTGGTTTTTCTCTGGTTCCAGCGAACAGAGAGGAAGTGAGAGGGATCGAAGGGAGAAAGAGAGAGAGGAACAGAGGGGTGGTTGTGCAGGGGGTTCCGGTGGAGATGGCGGCTGTGATGGAGGTAATGTCGATGGTGATGATGGTGGTGGTGTTGGTGTTATTTCTGCTGGGTTTTGCAGGGAAGAGGGAGAGAGATTGAGAGGGAGGTGGGTGCATAAAGTTAATGAGCTGTGGTGGTGATGGAGGCCGGAAGTGGCGGTGGTGATGGCAACGGTGTTGGTGGTGAGGTCGGGGTGATGATGGTGGTGTGGGTGTGGGCTGCTTCTGCTGAGTTTAGGAGAGAGAGAGACAGAGGTGGGAGAGGGGTGGAGGCAGAGAGTTGTGGAGGGAGTTAGGAGGGCAGGCTGGTGATGGTGGTGGTGCCGTAGGTGGCCATGGTGGTGGTGTTGTGGAGGGTGTTTGTGGGTGGTGGAGATGGAGGTGATGTGGGGGTGGTGTCGGCAGTGGTAGTGATGGTGGTGGGTGATGTTGTTTACCGAGAGGGAGAGGGAGAAGGTTGGAGAGTGAGGGAAGTGGGTGTTGTTGGTGATAGTGATGGTGATGGGGATTGTGGTGGTGGTGTTAGGCCAAGGGGAAGAATAAGAAGAAGGTGGTGATGAAGGAGAAGAATGAAGTGTGGATGGTGAAAATGAGAAGGAGGAGGGTTCTATTTATAGAGAAATTTGGAGAGGAGGGTGATTAAAATATTGAGGGAGAAGATGAATTGTAAGAGGAGGTAGGAAGAGGAAGGGGATAGAGGTGTAAGAGAAGGATGGTGATGGAGGGGGGAGGAAGGAGATGATGAATTTAATATGAGAGTAGGAGGAGGAAGGGTATGTATTAAATTGCTAGAAGTGGGGAGGAGGATTTTGGTGAGTGTATGTGTGTGTGTGTACGGGTGAAGAAAAAGAAACAAGAAGGAGGAGGTTGAGAAAAAGGTGGGAGGAGGGATGGTGATGTGTGAGGGAGGAGGAGAAATTTTTAGATACTCCAAGAGCACCACGTAAGCACGACACTTGGTGCTCCACACCATTTAT
This sequence comes from Linanthus parryae, assembly GCA_023055425.1. Classification (NCBI taxonomy): domain Eukaryota; kingdom Viridiplantae; phylum Streptophyta; class Magnoliopsida; order Ericales; family Polemoniaceae; genus Linanthus; species Linanthus parryae. Next base: position 1,397,160 of record JALGPY010000012.1, read on the forward strand.
TAACTGACACATGTCCAACTAGGGTTAACCACTACCCCTATAGGTTATAGAAAAAAACAGACTCCTACTTGGCTATTTTCTCTCTCCCACTCACCCCACTTTTATTACATATGTTGAAATGTGAGTGGAATGGAGCACCACGTGGATTTTCTCTATGAGCACCTAGAGAGAGAGAGAGAGAGAGAAAGGAGAGAAAAATATGGGAGAGGTTATGAAATCAAAATATGGGAGAGGTTGGGAGAAAAATAATAGTAATAATAAAAATAATAATAATAATAATAATAATAATTTTTAATTAAAAATACGGGTTATACGGTATACATCACCGGGTTATACGGATATACGGGTCGGGTTATGTAAAATACGGGTTAAAGATAATTATACTATACGTATATACATACAAATATTCTTCTAAAATACAACTAACTCCCCAACTTTTAATTAAATTCAATATTAACTCTTCTAAACTACTGTCACCTCCCCTAAACTTCATTTCAACTAATTTATTACTTCTCAAAACTACAAATATAACCCCATTCTTTAATTTAGTTGATTTGCAACTTCTTAAAACTACAATTAAGGCCCCTCACTTAGTTTGATTAATATATATAACTTCTTTAAAATACAACTACCTCCCTATTCTTTAAATTATCAACTTTGTATTCTTGGAAACTATAAATATAACCCTCTAAATAATATCCAACTACTTTATAACTTTCTCAAAACTACAATTACAACCCTTTTCTTTGATTTAATTCATTCATAACTTCTATAAATCACAATTATACTCCCAAACTTTATGTAAAATTATCAAATTAGCTTCTTGTATAAAATTGAGGTATTACATCATTCCCCCCTTAAACTGAGCTTCGTCCTCGAAGCTTAAATCCATACTTGGCGGGAGTGAAATCCTTTTATGTTTAACTAGCATATAAGATATAATGGAGTATGATATGCAAATCTAATATGGCATGCAATCGTGTTACTACTTTTGTGATGTAATGTGTGAATACTTAGTGTGATGACATGTCGGGTTATGGTCTGAAAATTCAAAGGGTTACATCAATAATGTTATTGTGAGCAATTTTTTAGTGCTCCAAAAGAGTACCACGTGGTGCTCTACAAGTCGCATTTTCATTGGTTGTAGAGCACCACGTAGTGCTTTAATGGAGCACTAAAAAAATTCTCTGTTATTTCCACCGAAAAATTCCCTTCGTGACTCTCAGGCGACGATGGATGAAAAAGATGGAGGTTTAATCAATCTACGCAAATTTTAGAAAGCACTCAGCTCAGATGAAAAAAATATCACATTTGTGTAAACTTCATCTCAGCATGTTTAAATAACCGAGTCAACCAATAGATACGCAAAAACAAAACCCCTTTTTAGGTCGGTTCTTGACGGTACGTAATTCAGTTGATAGAAAAACAGTGAAAGAGAAAGACGGCAAAAAAAGTCATTTTAGTTGATTCTTTTTTGTAATTTATTTAATATGTTGCTAAATAGTAAATCTCTAAGCTTGCTTCCTATCATGCCTGATGATTATCTTTATAGTTACCCGGTTAAGGCGCAACGTTGGATAATATCAAAGCATGATATTCCACAACTAGAGTATCTAGTGACTTCAAGTCTAAGAATTACAATATTATTAGCACTACGAGAAGCGATAGTGACTTTGACATAATCTAATGTATCATTCTCGTCGTGGGTCAATCCAGTATGACATTACTCCTAATGCATACCCATGTGTTAGACTTGATATCACCATATCAATCTACACACATACTAGTCTATATTTGACCGTCCTATTAACCAATATAATGGACCAGAGATATTTAAGATAAACAACACATTGTATCTAAGGACTTCATTATATTAAATATCACAATAATTAATAAATGGTTCTAGAAAAAATATCGTTCATACTAAATATAGAATGCCTCTAGGGCACTGTTAAGTACTTAGAACTGCATGTTTTAGTAGGTTATTGAACACTCGATAACTTGCTTTTATGTGTAATTTATGTATTATATACCTATTTCTAGACTTATGCTCTTTCTAGTAGTTTTGGTGGTTTTCTCTCACTTTGTAGATAAAGATGTGCTTTGGAATGAAAGAGGCTAGCTAGTGGGAGCTTAAACGATGATCTAACAAGATTTGGAGGGCAAATATGACATGAAGAAAGGGCTTGGAGGACTTAATTGGAAGACTATTTGAAGATAGATGTAACACCCCCAAATGGCCCAAGCCGGAGACCCGGGGATGTCACTCCGTACCCGAGAGGAGCCCGGATACAAGGAGATTTTATAACATGGTTCGCAAGCACAAACATCCACAATATTAAATTAAATCCAATTAAAACAATGTATTATCATAAACCTTCGTCCTAGCCACAAACCGACAAAAACAACTATAGTGTTTAAACTACTAAAGAGTTCAATTTCAAATGAAATACTACTACTAATGTTCCATGTGAAGCGCGCCCCCTTCTATGCCCGATAACCTTCTTCTAAACCTGTGGTGCGGAATCAAAAAGAAACACCACAGTACAAAATCAGCATTGAAATACTGGTAAGCAAACATCCAAACATGTAAAACGATGATGGATAGTTATAAAACAAAGACTCATTTGTAAGTAAGAGTTTTTCGCAAACACAGCGGTAATAAAGTTGACTCTTGCATTAAAACATAAGAGTTCCCAATTCCATAGTATATTTCCAAATCAAATTCCATAATATGTTTCCAAACAAATTTCCATAATATATTTCCAAACCAATTTCCATAATCATTAAGAAAAATCCAAATCCAGTGTTAACTTCATTCCGTTAACAAAACCAAACAAATCCATTACTTTGTTGTGACGGGGAAAAACCAAATAACCACAGCGTGCATGACCTTAAGTGTCGACACCCCCCTAAGACTACGCCGGTCAGAGGAGTGAGTACATGTTACTATCCGGGGACTTGCAACCGGATTAAAAAGAGACGGGACCGCAACCAACACCGCCCAAAGAGAATAATAGAGTCCCGCACAACATCTTCCACTTTACGTTATAGTTCATTCATTATCATGGTGATGTTTTCATCAAAAACATTTAACAAGTAGAAATCGAATATTCCAAGTCATGTATCATGTAAACACATTTTGAGACGTAACAAATCAAATATTCGTTTGACACGAAAGAGATAAGCACACTAGGCTTGGCACATTTACTTACCTCAAAGCAAATTCCAACAATAGCAATCAATCAACGTACTCTACGTACTCGTCGTCAACGAACTCGTTACCTACACATAACAATGTGCTAATCAAACCAATATTCTAGCAATATACTTGCTATACTAATTACATGCATATGATAGTCCATGGTTTAGGGTTCTAACACTTCCCCAACATCTCAATAAATCATGCTCCAAAATAAGCCCAAAGCTTTGCTTCAAAATCCCCTAACCTAAAGCATACATAATCTATCATAACTCCACCAAATCTATTACTCCAGTTTCCCAAACAGATCATGATCTAAAAACAGTTCCATTGGATTCAAAACGTTCGAAATAATAAGTTTAGCCTCAAACGGATCTTAATTTCGATTCCTGAATCAAAAGTTACACTAGTTTCAAGTTTCCAACTTCACTCAAAATATCAATACGGGAATTGTCAATCTTCATGAAACTTTTCCCCCCAAGCATCTAGTTCATCCTATAATCATACTAAACCTAATATAACATGATTCCCACATTCAAATCAGATTGTTATCCACCTAATATGATCATTCAAACTCCCAAATCATTTAATCAAACTTCTCTTTCAAACTAGGGTTTCTTCCCAACACCCAAGAACATGATAAACCCTAAAACTTGATAATCAATCCTACGAATCCATGAACAATGATCCTAACAATAACAAACTGAAATTTAAAGATTGCATGCAACATACATGAATCATGAACAAGTGATCACAAGATCAAGAGATCAACAAAAGAAAAGAGAAGAAGAAACAAAACAACCCAACCCCGCTCAAACCCGCCGCCCATGGAGGCGGACGGAGAGAGAGGCGGACGGGTATAGAGAGAAAGAAAGAGAGAAAGAAAGAAAAGAAAGAAGAAAAGAGAAAAAGAGAGAGAGAAGAATTTACCTCAACGGAAAAGAGAGAGAGAGCGGCGGCGGTGGGGGTGGCTGCCGTCGGTCACGAGAGAGAGAGAGAGAGTGAGAGAGGGACGGGTGAGAGTGAGGGAGACGTGAGAGAGATTTAGGAAAAATAGGAGAGTGATGGTTTTTATGAGAGTTAGAATTAAAATTAACTTCATAAGTAGGAAACCCTCTTGGATTAGGAAACTTTTATGTAGGAAGAAATTTAGGTCAAAAGACACTTATTTCCCCTTAGTTTTGCCAAAAGACAAACACCTCCCCCAAACTCAAGTAAAAGACACTAAAACCTTTGATTAAAGTCACAAAGTTCCCCCCAAAATCTCAAAGCATTATAATTAACTCTCTATAATTACTTTAACTTCCCAACACTTATAATAATATCACAAAATACCCGTAGTCACAAAACGGGGTATTTCATCCTTCCCTCCTTAAAGAGAACTTCGTCCTCGAAGTTTAAACAAAAACCTCCCTCCTAAATGAGAAACTGTCCTTGAAGTTTAAACTAAACTTTTAACCACAATAAGGTATACACCTCCCCTCAATAGTATGACTACTAAATGCAACCTAAGGTCATGAATGATATGCAATATACTATAAGTAGTACTGTATTAAAAATCGAAGGATTACATCCTCTCCCCCTTAGAGGAGTGACGTCCTCGTAACTCAAGGTACCTCGTCAAACAAGTGAGGGTACTTCTTCCTCATATCATCTTCCGCTTCCCAAGTTGCCTCTTCAGTGAGGTGGTTAGTCCATAAGACTTTTACAATCTTGACACTCTTGTTACGGGTGTTCCTTGTCTTGGTATCCAGAATCTTAACAGGATGTTCTTCATAACTCAAAGACGGGTCCAGTTCTACTGGTTCGGGATCTAGTACATGAGATGCATCAGGCACATACTTCTTCAATTGCGATACGTGAAATACGTTATGAACACGACCTAAATTCGATGGTAAATCCAATCGATAAGCCACTTCTCCAATCTTTTCTATAACATCATATGGTCCTATGAATTTCGGGCTCAACTTCCCTTTCTGATTGAACCTCATGACTCCCTTAGTCGGTGATACTTTAAGAAATGCTTTTTCTCCAACTTGAAATTCCAACGGTCTTCTTTTCTGATCCGCGTAAGATTTCTGCCTATCCTGCACTGCCTTCATTCGCTGCTGTATAAGTCTCACTTGATCTGTCATCTCTTCAATAAGTTGTGGACCAATTACTATCGTCTCACTTATGTCTTTCCAACACAACGGTGTTCTACACTTCCTTCCATACAACGCTTCATGTGGTGCCATTCCAATACTGGCATGATAACTGTTATTGTAGGAGAATTCTATCAAAGGTAATCTATCAACCCATGAACCTTGAAAATCCATAACACACGATCTTAGCATGTCTTCCAACGTTTGAATTGTTCTCTCGGTTTGTCCATCTGTAGCCGGGTGAAATGCCGTGCTAAACTTCAACTGAGTTCCTAGTGCCTCCTGAAGTGCTTTCCAGAAGTGAGAAAGAAAATTGGGATCTCTGTCGGAAACTATAGAGCTTGGTACTCCATGATACCTTACAATGTTCTTCATATACGCATCAGCTCTTTGTTCCATATTCCATGTGTCTTTCATCGGGATAAACCTTGCTGTCTTGGTCAGTCTGTCAACTACGACCCAAATCTGATTCAGTCCATTCTTTGATGTCGGTAACGCAGTTACGAAATCCATCGAAATAGAATCCCTCTTCCAAACTGGGACATCTAACGGTTGTACTAAGCCTCCCATTCTTTTATGTTCAAACTTCACCTTTTGACAAGTTAGACATTTTGCCACAAATTCTGCTACTTCTTTCTTCATGTTAGGCCACCAAAACATCTTCTTCATGTCCTTATAAAGTTTGTCACCTCCTGGATGTACTGAGTAGGGTGTGTTGTGCGCTTCTCGCATCAACTTCTCCTTAGTTTCCGTACACTTATGTGGTACACACCATCTTCCCTTGTAACGGATACTTCCATCTTCATGGATCTTGAAATCTTTTGCTTGGCCTTCTGTAATCTTCTTCTTTATCCTTTCCAGCTTCACATCTCCTGGCTGGTTACTCCTTATTTCTTCTAAGACATCTGGCACAACTGTCATATTCCCAAGGATATTCTTTACTCCTCCTTGTTTCACTACTTCAATTCCAAGTTTTCGGAACTCTCGGCATAGCCGATCTGGCAAAACTAGCATAGTATCCAAAGTATGGCTCGACTTTCGGCTTAATGCATCAGCTACTACGTTTGCCTTCCCTTCATGGTATTGGATACGCAAATCATAATCCTTTATGACTTCTAACCAACGTCTTTGCCTGTTATTTAGTTCTTTCTGCGTGAAGATGTACTTTAAACTGCTATGATCCGTATACAATCTACAAACAGATCCATACAAGTGATGTCTCCATATCTTCAATGCAAAAACTATAGCTGCAAGTTCTAAGTCATGCGTAGCATAGTTCTCTTCATGAGTTTTCAATTGTCTTGAAGCATAAGCAATAACTCTTCTTTCTTGCATAAGCACGCATCCTAAACCCTTCTTCGATGCATCACTGTAAACATCAAACTCGCCATAATCATTGGGTAAAGCTAAGACAGGTGCGGTCGTTAACTTTTCCTTCAATGTCTGGAATGCTTCTTCACAATCTTCGCTCCACTTATACCTTACCGTCTTCTTGGTTAGTGTAGTAAGCGGTCTAGCGATCTTCGAGAAATCTTTCACGAAACGCCTGTAATATCCTGCTAATCCGAGAAAACTTCTTACTTCAGACACATTCTTTGGAGTAGGCCAATCTTTCACGGCTGAAATCTTTCCTGGATCCACGGATATTCCTTCCTTGGAAATTATGTGACCCAAAAATGGAACATGTTTTAGCCAAAATTCACACTTCGAGAGTTTAGCATATAACTTCTCATGTCTCAAAGTTTCTAACACTTCTTTGAGATGTTCTTCGTGTTCTTCCTCGCTCTTTGAATAAACAAGGATGTCATCAATAAAGACGACCACGAAGCGATCTAGAAACGTTCTCATAACACGATTCATTAGATCCATAAATACTGCTGGAGCATTGGTTAGACCAAAAGGCATAACGGTAAACTCGTAGTGTCCATACCTCGTTCTAAAGGCTGTCTTCGGTATGTCCTTCTCGGCTACTCGAAGCTGGTGATACCCTGATCTCAAGTCTATCTTTGAGAAAACACTCGCCCCTTGTAACTGATCAAACAAATCGTCAATTCGGGGTAAAGGGTATTTGTTCTTGATTGTTGCGCTATTCAACTCCCTATAGTCAATGCACAACGTCAAGCTTCCGTCTTTCTTCTTCACAAACAGTACCGGTGCACCCCACGGGGAAACACTCGGCCTTATATAACCCTTTTGGAGTAACTCTTGCAGCTGATCCTTAAGTTCTTTCAACTCTACTGGTGCCATTCTGTACGGTGCCTTTGAAATTGGAGATGTTCCAGGTGCTAAATCCATAGTGAATTCAATCTCCCTTCTAGGTGGCATTCCTGGAATTTCGTCCGGGAACACATCGGGAAAATCTCTAACTATTGGTATTTCTTCTAGCACATTCTCCTTCTTAGATATGTCTTGAATATAACACAAATAAGCACTATTCCCCTTCTTCACTTGGTTGACTATGGTCAAGGCTGACACTAGACGGATACATGGTTCTTTTGTGATACCACGGTAAGAAACTCTTTCTCCTTTTGGACCTTTAAGCCTTATCTTCTGATCGTGCCAGTCTATCACTGCTCGATATTTTCCCAGCCAATCCATTCCCAATATAACATCTATTCCTCCAAGATCAAACTGTATCAGGTTCGCTGGTAGGGTACTAGCCGAAATCTTAACTTCTACTCCTTCAAAAATGGCGTCACATACTTTTACATGACCGGTTGGGGTAGCTACGGGGATGGATATTCTAGACGGCTTATTAAGACTCAATTTTTCCACAAACGATGATGAAATAAACGAATACGAAGCTCTGGAATCAAATAGAGTAAAAGCTGGTTGATCATGAACAAGAAATGTACCAGTGACTACTCCGTTTGCTGCTTCCGCTTCAGTCCTGCTCATGAAAGCGATCCTTGCAATATTCCCATTCTGTGCGGTAGTTCCTGCCGTACCAGTCCCATTGTTGTTGGCGTTAGCTGGAGTGTTGTTGTTCCTATTCCCGTTCTGAACTCCATTGTTCCTTCCATTGCTTTGGCTGTTCACTTGTTGTCTACCATAATTGTTGCCTCCATTATTGTTGTTGTAGTTCCCATAGTTCCGGTTTCCGCCCTGATTGTTGTTGTTGAACTGTCGGTTTCCTTGGTAATTGCCTCCTTGGTTCCCTAGTTGGTTTCCATTTGGTTTTACTCGACACTCAAACGAACGATGACCCTTCTTGCCACAGTGGTAGCAAGTGACAAGGTTTCCTTGACAGTCCTTTCCTGGATGATTCTGCTGACACTTCTTGCAGTTATAACGGCGAAATTGCTCATCTCCATTATTCTGCTTGTTACCACGATACTGTCCTTGGTTACTTCCTCCGTGGTTAGGCTTAAACCTCTTGTCCTGACTACCTTGGTTAGTCCTACCCTGATTGTTTCCATAGCCCACGGCGTTCTCAACCTTGCGTTTCCCACGCTTCTCATCTTGTGCCTCTTGAATACGCCAAACGGCTGCAGCTCTATCATAAGCTTCCTGTAGAGTATCGTACGTCCTGCACATCAAGTCTTTCTGCAGATGAAGTTCGAGACCAGACATGAACTTCCTGACTTTAGTCGCTTCATCAGGCATCAACTGACCTGCGAATCGGGATAATTCCATGAATTTCTTGAAGTACTCGGTCACGGAACCGTTCCCTTGTGTCAGATTCACGAAGTCTAAGTACTTTTGATCCTGGACATGGTCCGGATAAAAGCGAGTGCGAAGTGCGGTTTGAAGAGCCTCCCAATTGAAATTGGGTTGCGCCAAAAAGTTCTGACGCGTACTCCTCCACCATGTATTAGCTTCGTTCTTCAAGTAAAATGCCGCACAAACCACCTTGCGGTCTTCGGGGCACTCAACTAGCTCAAGGATCTTATCCATCTCGTCGATCCAATTCTCGAGCTCAACAGGGTCCTCATTGCCTATGAAGTTCCCTGGCTTCATATCTGCCACTTTCTTGGCCCAATTAGCGTTATTCTGTTCTCCCTGGTTTGCGTTCTCCGCCATCTGAGCAAATTGCGCGAAGAACTGCTCCATGTTGTTGTTGTTGTTGTTGTTTGGTGCGGCCATTGGTACTTGGCGATTTCTCCTGGTGTAGTATTGATGTGGTCTATCAGTCATAATCCCTACACTATAGCCTATTGTATTCCTTATAAATTACCAAGAAGTACAAACAATCACGCATATACGGCATGTAGTGCACAATTCAACAAGTAATGTCACACATTGACCATCATTTAACTCAATTACTCATGTATTTCCACATAGACTGATCACGTCTCAACTTTTCATCTACTTCCAAAATTGGAAAAAGGATCAATCGATCAAGAAAAAATTGCTAATTTTGGTGTGCAACACCCTCTCTGAGTCTACTTTCATAATCAAGAAGAATCAATTCAAAATCAATTGTGGAACTCAAAATATAAAGGAAATACCACAGCTGCTGTCACAGCCCACCAGAACAGAAACTTCGACTTTGAAAAGCCTTAACCTGACTTTAAAATTCTCAAAATGAGTTAGGCTTTCTCCCAGAGTTAGAAAAACGTGTCTAATAGTCGCCATAAAAATTTGAGGTCAAAACAAGATCTGGAAGATAGGTAACAATTGAAAATTCTACAGCTAGTCACTTTGCAATTCTGCTACTGAACCGTCAACTTTGGAAATTCGTAGCTAATTCTACAGAACTCATATGGGGTTGAAATTTTTATGGAAGATACCTGGGTATGTCTACTTTCTGGGAAAAAAATTCAGGGAAAAATAACTCCAAAATTAAATACGTCTGCTACAACAAAAACTCACTGCTGCGCAGATTCAACAGCACCGAAAATCAAAGCTTTTGCGTTCTAACTCCATGAACACTTTCTAAGCCCTCAATCAATGATAACAAGCATAACACAACCTTAATTCATCCAATCATACTCCAAAATTTAGAAAGCTAAATTTATAAAACTTCCCCAAATCGGGTCTTCAAAACATAAACATTCTTCATCCCCAAGGCAAAACACTAAAAATTTTACTCTAGCCCAAAAGTGACTATTCAAGAATCGTTCTAAAACTTCAAATGTTGCTTGGCTATGGAGCCTTATTCAAACCGATAAATAAAACTTAAAGCATCTAGTCTAAGAAATCTAAAGAACTTTAACAAGCTTAACCGTCGTCCTCATCGCTTTCGTCCATCTCTTCCTCTTCATCGAAATCATACTCGTGCTCTTCATCTTCACTAGGGTCTTCTTCACTTTCTTCATATTCCATGGGATCTTCTTCAATCTCGGGGTATTCATCGACATCTTCCATTGGATCTTCTTCAACTTCCTCATCGTCACTAGAGTCTATAATAATCACCTCTTTTTCATCACTAGAGCTTATGTAGATTACGTCTTCTTCATCACTGGACTCTATCTCAATAACTGTATAACTTTGCCACTTAAGGTAAGTCTCCATCAATAGCTTGCATATAAAATCTGCACTTACCGTCCATTCACCTTGGCAACGATAATCCCTATCATTCAAACGATTCATCCTGCCCATGATGTTGCTATACTTTGTAATAATTTCCCCAAACATGGGTTTCATAGGTAATGCCTTCACCATACAGTAAGCCTGAAAAGCTGGATTTCTATACCGAGGAAAATCTAAGGCTTGGAATCTATCTTCACAATATTGAACCACACGGTCACGAAAATCTGGAAAATCTTCACCTTCGACCCAACGTGTCACAACAGGATGCTTCTCTACTGGCAACACACGCTTCCTTGCTGTATGCTTAGTTCTAGCCATCTACAAGAGGAAACAACTTAATAAATCTCTAATTTAAAGGCATAGACTGTAATCCAAATAACTACTCTTCGCAATAAATAACCATTCCCAAGACTCCAAATTGATGGTTCAAGACTCTTGAAGAAATTTCCCAACGAAGTCTCTTAAAGTAGGCTTAAACTTAGAATCCAATTGGAATACTTCAAAGTTCGATTGGATGGATGGGAGCACTTGCTTTCTATCCTATTTTCTAAACACCTACACATAACAATCCTATCCATACTACCCAAATTCCCACAGCTTGTCGAATTTTAAGTTATTTATCCTATATTCATTTTAGTTACCGTAATAAGTTTCAAATTACTTTTTAGAAAGCCGGCTCTGATACCACCTGTAACACCCCCAAATGGCCCAAGCCGGAGACCCGGGGATGTCACTCCGTACCCGAGAGGAGCCCCGATACAAGGAGATTTTATAACATGGTTCGCAAGCACAAACATCCACAATATTAAATTAAATCCAATTAAAACAATGTATTATCATAAACCTTCGTCCTAGCCACAAACCGGCAAAAACAACTATAGTGTTTAAACTACTAAAGAGTTCAATTTCAAATGAAATACTACTACTAATGTTCCATGTGAAGCGCGTCCCCTTCTATGCCCGATAACCTTCGTCTAAACCTGTGGTGCGGAATCAAAAAGAAACACCACAGTACAAAATCAGCATTGAAATACTGGTAAGCAAACATCCAAACATGTAAAACGATGATGGATAGTTATAAAACAAAGACTCATTTGTAAGTAAGAGTTTTTCGCAAACACAGCGGTAATAAAGTTGACTCTTGCATTAAAACATAAGAGTTCCCAATTCCATAGTATATTTCCAAATCAAATTCCATAATATGTTTCCAAACCAATTTCCATAATATATTTCCAAACCAATTTCCATAATCATTAGGAAAAATCCAAATCCAGTGTTAACTTCATTCCGTTAACAAAACCAAACAAATCCATTATTACTTTGTTGTGACGGGGAAAAACCAAATAACCACAGCGTGCATGACCTTAAGTGTCGACACTCCCCTAAGACTACGCCGGTCAGAGGAGTGAGTACATGTTACTATCCGGGGACTTGCAACCGGATTAAAAAGAGACGGGACCGCAGCCAACACCGCCCAAAGAGAATAATAGAGTCCCGCACAACATCTTCCACTTTACGTTATAGTTCATTCATTATCATGGTGATGTTTTCATCAAAAACATTTAACAAGTAGAAATCGAATATTCCAAGTCATGTATCATGTAAACACATTTTGAGACGTAACAAATCAAATATTCGTTTGACGCGAAAGAGATAAGCACACTAGGCTTGACACATTTACTTACCTCAAAGCAAATTCCAACAATAGCAATCAATCAACGTACTCTACGTACTCGTCGTCAACGAACTCGTTACCTACACATAACAATGTGCTAATCAAACCAATTTTCTAGCAATATACTTGCTATACTAATTACATGCATATGATAGTCCATGGTTTAGGGTTCTAACACTTCCCCAACATCTCAATAAATCATGCTCCAAAATAAGCCCAAAGCTTTGCTTCAAAATCCCCTAACCTAAAGCATACATAATCTATCATAACTCCACCAAATCTATTACTCCAGTTTCCCAAACAGATCATGATCTAAAAACAGTTCCATTGGATTCAAAACGTTCGAAATAATAAGTTTAGCCTCAAACGGATCTTAATTTCGATTCCTGAATCAAAAGTTACACTAGTTTCAAGTTTCCAACTTCACTCAAAATATCAATACGGGAATTGTCAATCTTCATGAAACTTTTCCCCCAAGCATCTAGTTCATCCTATAATCATACTAAACCTAATATAACATGATTCCCACATTCAAATCAGATTGTTATCCACCTATTATGATCATTCAAACTCCCAAATCATTTAATCAAACTTCTCTTTCAAACTAGGGTTTCTTCCCAACACCCAAGAACATGATAAACCCTAAAACTTGATAATCAATCCTACGAATCCATGAAAAATGATCCTAACAATAACAAACTGAAATTTAAAGATTGCATGCAACATACATGAATCATGAACAAGTGATCACAAGATCAAGAGATCAACAAAAGAAAAGAGAAGAAGAAACAAAACAACCCAACCCCGCTCAAACCCGCCGCCCATGGAGGCGGACGGAGAGAGAGGCGGACGGGTATAGAGAGAAAGAAAGAGAGAAAGAAAGAAAAGAAAGAAGAAAATAAAAAAAGAGAGAGAGAAGAATTTACCTCAACGGAAAAGAGAGAGAGAGCGGCGGCGGTGGGGGTGGCTGCCGTCGGTCACGAGAGAGAGAGAGAGTGAGAGAGGGACGGGTGAGAGTGAGGGAGACGTGAGAGAGATTTAGGAAAAATAGGAGAGTGTGGGTTTTTATGAGAGTTAGAATTAAAATTAACTTCATAAGTAGGAAACCCTCTTGGATTAGGAAACTTTTATGTAGGAAGAAATTTAGGTCAAAAAGACACTTATTTCCCCTTAGTTTTGCCAAAAGACAAACACCTCCCCCAAACTCAAGTAAAAGACACTAAAACCTTTGATTAAAGTCACAAAGTTCCCCCCAAACTCTCAAAGCATTATAATTAACTCTCTATAACTACTTTAACTTCCCAACACTTATAATAATATCACAAAATACCCGTAGTCACAAAACGGGGTATTTCAATAGAGGCCAAAAAGTGAATTTTAAGAAGTCAAGAGACTAATTCGCAAGGCCAAAGTTGCATCCAAGGGTTTGTTTGAAAACTATTTAACGGATTTGGGGAGCTTAGTGAAATTTTCTAAACGTTTTAATGGCTGATTTGAAGATTCCTTAACGGATTGGGGGTGTATGTGCATTTTCCCAAACATTTTAAGAAGAGTTGGGGGCCTTTTAAAGCCCACAGCAAACTTTAGGGGGGAGTCGAGTGTACTTTCGTCAAAACAACTCAGCATCCAGCTGAGTCCTTCTCTCTCCCCGACGAAGAAACGCAGAAACAACACAGAACCTCCATGGGAGGCCGTCCGAGCTCCAACCAACACCCAATTCGGCCTCTTCTCGCACCCATTTCACTTCAAACCAAGCCCAATCACTTCCCCTCGTCTCCCTCTATCCCCATTGCACAAACCCACGCTGATATAAGCCCACAACAAGAAAGCCCCAATTTTACCTAGGGTTCGTGAGGCGAAGAGAATGAACGATTCAGAGGTCATCAGACGAATTGGAGGGTGGGGATACATTCTTGGACGCCAAGGAAGCTCAAAGACAAGTCTATAAAAGCTGGGTTGAAGAATTCAAGCGGCTCTCCTCTCCGACACCACGTACAGTTCACAAAGTGCTCTGTTCGTCCTCCTCTCTCTTTATCTCCGATTTCACCCAGATTTGGGTTGTTCTTGAGCTATCTAAGGGCTAAGAACACAGAAAGAGGACGAGAGGGAGAGAGCAGCATCGATTCAAGGCATTTTCAGTCGGTTTTTGGCTATGTTTTGCCGCTGTTCATAGGGCTATGTTTTTGCTCTGTTCTAGGCTCTGCTGCTGCTTGTTCTTGATGTGTTCATGACTGTAGTAGCAGCAGCAGCAGAGTTCATCAAACTCTGGTCATTTTGATAGCTTAGTATGATGTTTTGGTGATGTTTTGCTAGAATTTGTAGTTTTGGAATCAAAGTGGTTGGCTAGTTCTTCTATTTGTGTAGTTGAATCAAGTTGTTGGGATTGAATTAGTAGCAAGTGTATTGATATTTTGAAGTGTGAATTCAAGTTTTGATTATTGAAAGTTAAATTTCTCTCAATCTCTCTTGAATTCTCTATTATGTCTTGCAAATTCAATTGCTTGGGTGATTTGGGACTATCTAGTGCCTCAATCTTTCTATTGATTCAAGTTGAACTTCAAGGATGAATGAGTTAAATTGGGTTCACTTGAATGCTTAATGCAATGGTTGGATTTCTCTAGTTGAAGTATTTGATGCATTGAATAGGTAGATGTGCGAATACTCTCGACTTGTTTGATTTGAAGTTGCACTTGAGTGAGAGGAACTCGTCAATCTTAACTTTGAGAAATCGAGTTCTAGTTAGGTGATTTGAGTGAGAATTTACAAATCTCATTTGTTGCTTGATCTTTCATGTGGAAACACCTACGTGTGTTTACATATGGTTGATGCTTGAAACACTTGAAATTTGGGGAATCTCATTTGAATAGCCTCCTTAGTGCTTGATTAGCATGTTGGATTTACACACTTCTCTTTTCGCGAGTTGGATTGCATGAGCAATCACTTCTTGAGATACTTGTCTTGTGGATTGACACATTCAATGTGAGAACCGGGCTTGGATGTAATAGGAGGATTGGTCACTAGAGAAACCGATGATCCCTAGACCCTCTCTACTTGTCATTTCACTTAGTTTCTTGAATCGTAGCTCAAGTAGTTGTTTACTTTGTTCTTAAACTTAAACCTAAACTTGCTCCATCAATTGATTTTGGTGGATTTGGTAGTTTGGCAAGCTTTAAAGCCATTGAGAAATTTCCTTTAATTGCTCTAGTTAGTTCCTTAGTTGCGTTACTCTAGTGATAGTAAGTCATTGTCTAAACCTCCTCTCCTTGTAATCTCGACTCCAGACTTACCGGATTTTATAACTTGAGACGATATACTATACTTGGGATTTTTGTCGAACAAGCACCTATTCCAACATTAACTACTTTATGAAGAATTTAACCCCCATGGTAGAAAGAAAGAGAACTCAGGACGAATATTACAGTGGACATAAAGCTGATACCAATAAAGATGTTGTGCTGAACTATCCAACTTTCCTGAAATGTCCCTCTCCTTTGTTATATGCCCTTGCTCTCTTTCGGCGGGGTGAGCAAGGAAATCTTCCCCCTTGCAGTGGCCCTAGCCACTAGCAAAAGTGATAAACAATACCCTTCGGTCAACATTTTTCTTGCCAACTTGTACGAACAATTAAACCTCATCTCCAAGCATCACACAACTTCGGTAGGCATGCAAAACATCATCTGTCGACTACCAATTCCTTTTTAAATTTCCTTTACATACATTTTCTCTGCCTTCACTTAATTAAGCTTGCTACACTACCCACTATCCTCCTACACAAACTCCTAGGATAGACCACCACAAGAGAGTACACAGCAACACAACCCTTTTCCCGTCTCCGGGTTGCTTACAGGAGACATAATACGATGATTTATTACTTTAAAATCCTTTCATCTTCCATCCATACAACAACTTCTCCAATCGCCGCGCTGATGAATTCTTCTTTCCTCTTTTGGCTAATTCCCCAGCATACGAGATTTATGCAAAACTCTTACCATCCACAACTCCATATTCTATGACGTTGGTGGTCTTACAGGAAACATCCTACTCCCCGGACATGTTCCAACGTCAATTTTGCTTGAACCAAGGGTTTCGTACATCGCAATATCAGAGTCCTCCGCACTTGGAAGTTGTCAAACTTATGCTACAGTCTTCTTTTGTCACTTAGAGGTCCAAAGTTTATAACAATGACCTCTCACCCCAGTAGACAATCATGTGAATATCGAGTCCCATCAGCACATCGAGCAATGGCTTAAACATTTGCAGACCTTGGGAAATTTCGCTTCCACTCCTACGAGGCTGTCCAAAGTTTTACGCCCTTTTACTCCCAACAATACTTACATGCTCACCATGGTTGATGAAACTGAAACTCTGCTTCACAACAAAGCACGATACCAACCCATATGCCCTTGGATGAATTTCTCTAAGTATTATTTCATTTTCTCTTTCGAATCAAACCATCTATTTCTTCTTCTTTTTCTAAAATATCTCCCCTTTATTTTGAACACAGATTCCTGTAGCAACGTCGTCATCTCTCATCATGAAGGTCATCTACCCCTGCTGAAACCCCAAAGAAAAGAAACCACAGACTCTAACATGATCCACTAGTTCCCGAACTGAGTGATGAGTTTGAACGAGTTATCATGGAAAGACCCTTTCTACAAGAAAGTCAAGGTGTCAGCGGGTCGGGAAGGGCTGGGTCGAGTTGGTGCAGGGGGAGGGAGCTGTTAGAGAGGGGTTGGGAAACTTGACCCCCCACAGGTGGACCATAAACCTTGTGGGGTTAGGGGTTGAGGGGGCCAGGTGGGCATGGGTATTAATACATTAAACGATATCGTTTTTATTGGGGAGGGATGGGGGGGGGGGGGGGGTGGGGACCGGCCCGGTGGTGGGTTGGAGGGGGTCCAAGTCGAACTGCAACGGGTTGGTTGCCGAGCTGGGGATTAAGGGGCTGGACCGGCACGGGTGTTGGAGGGGGCCGGTCCGAGGCCAGGCCTGACTCATTTTAGTGTAGGTCATGCACGTTTCAAGCCTGGAACGGCCCCTTTGACAACTTGACAAGCAAGAACAAAGACCACAAAATGTGGCCTTAAGGAGGGAGATGAATTTTCCAAAAAGAATAAAAAAAAAGTGACATAAAGGACTTATGTGATACATGTTCAAATTACATGCCTCACAATTGCAATTTGCTCCCATATTTGAGGTGGAAATTACTGCTTTTTGAAGGAGTAACTGCCAGAACCGTCCTTGTCTACAAACACCGCACTCCTCTTCCAAGAACGAATCAATCAATCACTCCCTCTCTAGAAGATTAATACTGGAACTGTAGTAGAAACATGGATGAGCCATAAAACTCCATCATACCAGTCAATAGACCCATTTCAATCCCAACAAGAAGATGGAAGAAAACGGAGGTACTAAGAGAGAAGAACTCGCAGAGTCTTCAACCGGGCATATCCCCTCCGATTCCTCCTCTCCCTCCTCCGTAACTCTCAGCCCAATTCGTATCACTGATCGCAAACCCAACAACAACTCGCCGCAAGAGAACAAAACACTTTCACAATCTTCATCTTCTTTTTCTTCGCCATCTCAACGTCTCAGTCCTGATCGGAACAACAAGCCCTCCTCGCCGAAGTCTCCGGCCCAATCGTCTCTCTGTTCCGAGCTAAGCGACCACTCCTCTCTCAGTCACGCACCCTCTCTCCGCGACGATCTAACCCAGCTTTCGCCGATTGGAAATGACCCGCCGGAACCCATTTCACCGATCGGAAATCAGCCGGCGGAACCCAATTCACCGATTGGAAATCAGCCGCGGCCGGTGGTCAACACGTCGATTTGGGAGGAATCGAGGCCTGCCCGGAAGGCGGATCCGGTTCCCGGAGGTGGGTTTTCCGGAGGCCGTCGAGCGAGTCAGACTCAGTCGATTCTCAGAGAGACCCATGTGAGGAAGGTCGCTTTGGGGTTCAGAGTTTGTGGGTTTGTTTTCTGCTTGATTTCGTTTGCGGTTATGGCTGCTGATAAGAGCAGAGGTTGGGCTTTGGATTCTTTCTACCGGTACAAAGAGTTCAGGTCAGTCACCATTTGAATTGAATTTTGATGCCCACCATGTGTTCGACAATTTGCTTGAATGAAAATGATCCTATTTTAAGTATTGCATATGCTTCATTTACTATGCAGGTATTGTATTTCAGTGAATGTGATCAGCTTTGTGTATTCGGCTGCCCAGGTGTTTGATCTGATTTACCAATTATCTACAGACAAGCACTTGTTTCGCAACCAAGTTCGCCGTTACTTTGATTTCTCAATGGATCAGGCAAGTTTTAAAAATTGATACTAATTTGAAACTTTTAGGAGTGCAGTTGTTAGCTTTAGGGGTTGTTTTTTTAATCTTAACCTTCATTTTGGGCTTGTCTTAAATCTACAACTACTATGCGACTTTTTGTGTAGTGGACCATGCACTCTAGGTGAAGATGTTATTCCATTCCTGAAAAATAATGGTGGTCCATTGATCTATCTTGTGGGATGGGTGTAATGTTGGCAAACAGAACCTGATTCTGGGTAGCTGTATAAATTCTTTGTTGATAGCAGATGCTTGTCTATTCATGGGTTGTCCAACAACTTGTTGCACTCCCACATAGAACATTTAGGGCTAAGTTGGTTTTTTGGTCTTACCCAATCGATTGGTGCCTCCCCAACATCGTATCCACTGATCGGTTTGCCCTATTGTCCCCACCTGGTGCTGTTGTGGTGGGTGGGTAGGTATCAACTTTTGGGTGTCAATCGCAAAAATATTAGCAGATTAGTTGTTTAGAAAATAAAATAAGAATGATTAAGCAGTCCAAATAAAACTACAAGAGATGGAGATTTGAGTTTGGCTAGAGAAAACGGGCGGAGTTCCTTTTCCAAAAAACTAGATAGGTATGTGATCTTCTAGGTGATTGACCATACATTAGATGATTAAATTGAATGAAACCAAAACCAGTGAAAACACTTTGAAGATGTGAAAAGCATAATCTCAGCAAAGATCATCTTGTACTTTTTTGCTTCTCGAAACGAAGAATGTGGGAAGTGTGTGACACTCTGTACTGCTTATATCACTTAAGTCCCGATGCATAGTTTCCTGATACCAGTACAAATAAGCGAAATTTAAAAGAAATAGTACAATACAAGTGTAAAGAGATGGGGAATCTATTAGAGGGACTTCGTTGCTGCGAAAATCGCACTTTGTGAATCGTATGTCACAATGGATTGGAGATATGATCATTAGATATAATAATGCATATAGTGAGATATGGATTTATAGGGTAAATCTAAATAAGTTAAATGATGAACTATTGTCCATACAGAATGAGGTAGCAACTAACATAATTGGGGAATTTCTTAATTTCCTGGACTGTCGGAAGTATTGAAACTGCTCAATTACAGTCTAATTAACCTAGGGTTTCATCATCGAGAACCAAACGAAGAAACACGAAGAAGAAGAGAGAGAAAGGAAGTTTTCATTTCTGCAAATTCACAAACTCTCTGGTTTAGATGGGAGGGAAAACCTTTCTCTTAGTTGAGAAAGAAAAACAAACCTAACGGAACGTTAGGAAACAACCAATTCGCGCATGACACGTAAGCCTATCACGACAACGATAAAGCGAACATAAAACGACATCGTTCTATTATTGAAAGGACAGAAAAATGCATAAAACGCCCCCTTAACTACGAACGGCTGAGATTAGAACATCCATGATGATCAAACGGTAGCTGCTGCATACCAGTTCATGTCATCAATTTGGACCCAATTTCAGTTTAGTCCGTGGCTGAGAATCCATGAGCTCTAATAGGAAGTTCCTATGAAATGAGATGCATGCATTAGCAAGCATCACCAGTGCCTATCAAAGATGCTATATCAAGCATCAGCTAATGACTTTTTTTTACGGGAAATTACTTTTTGCTTCCTTGCGGTTTTGCCAAAAGATGATTTTACCTACTCGGGCTTTACAAACCTACAATGTCTCGAGGATTTTCAATAACTTCGTGGTCAAGTAGGACTTCTTTCTGAGTTCTGAAGGCTGAATTGCCAGCACGTGAATAGGTTCTTCATGTCTCAGTTTATGGATTTTCTTCTTCAGGAGGATCTATATGCTCTCTAGAAAGATCAAAGTTTTGCTCCCTGTTGATGTCCCATTATGAAGAAACAGGCTAAACGTTGCACAAACGTTGTAGGAATTTCCTGGAATTGTCTAGAAGAAATTAGCACACATTGCAGTATGTGGAGTAGGAAAGAATGAAAATGCTGTCATTCACATACGACGAGCACATGTAAATTTGAAACAAAGTGACGCTTTGTGATCCCACTAGTCTTTTTTTATCTCCTAGAAGAACAAAATTTCAGCAATATGTTTAAGGGAAATTTGTCCTTCGTCTTTAGAACTTGTCCCAAAGTCATTAAAACTTGATCTTCTCGGCAATGAAATCTGAGAATGAAGTTAGCTTTCTATGAACATCTTTGATGGTAACCCCTAGAGGTAGAACTATAAGCCTGGTGCAGAATTTGGCGCACATACCTTGTGTCTTAAAGCAGCGGATGGCTAGTATTGAACTGCTTGGAGTTTATATTCACAAAAATTGACATTGATATGATTTGTTAACCTACTTAATAGCTTTGTACAAGGGTAAATACTAGTTACCCCAAGGGGTTGGTTGAGTGGGTAGTGTTGTCAGGTTGGTGACCAAGAGGTCCCAGATTCATTTCCCACCCCTCTCAACCATAAGCCTATCAGCTATGGGCAACCTAGGCTGGTTTAACTCTCCTGTCTGATTTGTATCTATATTGAAAATGGTGAATTCTAGTCCTCTTCAAGAACATTTGGGCGTAATAAAAATTAAGATAGGTTTCATGGCCTTTTGGAGTTTGTTTAAATAAGCTTGTAGATAATGCGTGCATGCGGTGGGTTTTGGGTTTCCCTGCTTCGACACAAGGATTTCAACGTAGGAGCCCTCATCCTAATAAACCAACCCTGAGCACCATGTAGATTCAACATGATAGAATAGAAAAGAAATCCTACATCTATTTGCATACACTTTCAATTTGTGAGGTCATTTTAGAACCAAGTTTTGTTCCTTCATCTTTTGCTGGCCGTGTACTAACTGGAACATTGGGCTTTTTTTGTTGGGGAACGGCAGATATTGACTTATCTTCTTATGTCGGCATCTTCATCAGCTGCAACCAGAGTCGACGACTGGCAATCTAATTGGGGTAAAGACAAGTTCCCAGAGATGGCAACTGGATCCGTTGCCACGTCCTTTTTGGCATTTGTGGCTCTAGCTTGCAGTGCTCTAATATCTGGTTATACACTCTTCACTTCTAAATCTGTATAACGACCCGCGGCATTCTGTATGGTTGTCTTTCTGATTGTATGTAGATCTTCATATGATGTTATAGAGATTTAAAACAAAAAAAGGGACAAATATCATATAAATTCTTGATGTTGTATACATAAAATTGTTGTATAATAGAGTTTATTTATCTGCAACACTTAATAGCTGAAAGTTGAAACTTCACAGGAGTATGATAATGGAATTGTTTTTGTTTTTTTTTTGTTTTTTTTGTTTTTTTTTTTTTTTTGTTTTTTTTAATGGAATTATTGTGCTGGACAGGAGTATGATAATGGAATTGTTGTGCTGGACAATTTGTTGGATTGTAGAAGAGTTGTTCTATATTCGCTTCTGATCATATGGCTATTAGAGAGGGGTACTTTTCACGGACATATACATTTCACAATTCACATACAATACAACGATCGTTTGGTTTGTTTTGTTTTTTGTTTTTCGTTTTTTTTTTTGTTTGTTTTTTGTGAGCAGAAATGGAACTTTTAATTTTGCAAGAGGTTAAGAAATTGTTGTGAAACGGACAATTAAGACTTTATGTCTGTCTAAAAAAGTGATATCTCTCTGTCTCTAAGAGCCTCTTCTCGTTGTTCTCTTGAGCAACCCACCTTAGCCAAATCATGATTAATCCCTTGGCACTCTTTATCCCTTCTCCTCTCCCAATCATCTTCATCATCATTTGCATGTCTCGTTTACTATAACTTTCTCCACTTCTCCTACTTGTTTATTGCTTCACAAGCTTTTGCAACATTGCTTTCTTCTCCTTTTAATTGTCTGTTTCTTGTTTTTTCTTCTGTCGACTCTCTAGCTCTCTTTCTTTCCTCTCTGCCTATCTTCTGGTTGTGTTTCTTTATTTTCTTTGTTTGGGTTCTTCTTTTCGGTATGTCTGATCCATATATACTTGATGTTCATAGTCCTTCGTCTAACAATTCACTCGAGGACATGCTAAATGAAAGGAGACAAGTCGTCTTTCTTGATCCCATTAAGGTGTTCATCTTTAAAGAGATCATGAAGGACACCCCGATAGCATGGTTTACTGGTTCAAAATTGCTTTCCCCAGCGATCATGCAGCAAGAAATCCCAAAAAAATGAAACAAATTCGGTAATATCTAGATTGAGAAGAAAGATCTGCTTACTTGTTTCATTTCAAAGCAAAAAGAATAAACTTTATTTTCTATATGGATCGGTTGTTATATTCCATGGGCTTTATCTGTTCTCAAAGAAAGACTTCTTAATCAAGCCCTCTCTTAAATTGATTTTTCAACTATGGATCTCTGGTTCCAAGTTCCTAACATTCCAATGGAATGCTTTACTATGAGCTAGCAGAAGATTTGGGTAACTTGGCAAGGTCTTTTGACAGTTGATTGGTCTTTTGATAGAACTCAGGGCATGCAAGGGCTGATGTTCAAATTCAGAGTCAGACTCGATGAAACCTTTGTCCTAGGGCCTTATGTGCATGTCCTTAATGAGCCTAGATTTGGGTGTACTTCAATTATGAGAGAAACTTTTAAGGTATGTTACCGATGTGGTATGCCATGACACTCCAATAAGCAGTGTTCATCGAACTTGGTTGAAGTTCTTGACAGGCTCGAGGCCAGATACCACCAGTCCCATTTCATTTGAACCTTGACAACTTTTCACTCACTTCTTGAAAAGCTCACTCTAAGTTTGGTCCTCATAGATCAATGAGTTTTGACACACGCTTTCATCCCATCTTTACTTCTATTGAACCCCCTTTAAGCCAGGATAGCCAACAAGAACCCCCACAGTCTGTTGTTTTCACTCTTGATGATCTTTCCTCACCAGATGAGGCCTTTTTCACTCCCCAAAACTCTCTTGCGGATAGCGGTGTTCATAAATCGATCGCACTGGTAAGACCGGACCGCACCAAACCGAACCGTACATAAACCGGTGGGTTAACAATTTTTTTCTTAATGAACGATTTTAATAACCGAACCGAGACCGAACTGAAAAAATCGAAACAAACATCACCGCACCGCGAAGAGTTTTTAATATAAATTTTAGTATTTTGCTTACTACCTCCCATGTTCTGACTCACTCCTCACAGTTTGAGTTAAACAAATTAAGTCGTACGATTACACCATAGTCATAATATACTAAACGAAGATTCCTTTCCCTCAAAGAGAAGTAGGGAACCACTAAGTTTTTAAAATGATGAATTTATCTTAGTTTTTTTATATGTATTCGATAAGCAACAAAGATATAAGTAAAACAGTCGTTTTTTATAGTTAGTTTACTTTGCGTCGAAGATAGGAATTAATATATAATATAATGGGTTCCAAACCGAATGTTTCAACCGTGTCGAACTAGAATTTTCGGCGCGGTTTTTTAATTTTTAAGTTTCAAACCGAAGGTATTTCGGTTTTGAAAATATTGAAACCGAAAATTTCGATTTAGATGTCTCATATGCCATATCCTCTAAAACCGACCGAACCGGACCGTGAACACCCCTACTTGCAGAATGTTTTAAACAATCAAATGATGTTTCAATGGAGGCAGTGCCCTCTTTAATACAATCCCATAACTCTAACCCTCTAGACTCCACTATGAATGCTTCATTCATGTTCCAGTGGCCGAGGCATATACATACATCTACCTCATTAAATATGCCACCAGAAGGTCAACAACCTCTTCATCCACCCAACCCTTCATCGCGCCGACCTTTGGCGAATGTGTTACCGGCACAAACCCCACAATTAACATTAATGATCACCAGCTAACTGAAGACTTTCACTGGTTACCAAGAATCACCACTACAAAAGGTGTTTCTTTGACTTCAGATAAGTTTTACCCTCCTCCTCTCATTCAACCATTTCAACCTCCATCTCATCTCTTCTCCACCATTTCTCTAGAAATGAGAAAGTTTAATTTTTTTATCAAATTAATCAAATTAATAATTATCATTGGCGAAATTTGCGCCGGATGTACTTTAAGTTTACATTTTTCGTGGATTAAGTATTCAAACTCTAAAATCGTGCATTCACGGTTCCAAATTTCTAAACTCCTGTATTCGTGGTACTCTTGATTGACGTCCGTTACATTGGATGGGCGGAAATTACTGAAGTCAGGGGCATTTGTGTCTTTTTCTACCTAAAAAAATGACGAAGACGATGATGATGAAAAGTAAGATAAAGATGAAGAAGAACATGAAGATGTGGATGAATGTCAAGAAGAAAAAGATGAAACACAAACTTTCTTTCTAAAATTCTTTGTTGACCTAGTCGCCCCATGGGTTCGACCCAATGTTCTTGGCCGACCCATTAGGGTAGGTGGTTTGACTTTGATATCACGTCCTTAGGTGATTGGTATTTAGTGGGATTCTATTCTTAATTGATTGACTCAAGATTTGCTAGAATCCTAGCTTGGAGATCAAGTAATGAACCTGGACAAGATTCAAGCAAGAAGATTTTGAATTTCTCCTATTGTTGGATTTGTTTTCATATCCTCTATGGAGGTGATGAGTGCCTACAAATAGGTGCTTTCTCCACCATCGAAGATGTGTGGAAAAAAGATAGCACAAAAAAATATAGTTGAGTATTCACACGTATTGCAGAGAGAGAGAGAGAGAGAGAGAGAGAGAGAGAGAGAGAGAGAGAGAGTTCGTGCTCCATCCCGGGGCCGAATCCAGAAAGTAGCTAGGTTACATGTAGGACTTCGTTCAATTGTATCTCTTTCTTTCGTCTTGTGAAGTGAATACAAGATATTGTGTGTTTTGCACCGTGGATGTAGGCAACTTTCTGAACCACGTAAATTTTGTGTCCTTGTTCTTTATCTTTCCGAGTTCTTTACTCAACGCTTCCGCCGTGCACAACATTCTTCACCACCACCATATAAATAACCATCATCACCCCCACCTCTAATACATTGTCATAACCACACTCCTTAACCTCCATTATCACCGCCTACTAAGTGACTGAAAATGAAGATGAAGATGAACTACTGCAGCCTCCACCACTACCGCTGTCGCTGCCGCCACCACCTTCATCATACATGACACAAATACCACATCTCATGGGCCAGAACCTACACGTCACCACCGGAAACATAACTCTTAAGCATTTCTTTGAAATTTCCTTCATTTCAACAACTAAAGATTTCAAAATTTGAAATTTTGACCTTACATCTACGCGAAATTGCACAAAATTGGGGTCTGATAAGAGTTAAATTGTTTATGAAATCAAGATGAGTCAAACTCCCAAAGAAGTTTTTAATTTCAGGGTGGTCGAAATTACCGGTGACCATACCGCCATTTTTTCCGGCTTATACAGTGGTGGCAGCGGCGACTGCGGTGACCCTTCTTAATCGTCGTCATCATCATCGTCTTCTTCTTCTTCATCATCATGTTCTCTGTCATCGTCAATTTTTTATCTTTATCTTTCTCCCCATCGTACTTATTTTCTTTAAGTGAGAAAAGACGCAAAAGCCCTCGACTAAAATTTCTCATCCACATAGTCTAACAGACATCACATTCAAGTGCCACAAATGCATGATTTTGGAAAAATGGGTGTCGTGACTGTACGATTTTAAAGTTTGGGTACCTAAACCATGAGAGATGTAAAATTTAGATACTTGTGCAGCTTTGCGAAAATATACTCCATCCGTTCCTTCTAGTTCTTCAAAAAATTAGTTGGACATTATTTGGTCATAGCGATTTGATTAATAAAATAATACAAGAATTTACTAATCTTTTTACGGTGTCGTAGACAATACTTTTAAAAAATTGTCAAATTTTTGTTTTATTTAGCTAACCAAATAGTAGACTCAAATAATACCCGAATAATTTATTTAAAACCGAAGAACTAGTATTCCCCCAAACTTCCGAACACCCCCAATGGACTTCGGAGTTACGCGCCTAAAAGACTTCCGGCGATCCTCTGTTTCCGTCTCCGGTCGGTGTCTTCAGGTATCGCTTCCTTCGCTCTTCCTCGCCTATCGCCTCTTCGTTGTTTCTTTCAGCAATGAATTTGATTTACCCATTTATTTTTATCGAACATCGTCTCCGTCTTTGTATGTTACTCATAGACGAATTTGGTTCAAGCAATCCTAAATCCCCTCCTATTTGATGCACTAGTTCTAGTTTCAATTTCAACAGCTCAAGTTAGAAATTTTTAGCTGCCCCGAACATGTTCGACCAATTGTCTCAGAGAACAATCTTTTCTAAAAATAATACAAAATCTTACCCATTTTCCAGAGGCCTGATCAACTCAATTTAGATAAGCAGTGACCCATCTTGGAATGAACCATCCCAAGACTAATTCCCAGATCCATTCTTAGACCTAAGTTACCTGGAATGTGGATTGTTCTGATTCGCGGAACGGGATCGCGGAACGCCATACCCTACGGAATTCGGTACGCCAGGGGTAGGCTTCTTCTTTGGATACCTTTATAGCTGTTTTACCATTTATCGCGATTCATCAAGTGTAAAACTGCTCAATATATGAAATATTTAAAAAGTCAATACTCTAAAAATGGATGTAACTTAGCAAAATTCTCCCTTTTACGTAGATGCTTTAGGTGAAAATAGTGAAAAAATTGGGATTGCCAAATTAAGCGATCTGGATCGCTGGTGTTCAACGTTTCACAACGGGTGACCCAATTCGCAATTCGCGGGGGTATGAGTGAATTGTGGTAACACTGCCTCAGCTGGATATTAGGTACATTTTGAAGAGCATGTAAGGACCCAGAGGGTATAGATATCCAGCTGAAAAGACCAAGTCTGGTGGCTACTGACTAGGCAGCTAAGAGGTGCTCGCCTGAAGAGATTAGCTAAGAACAAAATTGGTGAAGGACTCGAAGCCTTACCTAAACCTATGAGGAGCACATTAGTTCTATTTATTCAGCAGCTGAAAAGAAAACAAGGGGACAGTAAGCTTGGGGGCCACTAAAGTTCTCGTCGAAGTGTGAGGAGGAGAGTGATCCATAGCTAGCCTACCCTCACAAGGATTCGACTACTAACAGACTGTTGAGAATTGTCTCGCATTGGGATAATACAAGCTGAATGTATAACCTATTGGATCATGGGATACAATATGTTTTCAGTTTGAAATCCGTGGATACGTGACAGAGTATCAAATTGGAGATAGAGGGGTCAATACAAGAAGACAAAAGGGGTATCGATAATTTGGAGTTTCATTACATCAAAAGAAGGTCTGCGGTGGACTCATTGTTCCATTCCAGTATAGTGTTAGTTACCTGCGACAGGTGGCTGATATCATAATGTGACAAAGCTTCACAGCATCAGTCTGGTGGCCATAGCTTTAAATATGTTAGTGAGAATTACAGTTTATTGCACTAACACTATAATACTTTCACCAGAACCATGAACTTTGGATACAATTACACATAAAATTGATGTTCTTTCTACCACGTACTCAAGCATAGTAAGACTAAGAGCACTTTGGTGGCTATCACATGATTTATTGTGTTCCTTGATCTTTTGTCATTTGACTACATCAAGGATGGAATCCAACCTTACACATCCATAAAGATGCAGAATGATACTTGCTTGAAGATGTAACATAAAGATAATTGCCACAGAACTGAGAGGTGGAAGAAACTAAGCCAAATGCATACTTTTGATAAGATAAACTTCCTTAAATTAACTCTTTAGCCATATGATTTCGATCACTGACATTACAGTATTCATCATAAAAATTACATTTTATTATAAGTACATGGAATTTCTAATTAAGTTATCTTAATAATGTAATTCCATGTCCTATGCTAGCGTGTGTAGTCGTACCAGAACTTCAGTCTTATACTAATAATTGTAGACACTTTCGCGGGAGTCCATACACCAGCAATAGTAATCAGACCTTGAGATTTCTAAAAGTTCATCTGGTGTCATTCTCTCAAGTTCATTTTGCCTCCACTGTGCAAAATTGTTGCGGTTTGGTGGATCAGTAGCAAGTGGGTAATCCTCCACTTTGTGAGCTTGGGATCTCATTCTCTTGTAAAGCCTCATTATAGCAACACAGTCATCATAAGCACTTTCTATTCCTGTTTGAATGTCGTACCTATGAGATAGAATGTCAGCAACACTTTCAAGGATTAGTTAATTTCATTATAGTACCAGAAGTTAAAGGTGATTACCCCAGGTATGCTTTTGCAAGGTAATTCAGAGAGTTGCTGAGTTTGCTTGTTTTCATAAGTGGAGGATATTTTGCTGTGTCCCTGTAGAAGGGATTTGTAGCGCATGAAATTAAGCTGGTATTTGGTAAAAGAACTGATGATTGACTTACATAAAAATGCAAGATAAAGAAGAGAGTCTGTCACATTAGTAACTTTTGAATACGTGTGAGATGTCTGGATGTTTGATCAGCTTACCTGATTTTTATTTCTGGGTATTCCATGTCTAAGCATTTAAGATCATTATCCAAGTCATGACCCACAAGAATCCTTGATTTTCCACCTCGAGCTCGGATTTTCCAGACTGGTTCACCATTGCACAAAAAATCTTGAATCTTCCTTGAGACTTGTTTCAATGGCATGGCATCTCTTAAGAATTCGGGTCGCATACCGGTTTTCTCATGCCTGCAAGAAATAAAGTCCTTCACTTAGATGTGAATTACGGGGTTTTTTATTTTGACTCTAGAGAAAATATCCAACCTGTAGTTTGTGACTGGAATGAGAGGCTTGACATAGGTCTGAAAGATGATGTTTTCATACTCATCGATGAGGCAAACTCTAGCGCAAATATCAAAGGAACCATCACTACCTCCTCCAACCTTTTTGCAAGCAAGTGCAACCAACTTAGTTCGGTTGTTCTCAACTTTAAAGTCCTCATGAATGCCCAAGTTAGACATGCGATGAAGTAGGGCCTGCAAAAATGATAGAAGACGTCCTAGATCACTATAAAATAGCCGTTAATCTAAATTGTGTTGGTTGTGAATTAGCTTAAGGACTTACAGCATTCCCATGAGAGAACTGGCATGTCTGTCGGTGAGTTTGTAGAGCTCTGCGGCTACCATAGATGGTTAAGCAAATATCACATCCTACTTCCTTGAAGATTCTTTCACATTCTGCCTTTGGCAATGGACCTGCAGTTTTAAATGAATTCGTCTAGTTAAGCAATAACTATAGGAAGAATGACATGGAGAGATCGCTAGGTGCAAGATTGAAATCTACCTATTAGGTGCTCTCTCAATGAATCAAGGGATCGGCAATGTTTCTTGCAAATTCCACAGGTGGGTTCGTGGCCTGAGTGATATGATATCCTCATGTGCTCCACTAAATGCTCAATTTTGTTGAACTGTCTATAGCATGCAGCACACTTGTTCCTGGAGAAGGAAGTTGTTAATGAAACTTACACTTGCAGATGTGGACCTCATTGGTTGTTGAATAATAATGCCTAACACCATACTGTTAAGAACTTTCCACAAACAAACAAACACATTTATTTTTATGTCTCACTGAAAAACAAAGTACCTGGCGGTTGAAGACTCCATCTCTTGCCAACTAAACTTGGTAGTGTCTAGCAAATCAGAGTTTATCCCCGGGAGGAGCAAACTTGAGGTGGCTTGGTAATGAAGGTGAGATGTCCAGGCATTTATATAGTAGAGAAGGGTGTGGGGTGCGGAAAAGTTATTCCTCGAACCCCTTTTAACTTAATTGCCCTCAGAACTGTATAAATATTACAATGCAGCATCTTGCGAAGTAATTAAGGAGCCTACATCTATATTGTCTCAAGCTTTCTTCTTGTACTATACATTTTCTACCTTAGAACTAAAGACTCCCCCTGTCTCTAGACATACGCATAAAATTGCATGCATTATAGTTTAAATGCATGTATAAGTAATAGGATAAGGTGTGTTAATATGTAGTATATGTTACTAAAGTTAACATCTGTAATGCATACTTTATTTTAAGAATGGTCATCTTTAGATTTTATGCACATGTTTCTGATTCCAAAATCATTGACCATACTAAAATTGTCACTTGGATTTGTAGTATAATGCTTTAAGCGACCCAATTACTTTGCAATAGCATTAATTCTTTGTGTTAGAGATTTGCCTTTTGGAGCTGAACAGATAAAATTTTATCCACACTTTTAGACAAATCTGGTTGTGATCTAACAGAACCCCTGATGCTTTTCATGATAAAGTTTAAATGAAGCGTTGACACGGTTGTATCACTAGTTCACGACCATATTTGAGGGCCGCTATGCTTCACCCTTTTTTTTCGCCTTTTAATTTCACCTCCTGTGTGTCAAGATATGATTGTTGGTAACTATTTATTTCAAGATCTTTCTATAATCAATCACCAATCATAAACATCCACATAGGTGGTGAAATGAAGGGGTGAAGAGAAAAGGGTGACGTTTAGCATTTTCCTATTTTTTATTATCTTATCATGATTAGAAGCTAAGTTGTACTCATAACTGTACTCCAGACTAGTAAATTCGGTATTGTTGAGCGCAAAACCGCGAGATTTATCATTCTTTAGTCTAAGAAAATTCCTTAAATGATTTGACAGAAAACCTTTTAGGAGTATATTTCATGACATGGGCATGGTATGGTTCAATTCAACTACTATTATTTAAGCTTTGTAATTTTGCTAAAAATAGAAGGCCATCATTGATGATGTTTATCCAGTTAAAAGTCTATCTGATTACCTACACTTTATCATCTCACAGACTGCTGTTTAAGAAAAAGAGAATCCTTAAACTTTTGATTCTGCAAAATTATAATATTTAATATTTGGTGCTTATGTTGCTTTGTAATGGACCTCACTTAAGAATATATCGCAGTGTTTCTAGTGGCTGAAGCGAGTGCGTGGTCAGGTCATTCTGGGAATGGGCAGTAAGATGGAGGGAAAGGCTCCAAGTTGTTGAAGGTACGTGAATGAAGATTAACCTTAGCTTACTTTCGGCAAAAGTAAATAAGGCTTTGCATCTTATCAACAAGCTTTCATGGCTGGTTTTTATCTCTTCCCGTATTCATATGGTCTATGCGCGCATTATCTCTTTTATTGTACTCACTGCATGCAAAAGATAAGTTCACCATGCACACACGGGCACTGGAGAGAGAGAGAGAGAGAGAGAGAGAGAGAGAGAGAGAGAGAGAGAGAGAGAGAGAGAGAGAGAATTTAACATGAATCATGGGAACGTCAGCGGACACCTTTTTTATTCTTTGACCAAATAGAGACTATCTTTTGACTGGTAGGGGACCCAACAGATTCTTAATTTTGAAGATTCCCAGGTTCTTCAGCTATGACTTTTGAGACTCATGGTATGTTGATCAATGGAAGTTACAGTGCTCCTTAAAAAAGCTTCAGAGATGTTAATATTCCAGAAAGTGCATTTAAACTGCTCTAACACGAGTTTGATTGCTGGGTTTATACATGAGTGATTCCTGGATGTTCAAAGGCTTTTATGTGGTGCCCGATATGGTTGGAATGCATTGCACTAGGGCCATGACCCATTTGATGTATTCTCGCCTGTCATCTTCTTCCAAGAGGAAAAGAGAAAACACGATCTTTAGTGGAACATATTGAGTACTTGAGAATATTTTTGTATCGCATGGCTCCAATTTATACATCCCTCTCAATCTTTACATTTCATAGTCAAGCCATAGTCTTCACACCTTCACAAGTTTAGTTATTGCAAGGGCCATTTTATGTATTTAGGGTGAAAATGAGTCAAGTTATAGCCCGCTCAAGCGTGATTTCACAGTTGTTAGTGTCTTGGCTGAACATGTTGTAATCGTTCATGTATTTTGAAATGAATGGAAAGTGAGCTAATTCGAGTTTCATTGCTATTTACTGCTCCTAGTTATGATTATTCATTTGTTCGTTTAATGTCTGGTTATTCGGGCAGCAATTGATCTATGTTTAGATTGGTGTCTGTCAAATGGAATTAGAGTTGTCAAGTGGGCTGGAGGACCCCCCGAATTGGTCCTAGCCCGCCTAGGTAGTGGTCAGGGCTGGTTCAGCCCTTTGGGAACCGCCGGACCGGCCTGTCAACCGGCCTAGGACACCGGTCCTCCATGCCGATATATATATATATATATATATATATATATATATATATATATATATATATATATATATATATATATATATATATATATATATAGAGAGAGAGAGAGAGAGAGAGAGAGAGAGAGAGAGAGAGAGAGAGAGAGAGAGAGAAAACCTCACGGGCTAGGACTCGGCCTGCCCTGAACCGGCCCACCCATAGGGGTCCGGCCATGTGGGCCAATCCGGTCCTAGGATTCCAACTCCTAGGCCCGGACCGGGACCGGCGCGGCTGAGTCCAGGCCTTGCCCAGGCCCAGTGGTCCTCCATCAGTCAGTCCGGTCCCGGGCCCTGCCCATTCGACAGCTCAAATGGAATCAAGAACCATATGAACTCATCATTGATTTACGGTAAATGCGTAAGTAGATGGAATACCTTGTGTTGGTTTTAGAAAGATTATTTCCCTTGAGATGCTTGGATTCTCCGGCGACTATGTATGTACCCATATTGTCAAGGTTCGGGGGAATGTTAACTCAAAATGTTTGAAGCCACAAAGCAAAACTTATCTCAACATCCATCTATATCTTTGTCAATTTGGAAAAAGGAAATGCATTTGATCCTTTGAACCTGAAAATGGTCAAAAGAGAATCTCACACACGTGTCAATAAAATACCTACTTGCAGTTCCGTGATGGCTGAGTAATCAGCTCAGCATCAACTGGGAAAGACTGAAGGGTGCTATGAACTTCCCCAAGTTATCTATCAGATTTAGATCCGTAGCACCATACTGATAAAACCGTACAGTAAGTAGGTGTTAGGATAATAATTCTCTGGCGATGCACTTGGAGGAATTGGTTATATAGAGATGTGAATTTCAGGGTTCTGATTTCTCTTTAGTATACTGGGTGGAGTAGAGTTTGCGAAGAGACATTTGGTGGGGTTTCTATAGTTTAAATGTAAATCATATGAAGTTCAGATATGAATAATGACGGTGTAAGTTTCACCACCGACTAATTTTGCTTGTTAAACTGTGCGTGGATGTAGGTTTAGATCTTTTGTACGGGCTATGGGTCAGGCTGGTCATTTTCTTTGGATGACGTGGGAACCCGCAGCCTCTACACTTTGGGTGCGCACTGAGTAAAACCCCGCATTAGGAGTTATGTAAGTTCTTTAAAGTTCTTGAACTCTGAGGTTAACTCAGGACTGATGCTATATACTCTATTACTTCACCATTTTATGAATTCCTGTGTGACGAATGGGTCCTAATCAACTTATGATATAGATAATGTATAATCTTAGATACACATGTAACTTGTTGTACGAAGACACACGTATAATAGGTGAAATTCATCGGTGAATGTTGCCTGATGTTATGTTTCCTTCTCGCACTTTGACTTTGGTTTGTCGTGAAATGAACACGTAGACCAAATGATGTGGCTTTTGATGCCCTTGAATAATTTATTTGTTATCTACAAAATCTTTCAAAAAATAATTGTTCCTAATTCATTCGATTCTAAAGTGAGTTTTTGAATATCCAAAAGTGAGTTCTTGAACATCCAAAAGTTATCGCACCACAGGGACTAGTAATGTTGAAAATGGTGGTCCAAGCAGCTTTCTGTGTCTTTATGCACAAAGTTGACTGCTTTTTTTATTTACTTAGTAGTTGTGCCTTCTTACAATGTTCAACCACTCATAGTGGGATACTGTTTATTTTTTCCATTAATGAAAATGCTTCAAAATTTCACACATGCATATCGAGATTATCTTAACAGTCTGATGAATGGCATCTATTTCCCATTCTAATCTTTGGCTTCCAGCATAAGAGTTCGACCTAATTGAGCCTAACCATACTTCTTGCCATTTCCACCTCCCATTGCTAGAACCAAACACGACACATAGTACGTTACCCGTGCTCAAGAGCTTTTCTAAGAAAAAAGCAGGCTTGGCACCCTCGGGTGTTTGCAACTTGCACAACTTATTCCCGCAATTAAATTACGAAATGGTTGAACAATAATAAGACAACTACTTTACTTTAAAAAGATTTAATAAGTGCAACCAAAATGAGGTTTGAATTTCAAATGATCCCAGACTGGAATGGATCCCAATATGAAAGATAGTAAAAAGTTGGCAACCAAACATCTTATTCCAGTTTTATATTTTTGGGACAACCAATAAGAGCCCTTATCCCTTTCTTTATCCCATGTCATATTTTGGGGACAATGGAATCCCCATAGCTGCTTATTATGTAGATGTATGTATGTATCTTCTATGTATTTCAATGGAGGTAGATTTGCAAGTTTACCCTGTTACTCAAATGCTTGAACTTAGCCGTTATGCTTCATCATACTTTACACATTCTTCACATGTAATATCTTAATACACATCACACGTAGTTAGAAGAGGTTTTGTGTTGGTTGGGCTTGCATTCTTAAGACTTTGGGACATTTGCTTAGAAGTCTTGAGTTCGAACCTTGGGGTAATTCAGGGGTTGTCTATTGCCCTTCTCACCTGCGAACCTGTCAGCCCGGATTTTCTTAGGCTGGTTTACCTCTCTGGTGTGGTTGACAGGCTACTGCACTAGAGCGGGGGTTTATCCAGTGCACATATGAAGGGTAGCGATTGCGGGTTCCCAAGTCATAAAAGAAAAGATATAAGGACAAGTGATGCTGTTGGAGCAATAATTTACTTATCATATCCAAGGAGGCTGCTATACCTTAAAGTGTCTTTGACTGTATATCTTCCCATTATTAGGACTTTGAGTGTTACCTCGATGATAATGCCGACCACAACGTCGTATTTGTTGAACCTTTATTTCAGTAAGGATAGGAGGCGTTGTTAGGCTCGTATTTTTTACATTACTTGGAGATGTCATCTTATTTAGAATTGTATTCTTTTGACAGGCAACTGAAGAGTTATTACGACTTCGGCGTGGAATGTGCAACTACGAGTCCATGACTGACTAAATAAAGGTCGAGGAGGTCATTGAAGGGAGGTGCTATGGTGGCTGTCATTTTAGTTCTCTCCTAATCGTGCAACGTTTTGGTAACTGCATTGCTGGTTATGAAACATGTTGAGGGGTGTGCATCTGCAACAAACTTGCACTATTTGCCATTGCCTAAAACAGTTTTGCTTTGGTTGGAGAAATGTCATTTGAAGATTGTGGCAAAACTAGTTCACATGTAGCTTTTGATAGATTATATGCTTTGAAGTAAAGGTGGTTTACATTTGAAAACATGCTATCAGTTGAAGCAAAGTCTTGGTAGGAGTACAAAAGGGTTTCAATTTAATTTCTAGGAGATTATTATGGGTAAGAGGAAATACAGAAGTGAAGTAGGTATGGAGGGAGACATTTTCTTAAGGTAGTCTAAATTGATAGTACTGACACGACTTATGTGTGATTGTTATGGATTCAAATTGTCATATCATCGTGGTCTTGAAACATTTAATGTCCTCTTATATGAAGAAGGAAGTTCACGTATGAAATAGTATTTTTCTAATGTTATTCTAGATAAATGTGATATGGAGTTTATGAAAATCATGCCGATGTTTGATTCTTTTATCTAGTAAAAACTCTCAGAAACTAAACACAACACAAACTGTGAAACAAAGGGCTGGCATGTTATCTTTCGTTGTTGGTCGACCTAGATGGGACAAATTTATAGAGACTAAGACCGGGATAATATCTTTATTTTGAATAAGATTGCTTTGTACCCACGGTGAGTACATAGAACACGTACTTGATTTGACAGTTTCATGACAGTATACTCATGATCCAAATGAGTGTCTTGTTATTTTTTCAACCAATTTGAAAATAAATTTTGACTAAAAAAGGTGCGAAATCTGTACTTGTTTTATTATGTTGCAGAGTTAACATTACTTGTAGACTTATAGTAGATTCATCTCCGCAAAATGCTTGCAAAAGACAACAATACACCCATTCTAGGGCCGAAGGAATATTTGATTTGAAAAACAATTGACAAGTCAGATGTGATTGTATGCCCAAAGAAGTTGATTATTGACATTAATGTTAGTGATGTAACATCATAGAATGGAATAGCCAAACCATTTGATCACTACGTCATGTGTGCAGGTTTGGACCTCTCTATTAGGATTTCATGATTTTCTTGAAAATCCATTCACATCAAATTGTCCTCTCTAATGGTGGTTGCCCTATTATGTCAACCAAATTAATGTTTTCTTATAAACTAAAATAAACTAGTATGGGATCGTAAACCTATTTAACACCGACAATAATTTATGAGAGAATCCCACCTGAACCGGGTGCATGAATGAACAAAAGCCTACCGCTCCGAAAGCGCCCAAATACTAGTGGTTAAGAAATCAATAATCATTGCTCGTTAGGATATAATTATATAAATGATGTTTAGCTCCTTTGAGACCACGAGTCTTATTATACCTAAAAGTGATTGATGAATTCTCTATTAAAATAAAAAAATAATAATTGATGAACTTAGTATTCAGGTAAATTAGGTGAATAAAATAAAAATAAGAAAGAAATCTACCGACAATGATCCATTTAACTTCCTATATAAATAAGAAAATGACCTTGTACGCGTGGGGTAACATAATATAATTATTATTTAGAGGACAACATAATACTATAATTTTGAGAAACACCAAATGATTATGACAGTTAGTAGGAATATTAATTTTATATTTTATAGTAATATTATATAAATGTTCTCTTTCTTTTTTTGGTGGTTGAAATATAAATGTTCCTAGAAATTCACAATACTAATCAAATTGTGAAAGTTCTTAGAAATTCACTATAATC
The DNA here is from genome assembly GCA_023055425.1 of Linanthus parryae. Classification (NCBI taxonomy): domain Eukaryota; kingdom Viridiplantae; phylum Streptophyta; class Magnoliopsida; order Ericales; family Polemoniaceae; genus Linanthus; species Linanthus parryae. The sequence continues at coordinate 1,434,799 of JALGPY010000012.1, forward strand.
AGTTCACCTCTAATTCATTCTTGTTCTAAAAATCTATTCTGATGGTGTAGGTGGTTAGGTCCCCAATCTTCAATAATTTTGAAGATAAGTTGTACATGAGTTAATTGGAGGGATAAGACACTTTCATCCCCAGGTTTGGCAGAAAGACACTTTCACCCTCTTCCAATTTGGAAAATGACATTTTTACTCATTATGGTGAGTTTGAGAATGCTTCTGCTGCCAGCACAGTTGCTTTCCGACAGCAGAAGCAGTTTTAGTGTGTTTGGTAAAAATAAAATTTCCCCTTTTCCGGACAGTTTCTGCTGTCCCAAAGCAGTTTTCAGGAAGCAAGGGAATATATGTTTTTTCAGAAAGTCCTTTTGATTAATTTATCTACAACCTATTTTAACCTTACAATTTTTAAAATATCAATAATTATCTTTACGAAAATGACATGTGTCATATATTTTTGTCATTTTACCCTCTCACATCAACTTCACAGTTGACATTACCAAACACAAAATTACTATATCAATATTTAACATCAGCATTTACGTAATATTTACCAAAAAAACATTTTATCAAGAATTCACAGCAGTTTTTCCACAGTGTTTTCACACAGCAGCTTTCTAGCACCGCCACAGCATTCCCAAACTAGCCCTGAGTGTGCCAAATTTAAGGATATTTACACCCACTGATTGTGTCATTCAGTACTCTAAGATGAAAAATGTAACCCACAAATTACCATCAGCAAAGTTAAAAAAGAGATGGCTTGGGAAGTTTGTAGAGGGTACTTCAATTGATTTAAGGAGAGATAGTTGGTTACCTAACATTCCACCCTCTCCTTTCTCTCTTCAGTTGTCTGAATATGTACTAAAGCTGTAATATTAACAAGGTTAAGGATCTTTTGAATATTAGAGATAATTCATGGGATGTTACTATGGTCTCTTCCTTTTTCCCTGCTTGGATTTCAAAAAGAATTCTTTCCATTCTTGTGGCCTCTAATCCTTTACCTGATAGGATCTTCTGGATGCCTGAAAAATCTGAAACTTGGTCTGCTGAAACATTTCACGAGCAAAGCTTAACCTTTTTCGACTAGCTTTTAGTTGAAGGCGACAGTAATATCTTGGGCAAGATTGACTGTTTCGACTAGCTTTTAATTGAAGGCGATAGCAATATCTTGGGCAAGATTGACTGTGTCCCCTGAGGGACGTCTGGAAATCAAAACTTCCTCAAAAATTTATCCTATTTATGTGACAATGCATCATTGACAAGTTTTCCACCAAAGTCTACCTTCATAAGAGTAACATTGTGGCTAATTCCTTATGTCCTCTTTGTATGTCTAATGATGAGACCGTGCAGCATCTCCATTTTGACTGCACTCTGACCAATTCTCGCTGGTCTTCTGGTCTCTCTTGATTTAACTCCATTAAAAATCTTCCATCAAAGACACTTGTACCCTCTTTTCTCTCTAAATAATCTCACTACCTTTTCTTGGGTGGCTGCACTCAAGTGGGAGGTTTGGATTTTGGAAAGTAAGGAACATGGTAACTTTTGATCGCACAAGTGCTAACAATGGTTCTCCCTCCGTTTTTCTTCTCATTTCATTTCTTCACAAATTAAATGTACAACATCTGCATTTAATGATTTTTGGCACTTAAATTTGGATACTGCAAGTTGTGAAAGGTAGGAAAGCTATTCTACATATGATCAATATGGGGCTATAGTTGTAGCTGTTCCAAGGTCATGATCTGTACTCATTATCATAAATCAAGATTAAGGAGATAGTTAGGACGGAGCATTTAAGAAAACGGACTTAATCATGGAGTCTAATTGCATTACATTTCTACATAAACATACCAGAACCATATGTGCTATTGTTGGATCACTTCAGTGGTTATGTGCTTAAGACTATAGACATGCTGAGATACACTGTTTTAATCACTTCATTTTTAAATCACTGCAGAGCACTTCATCTTGGCTTTACCAGTTGGGCCCTCTCATCCAGGACATGGAGCGGCTAAAGAATAGTTTATGCTGCTGTGTTATTAGGAGTTTGTGTTAGACAGTCTTTGTTGGTGATTTTAGTGTCATCAATCATTTTATGTAATTGGATTTACTTACTACCAAAATAGTCATTGGCGTATACATTGTGCACGTTAGGAGGTGTGGAGTACACGCGTGTACACGACTATACTAATGTCTTGGACAACGAACTCCCGGACGACTGCGGGGGTTTCGGGGTCCCCCCCCCCCCCCCCCCCCCGATGGGGTCCAAGGGGCAACGCCCTTGGTGGCGGTCTACAATTTTAATTTGTTGGATAATAACAGACTGAAATGTGGCGGTTATAACCGCCAGATAAACCGCCTTGTCTTCTTCCTTTAAGTCAGTTTTGGTCGAATGAGAAACACAGGGAGAATATCTGTGTTCGGAAATCCATAGCAACCATATTTATTCTTACAAATATATGTTTTATCCGATTATTGATTTCGTGTGTATACCACCAAAATACTTTAATCTGAGAGTGATTCACGCGACTCAGAGATTATCCCAGTCTATTGATTCCTATATACACACCCAAAAGTCCTAAAAAGATTAAAGTATTCTGAATCATGGCGAACGGAAACTCGGTTCAAGACATGACGAGCAAGTTCATGAAACTGGAGAAGTTCGAACGGCAGGATTTCCAACGGTGGCAGAAGAAGATGCACTTTCTGTTAACTGCTTTGAAGGTCGTCTGCGTTCTCACCACCCCGATGCCTGAAGTCGTGGAGGAGGAAACCCTGGAACAGACAAGGAGGAGATCGAAGTGGGAGAATGATGACTATATCTGTCGCCGACACATTCTTAACGGTATGTCAGATTCCTTGTTTGATATATATATACATATATATATATATATATATATGTTGAGAGTTAAAAAGAAATGTGGGATTCTCTTGAAGCAAAGTATATGGCCGAGGATGCTTCAAGCAAGAAGTTCCTGGTCAGTAATTGGAACAATTACAAAATGAAAGATTCAAGGCCTGAGCAATACAATGAATTGCTCCGTATCCTAGGGCAGTTTAATCAACACAATATGAAAACGGATGAATCAATTTTCGTTTGTCGTGGGTTGAAGTAATCCTAGGTATTAGTATTAAACGTGAGAACAAAGCTATTACTATTTCACAGTCATTACATTGAGAAGGTGTTAAAGAAATTTAATTGTGAAAATTTTTCTCCGGTTAGTACCCCGATGGAACCAGATGTGAAGTTGGTTCCTAGCCAAGGCAAGGTTGTATCTCAACTAAAATACTCTAGGGCTATTGGTTGTCTAATGTATGCCATGATTAGTACACGACCAGATATATCATTTGTGGTTGGAAAGCTACGTAGATATACTAGCAATCCAATCACACATCATTGGCAGGCAATGAGGAGAGTACTACAATATTTAAAGAAAACCATGAATTATGTTTGACATACAGTGTGAAACGGGATATCATATTAATATTATTTCCCGTATCACAGTGGAAGTCTTTCGGTGCTAGAAGGATATCCTGATGCAAGTTGGATAAACAATATGGAAGATCATTCCTCAACTAGTGGATGGGTTTTTCTACTTGGAGGAGGGGCAATCTCATGGGCTTCAAAGAAGCAAACTTGCATTACTAAATCAACAATGGAATCTGAATTTGTGGCTTTGGCTGCAGCCGGTAATGAGGCTGAATGGCTAAGGAATATAGTGTATGAGATTCCATTGTGGGCCAAACCGATTTTACCAATATCTATCAGGTGTGATAGTGAGGCTACTCTAGCTAAGGCATATATAGTCAGGTGTATAATGGCAAGTCTAGACACTTAGGTGTCAGACATAGCATCGTTCGGGATTAATAATGAATGGTGTGATATCGGTTGACTTTATTCGTACACATCAAAATCTTGCGGTTCATCTAACCAAAAGGTTAGCAAGGGACTTAATGCAGAAGTCGGCCGTGGGGATGTGATTAAAGTCCATCTAAAAGATCCCTTATGATAAGATACCCGATTCCCTTCTAATACAATGTTAGAAGCTGAATTCAATGTGGAACTCTGACATGAAGAAATTGGAACGCAAAGATCATCCCAAGGTATGTGTTTAGACCTGCAAGTTAAGAAGGTTGAAGTTTACACTTCTTAATGGTTCTTTTGAAAATTTGTATGGCAGGTACAAGAGGAAAAAGAACCACCTATATGAGTATGGAGTTTAGCCGCTTCAAGAAGTTGGGACTTGACTTCTATATGCTCATTGAAGGAAAGTGACACTAGGCTAGTAAAAAGAAGTGTAAAGTTAGAACATAAATATGTTGAACCTATGTGTATTTTACTTTCATGTATTCATCATGAGTAGAAAGAGTTCAATCCATAGGACACCCCTATACTCTAATATTTGAAACTGTATTTTACTAAAATGAAAATTCAATCTTCGAGACGTTTTCATTTATGCATAAGTTTGCTTTGTTATGGAAAGGATAGGTGAATCAAGGATTACACTAAAATGGGGAGGATTGTTGGTGATTTTAGTGTCATCAATCATTTATGTAATTGGATTTACTTACTACCAAAATAGACGTTGGCGTATACATTGTACTCCCTCTGTTTCACCAGGTTCTTCAAAAAGTTATTCGGGTATTATTTGGACTTAGCAATTTGGTTAGCAAAACAATATAAGAATTTTATAATTTTTTGTGATATTGTAGAGCAAAGTTTACTCTACGACACTATGAAAAGATTGTCAAATTCTTGAATTGTTTCGCTACCGAAATTGCTAGGCCCAAATAATACCCAAATAAGTTTTTGAAGAACCTGGCGAAACGGAAGGAGTACACGTTAGGAGGTGTGGAGTACACGCGTGTACACGACTATACTAATATTTTGGACAACGAACTCCCGGACGACTGCGGGGGTTTCAGGGGTCGCCCCCCCCCCCCCCCCTATGGGGTCTACGGGGCAACGCCCCTGGAGGCGGTCTCCAATTTTAATTCGTTGGATAATAATGGACTGAAATGTGGCGGTTATAACCGCCAGATAAACCGCCTTGTCTCCTTCCTTTAACTCAGTTTTGGTCGAATGAGAAACACAGGGAGAATATCTGTGTTCGGAAATCCATAGTAACCATATTCGTTCTTGAAAATCTTTGTTTTATCCGATAATTGATTTCGTGTGTATACCACCGAGATACTTTAATCTGAGAGTGATTCACACGACTCAGAGATTATCCCAGTCTATTGATTCCTATATACACACCAAAAAATCTTACAGTCTTTTTGTTACTCCTCTAATTTGGTGTAGATTTTCGAACAATGCTATATGTTTTTGTATTTTTCATAACCTTGTGATCAGCTTGTTGTGGCTATTTTTGGTTGTTTGGGGCTGTTAGGCTTTTTCTTGTGTTCGGAGGAACTCTTTTGCCTTATGTGAATCTTGTAAAAATTTTGTGTAATTTCCTAAATGTAATGCTGATCTCTTTTTGTTTGCCAAAAAATGCTACCACTACCCTAAAACTAACAGTGTCACGACTAAGGAATGTGAATATCGTGAAATTTGTCAAAAATTGAAAGAGTGAAGTGTTAGTTTTTTCCCAAATAGAATGGGGGTGATAGTGTCTTTGCAATTACATCAATTTTGAGAGGATGAAAGTGCCTTTTACCCTTAATTCAATCGAAATGAACCGTTACTGATCGATCCAAATAGGTTATTTAAACATCGGGAATTTGTCGATTGCACCTTTTTGAAGTTGTAGTTACCTATTCTTGCTCAAAATTCAATGATAATATATCGACAAGGCTAATGGTGTCCGCAAATTGATCACTCACTTTATTGTGATTGTAAAGTTAAGACATTCATGTTGGCAATTGCACCTTAATTGTACTCCTAACTATGATTAGTTCAATGGTCAAACCATGTAGCCCTACGCCCTCCTAAATCATCATTACGTTTCTAATTATTTGTCCATTTGTCTTGAGAGTTCATGAACAACCACCGGATTAGAACTAATCCAACCATTAAAAGCACCCATGTGCCACGTATTTGTATGACCTACAATGGGAGAGATTTAAGTACTCCAAAAGCAACCATGCTTGCATAAAGTTATAACTAAAAAAAGACGGGGTCATCATCTATGCTCTTACTTGTAAATAGTAGAGAAGGTAAATTGCAGAATATATCTCAACTAATTAAAATACTTGTACTGCTAATTGATCAGCATGAAAGAAATCCGCACCAAAAGAATTCAATAACCAAAGAGGAGGAGCATAGAGTGTCTCATCGTCTCATGTCACAAAATTATTAAATCTAAATTTGGAGCTAAGTTACCTAACTCGCGAGCAAGGTCGGATGAGGAACGAAAACGCGAGCAGAAAAACTTATAATTTCATAGAATTTATATTCGAGAGAGTGATTGAAGAGGGATTCGGAGGTTGCAGACCGCGGTGTTGGTTGGTGGAAAAAGCATCGCCGTTATATTATATATAATATTATTATATCTATCTTTGCTTGAGCCCCACAGCAAATTAACAAAAGTTTAAGAAAAACACTTAATTAAAATAGTCAATAATTTCCCAATTCTTTGACTACCCATTTTGTCCTCGTTCTCCTCCTACTGGTCTTCTCCAACCTCCATCAAAAACTATTCTATTTATAACAGAAAGCCAGAGAAACATTTATACCCCCATCCCTCATCCCCTCCCTATCTCCATCTCTCTTTCTCCCCAGAAAACAGAACTCCTCTGTTTCTTCTCTCTCAGAATCTATCGGCTCATTTACAAGGTAAAAACATCTCTTACCCCTCGTCTATTTCCATGCATAGAACCCCATGATGAACGTAACATGAACAATTCATCTTTTTTCTCGTCTTTGAATATCATCTGTATATAGGCATTGAGAAAATTTTGGAAATTTTATCACCTTTTGGGTTTTTCCTATGATGAATCTTGTAATCAACGTGTTATAAACCTAAAGATCATTGTTTTCCATCACCGACAGGTTTTCATTTTACTTCATTTTGATGATTCTTGGATCATATAGTCTCGGTTTCATTTCATTCTAATGGAGAAATCCTTTGTTCTAGACTCAACATTCTTGAAATTTTCAGATAATGGAGGGATTAGATGGAGATAGGATATCCAGAGAACCTAGCGGGCGATACACCCCTTACAAGGAAATCTTCAGAGAGACATCACCCAGAAGCCCATTGAGCACCCGTAGTCCAGACAGCGATTCAATCGACTTAGACATCAACGGAGGTGGGCGCGACACCTCCATCGAGCAGCTCTATCACAACGTCTGCGATATGCAGAGCTCCGACCAATCCCCCTCCCACCGTAGCTTCCTATCCTACGGCGAGGAATCGAGGATCGATTCCGAGCTCCGGTTCTACGCCGGAGGCTTTCATGGAGGAGCGGAAAGCGTGAAGTCGGCGGCAGCGGGGGCGGAGAAGCAGGAATCCAGGAGAAACTCTCCTGATAAGCCTGGAAAGTCGGTAAAGAGACAACAACAACAACCTAAGCGGCTTTCTCACCTGTCTCAGGATTCCGAGAAACCCAGAAGGCCACCTAGCGGGAAAACTAACGAGAAAACCTCCATGAAAAAAACAACCGGAACTAGTACTTTCTCTATCAGAAGCACTAAAAAATCTACTCCGGGGAAGCCGGAGAATGGAGATGGATTCACCGCTTCATATCTGCTTAAACAGACGAGGGACATGATTTCCTCCGGCGAGAACCCCCAGAAGGTTCTGGAACTGGGTCTTCGAGCAATGCGATCATTCGAGACTAGCCAGGACGAGAAACCAAATCTAGAATTGGTGATGTGTTTACATGTTGTAGCTGCATTGTACTGTACCCTAGGACGGTACACCGACGCAATCCCCATTCTGGAGCGTTCAATCCAGATCCCGTCGATCGACGAAGGCGGGACCCACGCGCTCGCGAAGTTCGCCGGGTGCATGCAGTTGGGCGACACCTATGCGATGCTCGGCCAGATCGAGAATTCTATCCTATGTTACACCGCCGGATTAGAGATCCAGCGACAAGTTCTGGGAGATAAGGACCTGAGATTCGGTGAGACTTGTCGCTACGTCGCCGAAGCTCACATCCAAGCGTTTCAGTTCGACGAGGCCGAGAAGCTTTGCAAACTATCTCTCGACCTCCACAAGGAAAACGGGTCGTCCGCTTCGCCTCAAGAAGCGGCCGATCGGAGACTCATGGGACTAATTTGTGACTCGAAAGGGGACTATGAAGCTGCCCTAGAACACTATGTTCTTGCGAGTGTGGCTATGGCGGCGAACGGTCAAGACGCCGAGGTGGGCGCGGTTGACTGTAGCATCGGCGACGCTTACTTATCTTTGGCTCGCTACGACGAAGCGATCTTCGCTTATCAGAAAGCGTTGACCGTTTTCAAGTCAACTAAAGGAGATAACCACCCGTCCGTGGGGTCCGTTTACGTCCGTTTGGCTGATTTGTATAACAAGATTGGGAAAATCCGGGAGTCGAAATCTTATTGCGAGAACGCACTACGGATCTACGGGAAGCCGGTTCCGGGAAGCTCTTCTGAAGAGATTGCCCGTGGTTACGCTGATGTTTCTTCTATCTTTGAGTCTATGAATGAACCTGGGGAAGCGATTAAGTTGCTTCAGAAGGCTTTGAGCTTATATGGGAATGTGCCTGGGCAGCAAAGCACAGTTGCTGGAATGGAGGCTCAGATGGGGGTTCTGTATTATATCCTGGGGAATTATACGGATTCCTATAAGTCCTTCAAGAGTGCGATTTCGAAGTTTAGGGAAATTGGGGAGAAGAAATCTGCTGTGTTTGGGATCGCTTTGAACCAAATGGGGCTTACGTGTGTGCAGCTTTGCGCGATAAATGAAGCTGCAGATCTGTTTGAAGAGGCGAGGGGTATTCTGGAGAGCGAGTACGGGCCATATCACCAGGATACGCTCGGGGTCTATAGCAATCTTGCAGGAACTTATGATGCAATGGGAAGGTAACTTTTCTTCTTTCATTTCTCAACTTATAAAGCAGTTAATTCAGAATATGTTCGCTGACAGTGCAATATATGCGCTATGAGAGTTGACAGAAAACCCTCAACGCAGTATTGGTTTTACTGACATCGCGCCCCAAGAAGCAGACATCTGAGCTTGCTGGTGCGCGATGACAGTAAATCAAAGAGGTAGTTTGGATGGTTGGTTTTTAGTTTTTGGTTTTAGTTTTTTTTTGGATTGGGTGGTTGAGGTGAGGAGAGATAATAAACTGTATACTCTCTCTCCTCATCTAAACCACTCGTTCTAAAGAAACTAAAAACCAAAAACTAAAAAACCAACCATCCAAACTACCTGAATTCTCATAGTGCATGTAAGGCACTGTCAGCGAAGACATACGACATAGGGGTTATATGTCAAAGGTTCTATAATATCTATGCCGGGTATCAAGTGAGAGTAAGATCTCATATCCTAAAATGTGAGAGTTCACGATTAAGGTGATTTCTGTTTACCCTTGTTTGCAGATCTGATGATGCGATTGAAATATTAGATTATGTGGTGGGGATGAGAGAGGAGAAGCTCGGAACAGCAAATCCTGATGTGGATGAGGAAAAGCGCAGGTTGGCTGAGCTACTAAAAGAAAACGGAAGAGTCCGGAACCGGAAATCCAAGTCCCTAGAAAATCTGATGGACTCAAAACAACGGATTGGTAAAGAAGATGAAACGAGGAGGGACGTATGATTAAGACCCGTTTGTTTGTTTGTTTCTTACTTGATTGTAAAGATATGGTTTTTTAGAGTACATATATATAGATTTACGGGTTTTGATTGTTTTAGATTCAAACTTCTGGGAACGGATAACAAGGAGGTTCAGAATTAATTCGATCATGTTGTTTTCAAGGTTGGGCGAGGAGGAGGCAGATGTCGGGAACCTTCTAATGTTTTTTGAGGAGTTGATGAAACCCTTCTCTGTATTCCGGTATTATAATAAAGAAAAAGGTGGGATATCAGTTTCCATTGTTGTTGCTTCAACTGTAATCTCCGTTTTGGCTTTACCTTCATCTTTCAGCTATCTGTTCTCTTTCGTTTTCTTAAGGGAAATAATCAGTCATTTTCTGGGTTTTGGGTTCATCTTGAGGATGATATAGACATGGTGCCAATAGAAAATTGGGGTATGTCTTTTCAGTGGTGATGGTGCCCTAGAAGGTGACTATTGAACAAAAAATGACAAAAGAAAATTGGTGTCTTTTCAGTGGTGATGGTGCCCTACCACAGTATATATCCTGAAGTATGATTCAATCAGCAGGGAATACCTTAAACATCAGATATACCTTGTCAGATTGAAGGATGCTACCATACCCAAAAGAAGAAAAACAGTCATATTCACTGCTCCGATGCCTCCGGTGATTCATCTGAAACCGCAATAGTCACTCTTATCTTTATAATATTTGTAAACCTATTTAAGTTGCTTCCTAAGCTACCTTTGAACTAGAAACATACTAATGGATGATTACCTCGTACTTGTTAGATTTTTTTCCATTTTTTAAGAAACATGTAGGCAGCATACTTTGACATCCTTCAAAATATAATAAATGTCGTAATTGCATTAGAAAAATAATAGCTTGGCTTTCATCTTTGGTGTAAGATATGGCTTATTATGTACTCCAGATAAGTAATGTCTATATTCTCACTGGTAGCTACATTTCACTAAAATTATCAAACTATTATATGAGAACTGACAGACTATTGGCAGTAGGCTACAACCTCTTAAATTAATGAACAAATGGTAAAATTAAGCTTCACCGTAATCAAAAATAAAATAAACTAAAAATAGTCTCATGCTAGTTTATCTGAAAGTGTTGAGGATATTTTGGTAGAACAAATTCCCATTCCCTTGCCCTTGCGATATTATCTCATTTTCCCCACAATATTATCATATAAACTCTACACTGCATTCTCCTAGGGGAAGTTCACCAGACGCTCCTTACGAATCAGTAATCACAAAAGCATCACAACCAACTGCTACAATCTCTGGAAAGCCTAATCACGCTAGCTACCAATATTAGTATCTACCAGAGCATATTGAGCATGCTAATGCTATAGCGTTCACAGCTCAAGAATACAAATAAGCACGTAACATTCCAAGATATAGCACATCCTACTCCTAGAGAAAATATTGAGTTTTTCCAAGTTCAATAACTTCCTCACCAATGACATGAGAAATATCAATGCGCAAAGATGCATAATCATGCACTTAGAATTTCTGTATTGTAATGACGAAGAAGGTATATTCTTATTTGCAAATGAATGATGAGAATGTAACCATTGTTTCAATTGTTTGCAATGAACCAAAATAGGAAGGTAACCCTAGTAAGGTTCCTTCACAAGCTAAACCCTATTGCTGCAAAACATTTCCATCTTAAGGAGCATGTCCAACATCTAGTTTTTCAGAAATAAAGCTAGAGATATTACCTACACAATCAAATACTTGCAGGAAGGTTGATAACAGCACCTCTACTTCCATCATGCTTGTGTAGTTGGCGCGAACTCCACGTGCTATTCACCGTCGCGCAAGGGAAGATAACTGTAGGCAACCTCTTGCTTTCCTCAACATGAGGGAAATCAATAGTGTAATGAAGTCCTCGGCTTTCATGTCGCGCAAGTGCACTACTAATTACCAACTTTGCGCAACAAAATAGGTTCCTCATTTCACAAGCCTCAAGCCCTACCATAGTTGGCTCCCAACCTTGCTGAAACAAGTACGCTTCCCAACTCAACTCCAACTCTGCAATCATCTTCTCTGCAGTTTCCAACCTCGTTGTTGATCTCACAATCCCAACGTACTTAAACATGATCAATTGCAATTCCTTCCGTACTTCCTTCGTTCTCTTCACAATCTTGGCCAATATCTCTCTGCCAAGTGGCGAGGGGACGGCCGGCCGGTCCCACCAGTTTGAAGCGCTGCGATCAATCTTTGAGCTCATCATGTGGTCTATAGAAGGCTGCACAGCTCTGCGAGCAAAAACTAGGGCTTCGAGTAATGAGTTGCTAGCAAGACGGTTAGCTCCATGTAAACCAGTACAAGCAACTTCACCAGCTACGTACAAACCACAGACATTGGTTTCTCCTTGTAGACCAGCACGAACTCCACCACACATGTAATGAGCGGCGGGAACAACTGGGATTGGTTCTTGGGTTATGTCTAGGCCATGGAGGAGACACTCTGCTGCTATGTTTGGGAAGTGGGAGAGAATCTCTTCTCTGGGTTTGTGGCTTATATCAAGAAGAACGTACTTCTCACTCCGCTTCTTGAGTTGGTCGTCGATACTTCTGGCTACTACATCTCTCGGAGCAAGCTCTGCTCTCTCGTCGTAAAGTGGCATGAACCTTTCCATGCTTAAATTGTAGAGGATTCCTCCATCTCCTCTCACGGCTTCAGTGATCAGAAAAGCATTGTCTCTCGTCTTGGATGGTTTTATTGGAAGACCTTCATCAGCTAAAGCAGTTGGGTGGAACTGGACAAATCTATTAACAAATAGAAGAACATAATGAATTCGACGTAACGAGAATGAATGTAGAAATTTGACCCTGGAAACAAATAAACAAGATTCCTTACTCCATGTTGGAAATTACAGCTTCAGCCCGATGGGCCATTGCAATCCCATCGCCAGTAGCCACCTAAAGATTATAGGCAGAGATAATCAACATTTGCAATGCAGACACTAAAAGGTCAAATACTTTTAGTCTTTCCAAAGAAGACTGAATCTTTTGAGAATATCTTCTTCCAGAACCATTAAAATAGTTGACGTGTAGTTCAGCTACTTATCATTAGAATTCGCTTGTGGATGAAATTGTTTGTCAACAAAGGGACCTTCTTTCTCCAAGATGTGACTTACATATAAGGAGAAGACCAACCTCTAGCTCACGCGTGATATTTTGGACCAAGGTTTCAACTAGGTAACTTCTTGCATAGGATAGTTTTTTTAACGGCAATCAAAGGTAAAAACACAAACGTACCGGAGGGTTTGTAGTCGTTGGATAGATATGCCCAGCCCCACCTGATGCTAGCAGAGTGACCTTTGAGATAAATCGCACAACCTACATGTTTATCAAGGAAAGATGTTTTGCAGGTAAGATCAAGATTTGAAGATTCTACCAGGAGCATAAGCATCAAAAGAGGGTTTCATTCAGAAGTCAGTGGCGATGAAACTAAAAATAAATGAAATGAAGAAATGTGTGATCAGAAACAAGTGGATCACATTTTCTAACCTCTTGAGTTTCGGTATTCAAAGTGTCAACGCCGTGACAAACTGTGTCCGAACCATCCTGCAAGGGAACACATATTTGTGTCTATTAAACCTGCGAAGTATCAAATTTCACCATGTTCCCTGATGCTAACATCTTTGAACAAAGATAAGTCCCAACCTGGTTCTAGCGAATGTTAAGAAAAACTATGATGAAGATTACTAAAATTCTCGCAAACTCAAATGAACCCCCCCCCCCCCCCCCCCCTCCCTCCCCCCTATCATATACAGCTAAAATTTGATATTTGAAAAAAACATTAGGAACAAGTAAAAGCAAACCTGAGAAGTCAGCAAATCTATAGCGAAATGGTGTTGGAACACGAAAATATTAGGATCATTGTTTACTGCTTCTAGTAGTGCCCTTTCAATTTCCCTCCCTGTCATATCAGCGGCATGGACAATCCTGCGGTGCGAGTGCCCGCCTTCTCTTGCTAGATGTAAGTTACCATCCTCCCCATGATCAAATGAAGCACCCATAGCAATCAATTCCCTGATTCTTTCAGGTCCTTCAGTGCAGACAACCTGAACAAGTAACCAGCTCTTAGAAACGTTAAATAACAAGTGATTGGAAATTTTAGTGGACAAATACTGGTGTAGCAGCCGCAGCTTAATATACATAAACATGTGCAGCAGAAACTATTAGAAAATGTCAGCAACGAATGAGTTAATTCATGAATCAGGAAATGGAGAAGTAGTCATTAATTTAGCCGGACCCAAAAACAGTAGAAGTAAACCGTTGACAACTTCTTCATATGGAAATGGAGAGGGTGTGTTGTACACTATCGGATAGTGTTCGGATAATAGCAAATTAGAGCTAACAAGTAACAACCTTACAGCAAGAACTCAGATTGAATGGAGAGAAGGGAGAGATAGAGGAAAGGGGTGGAAATAACAAGCACTGTACTGGGGAAAGACAGCTTGTGGCAGCAATTCGGCTATTTGGTACGAAGGCATCCGTGTGGAAGGCACAGAGAATGAGTGTCCACAGAGGGTAAACTTCTTACGTGGTGGCAGAAACCTATTTGTACTAGTCTGGCTAGGGCGACCAATGGGAGACACGTGGGCGTACGACAGCCCACTGCCCATTTCGGCATACCCTAAAACCCTGGAGGACTGTCACGGATGACGTCAAACCTAATATAAATGAAGACAGTTGGACGAGTCAGCTTCGTGAGTACAGTACTGGTCGCACATGGAACGGAAACCACATGCGACGGGACTTATAACAGCCTCCACACCGCTAGAACCACCGACTCCCGTGAAGAATGATAGGTGCGAGGGACCCTCATGGTCCCTCTGAGGTGTGACAACGCATGATCCGGTGCTTCTGGAGCACGGAGGTACAGTGGACTGGTAACTCATTTTTTACTGTCTACGCAACTCGTTTTTTATCTGGAAGACAAACCATTTTTAATATTTGTTTGCTAATTGATAGAAACCATATTGTTCATCAACATTACCATCTATAATGATAAATTCATAATAAAGATAGGAATTTGTGTCAAATGTAAGAAGCATGGAAGTATGACACAGCTGTTTACCATGTTAGCTTCATGAATGGATAGTCAATTTCAGCTCAGAATTTGCAACTTACCCTAACAGTCTCCTCATCACACAGATATGCCCCCGCTACAATTGTGTCGCGCATATGGTTCTCCACTGAATCTGAGGGGCACAAAACAGCGCTTACACCACCCTGGGCATAGTTTGTGTTGCTTTCATGAGGCTCAGCCTTGGTAATCACAGCAACAGTTCCGAGTTTAGCCACCTCAAGAGCATAACGGAGGCCAGCAACTCCACTACCTATCACGGCAAAATCAACATATCTTGTGGAACCATTCTTTAAACAAGATACAGCTACTGTTCTGAAGGGCTTGGAATTCTCTTTAATTGGTGAATAGGAGAGGTTAAATGTCTGGGCATTCAAAGACTTAGACACCCCTTGTGACCTGGATGTACAAAAACCAAAATGTAAATGAAGTTAGAGATGTGTATAACTACGGAAAACTAATTCATCTGCTTCTGTAATGCAAGTAATACTATGAGGACTATAAAAATTTTGAAAGACCAAGTGTTCGTACAGCTTATCAAATATAAATAGGACACACAACTGAACTTCAAATTCTTCTAATTGACTAATTTGCAAAATGAAATTACCGTATTTCAGATGTTCTCAGCTCATAGACGAGTCCGCTTGACATATACATAAGACTACGACCAGTAAAACAGTTAAATCCTATTCTAGTAGTCCTAAAGAGTAAGAAGACTCCATGATAAGAAAAATAAATAGAGCGTGTTCTCTGCATATTTTACACTTCTTTATTCTTGATAGGAAATAATTTTTTCATTTTCCAAATTTGTGTTATTAGTGGGGAAGGGGAAAGAGTATGTGAACCCCACATTTGCTGTGTGAACAATGTTGGGAATCAAGGGTGCCTTAAATGTACTTGGGCTTGGCAAGGAGTTGGCGACGAAGGGCAAGAAACGGACCAAACGGAGGAGCTCGAGACGAAGAAAGTAGCTGCTGGCATCAGGGTCTTCGTGCGAAGACATCGCTGGAGGCGGCCAGATTTTGTTTCCTTGTTCGTTAGCTCGGTTTTTTGTATTTCTTTGGGCACAAGTTGTATAGAAGGCCTCTATAGGTCGTGCTCTACATTGTGTGGGTTGTTTTCGTGGGCTTCTCTCAATAAAAGCGGGGTTTTTTGGGTCGTGGAGGTAGCTAGCTCATCGCTAGCGGACCGCGTTATATCAGGTGTGTTCTTGTGTTCATGTTTCATCGATTTCATCGTTCTCTAAGCTCTGCCCAGATCATAAGAAAATGGTAGAGCTTAGGTTGCGGTGTTCCAAGATCAAGGTGGAGCTATAGGGCTAGGGTTTCACAATCCGTGAAATTCATAGCTATGCTTTCGCGATCAAGGTGGAGCACGCATTCGGGTGTTACTGATCAGGAAAAGGAGCTGCGAAGAAGATGACCGGGGGATGACCAAGATCGACAAGTTCACGGGGAGAAACAGCTTCAGTCTTTGGCAGATTAAGGTACATGCTTTGTTGAAGCAGCAAGGGGTTGCCACTAGCGGAAGATAAAGAGGGGACTTCTACAACCACCAAGGAGTACAAGACGTTGGAGGAAAGAGCACACTCAACGATCATGTTGTGTTCGGCGGACGACGTGATCACGGAGGTTGCGGATCAAGAGACTGCTGAGAAACTATGGAGCAAGTTGGAGAGCCTATACAAGAAGAAGTCGCTCACCAACAAGTTGATGTTGAAGCAACAACTCTTTCGTCTACGAATAGGGGAAGATACGGATCTAAGAGATTACTTGGATCGCCTTAATACTATTTTGCTTGAGTTGCGAAACAGTAATGAGAAGATAAGTGATGAAGATGCCACACTGATTTTGTTCGTGTCTCTACCATCGTCTTATGAGGGGTTCGTGCAAAGTGCTTGTGCTGGAAAGGAGACTCTCACGTTGGAAAAGGTAAGATCATCTCTACACACAATCGAGATAGAGGGCCGCATATGGGGGTACAGACGGTTTGGGGTCAGGTGCATTCATGGCATCCAATGGGGTTATGAGAAACGGAGGAACAAGGGCTCTAAGTTGCCAAACGACGTATGTGCATTGTGTAAAGAGAAGGGTCACTGGAAGAGGGAGTGTCCGAAGGGGAAGGCATTTGCAGACTTTGGCTGCAGTCGTGGGGGATGACTTCGTGCTCTAGGCCCCGTTAGGGGGCAAGGGGGAATTCGTGCTCTTGACGAGGAGGCGGATTGTGGAATAGGGGAGTCTCTGAGACTCTGACGAGAGACATGGAACATGAAGGGGACACGTGCAGGGGGCTTGTTGTAGGGACTCGGTGGGAGTCGGAACAACAAACGATCTTGTTGTAGGAACTCGGTGGGAGTTGGAACAACAAGCAAGGGATTCGAAACTCGACCGCAGTTGGAGCATCGATAGGGTTCGATTGCAGGAACTAGACGGGGGTTGGAGCATCGCTGGGGGCACTCCTCTTGCGAAGATGGAACAACTTATGAATTTGGGGTTATTGGAGAGAACCAGCTAATTCAAGCGCAAGCGGAAGAGAGGATTCAAGGCAAGGTGGAGATTTGTTGGGAATCAAGGGTGCCTGAATGTACTTGGGCTTGGCGAGGAGTTGGTGACGAAGCAGGGCAAGAAACGGACCAAACGGAGGAGCTCGAGACGAAGAAAGCAGTTGCTGGCATCAGGGTCTTCATGCGAAGAGAATAGGTCTTCGTGCGAAGGCATCGCTGGATTTCTTTGGGCACAAGCTGTATAGCAGCCCTATATAAAGGCTATAGGTCGCGCTCTACATTGTGTGGGTTGTATTCGTGGGTTTCTCTCAATAAAATTGGGGTTTTTCAGGTCGTAGAGGTAGCTAGCTCATCGCTAGTGAACCACGTTATATTAGTTGTGTTCTTGTGTTAATGTTTCATCGATTTCATCGTTCTCTAAGCTCTGCCCATATCATAACAAACAAACATGCTCAGAAGCAAAGATAACACGGAGTATGGTGCCAAAACCTCTACGGACAATGTGGTTCACTATTGCACTAAATGTTGAGCTAAAGAAATTGAGTAATCATGAGATTCATTATGGTCCAAGGCAGGAATGGTCCAAGGCAGGAAGATGCTTCGCAAGTAGAAGAAGAAGTATTTCCCATCCATAACAAAGCGGCAATGAGCAAACTAACTAAACCAAGGCTTTAACATGTTTCTCAATATGGCTTACCATGAGAAGTCCTTCTGGCCAGATTGCTGAAAGGACAAACCAGAAAGCAAATATGTTCGTCGACAACCGTTTCCCCTGTAGACCTTCTCTTTCAAATGCAGTTCGCTGCTTCCAACAGCTACAGTAGCCATTAAAATTTATGCTGCAAAACAAGATTTTTTAAACTTAATTCCGGTAAAAAACAACACAAGTGACATGAGTTACAGGAAAGGTGTTACTCCAATCAAATAACTAATAAATTTCCTGTTACTGTGCTCTTCATGAACCCAAAGAATCTGATTACTGTGTGTGACTAAGCATCAAAGAGCTTCTTCTTGATTAAATATATTGCATAAAAAAATCATCTTTCCCTGGTTGCTGGAGAGAAAAACAAAAAGGAGAGAAGGGAAAGAAAACATTCTTTCTAGGATCTCATGTTCTAAAATATACTAGTAGTTCCTCAAAACAACAAGCATAAATGTCTTTATCAGAAATAGAGCAAACTTCCCTTTTCCTAATGTGCAAAAATTGGATCTGTACACGCAATCTAAGAGAACAAGTCAAACCAGCTGATAACACAAGAAATCGGGGCACACAGAGAGAGTTGTTTAAAATTTCAAACCAAAGCTGTGAATTCTCGATAAAAACCAAAGCATTCGACAAATGAACCTCCAAAAAGCAAAATGCTTCGTTGAGGCATTAAATCGAACACGTGGGATGCACAATTACAGTTGAACTGACCTTTTTTTCCTTCGTTCTTTTCTCCAATTGACGACCTGGGTATTGTTTGTCCCTCCGATTGACGACCTGGGTCGAATAGATCAGTCGAAGAAGAAGAAAGCGCTAAGTGGGTTGACCGGGGGTTGCAGTTAGTGTTATATGGAGGAGAGCAAAAGATCTGAAAAGAAAGCACCAAGATTCAAAAGAAGAAGACGAAGGAGAATAAAATATTCGAATTACTCTGCTGCACGTATAAATTACGCGAAAGAAAGAGTCCCGAGGCGGCTCTAAGCATCCGCTGAATTTGGCGCCACTTCTTCTGATGATGATAACAGCCAGCCCTTCCCCTCTGGCCCTCCTCTTTTTTCTTTTTCTCTCCCAACTTTTCAATTGGCTTGTGTGGAAGTTTCAAGGCCATGCCTTCTTTCATTCTATTTTTTTTTTCCTTTTTTAGTTGGCACCCCCATGCACTTTGAGAGGGTGGTGTAGGAAACATTCATCTGTAAAATTGGGTAGTGAACCACCCCCAAAGTCTTTGACATATAGGGCGTGTTTGGTATGACTTTTTGGACTTTTAAGTGGACTTTTAAGTTGTTGTGAAAAAAGTTCGTGACAAAGAAGTTGATGAAAAAAGATGTATGAATTTGGTGAAAAAAGTTATGCTGTAAAAAAGTTAGGATGCAACACTTTTGTTTGTTAGTGAAAATATCATTTTATATTTTTTTATTTACTAATAAAACTATAATAGGTCTAATTAGATGTCATAGTATGTTGGTACAAAAAAAAGTAGAGGTAAATTGGTCATTTGTATTGTTTAGGAAGAAAAAAGTCCAAAAAAAGTTCATGAAACCCAACTTTTTTCAGAAGTTTGTCTTACACTACAAGACAAAAGCCAAAGTCCAAAAGCTGCCACAGAAAAAGTCATACCAAACCTTTCAGAAAAGCTCAAAACAGATTAAAAGTCCAAAGTGGATTAAAAGCTAGAAATAAGTCATACCAAACCCACCCATACCCACCCCGGAGTAAGAAAACAAACAACTTCCCCACTCAAAAAACAAAAAACAAAACAAAACAAAAGTGAGAAATTTTTGTTTGGTCTAGACTTAAATATGATATGGTGCTCTAACCAATACCACTCAGTTCTCTTTTTTTCTCCCTCTATTGACTTTTCTACTCATAATTTGGTCACTTTGACATGGCAATTTGGATGGCAAAACGATATAATTTTTAGATGATTTTTTCAAGGTATTGTGGATTAACTCTTATTCCACAACACCATGAACGAATTGTCAAAAAACTGCTTCGTTTTGCTATCCAAATCACTGGGTCAAAGTGACCTAGTGAATAGTAGTAAAAGTCAAAAGGGGAGAAAGAGAAGGAACGGAGTGGTACATCACAGGACATGTATTCAAGAAAGAGAATGACTGGCAGACGAAAAAAAGTTAATTTCTACACGTTTCTGGCGTGTCCTGTGATGTATTGATTAGAGCATCATGTCATATTTGCTCTAGTACTCAAAAGTGGGTAGATGCTCAATTTTGAGCTGGGACATGGTTAGAAAACGCATACTAGCTCTGTGCCGTTTATTTCTTTCCAGTTTAACTTTTACCATTATTCATTTGGTCACTTCGATTAGGTGATTTGATTAGCAAAACGATGCAAGAATTAAATATTTTTTTTCATTGTATTGAAGGTAAAATTTATTCTACAACACCGTGAGAAAGCTTCAAAAAAAACTGCATCATTTGCTATCCAAATAACTGGGTTAAAGTTACCCGATTACGGGTTAAAAAAGTCCAAGTGGGTAGAAAGAGAATGAATAGAGGTGGTACTTATTTTTATAAAAGACATATGCCCAAATTTCCCGACGTCGTCAGCTCTCGGACCCTGTTTTCGTTTTTAGGCCAATTTGATAAGATATGTTAAATATTGCGCAATCGTGTGACAATTCTGGAAAAAGTGTGAAACTGTTGTGTGAGAGTTCTGACGATAGAATGACACATCCACATATTTTGGATGACAAAATTACATCATGTTTCTTTAGAATAAGTTGCATCATCTTTTGCTAGATGATTATTTAAAATTGGTTGATTGACGCGGAGTCTTATATGCGGGCTAGTTCTCTCTAATGCACTTTTGTCTATTGCGGTTATCGCATTTTGACCTCATATTGCCTTCTGTAAAAGAGTGAGGCAATGAACAAGACTCTTTAGGATGTGGGTTTGCCAAGTTGAGGCATCAACCCCCGAAATGATGTTCTGTCTATTTCATGTAAGTTTCATAATTATAATTTTCTAAATAGGCAAATATGAGTAGCAATGTCACGAATCAGTTACTGTTAAAACTTCCAATGATAATAGAATTTGGTCATAACTCAATTTACAAATTTGTTCGTAGTATTCTTGCTCAGGGGCCTTTTTTTAGCTCATTTGATGTAATTCTATAGACATGCTGTATTTGTTCGTCATTAATTCAATACTCTAAATACTCTCATGCTTGAGAGTTCGTTACACGATGGAGGAGCTTCATTCTTTATCGCTCCCCGAAACATGTTCGTAGATGCCTCTTTGATTATCAAAATAGTAATATCTACTAAGCATTAGCAGTGTGTTGAGTCTCCTATAACAAATTTTACATGATTGGATATTGTTGTCGACATGCAACAATATTTTCCCTAAAAAATACACACACTATATTATTTTTTATTTATTTATTTTCATATATAATTATACTATAATGTCCACTAGATTCTAACCCCGTAAGGGTGCCATCCATTTGCCTTAGAATGTACCAAGACCAAATCTAAGTTCTTATTGCCTTCCTCAAAAAAGTAAACGGTTGGCTTCCCAAGTGGCTGAGGATATCAGCCGGATCCAACACTTTCTAAAAAGGGGGAAAAAAAGAAAAAAAAAATCCAGACCCCACCAGCACTTTAGAAGATCTACCACATGGTTGACCTCATAGTTCTGCAAATCTCTAGGAAAAAGATACTACCAATCCGTCTCCGCTCTTTGTTCTCATTTGACTTTTTAAATTTGTATCTGGATCATTTTGATCGGATCATTTGAATAACAAAATAATACGATTTTTTTATAATTTTTTCACTGTATTATAGAGCACATTTTACTCTACAACACCATGCAAAATTATCAAAAAATTACATCGGTTGCTATTCAAATCACCGGGTCAAAGTGATCCAGTGAATAGTGACAATAGTCAAGTTAAGAACAAAGAGGAGAGACAGACTTGTACTTCGTAATTGAATTTTAATGAGTGGTTCTCAGAAGCGGGGAATAGAACTTCTTTCGAAAAAGAAAGTGAAAAGAGGGTCAAATCGACAAAATATATGTTCTCTGCTGCATAAATAATCATTATGACTCAACTTTGTGACCGATTTAAGAAGAACTCGCTTTAACAAACATATATTCTAAACCTCCTATTTTAAGTGTTATTCTCTCTCGTCGTGCTTGTTCTCTCTAGAGCCTCTCCCTCTGCTCCTCGAGCCGTCTCCTCCTCCTTGAGCTTCTCAACACCAATAACCAAATCACCCTCCTCCTAAACCCTTGAACTTCTCCACAATAATAATCTACCCACCCTCCACTAACTGAACTTAAATTAGTATTATTTAATCTTCAACCTCTTCTTCTTTCCCTTGATCCTCTAAATCATCGTCACCCTACTGCCTATCATCCATCTTTTACATGAATTGTAATATGTAGCAGATGTTTTCACCATTGTTGCACTCCTCTTGTCTACTCTTACTTCCCTCATCATTTTTTTTCTTTACATGCATTGGTCTGATATCTTTTATGATTCTCTTTTATTTGTTTATGTACTAATCGTTTTGTTATATCTTTGCAGGATCTTGGTTTCTCAATCTCTTCATTCAACTCATAATTAATCAGTTCTTCCTCTCCTTCTCCCCTTTGATTCTGTGTTCATTTTCTTTCCTCCCTCCTTTCCCTCTTCTGCCATGTCCAAACCTTACCAATTTGACACTAACAGCCCTTCCTCAAATGATTCCATGGAGGAAAGGCTGGATGAAAGGGGTTCCGTACTTTCCTTGAATCCCTCAAGAGCTTTTACGTTTCGAGAGATTCTGAAAAACACTTTGGTAGCTAAATCTTTGGGAAAAACCTCGCTATCACCTGTGTTCATGCAGAAAGCAATTAGTAAGGCTTGGAAAACACTTGGTTCCGTTTGGATTGAAAAAAAGAGTGACTTTTATCTCTTTCACTTCCAAAATCCAAAATATAGAGATTTCTTTCTTACGGAATCACTCATCTCTATGCATGGGTTATCTTTGGTTTTCAAAGAGAGAAAGAACAATCAGGCACTTTCAGAAATTGATTTTTCAAAAGCTGATGTTTGGTTCCAAGTCCCCAATGTGTCTTTTGAAGGATTTGATTTTGAAACAGCAGAAAAATTGGGGAATTTGGCAGGGGATTTAATTGTCGTAGACTGGTCTTTGAAAGGGTACGTAGCATGCAAGGGCTTAGAATCAAGTCTAGAATCTCACTTGATCAAGCCTTAACCCCGAGAGCATACATCAATGTTCCCGGAGAAGATGAAATGAAGTGGGTCTATTTCAATTATGAAAGAGTTTTCAAAGTGTGTTATCGTTGTGGATGTATTGGACATGACAATAGGCATTGTAGTACTAACCTGGTTGATGTCTTGGAGAAGCTTGAGGCTAGATATCTACAATCTCACCACCTTTCTGCTTATCCCTTCCATGTTAACCCTCAACGTAAAATGTTCACTCATCTTCTCAAATTCCACTCCAAACATGGTCCTTTTCGCACTATGAAATTTGATACCAGTATCACTCCTATATACACTTTTCAAGAGCTCTCTGTTTTGCAAGATCCTAACCAAGGTCCCCCTCTACCATCGAACCATCTCCCCTCAGAACACCCTGCATCTTCGAATGACTAAACCAACTTCTTCACCCCCCCCCCCTCAGGTCCTGAACCCATGGTTGCAAACAAAAACTCGTTCTTGGAAGCCACTTCTTCCTTTATAAAGGAAAATTTCCCCAATCTCCGGCAATTAATACAACAGTCCCAGTCGTTTCTTATTCCTTTGCACACTGTTTAATCTTCACTTCTGATGCATGCACACGCCTCGGAAGCAGTTATGAATGCATATCTCTCTCTCAGCAACCCCAACTGTCTCCTTTGAATATTGTTTCGGTTCCAGAGCGGCCCTTCAATAGACACATGCACCCAGATTTTGAAAGTGGAGACTCTTTACTCGAGGAACTGAAAAGCCTCCCTCCAATCAACACTATAAAAAGCAGCGACCAATCTCCGGAGACTTTTTTACAACAATTTCCCACTCAGTCTCTCTCTTGTCCAAATCTCCCACACCTGCACTCTAATTCATCATAAAATGAGGCAACTCCCAATCACCTATAAGATGCTTTCCCACAAAGAGTTCTCAATCAAGGCACCGGAGTTCTCTCCTTCTCTCACTTCAGAAACAGATGTTGAAAGGGGTCAAAGAAATCAGGATTTGGTGGACATTGACAAGATCCTTAAAGAAACTGGTCCTTCGATCCCCAAAAAAAGTAGAGGAAAAAGAGGAGAGAACAAGAAGGACATGGGGGTAGAGAAGAAGAAGTGCACAAAGAAGGACATGAGAAAAGGTAAAGAGAAAGTCAATGCTAAAGCAAGGCCCCAGGAGATTCCAGCACTGAAGAAGGCTGCTAAGAAGAGAGAAACTCATGTGGCTCATTCAACTGATCACAAGGGGAAGGGTAAGAAGCAGAAAACTACATTCAGGATGGAGGCTCAAAAAGGTAAATCTGCGTTTTTTGATATTATGAACATGTTTAATTACAATCCCTTTTCGAACCAGTTCTTTAAGTTCAAATTCAAAAATCGCTTAAGACTGTTCCATGATTCTGATATTGATGTTTTTCATTCAAACCAAAAAATGAAATCAGGGTTTTGGGTGGTTGTCCCAGAACAACCCCCAAGAGAGCCATGAATATTATTAGTTAGAATTGCAGGGGTTTGGGTCACGACTCTGCAATTCGTGAAGTTTTTTTCCTGACCCGCAAGTTTAAACCTGCCCTCATTTTCTTATCAGAAACTAAGCAAAAGAGTTATTTCATCCAAAGAAAATTTAGGAAATTAGGTTTAATATAAAAACTGCTTTGTTGTGCCGGTTGGGTCTAGTGGTGGTCTTTGGTGTGCATGGCACTCATCTCTCCTCTCTGGCTCATTGAAATGGTCCTCTGAAAACTTAATTCTTCTTGAATTTAATCATCCAAACTCTAATCTTTCTCGCTGGTTCATGGGTTTTGTGTAAGGTCACCCTAATTTAGAACAGCTGTTGGTGTTTGGAATCTATATGATTCCATTCTCCCACGCAATAGTCGTCTGCTTCTTCTTGGTGACTTCAACCAAGTTCTGTTTCAACATGATAAATCTGGCCCTTGCGCCTCAAACATTAGAGGAGCAGCCACTCTTCTCAATTATTTAAATAACTGGGCTCTTTTTGAAGTTAAAAATGTTGGTCCTTGGTTTACTTGGACCAACAATAGGATTAGTGGTTCACCCACGTTTGAAAGACTTGACAGAGCCTGGTGTAATGCCAATTTTGTTAATTTGTTTCCTGATATTGCTCTCCATAATCTTGGAATTGGAGCTTCAGATCATTCTCCTCTAGTTTTGAAACTTACTTCCCTCGGTTACTGTTGCTTCCCTCCTAGGCGTTTTGAAATTTGCTGGCTTAATGTGCCAGAATCTAAGAACCTTTTAGAGTTTATTTGGCGTCTTCCCATTAAGGGATATCCTTGTTTTAGAGTTACCAAGTTGCTGGAAATCACTCTAAAATCCTTTAGAACTTGGGCTTCTGCTAGGCCTTCTCTATCAAACCAAATTAACAATGTCAAACAGCAAATTGCTTTTCACCAAAACCTTCTGCCAGACCCACTGGCGGCCTCCAAATTTATTACACTCCATAAACAATTGCAAGACCTTCTAACCCAGGAGGAAATTTTCTGGGCTCAGAGGGCCAGATGCAAATGGCTAAAGGAGGGAAACAAAAATATCAAATTCTTTCATGCTTATACTAAAGTTAAGAAAAGTTTAAATGCGATTTGGAACCTTCAGCTTCCTGATGGCAGTCATGTGACTGATCCCAACGTGATTATGCACAACTTTCTTACTCATTTTCAGCAAATTTACTCTGAACCCACGCCTAGCATTTCTGCTCTTTCAGCAGAAAATAACAATCTATTCTCCTTTTCTCTACTGTTTAACATCACTAAATTTATGTCCCCTGAGTAGCAGCTTCTTCTATCTAATCCCTTCTTAGCTCATGAAGTTTCTAAAGCAGTTTTTGAAATGTCTCCCCTCAAAGCACCAGGTCCTGATGGATTTCAGCCAGCTTTTTTTCAGAAAAATTGGGCATCACTTTCTACTACTATTACTACTGCAGTTCTTTCCTTCCTCAACTCAGGACATATCCTAAGAGAAATAAACAAAACCCACATTATTCTAATTCCTAAAATCAACAACCCACAGAAAGTTGGAGATTTTAGACCTATTAGTTTGTGTAATGTTTTCTATAGAATTATTGCTAAAGTTTTAGCTAATAGACTTAAACAAGTTCTTCCTTCTCTTATCTCAGTCAATCAAAATAGTTTTATCCCTCATAGAATAATCCAAGATAATATTTTTATTGGCCAAGACCTAGTCCATACTATTCACAAAGCTAAGGCTAATAATCAAATTATATTGGGAGCTCTTAAAGTTGATATCTCTAAGGCTTTTGATCGTATCGGATGTGATTTCCTGGAACAAGTTATGATTCAAATGCACTTTCCTTCTCACTTTTTAAAACTTATTATGCAATGTATAACTACTGTCTCTTACTCTATCATTTTAAATAGCTCCCAATCTAAATACTTCAGACCCGATAGAGGTTTAAGACAAGGAGATCCTTTATCCCCCTTCCTTTTTGCACTATGTGCTGAGGTCCTCTCTAGTTCTCTAAATATGGCTGAAGCTGATGGTTTAATCCAAGGAATTCCTTTCTCTAGGAATCAAAGTATTTCCCATCTCAAGTTTGCAGACGACACTTTACTCTTCTTCCAAGTTAAGCCGCAAACAAGTTCTAACATTAAACTCATCCTTGATGAATATGCTAGGCAGTCAGGACAATCTATTAATTTAGATAAATCCTCTCTTGTTTTTAGTCCTAATTGTTCATCCTTAGATAAAGAACTATTTATCAATAATCTTGACATTGTCCCTAATGAATGCATAGGAAAATATTTGGGAGTCTCTTTAGACAAGAAAGGCACAAATCAGGAACTTGTTAAAAACACAGTTGCTAAAGTAGTAAGCAAATGTGCAGGATGGCAAGGTCTTTTACTTAACTCCCTAGGTAGAGCCACCTTAATTAAGTCCGTGCTCAATAGTTACCTTGTCTACCCCATGTCTATCTGCCAATTTTCTAAGAAAGATTGTGATGCCATTAAATCTGTTTTTTCTAGATTCTTTTGGGCTGGTGACTGTAATAATAGATGTATGCATTGGCTCTCTTGGGATTTTCTGTGTAACAGACCCAAAAATGGGGGATTGGGTTTCAAAAATTTGAATTGCTTTGACAATGCACTACTTGCTAAAAGCAGTTGGAGAATTCTCCATGAACAAAACTCCTTTTTTCAGTAATTACTTCACTTCAAAATATTGTCAAAGGAAAAACTTTCTGAGCTTCAAGCTTGCTACCACTTCCTCTTGTGCTTGGAAGAATATTTTCAAATGTAGGAGTACTCTCAATCTTGGCATACAGTGGAAGATGGGTACAGGTAAGTCTATCTGGCTTCGAACAGATGGATGGATAAAAGATGTCCCAGGTGCATCCATAATGGACTGCTTAAGCCAAACAGATCCAACTAGTAATCTTAAGAAGGTTGATATGCTCATTAACCAGCAGGACAAAACTTGGGATCTCAATGCCCTAAACCGATACTTTCCCAGATGGTTGAGTGTAAGAATTGCCTGTACTCCCATTGGAGTCTTGGACAATTCGGATACCCCTATCTGGAAAGCCACCTCCAATGGAATTTTCACAGTTCAATCAGCCTACTTCCTCCAGAATTATAACAATTCCTCTCCTCTTTCTAATTCTGCTCATATCCAATTTAACCCAAACTCCTATAATTACAACTGGAGAATACTATGGTCCTCGGGACTTCCTTCAAATATTACTCAACTATTTTGGAGAATCTGCACGAACTCTTTGCCATGTCTTTATAATACTCACTCTAGACTTCGATCTATTAGCCCTTTCTGTCCAGATTGTCCTCACCAAATTGAAAACTCTAATCATATCTTCATCTCCTGTAATAAGGCTCGAGAGATTTGGGATAGAGTGCCACTCCCCCCTCTCAAAAACCTAGCTATAGTTGCGAAAATATTCAAAATTGGATCATGTTTTGGATCAAGAAGAAAAGAAACTTCATAAACTCAACAATTGGCATTGGATTCCAGCTACTTTCTGGATTCTTTGGATCACCAGAAATAAGAGATTATTTGAAAAACAAATAACACCCAATACTCAAATGTATCACTAGGCAGAGGCTATTGCTAACACTTTATTGATCTCCTAATAATAGTTGTGATTTTGTTTCATTCAACTAGTGAAGGTTGGGTTGAAGTTGAAGTCAAAAAGGGAAGATCAGAGTGGATGCCATGACATGTGCAGTTCTATCCCCAGGCTCTGGTGGAGGTCTCTCAAGCTCTCCTTCTAGCTGTCTTGCCCCCAGCTCACTGCTCCTGTGTCTTCAAAATCCCCATTAATGTTGAAGTTTCAGTGAAAGCTCCCTTTTCTGGGGAGGGAAGTTCAGGCGTGTCTCTTTCTGTGAATGCTTCTCCTAATGTCCCTGAGGTGCATTATATTGATGTTTCAAGTGCTAGTGGTCCAGTTTGTGTTGCTGAGGGTGAGCTTCCACCCATTCCAGATGATGATCTCATGTCGGCTGTCATCCCCTTCATTGATGCTTATATAACTTTGCAGTGGATATTTCTTCTGTCTAGTTTTTGTTTGGTTATGGTTTGATCTTTGTCTAGCTCAGGATGGTCTTTGGGTTTGTTTTGGTTCCTCCCTAGCTTGTTTTTGTTGTCAAGGAGCTTGCTTGTTGGTTTAGCTTCTGTTTTAGCCAGTTAGGTTGTCAGTTTGCTTGGGTTGGTAGTTTCCGTCATGGTATGCTTTTATCTTCTATGTATTTGATATGTACTTATGGTGTTTTATCAATGAAGTTCTTCCATTCCCGCAAAAAAAACATATATTCTTAAATTAGGATTGTTGGTGATTAATTCAAAACACCTGTCGTCAAAAACCATGAAGGAAATATGAAAGTGTTGTAGGGTTTTGATTCATGGATCGCACAACGGAAGCATAATCAAACATAAAACATGCAAAACCCTCCAAGGATCACAAGTATAGATGCATAACGATGGTAAAGGTAAGAAATAATAAACACACATTTGGGTTCTCCTTGATGACTTCAAGCGCGAATAATGTCACGTTCTCTATAGTTGATCCACGCCTAGAGTTGATCCTAGATCTCCCAAACTCCTTGGTGCTAGCTCGGATTAGGAAGAGGAAGAACGAATCACGCAAAACGAGACAAAAAGGGGGTTTCGGCCCCTTTTTGGCCGACGGGGTGAGGGCGGCGGCAAGGGGGTCGGTTCGGCCTCCTTGTTGCTTGCTCTCTCTCCTTTTGTTCTCTCCCACTCTTGTTATGTTCACTAATGAGCATAAGTTATGAGGAAGGAAGGAAGGAGGGTCCTTTATATAGTCCAACAACTCCTTGTTAACTACCTAAAGGACTTATTCTAGTCCAACTAGAATTCAATTTAGTCCCTTCCTTGCAAATTAGTCCCTACTAAGTTTGCAAGGTTTTGCAAAGTGATCCTTCTAATTAATTAATCCAATTAATTAATTCCCAAATCTAGTTCAACTCTATATAGCGTGTGACCCCACAGGTTCTATCTAGTTGGTAGCAACTATTTGCTAATATGGAGCGGTTTCTAGCAAAACATCCATTCTAGCCAACTAATAGAATAGTCATCTTGACAACCTTTGTACAAGTAATTGTCTCATCCCTTTGCCTCCATATCCGGATTGGACACGAGACATACAAGTCACACTCGTATATCCAATCCATAGTTTCTCGATCCATGGGAATAGTCTTATTCGTGCAAATAACATCAATATCCTATATTGATTTATTTGAGTCTGGCCAGACATTCTATAAGCACTATCCCTCGAGTGGCCTAGGATATTTGCTCCCGTTATGTGGGAGGGGCAAAACCTCTCTGCGTCCACTACGATCTCTAAGCTTGCTTCTCATTGTATCCAGTACACGCCTTTATAACTACCCAGTCACGGTGTAGCGTTTAACGCTACCAAGATCACAATGATCCACAACTAGAATATCTAGTGACTTCAAGTCTAAGGATGACAATACCATTGCACCGCGAGAAGCGCTTGTGACTCAACATAACATGTATGTAGCCTTCTCGGAGATGGGTCAATCCAGTGCAACATTCCGTAATGCACACCTATGTGTTGGATCGTGATATCTCCATATCAATCCAACCCCATACTAGTCTATAGATGATTGTCCCATTTAATCATTATACTTGACTAGGGATATTTAAGATAAACAACACAATTGTAAATCTAAGGACTTCATTATATTAAATATCCAATAAATAATAAATGAATTTTCTAGCCATATACAAATCCATACTAAACTAGATTGCCTCTAGGGCATCTATTCCAACAGTCTCCCACTTGCACTAGAGCCAATCTGGCGCATCTCGTATGCCCATACTCCTAGTGTGCCCTTCATGCTTCCACTGCGTGAGAGGCTTCGTAAGCGGGTCTGACAGATTATCATCTGTAGGAATCTTGCATATCCGAACGTCTCCTCTATCGATAATATCTCGAATCAGATGAAACTTCCTGAGCACGTGTTTGGACTTCTGGTGCGATCTGGGTTCCTTTGATTGCGCGATCGCCCCAGTGTTGTCACAGAACAACTCCACTGGATCCGCAATGCTAGGGACCACACCAAGTTCAGAAACAAACTTTATGATCTAAACAACCTCCTTTGCTGCGCCATTTGCAGCAATGTACTCAGCCTCTGTTGTAGAATCAGCTACCGTCTCTTGCTTGGAACTCTTCCAGCTCACCGCTGCTCCATTCAGGCAAAACACATATCCCGACTGTGATCTAAAGTCATCTCTGTCGGTTTGGAAGCTTGCATCAGTGTAACCCCTTACACGCAACTCTTCCTCACCGCCAAATATCAAGAAAGCATCCTTAGTTCTTTCTCAAGTACTTTAGGATGTTCTTGACTGCAATCCAGTGACTCTCTCCCGGATTGGATTGGTATCTGCTTGTCATACTCAAGGCATATGACACATCTGGTCTAGTACATAACATGGCGTACATGATAGATCCTATGGCCGAGGCATAGGGAATCCTACTCATGCGTTCCTTCTCAATCTCATTGGAAGGACAA
Organism: Linanthus parryae; assembly: GCA_023055425.1. Lineage (NCBI taxonomy): Eukaryota > Viridiplantae > Streptophyta > Magnoliopsida > Ericales > Polemoniaceae > Linanthus > Linanthus parryae. The sequence goes on from JALGPY010000012.1 coordinate 1,466,085, forward strand.
CCACTCTTCGAAAGAGTGATCCCATGTGACATGGGCAAGAATCCCTTCTTGGAATCTTGCATGTTGAACCGTTTCAACACCTTGTCAATATATGTACTTTGACTTAGGCCTAGCAACCTCTTAGATCTATCTCTATAGATATTTATACCGATTATATAGGCTGCTTCCCCTTAGTCCTTCATTGAGAAACACTTTCCTAGCCAATCTTTAACAGATTGTAGCATGGGAATGTCGTTTCCAATGAGTAGTATGTCATCCACATACAAGACCAGAAAAGCTACAGAGCTCCCACTAACCTTCTTGTAAACACAAGACTCATCTTCGTTTCTGATGAAGCAAACTCTTTGACCACCTCATCAAAATGTCGATTCCAACTCCTAGAAGCTTGCTTCAATCCATAAATGGATCGTTGCAGCTTACAGACTTTGTTGGCTTGCTTTGGATCCTCAAAATCCTCCGGCTGTATCATATACACGTCCTCGAGGAGATTCCCATAAAGGAATACTGTTTTGACATCCATCTGCCAAATCTCATAGTCGTAGTATGCTGCAATTGCAAGTAGGATTCGGATGGATTTGGTCATAGCGACTGGTGAAAAGGTTTCATCATAGTCAATACCATGAATCTGTCTGAATCCTTTAGCCACCAATCGGCCCTTATAGGTAATCGCATTACCATCCATGTCGATCTTCTTCTTGAAGACCCTCTTGCACCCTATGGGCCGCGCCCCGTCAGGTGGTTCCACCAAAGTCCATACTTTGTTGGTATACATGGATTCCATCTCGGATCTCATGGCTTCCAGCCACTTCTGAGAGTCTGGGCCACTCATGGCCTCCTCATAGGTAGTAGGCTCATCATCTATGAGCATCGTGTCACCGAAATCGGTTACGAGAAGTCCATACCTCTCGGGTTCTTGGCGCACTCTACTAGATCTACGAAGCTCTTGTGTTACCTGAACAGGTGGCTCCACAACTGCTTGTGGTTCCTGTTCATGTTCCATAATCGGTTCAGTGATTTGTGGTTCTTGAACCTCTTCAAGTTCTACATTCCTCCCACTTGCTTCTTTAGAGACAAATTCTCTTTCTAGAAACATGCCGGTCCGAGCAACAAACACTTTGTTCTCGGTTGGATTGTAGAAGTAGTATCCCTTAGTTTCCTTAGGGTACCCCACAAATTTACACTTATCCGATTTAGGCCCTAGCTTGTCTGATTGTAAACGTTTCATAGACATCGCAGCCCCAAATCCTCATGAACGACAGTGTGGGACGCCTCCCACTCCACATCTCATATGGTGTCTTCATGACTGATTTAGATGGAACACGGTTAATGGTGAAAGCTGCACTTAATAGAGCGAAGCCCCAAAATGATAATGGAAGATCGGTTTGACACATCATAGATCGAACCATATCCAATAGGGTTCGATTCCTCCTCTCGGACATGCCATTCCATTGTGGCGTTCCGGGTGGAGTGAGTTGGGACATGATCCCACACTCTCTAAGATAGTCGTCAAACTCTTGGCTCAAGTATTCTCCTCCACGATCCGATCGTAGAGCCTTGATACTTTTGCCAAGTTGCTTCTCTACTTCATTCTTGAATTCTTTGAACTTTTCAAAGGATTCGGATTTTGCCCTCATAAGGTACACAAATCCATATCTACTGTAATCATCAGTAAACGTAATGAAGTAGACATAACCACCCCTGGCTGGCGTGGCAAATGGCCCACACACATCGGTATGTATGAGCGCCAATTGCTCACTAGTCCTCTCACCTTTCTTATTGAAAGGGGACTTTGTCATTTTTCCCAATAAACAAGCCTCACATGTCTCATATGATTCAAAATCAAATGAGTCTAGTAATCCATCCTTATGGAGTCTAGATACACGTTTCTCATTTATGTGGCCTAAACGACAATGCCATAAATAAGCAGGATTTAAATCATTTATTTTAATCCGCTTGGTATTAATGTTGTAGACAGGATTGCTTAGATCAAGGACATAAAGTCCATTAAATAACTGCGCACTAAAATAGTGAATATTATTCAAATAAAAGGAACAACAATTGTTCTTTATTGAAATAATAAAACCATCCTTGTCCAAACAAGAAATAGAAATAATGTTTCTGCTCATAGCAGGCACAAAATAGCAATTATTTAATTCTAAAACTAATCCTGAAGGCAGAGATAGCTCGCACACGCCTATGGCCAACGCAACAACCTTTGCTCCATTCCCAACGCGCAGATCTACCTCTCCTTTAGCCAATATTTTACTTCTCTTTAGATCCTACATATTTCGACAAATATGAGATCCACATCCTGTATCTAATACCCATGATGTAGAGACAGTTAAATTGACATCTACAACAAAAATACCTGGTGGTGGTGGAATCACTATTCCAAGCCTCTTGTCCTCCAGATATTTTGGGCAGTTCCTCCTCCAGTGTCCAGGCTGACTGCAGTAGTGACACTCACCCTTAGTCACGGCCTTGGCAATGCCACCAACAGGCTTAAGGGCTGGTTCCTTGGTCTTGGCAACTGACTTGCCTTTGCCCTTGGAGGAAGAGGCAAACCTTTTGCCCTTTCCTTTCTGTACCATCATAATGGCCTTGCCCTTACCCTTGTTGATGCTATGTTCAGCCGTCCTCAACATGTTGAGCAAATCTGACAGTGGTTTAACGATCTCGTTCATGTTATAGTTCATAATGAACTGTCCATAACTCTCGGGCAACGATTGCAACACGAGATCGGTTGCCAACTCTTGGCCGACCGGGAACCCAAGCCGGGCGAGATTCTCCAAGTACCCGATCATTCGGAGTACATGGGGTCCCACCGGGTTCCCTTCTGCCAGATGACATTTGAACAGTGCCTTTGAGACCTCATACCTCTCTACCCTCGCCTGCTCTTGGAAGAGCTGCTTTAGATGTTCGATCATATCGACTGCATTCATGTTTTCGTGTTGCTTCTGAAGCTTAGAAGTCATGGTGCAAAGCATAAGGCAGGCCGCATCATTAGCGTCATCAACACGCTTTTGATACGCCTTTAAGGCAGCAGGTGTCTGGTTCTCTGGACCTTCTGGAACATGCTCCTCTATTGCGTACAGTTTCTTCTCTTGCTTTTAGAACAATTCTCAAGTTTCTGTACCAATCAAGAAAGTTGGTTCCAGAGAGCTTGTCCTTCTCAAGGACAGATCGTAGGGAATGTTGTGAACTCGATGAGTTGTTTTCCATTTGGAATTCTACAAAAGGAAAATACGCAAGTTTTAGTATTTGTGAATTTTTGACTATATTTAATAATGGCTAGTTTATTAAATATAACTCCCACTATTTTTCTACGGATTAATAACCCTCAAGATATTAATGCGGAAAATATCCTTATATTTTCTAGTGGGCCAAGATCCATCTTTCATCTCCTTATGAGCTTGCTTTGGCAAGTCACCCATAATTTGACTACTTTAGGTAGGAACAATTCCAATTGCATCCCATATGCAACTCTTGGTTCAATCGGGCAAATAACTCCTTATTTATCCATCCATATGGATAATCCCAATTGATTGCCTCTAGGTTTCTTAATCAAATTAATAGCCTAGTTGTGTTCAACCTCTTATCTAAACAATTGCACATTGTTACGTGCCATCGCATTCCATCATTATGAACCAAGTCGCCATGCTTTGGCACGCACGAACTTGATAAATAATTATGATAATGAGTGTTTAAATAACGAGAAGGCAAAAACACAATATTTGAATTTTGAGGGATTTTAAATTCAATTTTAATTGTTTTGTTGATCAATATCAACTAATATATCTATTTGAGTTTGGGCACAACTCCAAATAATAGATCCGGGTTGTCTAATTATCTTATTATCCTAATTGCATGCATCATCCATACACCAAACACACAAATAATAAGACAATAAATAAACAACCACAAAACTGAAATTAAACGTGATGTGGATATGGCCTTTTCTAGACTAAGATAATTCCAAGCCAATGGAATTATCTATGAACCCTGAGCAAACACATCTCCATGCGTCTTGATCTTTTGGTCCATCCTTCATAGTCTTGTGGATTGCTCCATGCTCCATGCTCCTTCTTTTGTGGCTTCTTTGGCTTTGGGCTTCTTTTTTTTAATCTTGGCTAACAATCTACTTTATTTAGCACTAACTAACATCTATACTAAATAAAATAAATCTCACAAGTTGAGAAAAAAATGGCACGCAGTCCATAAAACCCTAATTAATTATTACAATTAATTGATCAGCTCGCAGGCCGTAAAACCAAACCACAAAATTAAACATCCACATCAAACCACATCCTAAGGCCATATCCAATCACCATGCGATTTGCACATAAACAGTTAAAATCCAATTTTAACGCGCTTGGTCAATTTTAATTGATTTTAGGATTTCTAGGGTTAAAACGGTCCATGGGCCCAACAATCCAATTGCCCGGGCCCAACAAAGTGAACCACAAGGCCCTAGGGCCGGCCCGGCCCAAAACCCGCAAGCTAGGCCTGCGGGTTAGGGCCGCCCGGCCCCTTAGGGCTCCCAAGCTTGGGCGGCAAGCAAGGGGGCAGTCCCTAGGGGGGCCGAACCCTTCTATGGGAGTTGTTTCCAAAACAACTCCCTTGCTTGGTGCCCAAGTTTGGTTGTTTCCTTGTTTTGGGAGAACTCCTTCTTCCCCAAGGATGCCCAAACCCTAGATCTATGATCCTAAAATTTCTCAAACTCACCAATTCCTGCATCCAATGCAAAAATTGGGTCTTGTTATGATTAATTGTTGACAAATTGCATCTCATGCTTGATTTGTCTTGTTTTACGCGATAAACAATCAAATTAAGGTGTAAAACAACAAGAATGTAACACATAAACCACGTTTATGCTCTATGACCTGTGGCTCTGATACCACTGTAGGGTTTTGATTCATGGATCGCACAACGGAAGCATAATCAAACATAAAACATGCAAAACCCTCCAAGGATCACAAGTATAGATGCATAACGATGGTAAAGGTAAGAAATAATAAACACACCTTTGGGTTCTCCTTGATGACTTCAAACGCGAATAATGTCACGTTCTCTATAGTTGATCCACGCCTAGAGTTGATCCTAGATCTCCCAAACTCCTTGGTGCTAGCCCGGATTAGGAAGAGGAAGAACGAATCACGCAAAACGAGACAAAAAGGGGGTTTCGGCCCCTTTTTGGCCGACGGGGTGAGGGCGGCGGCAAGGGGGTCGGTTCGGCCTCCTTGTTGCTTGCTCTCTCTCCTTTTGTTCTCTCCCACTCTTGTTATGTTCACTAATGAGCATAAGTTATGAGGAAGGAAGGAAGGAGGGTCCTTTATATAGTCCAACAACTCCTTGTTAACTACCTAAAGGACTTATTCTAGTCCAACTAGAATTCAATTTAGTCCCTTCCTTGCAAATTAGTCCCTACTAAGTTTGCAAGGTTTTGCAAAGTGATCCTTCTAATTAATTAATCCAATTAATTAATTAACAAATCTAGTTCAACTCTATATAGCGTGTGACCCCATAGGTTCTATCTAGTTGGTAGCAACCATTTGCTAATATGGAGAGGTTTCTAGCAGAACATCCATTCTAGCCAACTAATAGAATAGTCATCTTGACAACCTTTGTACAAGTAATTGTCTCATCCCTTTGCCTCCATATCCGGATTGGACACGAGACATACAAGTCACACTCGTATATCCAATCCATAGTTTCTCGGTCCATGGGAATAGCCTTATTCGTGCAAATAACATCAATATCCTATATTGATTTATTTGAGTCTGGCCAGACATTCTATAAGCACTATCCCTCGAGTGGCCTAGGATATTTGCTCCCGTTATGTGGGAGGGGCAAAACCTCTCTGCGTCCACTACGATCTCTAAGCTTGCTTCTCATTGTATCCAGTACACGCCTTTATAACTACCCAGTCACGGTGTAGCGTTTAACGCTACCAAGATCACAATGATCCACAACTAGAATATCTATTGACTTCAAGTCTAAGTATGACAATACCATTGCACCGCGAGAAGCGCTTGTGACTCAACATAACATGTATGTATCCTTCTCGGCGATGGGTCAATCCAGTGCAACATTCCGTAATGCACACCTATGTGTTGGATCGTGATATCTCCATATCAATCCAACCCCATACTAGTTTATAGATGATTGTCCCATTTAATCATTATACTTGACTAGGGATATTTAAGATAAACAACACAATTGTAAATCTAAGGACTTCATTATATTAAATATCCAATAAATAATAAATGAATTTTCTAGCCATATACAAATTCATACTAAACTAGATTGCCTCTAGGGCATCTATTCCAACAAGTGTCACATATCGAATGAGAGTGAAGAGTTGGGATTGCATAGCTATCCCCCGTTTTGGTCATAGGGCAAGTCATTTGTGCATAGCAATTTTATTGCGGTGAGATGACCTAACCAAAGCTTACCACCACGTGCGCGTCTCGGATCGGGTCGTGGCGTGGGCTTGGGAAGTTGGGCTTTGTTCTAGCCCAATATTTTTTGGGCCAAATTTAACTACTTTTTTTTGCAGCCCAAACATTAACAAAACCAATGTGATTCATTTTGTTAATTAACATAATGGATGCAATTGTATCTGTTAGAAATTCGATCAAACAACAATTACAACTGTTCTAAGCAATTAGTCCCGTAACTGTCCCGTTTCACTACCTATAAAAAGGTTGTCCTCCTCTCAATTATCTCATTCCAAACTCACTGCATTCACAATAAAAGTCTCCAGAAATTCTCTATCGCTTGTCTTTTTCGCTGCGTACTGTAGATTGGTGCTTTGTCTACGGTACATGATTTTTTTATCATGGAAGCAATTTGTATTTTTGTAGCATAAAAATAACGACGCACCTAAGGTGGGTCGCGACCACCTGTAACTGTCCCACTGAAAATGAGAAGTGTCACTCCGCGTCCAAGATGCCTCCAGGATGTCAGCCGAGAATTTTCACAGATGCACGGAGATTTAAGTGAATTATCAAACCATTTCATCTAAAACTAATTTACTATTACATAAGTCATAATATTGCTACGAGTATTGCCTCAAATGTGGGCATACAGACTTTATTTAATACGACGAACTAATTTGTCTGGATAGTGTCTACTTGTTCTCCTTTCCCTAGCTCCACACATCCCCAGCTTCAAGATATGTGGGTTTTGAAATAGCAATAGTCGAACGTAGTTTTAAGAAAAGTCAGCAACCGACTGAATAAGGTAACACCCATGGCAGGTAAACACATTATGAAGCATGTATTCGGAATAAAAAGAGTTTGCCACCCAAGTAATAAACATCAAAAGTTTTTTTGAATGATAAGTTGTTTCTTGTCTCTTTAATTCAATTTCCAAATCCATCAACTTTTACGGGTTCCATTCACAATATATGGCCTATTTAGGGCATTTCCTCAATAAGTATTTCGTAATATATTCGTAAACATCACTTTATGCCATGTTAAAAGATCCGTTTTGTTATGTTGTATTGGGGTACCAATCCATAACCAAATCAAATCCATAACCTGCCTATCTAGACCTTAAGTGTCGACACCTCCTTAAGCATTCTTTTTTTCCAAAATAGTGAGTACTAGGAGCAACTAGGGTGAACTGCGATCGAGTCATAAATATGTCCAACCGACCGCATCCCCAGACATCATGAACTATATTATAAAGGTGTCCAGTCGATCACAGCTCCAGACAACCTGAACCATAGTAATTCGGCACAATCCCTTGTGCAACAATTTTCACTTTACGTTATTACATCTTTTATTTTGTGTGACAGTTTGATTTTCTTTTAATGGAATCCAAAGAGTAACAAGTAATCAGATAATATTTAAAGCGGTAAAAACATTTAGATACGTATTGATTTCCAAATAAGCAAGTAAAATAAATTCTAATACATATAAGACGCGAAAGGAAGAATGGCACGCTAGGGCAGACATATTAGCTTGCCTTGAGAATACAACAAGTATAGCAAGGCAGCTCCTAAATGAAAATGTAGCCCTCATTTAAGAAATTGTCACCTACAATTTTATATTTCATGGTCAATCTCAAGTCCAACTAGCACGTATAATGCAATATGCGACGATGCTATGATTTCTAGTGATCAAATGAGGGCGTCCTATTTGGTCTCAAGCCAACTTGAGTTTTTGCGCGTTAATTGTTAAATCCGGGCGTTTCTTTTATATTAGGATGATTTTATTTTGGTATGAACGCGTGTTCGTGTTTCGTTGTGGTTAGCAGGAAATAAGACGTGATGATCAAAGAGAATGACGAAACGAGCCTCGGAAACAAAGGACTCAAGGAAAGGAAGGAAAGAAGCTGAAGACACAATCTCTTCGCACGAAGAGAAATACTTAGCCAAATCCCAAAAATGCAGAAAAAGTCTTCATGTGCATGCTATCAGTATCAAAATAGGAATATCTTCGCACGAAGAAGAACAGTCTTCGCACGAAGACATGTTCTCTTCGTGCGAAGAGATCGGCAGATTCAGTAATCCGTTTGGGGATTTTGTGTAATTACTTGGAACTTGTCTAAAACTTTATGGAAACATATTAGAATGGGTTGGGGCTAGTTTTTTGGGCATTCTTACGTTGGAACTCATGCTTGGAGCTTGAAGAGAGATCGTGGAAGCTTGGGATCATCTGTTTGCCTTCTCAAACTTCTTCTTTTCTTTAGTTTTGAATTATGATCATGAAAACTTATATTGTGGTCATGTTTTTGAGTAGCTAAACTCGTATATCGGGATATCTCGTAGGAAACTAGGTTTTGATCACCATGGTTTGAGATTTATGGATTTGCTTTCATGCTTTCTAGCTTAATCGATGATCTTTTTTTAGTTATGTGTGTTTTACGATCATCATTCATATTTTCTATTGTTAGACATATCAATAGGATTGAGCTAGGTTATGAATGTTAGAGAAATCAACGTTTATTGCCCTGAAACTTGAAACACACACTAGCTGTATCTAGGGTTGAGAAATCTTGCTAGTTAGCTAAGAACTAAGAGTAGATAATCGAGTATAAAGCATGCTTAAATTTGATTAGACTATAGTAATCAGCTATGATAGTTTAAGTATAGGTGTTAGTTGAGAAATCTTCAACATATGATTGCTCGTTTAACTAGACAAATCGTCATCGTGTTATCAAAACGTAAATCCGACGTGGTGTGAAATACTTAGTGACCCGTAGAGATATCCTGACTTTGTCAACTTTTGTGAGAAACAAACAACAATTCATCTTTATTAATCGTGAAGGAATTCATTTGGTTAATCGGGATTTGTGTTCTCTTTAATTTAGTAGACGTAGCAAAACAAACAAACTGCGCTTTGACCACATAAGGATTGAATTTATTAACTAATTTACAAAGAAGTCTCTTGGGTTCGACAACCTGGATTTTCGGAATTTATCACTACACCGAAAACCGTGCACTTGTAGTTGGAGCGTGTTAAGTTTTTGGGCCCGCTGCGGGGAATTCGGCTAAATTAGTTATAATTTCTAGCCTTAGGGATTTTACTTTTTTGTTAATATATGTACTCACCTACTTTTTGTGTGTGATTTGTGTTTTTAGGTTGGATTTCACGGTGCATGTCCCCTTCTAGAGACGAGCCTTTGCACCCAACACTTGAAGACCCAGGATCCCTTTTACGCGCACAACGTAGAGACAAGAGGAAGACAAGATCAGTTACTATGGGTGACCAAACTAGAGCTGAGTTTGAAAGGATCCGCAAAGGTATGCAAGATGCAGAAGCAGCTAGAATTGCAGTTGTGGAAGATGCAGCTAATCGAGCAAGGGAGACTGAGGAGCTCAGAGCTCAGTTGACCAAGATGCAAGCTACAATGGCACGCTTGAACCCCAAAAATCCACAACCACTTCCTGGTGTGGGGGTACAAGAGAGAAACAATGGATGAGCAAGTGGAGGTAACAATTGTGACATAACCAGAATAATAACGGTCAGAATGTCGCAAAACAAGTCAACAATGCTGAAGTTGATGAGCGGCCTTTGGTGGACTACTTCAGAACCACACTGGATGGAAACCTGCCCACCATCGTCAGGCCACAGATCAATGCAGCTCATTTTGAATTGCTCAACAATTAATCAATATGGTTCGAGATGAGTGCTTGTTCACTGGAGCTCCGAGGGATGATCCAAATTGCCATCTACTCAACTTCAACCAAATCACTTCCACAATTCATGATCAGAGGGTGCCGGATGATACGGTAAAACTGATGCTCTTTTCCTTTTCTTTATCGGGGAAAGCAAAAACATGGCTCCTAGAACTTGTGTCAGGTTGTATTACTACATGGGCAGAGTGTTGCCAAGAGTTCCTCAGGACATATCTTCCACCGTCCAAGGTTGCACAACTAATGGCTGTCATCACAAAGTTTACGCAAGAGGAGGATGATTCTTTGGGAGACACATGGAGAAAATTCAATCAGCTCTTTCGCAGATGTCCTACTCATGGAGAACCATGGTTCAAATTACTGCACTATTTCTATAATGCCCTAGATAGAGAGACATCAAAGGAATTTGACATGACACTCAGGGCAATTTTATGGGTTTGGGAGTGCAAAGATGCCAAGAATTGCTTAACAGTGTGGAAAAGCGTGAGTCTACGCGGTCTAAGACTAGTCGGAACTCAAAATCCGATGGGGCATTAGTCAGCAAGATTGAGACGATGGTAGGGCATAAATTTGAACAGCAAATGACAATTATGACTTTGGCTTTCAGCAACATGAATCCATCGACACTGGTAAAATCAGTGGGATAGATGGTGGCAGATGCGAATCAGGGATATAGTGATGCAATTGAAGATGTGAACTACATGGGGCAACCACGACAGCAGTGGTCCGACACTTATCATCCCAACAACCGCAACCACCCCAACTTCAGCTATGCCAATCCAAACTGTGGATTATATGCACCCAGCCAGATGCCTAATGTCCCATACCAAGTGCAAATACAAGATCCACAACAACAGGCTCAGCAACCAGAAGAACAGGAGACAAACGTCTTATTGAGAAAACTGCTAGCCAATCAAGATAGATGGGAGAGCAAAATTGTCTCCATGGAAGCCACAATGAAGAACCATGAAACGCAAATTGGGCAGATTACCAATCAAAATAATAGACTTCCACCTGGTATGCTTCCTTCTAACACAATTACTCCACCTGAGCAGTTGAAGGCTATTACTACTCGCAATGGGACAACCACTAAGGATCCTCCATATCCTACCCACGCGCGAGCTGAGGCGACCAAGACCACTGAAAAAGCGTTGGATGAAGAGATTCACGTGCCTGCTGTGATTCCCCAATCAAAGGACACGAGTAGAAAGTCGGAGGAGAAGCCTAAGCCAAATGAGGAGTATAATATGCGTGTGCCATACCCGCAGAGGTTGAAGAGCCAAGAGGATGCAAAGCACTTCAAGAAATTTGTGGATATCTTCAGGAATTTGCACATAAACATTCCCTTTGCTCTTCTAGTAGTGTTATATGGAGGAGAGGAAAAGACCTGTAAAAGAAAGCACCCAAGATTCAAAAGAAGAAGAATAAAATATTCGAATTAATCTGCTGCACGTATAAATTACGCGAAAGAAAGATTCCCGAGGCGGCTCTAAGCATCACTGAATTTGGCGCCACTTCTTCTGATGATAATAACAGCCCTCCCCCTCTTGGCCCCCTTCAATTTTTCTCTTTTCCCCCAACTTTCAATTCGCTTGTGTGGAAGTTTTAAGGCCATGCCTTCTTTCATTTTTTTTTCCTTTTTTAGTTGGCACCCCTATTCATTTTGAGAGGGTGGTGTAGGAAACATTCATATGTAAAATTGGGTAGAACCACCCCCAAGTCTTTGATATTTACCCTCCCCGGAGGAAGAAAAAAAACAACTCCCCCCCCCCCTCACAAAAAATGAGAACTTTTTTTGGTCTAGACCAAATATGATATGATGCTCTAATCAATACCACTCAGTTCCCTTTCTTTCTATCCCTATTGACTTTTCTGCTCGTAGTTTGGTCACTTTGACCCGGCAATTTGGATGGCAAAACGATATAATTTTTAGATGATTTTTTTCATGGTATTGTGGATTAACTCTTATTCTACAACACCATGAAAGAATTGTCAAAAAACTGCTTCGTTGTGCTATCCAAATCACTGGGTCAAAGTAACCCAGTGAATAGTGGTAAAAGTCAAAAGGAGAGAATGAATGGAGTGGTACATGACATACATGTATTCAAGAAAGAGAATGAGCGGCAGACGAAAGAAAGTGAATTTCCTACACGTTTCTGACGTGTCTTGTGATGTATTGATTAGAGCATCATGCCATATTTGTTCTAGAGCAAGCAATAATTACTCAAAAGTGGTTAGATGGTCAATTTTGATTCGGGACAAGGTTTGGAAACGCATACTAGCCTCCGTTCCATTTCTTTCTTTCCAGTTTAACTTTTACCATTATTCACTGGGTCACTTCGATAAGGTAATTTGATTATCAAAACGATGCAAGAATTAAGTAACTTTTTCATTGTATTGTAGAGTAAAATTTACTATACAACACTGTGAGAAAATTACAAAATTTGCATCATTTGTTATCTAAATAACTGGGTCAAAGTTAGCCGATTACGGGTTAGAAAAATCCAAGTAGGTAAAAAGAGAGGGAGCAAAGTTGGTACCTAATTTTATAAAAGGCATATGCCCAAATTACTGTCAGCACCCGGACTCTGTTTATTAACTACTTACTTCGTTTTTAATCCAATTTGATAAGATATGTTAAATACTACCTCTGTTTCTTCTCTTTCAAAGGCGGTTAACTTTTTTTCTCGTAACTGGGTCACTTTGACTCGGTGATTTTGATAGCAAAACGATGTAATTTTTTGGCATTTTTTTCATAGTATGGTAGAGTAAAATTTATTCTACAATATCAAGCAAAAATTACCAAATTTGTGTATTGTTTTGCTAATCAAATCACCGGGTCAAAGTGACCCAGTGAATAGTGTCAAAAAGTGAAATTAGCTGAAAGAGAAGAAACATAGGTAGCATTACGCAAGTGTATGACAATTCTGAGTAAAGTGTGTGAGAGTTCTGACAACAGAATGACACATCCACATATTTTGGATGACAAAATTACGTCATGTTTCTTTAAAATAAGTTACATCATCTTCTGTTTGATGATTGTATAAAATTGTTTGATTGACGGGGAGTCTTATATGCAGGCCAGTTCTATCTAATGCACTTTTGTCTATTGCGGTTATCGAATATTGACGACGTATTGCAAAAGAGTGAGGCAATGAACAAGGCTCTTTAGGAGATGGGTTTGCCAATTTGAGGCATCAACTGTTAGAGTACGCACGCGGAAGCACGATGCCCAGTTGTTGGGGATCAAGAAGAGTGATTAGACGAAGAAGAAGATGAAGAACAACACAACGATATAACGTGGTTCACTAGTTTTTAGGCTAGCAACATCCACGACCAAAACTAACCAATTTATTGATGAGAGAGCCAATTACAATAAGACACACCACACATGTCAATAGAAGAGTCCTACACCCATATATAGGCCTAAACTAGTGACTTGTGCCCAAAGCAACGTCCAAACGTTGTCAAAACGAACTAGGAAACAATTCCAAGACGCCTTGGACCAAGTTAATTTTCTATGCTAAGTTTGAATCACCAAAATCTAACATCGACCCCGTGAAATGATGTTTTGTCTATTTCATGCAATTTCTCTAATTAGAATTTTCTTAATAAGCATATATGAGTTGCAATGTCACTATCAGTTACTGTTAAAACTTCCTAGTATGATAATAGAATTTAATCATAACTCAATTTACAAATTTGTCGTAGTATTCTTGCTTAGCTTAGGGTCCCTTTTTAGCTTATTTGATGTAATTCTATGGACATGCCCTATTTTTTCGTCATTAATTTAATACTTTAAATATTTTATGACCTGTGAACATGCAGTCACTACCAATACCTCAAGGCAAATGCATAAGTCTAAAAAATATTTACCCGACTAACTCAACTACATTCCGAAAGTGTTTTTTTTTTTTTTTCTACACGATTGGAGGTTCCTTCTTTATCGCTACCGGAAACATGTTCAAAGATGCCTCTTCGATTATCAAAATAATAGTATCTACTAAGCACTAGCGGTGTGTTGGGTCTCCTATAACAATTTTATATGTTTGGATATTGTTGTAGACATGCAACAACCTATGAAAATTCATATTATTGATTATACAGAAATATTGTATTATAGATACATATATTTTCCTTAAAAATACACACACTATATTAATTTTTATTGTCATATATAATATGATTTACTTTCCTAAAAAAATATATAATTTACCACGAGCTTCAGACCCTGTAAGCTTATGGAAGGGGTGCTATCCGTTTGCCTAAGGTGTATCAAGACCAAATCTAAGTTCTTATTGCCTTTTTCAAAAAGGTAAACAGTTGGCTTCCCAAGTGGCTGAGGAAAGCAACCGGATCCAACACTTTCTCAAAAGGGTATCCCAAGCCCACCAGTACTTTAGAAGATCCACCATATAGTTGACCTCATAGTAATGCAAATCTTTAGTAAAAAAGTACTTCCGTGCATGTTCACCCCTTGGAGCATCTCCAAGAGCAAAACAGTCCTTGAACTATATTTGTACCTGTCCTAAATTTTACACCAGCACTTTTTGAGTTGTTGCTCCAGCAGATGGCCTAAATATAGGTCATCTGCATTATTTTACTATTTCATTATTTTTTCATTATTACACAATCATTTACTTTATACATAATAACCAAACTTCTTTTTGCATAATAATAACGTATTAATTAATTTGTTGTCGCCGGTAATTTTTTTTAATTTTATTATTGTTTTCATTTTTTTTTAATTTGTTTTTTTTACAACGGTCATATTCCAACGGCTATATTGCAACGGTCATATTTTAACGACTATATATCAGCTTATATAAGTTGGATCATTTCTCATTGTTGTTTACCTCTGAATAAATCCACAACATCATTGTTGGAAAAACTTCTTTACCATCTCCTCAAAAAATACTTCTTTACCCTACAAATGGCTAGTTACAATAGAATGATGTACTCACTCCTCAATCGTGGACGAGACGATGAGTTTGAATTTATAGCCGCCGCTATCGCAGAAGAAGAGCAAGAACTTTTGGCCCATCCGCCACGCCGTGGTTCAATTTCCGGTCATGCCACTATCAACCGAAATACAGCTCAAGGCCATGAGGAACTGTATCAAGACTATTTTGCTCCAGTTCCAACTTATTCACCCAATTTATTCCGAAGGAGGTTCAGGATGAATCGTCCGCTTTTCTTACGAATTGCGGAGGTAGTGGAGGCTTTCGATCCGTTCTTCACTCAAAGGCGCAGCGCGGCTGGAAAGATGGGCCTATCATCACTACAAAAGATAACAGCGGCATTTCGTATGCTTGCCTATGGAGCCTCAGCTGATTCACTAGACGAATATGTGCGCATAGGAGAAACCACTACAATTGAATGTGTGAAAAAATTTTCCAAGGTGGTGGTGGCAGCATTTGGTGATACTTATCTGAGGTCACCAAACGCAAATGATGTTAATGGGTTGCTGGCTATTGGAGAACGCAGAGGATTTCCTGGTATGTTGGGAAGCATAGATTGCATGCACTGGAAATGGAAAAATTGCCCGACGCATGGCAAGGTATGTTTACAGGACATGCGCATTCACCAACTATTATTTTGGAAGCTATTGCATCTCAAGATCTTTGGATATGGCATGCTTTCTTTGGGTTACCAGGGTCGCACAACGACATAAATGTGTTGGACAGATCCCATGTCTTCACTGAACTAACTGCAGGTCGTGCTCCTAAATGCAATTACTCTATTAAGGGGCACAACTACCCAATGTGATACTACCTAGCTGATGGCATATATCCTGCTTGGTCAGTATTTGTGAAAACAATTTCAGCACCACAAGGTAACAAGAGCATTCGGAGTTCTCCAAGCTCGTTTTGCTATAATTCGAGGACCTGCCATGCGACACCCCCTGATTCCGAGCCTTCCGTTCCGGACCGGAGAGCTCGGGAGGGCGCCATTCAAACGAATGAATTGGCGGAAATCGTGAAACAAAACATCCATACTTAGTATATTACATAAACATAATTGTCTCGACATAAAACATGACATACTATTAAACATGATGATCATTGTCTAGGTGAATCATTTATTTAACAATAACATAACTAGGTGAGTCCGCGATCCCCTTAATCCGAGCTTCCTTCATCTAGACCTGCGGGGGAAAGAAACAAGACCGCAGTTTTTCCAAAGTCAGCACGAAATGTTGAGCAAGTAAACACCCATACGTGTAAACAGGAAAGAGGCATATTTTCACTTTTAAATAAAGAGGAATAATATGGAGGTAAACCATCTTGTTATTGCGAAAGCGTAGATATGAATATTCCAACTCTTTACTTAGCATTCTCAAATCATTCCACCATTTCAAAGCAACAGTTGCTTTTGTTTCTCATATGAAAAATCCACATTATTATTTTAGTTGTAGCGGGGAACGAACCAACCCAAAAATATAGAACCAACCATCTCGCATGCATCCAAGACCTTAAGTGCCGGCACCCCCCTAAGACTCTTGCGGCCAGAGAGGTGAGTACAGGGAGCAGCCCGGGGCAAATCGCAACCGAGCAAAAGTATCATAATAAGCCGGGTGGCCGTGCCATCCCAATAATCATAACCACAATGTATATAAGGTTCCGCCGCACAACTGTTTCCACTTTACGTTATTACGTGTTATTAATTTCACGTGATAGTTTCCAAATAATCATTTCAACAAGTATTTGAAATCTCAACTCGAGCACGTATAACACAAATCACATTTTGAGACGTAAAATCATAAAAACATTTAGACACGAATGGAGGACGGGCACATTAGGTAAGGCATATTTACTCACCTCGAGTAGCAAGACAATTAGCACAACAAAGCCTCTACGGATAAACGAATCCCTCGTTTACGAACTCGTCACCTACAATTTATAATTTCCTAAATTAATTATAAATCCAAAGTGTGCAAGTATGCTATGCAAAATTTCTCTAAGTCTTATTTGAAATTACTCCCCATTATCCCCATTAATTATTAGCATACAATATTTATATAATAAACCGATGACGTAGACAATTGTATTTTTCTCATAAAATCACTATTTATATAAATACTAACTCTTTAAAATTTATTAAGTAATAAATCGCATATTAAATTTATGCACTCTAATATTTAGAAAATAAAATAATAACACATTTATTTGTAAGTGACCACGAAAATTTAATTCCAACTAATTCAACTATTGATAATTATTTATTATAAAATATATATACTATTAAAGAATTAAACTCATAAATAAAAACTCACAAAATTTTCATTCAAATAAAACAAGTGTTTAGTCTCACATAATTTGTAACTTAATTTTGGAGAAACAATTTCTAATATAAATAATATTCAAGTTTTATCTATTTATAAATAGTGGGATTATTTTCCCATATAAATTTCTAACTTATATTATTTGGCAATATTAAGCAAATAACATATTTTCTTAAAACACTAATTTATAGGTACTTAAAATATTTATTTAAACACACCAAATTATATGATTATATCTACTATATATTTAATCTTTCTTATTTTTCAATAAAACAACAATATCCCATATTGAATAATACATATATATAACTTTAAATAGCAAAACATCTTTTATATAATTAAAACAATAACTAGAAATATTAGAAATTAATTCTAATACAAAAATTGCATTTTAAATGTTATATTATATTTGCAGTTTATGTGAATACTAATTAGACCCCCAAATTTTCATTAATGACATGAAATAACCTCCCAATAACCAAAAACAGTTTTATTATGCTTCACTAGCCACCCATAACTTTTCAGAAAGTACAAGAACAACCCCCCAACATGAACAAGCATAAATCCAACAACCCGATTCGATATAGAGCTATTAAAATCATGTTTCGATGACCAAAAATGAATCAGAGGGTGATTTAGGAGTTACCCAAGCGAAAAAATCGCGAGAAACGGTCAAGATTTGGGTCCGATTGGGTTCGCCGTCGATGGTGGCCGGCGGTGATGAACGATTCCGGCGATTGAAGCGTTGTAAGCTCCAATTGTTGATACCAATGAGTTCCTCAGACCTATAGGAGCGATTTGGGATTGATTTTAGGGAGTGGGTATCGCCAGAGGGTTCGGGCGAGCTTCTCGCCGGCGTCAATGGCGCCCGGCGGCGGTCTCTGGGTCGTCTCTGCAGCAATTAGCCGCTGTTGTTGCTTCGTCTCGGCTCGGAACATGGAGGGGAAGATGATTACGGGGTTAAAGCAGAGGGTTGGGGAGAGATGCAGGTGGTTGTGGCGACGGTTTGCCGTCGGGGTCTTCTTCGAAGGCGGCAGCGGCTTGAGCCGCTGCTCTGTTTCTGCTGGTTTTCGTCGGGGAGAACAGAGAGGCAGAGAGAGAGTGAGGCAGGTGGTCGAAACTGAGGGAGAGAGGGAGATGTGGTCGCGGTGGCGGCTTGGTTGCCGTCGGGGAAGGCAGCGGCACCAAGCCGCTGCTCTGTTTTCGTCGGGAGAAACAGAGGCAGGGAGAGAGAGGGTGAGGCAGAGGGAGGCTCGGAGGTGGAGGAGGAAGAGGAGAGAGTGGTGGCTGTGGTGGTGTGGCTGCCGGTGATGGAGGTGGTGGTGGCGTATGGTGGTGGTGGTGGTGGTCTGTGTGTGAAGAGAAGAAGAAGATGGTGCAGTATTTGAGGAGGAAAAGTACAGGAGAGAAAGAGAGAGAGAAAGACGTTGGGGAGTGGGAGTTTTCTACCAAAAAATGGGAATAAACAATTGTTTTATTATTTCAGCTTTCTTATATTTTTTTTTTTGTATTAGTAATGTTAGGATGTGTTGTGTGCACCAATTGGTAGACTAATCTAGTGGGTCGGGTACACACTAGGCTATACTATTTATTACTTGGTATAAAATAATAAATTGCTAAAAATAATTTCTCAATAACGGTATCGTTTTCTAAGAATATAGATTAACCGTCTCGACTATAATTTGAATCTAACAATTACCCAATTGCGTAACTCGCAAATAAAATTAAATTCCTCGCACAAATTACCATTTTACCCTTGTATTTAAAACGGGGTATTACATGCCAGATTTTGGAAGAAAGAAACACTCAAGGATATTATGATGGCTTGTGCGATTATGCAACATGATTATTGAAGATGAACGAGACACACATTTAAATGATTTCTCATACGACGGAGCAGAAGAAGTTTTGGAAGAACCATTGATACAAGGACATACACCTGAATTGGTAGATTTCATTCAAGCTCACCATCGAATCAGAGATCGGAATACTCATGGCCAGTTGCAGTCAGACTTAGTTGAGCACCAGTGGCAGATGCATGGAAATTAGTAGTACTGGGGTTGTTTTCTAATTGCTTCTATTTTCATGGTTTTAAATTATGTGTGTCGTTGTAATTTTTCTACTTATTTGTATTTTTTTATCTTTTCTAATTAATGTATTTCATCTTCTTTTTATCTTTTCTAATTAATATATTGTTATCTTCTAAAATTGTAATTTCACTCAACCGACCAACCCGTAATCCATAATAAATAATTCACCAGTCATAGAAAATAGAAGAAATACAAACTAGTAGTCACTAAGCAACGAACTTCCTAAACTATCTAGAGCTACCGCCAAACTGTTTTTCCATGATCCCTTTTTTCAAGTTTTCATAGTACATAGCTTGCAGTGGATCCATGGATGAAGTGTCGGTATTCATTATGTCCATATCCTCCTTCCTTGTCCTCAATCTTACCTTCTCCTCTTGTATGTCAAGCATTCGTTGGTTGAATATCTCTTGCTTTGAGTTGAATGTGTCTTGCCGAATTTGGAACTCCTTTTGCTCATGATATGCCATATCAAATTTCTCCATATACATTCGATCGACTTCACATTTTTCTTTACGGTATTGCTCCAACATTTCAGAAGTATGCGTTTTCAATAGTGGAGCCTTCCCCCTTTTGAGTTTCTCCTTTTTGGTGCCATTGGGTGTTTCTGTCGATGTTGCATTCGGGAAACCACTATCATCGTCTAAACTCACAGCATCTGGTGTTCCAGGTGATGACGTTGCAGGGCTAGCCCCCTGCCAAGTTTTAGCTTTATTATTAGAACTTTTCATAGATGAACTTTCTTCAATCCATTTTGGATGCAACCTTAACACATTCCAAGCATTCAACAACTTGAACGATTTTCCTTGCATCTCAGCGTATGTAGTTTATGCCTTCACAATCTGTAATAACAAATAAATAAATAAAAAATATTTATATTATATGTAAACTGAGTATGTAAAAGTAATAACATACCTTGTCTTGTTCTGTCACGCCACTTTTGTACGTATCTTGAATTTGAGCATAAAATCCGCAAAACTTGTTCACATCCGATTGAATAGCTTGCCATCTCTTGCGGATGGACTCTGAAGTGCGATTTGAATTAAAATCTCTATGTGTATGAAAATGCTCTGCAACTCTCTTCCAAAACGAGTGGCCCTTCTGTTGATTCCCCGTAATTGGATCCATTAAAACATTAATCCATGCCGAAACAACGAGTGAATCCTCAGCAGTAGAGAAGTTTTGCTGCCTTCCGCCAACTTTGCTACCTTGTGGCGACTCCTCATTTAGAGTCTCTGATTCAAGTGAGTATTGATCTGCAGAATTATCGTACTCAGTCGTCATGTTCAAATCGTTGTTAAGAAGATTCACGTAATTGTTCATCTGCAAAAACAGAAAATAAAAATAAATAACCAAACAACAAATAAAATTTTAGGAAAAAAACATAAAACAAAACTTAATTAACAAAAATTGTGCAGATCATGAATGACTTCTCCACAAAAATTGTTTCTCTTAAAATATTTAACTAATTAGGCCCAAATAGAATCCCACTTACTCAAACCCAATAATATAACCTACTTGATTAACAAGAAAGATATTTTCAATGTTTGAGGATCGGCTACACCCATCAGATCCTCTCAACCGCCTCCCTCTCAACCACTTCCATCGTTCGTCTCCCACCTTCTTCCCTCTCTCCGCCTCTCTCGTCCGTTTCTCATCTCTCTAGCCTCCCTCTGCCGTTTCTCCCTCTCGCTCTCTCATATCTCTCGCCTCCCTCAAGCCTCACTTCATCTCACTTCAATCTGTGTATATAAAATTTGGGGGAAAACAAATTACATACCAATTGAACCTGCAACTGACGATTTGATGTGGATCTGGCGCTGCAAGAGAAGATGAATCTGCAAGAGAAGATGAATATGAAATAGAAGGTATTTTTTCTAATTTTCTTTTGGTGTTCGTCACTGTAATTCTGGATAGGTATTTGTAGATTTTGTAAATTTTACCATTTGTAAAGAGAATATGAACGTTGGACAAATCAGAGATGTTGCAGAAGATAGCAGAGGTTGAATAAATCTCCTTTTTTTAAAGATTTTCCACCAACTACAGTAGACTTAATTTTGCTCCAGTTTTGTCCAAGTTTAGGCCTGGTGTAAATTTACACAAGGTTTTAGTCCATCTGTTGGAGCAAGATTTTGGCCAAAGCTGGCCTATTTTTGTGCCAAAGAACACTTTCCACCAGCTGTTGGAGTTTCTCTTAGCCACCAGGGCATAAGGTAAGGGGTTTTGGAGCTATGTGCAAGACACTTAATTTCACTACTTTTTGAAATCTGTTTCCATCCGTCTGGAACAGAGAGAGAGGCAAGACACTGTTTGTAACACCCCGTATGGTTCCCGAGCTTTCCGTTCCGGACCGGAGAGCCTTGGAGGGTGCTACTCATAATGAAACGGTGGAAATCGTGAACAAAACATTCCATAATTGTTTATATTACAACTCGCAGTTGTCTCAACATGATATACTATTACACAAAATGATATTATACTAAAAGTTCGATTAAGAATTCGACAAAATAAAAGTTCTACCAAATACTAGATAAGTTTGCGATTCCCTTATTCCCAGCTTCCAGCTCCTACACCTGCGGGGGAATGAAACAAATACCGCAGTTTTTCGAAAGTCAGCAAGAAATGCTGAGTGAGATACACCTTAGCATGTAAAAACAGGAAGGCTAAGAAAGGTTACAGGGTCACCTGTTAAATAAACTAAGAGTGACAGAGTATATGTAGAACATTATAAGAGATTGCAACGTCATAAATAACAGTGTCAAATAATGATACAGTCCCAACTAGAATCCAATCGTGGTGCACAGTATTCAGATATAGTAACGCCAACAAAAGGGGCCTCCCAAATAATGCCAACAAGACAGTCGAATGAATAATTATTAGTTTCACAGTACCCTGGTAGACCAGTGACCACATCAGACATACTAGACCTTAAGTGTTGCAACACCCTCCTAAGAGCGTCAATCAAAGGAGTATCCTGAAGCTGGACCCTACCCAACAAGGCAAAGAGCGGGGCATACGAAGTCCCGAATTTTAGGGGACAAACCCAAGGGATCGAAATCTGAGGGGCACGCGAAGTCCCGCATTTTAGGGACCTGAGCCCAAGGGATCGAAACCTGATATAAGTAACGTAACGGGTTCAGGTACATGCGAATCGTTTTACTTTACTCTGGGGATGGAACCCGAATATATCTTTAGGGACTAAGCCCAGGGAATCATCACCCAATAAAAGTAACATCACTAATTCGTACAAACTTTACGTGATTACTGATTTATGATCAAGTGTGACAAGTATTTCAAACTCAAATAATATTTCGATAATTCGTAAACAGATAAAACACATTTATCAAGTAGGGGATGAAATGCGACAACTGTTTTCAATTAAGCAAGTAATGGACACGAATAAGCTGGCACGCAAGGCTAAGCATGTAAAACTCACTTGATGTCGACTCAACAGTTAGTACGTAGGATGGTAGACGAAGCCTATGTCCACAAATCCGTCCCCTACAATTTATCGATTATTTAGTCACACTGATAGTACTACTAAACCAATGCATTAACCCTATATGAATGCTCGGCTAGGATTAACGGCCAATCCAACCCTTACGATCCCCCAAAGTAATAATTTTAAGATGACAGGCATATAATGATATAACTCATTTATTAATAAAACGATTAATATTCATATATACAATTAATTTTAGGAAGTGAGATATTATTAAAAACTAAATAATAAAATCAACACTTTTAAAAATGTTAGTTGATTATTGATAATAAGTACTACTTATTTTAAGAGAATTGGGACTTTTATTGAGGCACGTGTAGCAATAATTATTGTATTTGTAAAATTGATGTTTTAAAGAAATTATTTCTAATTTACGAATAATCTGTTTTATTATATGTAAAACAATATCCAATTTTAAGAGACCTCGAAATGTTTATGAATACATAAAATTAGAGTTATATCTATTTAAAACGTTACTCTTTATTGATTTTACAAAACATGTATATTACTTACTTATTATATATATTTTTTATTTTTCTTTTTTTTATAATAAAACGAATTGCAAGATTAATTTTTCATCTTATACAAATTTATGCTTTTATTTTCATTACAAAAATGCTATTTTTATTTATTCATTTAAAATAATTAGTTGACAATAATATAAACAAGATGTTATTATATAGTTAATATAGTTTAGGTAAAAGACAAGGGACTCCCCTCCCATAATATAACAATTTTCATTTTTAGCACTTTATTCCCTTAAACTTTTTGAAATGACAAAATCACCCCCAAGAACACCCATCAGTACCTTCTTCTCAACCCACCCGAAATCAAACCATGAATCTTCAAATCTACTGATACCCATGAAGTTTTAATCATCCAGAACTCTAATTCAATTCAAAATATGTGGATTCAAGCCAAAAATCGTTAAAAACCATTACCGAATGAGGGAGAAATCACTCGCCGAAATCGGGTCGGAAACTCGCCGGAGTTAATGGCGCTTCGGCGGCGTTGGCGGCCGATTATGGGGTCCTCTGGGTTTGTCCGACCTCAGGGAGGTTGGGGGTGTGCTGAATGGTGGACGGGGAAGAGGGACAGAGAGTTTTGGAGGTGAACCGCTGGGTTCGGGTCTTCGGGTCGCCGACGGGGTTCGTGTTCTGCAGTGGTCTTCGGCCACTGTTGTGGCTGCTTCTGTTCTGTTTCGCGACCAGAGAGGGGAAGAGTGATTCGGGGACAGAGAGGGCAGGCAGAGAGAGAGAGAGAGAAAGGTCTGGAGGTGGAGGTGGGT
This sequence comes from Linanthus parryae, assembly GCA_023055425.1. Lineage (NCBI taxonomy): Eukaryota > Viridiplantae > Streptophyta > Magnoliopsida > Ericales > Polemoniaceae > Linanthus > Linanthus parryae. Next base: position 1,490,394 of record JALGPY010000012.1, read on the forward strand.
GCCGGTGTTAATGGAGGTAGAGTGATGCGGTGATTGTTGTTGATTTTGCTGCTGCTGGGTGTGTCTCAGAAAATAGAGAGAGAAATAGAGGGGGTGATTGAGAGGGAAGAGGAAGAGGCTGGTGGTGATGATGGTGGCGTTTATGGTGGTGCCCAAGGTGTAGGTTGTGATGGTGGAAGTGGTGGTTGAGATGGAAGTGGTGGCAGTGGTGATGTTGGTGTTGTTGTAGCTGTCACATCCTTGTCCTTCTACCTTTCTCTTTCCCATCACCTGATCGACTCTCCAAATGTTTGCTGCTACCCCATAGGCTTCTGTCAAGGTATCATAGGTCCTCGTGAGCATGGTCCTCTGAACTTCAAGCTTCAGTCCACCTATGAAGTGAGTGACCATGCGTCGTTCAGTAGGCACTGTGTCCTCCGCAAACCGGGCTAGCTCCACAAATTTATCATAGTAGTTAGTCACAGAGTCGTTGCCCTGCTTTAGTGCGATGAACTCCTCATACTTCTTTTCCTTTACATGATACGGATAGAACTTCTCTCTCATAGCTGCCTTCATTGCCTCCCAATTAAAGCCTCTTTGAGCCAGGAGTCTGGCCTGATTGGCTGTCCACCAATTATTAGCCTTTTCCTTGAGGTAGAAAGCCGCCTCGTTAATCTTGCGGGCTTCTGGACATTCCATAGCCTGAAATATCTTGTCGAAGTCCCTGATCCAATTCTCGAGCAATACTGGATCTTCTTGCCCATAGAAGTTAGTTGGGTTTCGCTGAGCTATCTTCTTGGCCCAGTCGGGTTCCTTTTCATTGACGACGTTGTTGTTCATGAACTGGTTCATTTGGGCCATTTGGGAGAGAAACTGCTCTACGTGGTTATCGTTGTTCCGAGTCATCCTCCTAGTATAGTATCGCAAGGGTCTATCAGTCATATTCCTACACTATTACTTATTGTATTATTACGTATTCTAGCACGGTGTAACGATCTTAGATGATTAATATCATGAAATGCAAACGTAACTCTTCACATAGCACAAGTATCATTCATAGGACATTTACTAACACATAGGAAGCAAAGCATGCACATAATTAGTCCCAATTTTTATGGACTGAAGCTTGAAGTTCAGAGGACCATGCTCACGAGGACCTATGATACCTTGACAGAAGCCTATGGGGTAGCAGCAAACATTTGGAGAGTCGATCAGGTGATGGGAAAGAGAAAGGTAGAAGGACAAGGATGTGGCAGCTACAACAACACCAACATCACCACTGCCACCACTTCCATCTCAACCACCACTTCCACCATCACAACCTCCACCTTGGGCACCACCATAAACGCCACCATCATCACCAACAGCCTCTTCCTATTCCCTCTCAATCACCCCCTCTGTTTCTCTCTCTGTTTTCTGAGACAAACCCAGCAGCAGCAACATCAACAACAATCACCGTCGGCATCACCACGACCACCTCTACCTCCATTAACACCGACAACCACCTCCACCTCCAGACCTTTCTCTCTCTCTGCCTTCCCTCTCTGTCCCCGACTCACTCTTCCCCTCTCTGGTCGCGAAACATAACAGAAGCATCCACAACAGTGGCCGAAGACCACTGCAGATCACGAACGCCGCCGGCGACCCGAAGACCCGAACCCAGCGGTTCACCTCCAAAACTCTCTGTCCCTCTTCCCCGTCCAACATTCAGCACTCCCCCAACCTACCTGAGGTCGGACGAACCCAGAGGACCCCATAATCAGCCGCCAACGCCACCGGAACGCCATTAAATCCGGCGAGTTTCCGACCCGATTTCGGGGAGTGATTTCTCCCTCATTCGGTAATGGTTTTTAACGATTTTTGGCTTGAATCCACATGTTTTGAATTGAATTAGAGTTCTGGATGATTAAAACTTCATGGGTATCAGTAGATTTGAAGATTCATGGTTTGATTTCGGGTGGGTTGAGAAGAAGGTACTGATGGGTGTTCCTGGGGGTGATTTTGTCATTTCAGAAAATTTAAGGGTATAAAGTGCTAAAAATGAAACTTGTTATATTATGGGAGGGGAGTCCCTTGTCTTTTACCTAAACTATATTAACTATATAATAAAATCTTGTTTATATTATTGTCAACTAATTATTTTAAATGAATAAATAAAAATAGCATTTTTGTAATGAAAATAAAAGCATAAATTGGTATAAGATGAAAAATTAATCTTGCAATTCGTTTTATTATAAAAAAAGAAATATATATATATAATAATAAGTAAGTAAAAGACATGTTTTGTAAAATCAATAAAGAGTAACGTTTTAAATAGATATAACTCTAATTTTATGTACTCATAAACATTTCAAGGTCTCTTAAAATTGGATATTGTTTTACATATAATAAAACAGATTATTTGTAAATTAGAGATAATATCTTTAAAACATCAATTTTATAAATACAATAATTATTGCTACATGTGCCTTAATAAAAGTCCCAATTCTCTTAAAATAAGTAGTACTTATTATCAATAATCAAATAATATTTTTAAAAGTGTTGATTTTATTATTTAGTTTTTAATAATCTCTCACTTCCTAAAATTAATTGTATATATGAATATTAATCGTTTTATTAATAAATGAGTTATATCACTATACGCCTGTCATCTTAAAATTATTACTTTGGGGGATCGTAAGGGTTGGATTGGCCGTTCATCCTAGCCGAGCATTCATATAGGGTTAGTGCATTGGTTTAGTAGTACTATCCGTGTGACTAAATAATCGATAAATTATAGGGGACGGATTTGTGGACATAGGCTTTGTCGACCATCCTACGTACTAACTGTTGAGTCGACATCAGGTGAGTTTTACATGCTTAGCCTTGCGTGCCAGCTTGTTTGTGTCCATTACTTGCTTAATTGAAAACAGTTGTCGCATTTCATCCCCTACTTGATAAATGTGTTTTATCTGTTTACGAATTATCGAAATATTATTTGAGTTTGAAATACTTGTCACATTTGATCATAAATCAGTAATCACGTAAAGTTTGTACGAATTAGTGATGTTACTTATATTGGGTGATGATTCCCTGGGCTTAGTCCCTAAAGATATATTTGGGTTCGATCCCCGGAGTAAAGTAAAACGATTCGCATGTACCGGAACCAGTTACGTTACTTATATCAGGTTTCGATCCCTTGGGCTCAGGTCCCTAAAATGCGGGATTTCGCGTGCCCCTCAGGTTTCGATCCCTTGGATTTGGCCCCTAAAATGCGGGACGTCGTGTGCCCCGGCTCTTTGCCTTGTTGGCTAGGGTCCAGATTCTAGATACTCCTTTGATTGACGCTCTTAGGAGGGTGTTGCAACACTTAAGGTCTAGTATGTCTGATGTGGTCACTGGTCTACCCGGGTACTGTGAAACTAATAATTATTAATTCGACTGTCTTGTTGGCATTATTTTGGGAGGCCCCTTTTGTTGGCGTTACTATATCTGAATACTGTGCACCACGATTGGATTCTAGTTGGGACTGTATCATTATTTGACACTGTTATTTATGACGTTGCAATCTATGATAATGTTTTACATATACTCTGTCACTCTTATTTTATTTAACACGTGACCCTGTAACCTTTCTTAGCCTTCCTGTTTTTACATGCTAAGGTGTATCTCACTCAGCATTTCTTGCTGACTTTCAAAAAACTGCGGTCTTTGTTTCATTCCCCCGCAGGTGTAGGAGCTGGAAGCTGGGAATAAGGGAATCGCAAACTTATCTAGTATTTGGTAGCACTTTTATTTTGTCGAATTCTTAGTCAAACTTTTAGTATAATATCATCTTGTGTAATAGTATATCATGTTGAGACAATTGCGAGTTGTAATATAAATATTTATGAAATGTTTTGTTCACGATTTCCACCGTTTCATTATGAGTAGCACCCTCCTGAGCTCTCTGGTCCGGAACGGAAAGCTCGGGAACCATACGGGGTGTTACACTGTTCGCTATTAAAATATATATTATATTTTGTGTTTTCGTTATACTTTTACTTATTACTTAAAATATTATATTTCGATTATTATAAACAGTGTAAAAAATATTTGAAATATAATTTTGTATTACATTTTGTACTTATATTAATATAAACTTGATTTTCTGTTTATTTTTTTCTATTTTTCCCCGATTTAAGAAGTAATCGCCTAACAAACATGTATTCTTAAATTGGGGTAGTTGGTGATTAATTCAAAACTTCTGCCGTCAAAAACCGTCAAAAACATATGAAAGTGTCACACATCGAATGAGAGCGAAGAGTCGGGATTGCATAACTATCCCAAGTTTTGGTTTATAGGGCAAGTTCTTTGTGAGTAGGAATTTTATCGCGGTGAGATGACCTAGCCAAAGTGTACCACCACGTGCGCCGTTGCCGCCATCCACCAGCTTAGATTGGGTCGTGGCGTGGGCTTGGGATGTTGAACTTTGTTCCGTACCAATACTTAATGATTGCATTAACAAAAAAATGTGATTGGTTTTGTTAATAAACATAACGGTTGCAACTGTGTCTGTTCAAATTTCAAACAAATAATTGTTACAACCGTTCTGAACAGTTGGTCCCGTAACTGTCCACTTTCACTACCTATAAAAAGGTTGTCCTCATCTCAATTATCTCATTCCAAACTCAATGCATTCACAATAAAAGTCTCCCAAAATTCTCTATCGCTTGTCTTGTTCGCTGCATTCTATAGATTGGTGCTTTGTCTACTGTACATGAATTTATTTATTATTATTTTTATCCTGGAAAGTAATTCGTCTTTTTGTACCATAAAAATAGCAACGCACCTGATTTAATAACACGTTAAATTGCTAGAGATAAATCGGTAATTTAGGAAGCGTTATACGAATTTAATTGTGAAAAATAAAGTTGGTTAAATTGTAGTATTTTATAGACAAGAATTTTGCGTAGGATTTTAGAAAACATCAAACTTGTATTCGTAGATAAATACGCGAGAGTTTTCTTTATTTTAATTTTTAACGCGGGTACGACCACTGCGAGCTTTAGTTTGTCTGCTACCCCTAATTATCCTACCTATTGGTGTGCCAACTACACCATAATATTTTCTCCCAAAATTTCATCTTCTTCACTTCTTCTTCTTCTTCTTCTTCGGTGATTTTTCTCACCGCCTCCACCGCCGCAATCACATCACCGCTCACTTTTGCTCCCCTATATAACAACTCATCACCTTCATCATTATCGGTTCATCATCACCATCATCTTCATTATCATCTTCATTTTCTTCTTCTTCTCCGGCCACCATCAACACCAACGTGACCAACCACCACCTCCATAACTCTCTCTCCCCCACTGCTCCCTCTCTCTGTATCACCGTCTTCTCTGTCCAGAAATTGAGGCACAGAATTAGCAGCGGCAAGCCCAAAAGCCGCCACCACCACCGCCACTGTTTCCGACGGGAACAACCACCCGAAGCCACCCACCTCAATTTCTATTCTCTTCTTCGAATCTGCTGTTGCTCTCTCTCAATCCCCCTCCTGTTTCGACCTCAGAACAAGATGAAGAAGCTAGAACGAAGCCACGACAACAGCAACTCCAAGCTTCGCCGGACCTCCATACTTCCCGGCGACAAGTTTGGCCCAACCAAACAGGAGGTACCCACACCTCTTCCCTTGTCTCTCTAGTACCCAGAGGGTCCCACCACCCTCTAGGAGGTCTTGTCCACGCTCAGAATCGACCGGAGGAGTCCCCGTCGGACATCACCACCGACGCCGTTTTCTGCGACTCAACCTGCTTTGTTTCTTGGCCGTTTCTTGCGATTCTTGGCCTAGATATACTCTAAATCCTCTGATTAGTTGTTTTAGATAATCAAAACAAGTCGTGCTAGCTCGAATTCATGTTGGATCGATTGATTTTGATGTTCATGAAATGGGGTAAAAGTGTAGTTTCAAGAAACTAATTATAGTGTAATATGAGGGGTAGCTGTTTGTGTGGTGGGTAGTTATTGTCTTTTAATAGACCTGTTTTGTGAGTAGGTGGGTAACTGCTGTATTTTAATATAACTTGTGGGGATTTACTTATCCTTTATTTAAACGTTATACTGTATGCGAATAATAAAAATGTTATCTTTGGATTAAAAATATTTTCTAAAAGTAATAGCTTTCATCCCGGTTCCGAAAAAGTGATTGGGGGTGTTGAAACACTATACGAGTCGTTCGTTAAAAATTAAATTAGTAACGTTTTATTAAAAACTAAACAAACTTTGTGTTTAATTGTTTAAATTCCAACTTGGTTGTTCAAATACTTGTAAAAAATGAATTTGCCTCGTGTCAATTATTTAAAAGTGGTTTTCTTAAAGATTCAATATCTTTTAATAGTTAATTAAAAAATATATTCTTCATGAATTTAAACTATCATTATTTTTTCACTAGTTTTTCATAAAAGAAATGTCTAAATAAATGATCATGTTTCGAAATGTAAAATTTAATAGATGTTAAAAATAGACGCATCGTTTTACATAAATTTGTTATTAAGAAAATGTAACTAAAGAGAGAGAAACGTTGGAAAATTAACGAGTGAATTCCGGGTTAGTCTAAAATTAATAAGTAGGATGCTGGATATTATTTATAGCTTTATATTTGGATTTATGACAAGTTAGAAGCTCTAATTAGTAGGTGTTGTTTACGGAGGCAAGGACTACGCTAGGACGCTCCGTCGCTATTAGAATAAGGTAAGTAAATATGCCTAGCCTAGCATGCCTAGCTTCGTTCGCGTCAATTGGGATTTTTTTGACCTGTCTCAAAATGCATTTGTGACTTACATGTTTTATTTGAGATTTTATTACATTTTAAAGGATTTGTTTTTCTTTGATACTTTCACGCGAAAAATAATATTCATAAATAACGTAAAGTGGAAAGAGTTGTGTGGGGATCGTTATATTCGCTTTTGATAAGATTGGTCGTGGTTGGCTACGGTCACCCGTCCTGTTTATTCTAATCTGGTCGCAACCTGCCGGGTCGCTCCATGTACTCACCTCTCTGGCCGCGAGAAGTCTTAGAGGGGTGCCGGCACTTAAGGTCTTGGATGCGTAGTGATAGTAGATCTTCTCCATATCAACAAAGTTTAAATTGTGGTTTTCTCCGTGACAAGGAAGTTTGTGAAAATGAAAGAAGATGAGATTGGAATGCTAATCCCCGTTTGCAGGTCAAGAAGAAAAAATTTACAAGGATGAAAAGTTTAAATGTGTATGTACTTGTCTATTTAAGATTTATTTCCTCTTTATTTTGAGAACATATTATGCATCATCATCTATTTACGAGATCGGGTATTTACCTAATCAGCATTTCATAGCTGACTTTAGAAACTGCGGTTCTTGTTTTCCTTCCCACCGCAGGTTTAGAAGCTGAAGATTACGATGTACCCGGGTACGGGACGCACTAAGAAGGGTACCATCACAAGTAGTAAAATAAGCTAGTGTGACTAGTGTAAGCGTAATGTATTAGTAATAATGTATGAAAGACTCAAGAATGCCATTACGTTTATTATTATGTAATATACATGTCGGGATTTTGTGCTTTTGATTTCCGTCGTTACTTTTAGCATCGCCCTTCCGGTCTTGTCCGAGCCGGATAAGGGGGTCGTTGCACCTGAGGTGGGTGGCGACCACCTGTAACACCCTCATTGAAAATGGGAAGTTTCACTCCGTATCCAAGATGCCTCTTAGATGCACAGAGATTTAAGTGAAATATCAAACCATTTCATTTGAAACTAAATTTACTATTACGTAAGTCATAATATTACTACGAGTCATGCCTCAAACGTGGGGATACAACATTATATAATACAAACTATTGAGTATGGATAGTGTCTGCTTGTTCTCTTTTCCCTAACTCCACGCATCCCCAGCTCCACGACCTGCGGGTTTTGAAATACCAATAGTCGAACGCAGTTTTAAGAAAAGTGAGCAACCGGCTGAATAAGGTAACACCCATAGGAAGTAAACATATTATGAAGCATGCATGTATCAGGCATAAAAAGAGTCTGCCACCAAAGTAATAAAAATGAAAAGTTTTTCTGAATTAACACAGTTATTTTTTATCACTTTAACTATTATCCAAATCCATCATCTTTTACTGGGAACATAGTTCCGTTCAAATTATATGGCTTATTTAGGGAATTTCCTCAATAAGTATTCCATAATATATTCATAAACAATTTTATGCCATGTTTAAAAGATCCATTTTTGTTATGTTGTATCGAGCTCCTGTTATGAAGCAAACTGGTCGGGTGTGCAATATGTCATGCATGTCATCTGACATCTGACTCATTTAGCACGCGTTCAGTTGCGACGCACATAAGGAGATCTAATGCACATTTGGCCTTCCGACGATTATGGCGTTAAGACACAACTTGGTTCTGGCTCATCCGTTGGAACTCATTGGAGTTGAAGCAACAACATGGAGCATCTGGGGCGTGAGTATGTTTCTAGCACGCGATCTAGGCACTTCTTCACGAGTCTGTTTCTCATGTGCACCTATTTTTGGGCGTGTACTATGACACGCATCTGGATTGAATCTGGCATGCATCGGTTTTGGGCACAAACGAGGTGATTCGGGCGCATCTGGCCCAACAATATGTTATGTCACTAGTGATGGTGCATCTGTCTTGCATCACTCCTGACACTTGTCGTGGTGCATCTGTCTGGCGCTACTTGTCGTATCAGTGAATGTATTCAAATCTGATTCAAGGTGGAGCACTTCTTTCTGTTTTTGGAAGTGCATCTGCACATTCGGCACAATTGTTGCAGGGATAGAATGCGATTCGGAGAAACGTTTGGCAAATTTTGTCTCTCATACAGTTGCGGGATATCTGGCTTCGTGAGATGCATCCGTATCTGATTAATGGGAGACGCATTCGTATCAGGGTATGGTCGTGCGACCAAGGGTCTGGTCGTACGCCCACAGGGCTTGGTCTTAGGACCAGGCCAGGAAATGTGCGGCTTCGGGATGTTTCCTAGGTCGTGGCTAACTTTCTGTGGTGTATCATGTTGCACTGTTTGAGCTGTAAATCAAGTGTTCTCTCGCAATAAAATCAGTTTTCGGGTTCGTTGAGGTAGCTAGCATTCAAGCTAGTGAACCACGTTAATTTTGTGCGTTCTTGATTATTCGTTGTTCGTTCTTAATTGATCCCTTCGTTTAACACATTTCTTGACAGGTGAGCATCTCCAGCAATAGAAAGTGAAAAAGCTACATTTTGCATGTTTTTAACTTTGCATGCCACGCATTTGAAGTGTTTGCTCCAACAGTATGTTTATTTATTTTTATACCTCATAGTTATGTAAAGGTAAAATATGTAATTGTTGAATGCACAAGGGAAAAGAGATAGACACATAAATTGGCTCCATACATTTTAGTTTGCTAAATATATAAGGGATAATGCATGTTTAGAAAAATGCATAGCCATTTGTGTGACATGTTGGAGCTTGATTTTTCTGCAAAATTTACATATTTTTGCTAACACAACACTTCCTCTATTTTTTTCAAGATTTTATCACTTTCCTATTTATTTTCGCAAGGGTCTTCCGACTTTCCCAATTAGTAAGTTCTTTTACGCTAGTTGACCAAAATGCCCTTTAATCATCACCACCTTAAACCTACCCAACTACCACTATTTACATCATTCTCCTACACTGAGAGAGAGAGAGAGAGAGAGAGAGAAGTAGCAGACCACGAGGGGAGTCCTCTTCGTCGGAGGCCACACTGGTTCCACTCCGTCAACCTTTCGGTGGTGGCCCACACCGGAGTTCTCCCCCCTACCCCCTACCTGATACGAGCACGTATCTACCGGACGAAAAGACTAGCGAGACGACCCTACGTTGTGAGGAACAGAACTGTGCTCCGACAAAGTATCTTAACGACTACGTGCCTTAGTAGTCACAAGTAGGACGTTGTTTATGATGCTTTACTAAGTAGGGGTGAGTTATTTCACTTTCTTCATTGTTTAGGGGTCTTGAGATTATTTAGCTATAACTTTTAGTATTTATAGGTGTTAGGGTTATGCTTTATTTATCATGAGAAGAATGAATTGTTTTTAGTTTTTTTTTTCTTTCATACTTTTTTATCGTAGTCACTCAATCTATTGGTAGAGATTCGTAGCCTCTCAAGCTACTGGTATGATAATGGTTGTATCACTACCCCCCCACTCTTTCTCGTTGAACCGAACCGAAGAAGAAGAATGGCTCCCACAGAGGAATTTGGACGACCGGCGGTGGGAGAGCGTCTTCTGCACAGATTTACCTCACAGATCCGTTGCCAGCATGAAAGTCGATAGGAGGACTTTAGACGAACTAACGACGGTGGAGGCGGCGGCCTCACCAGAGCCGACACGAACATGTACTACATTTGTTTTTCCTCTTTCGTGTTTAGTAGATCCTTTGTAATTTTAGATCAATGATTTGAAAATTGGTATCCAGGCATTGGCTTGGCGTTGGCGTTTCAGGCTCTAGGGCTTTCTATTGTTATGCTTCTTCTTCATCTTCATCTTTGTCTTTAGATTTGTTTATTCTTGTTCTGCTCTCTCTATGTATGTTCCAATACATTTAGAAATGTTTTCTTTTTAGAAAAAAAATAGATCTCTAATGTTGTTGATCAGTTAATGTTGGTTATATTGTTGTTGCTGGGTTTGTTATTGTTCTCCGTAAACAACGTAGAGAGACTGAGTAATAGGAGACAAGAGAGACTGATCTTTTTCAAGGTTAAAGTTGTCAGTTATCACGTACTTAATACTTAGAATCTGTGCAAAAGTGAACTAAGACGATCTTGTTGAAGCTGAAGAAGTTTGTGTATGGCTATTGGAGATGATCTAACCTATTATTATTAGTAACTTATTTATCAAAAGAATCAACCTTAACAATATATATGATCATACTTTATGATAAAGTTGGCAACGTCTCCTAATTGGCTGAAACCGGCCAACAAATTGTCTCTTACACATCTGATCCTATCATACGAGCCACCTAGAAGATTTTTTGTTAAGAACTTATTTTTTAGCTTAATTACTTAATGCATACTTCCAATATATCAAAACTAACACATTGCAATCCCCATTTCTAGGATAGGCTTATTGCATCCCTCATTTGCAATAAAACCTACTTATTGAAACTGGTAAAATTATAATCCTAACACCACGAGGGAAAATGCGTCTTTAGAAAATATTTATTTATGTAAGTGTCAAATAAAAATTAAAATGAGAAGAAATGAACCAAAAAAAATAAAGAAAAGGGAGGATGGTTGCGGTTTTGAACTCTGAAGACATAGAAGAAGAAAAAGGAGGAGGAGGAGGAGGAAGATGATTAGAGTTGATGATTTTGCCTCAAATCGAAAACCCTTGAACATCAACACCAAGAACACCACCACCGTTTCTCTCTTCGCCACCAGGAGCACCTCCACTCTCTGTTCTGACTGCAGTTGGGAATTTCGGGAAGGAAAACAACAACTTTCAGGGCAAAGTAGGACGGTGTAATCAGGTCTGATTGGGCTCGATTTTCATGCTTCTGGTCATGTCAATTTCACATCTAACACTGGATTTTCACTTAATACTCTATATGTGTCAGCCCCAATTTGTAAGTAGAGTAGGGTTTCTCATTCGCCGGAATCTGTGATTGATACCCCAAAATTGGGATATGTGAAGACGATGATGGCGGCTTCGATGCTCTTGTCTCAGGGCCGACGTGATTGGTCTTCTTCTTCTTCTTCTTCTTCTTCTTCTTCTTCTTCTTCTTCTTCTTCTTCTTCTTCTTCTTCTTCTTCTTCTTCTTCTTCTTCTTCTTCTTCTTCTTCTTCTTCTTCTTCTTCTTCTTCTTCTTCTTCTTCTTCTTCTTCTTCTTCTTCTTCTTCTTCTTCTTCTTCTTCTTCTTATTATTATTATTATTATTATTATTATTATTATTATTATTATTATTATTATTATTATTATTATTATTATTATTATTATTATTATTATTATTATTATTATTATTATTATTATTATTATTATTATCCGTTTGTACTTCAATTCCGCGGTAAGCCATTCCTAAGTTGTCTCAGTTCTCTGCGTTCTAGGATTTGCGATAGTCTGCTTCTTGGTCTCTGCGTTTCCCGGACTTGCGATAGTGTGTTGTTGGACTTGACTTGCCATAGTAACTCACTGAAATTACGAAGTAGAAGAAGAAGAATTGTTGGGTGGACGTTGAGAGATAGTTTGATTTAATTTCCTTTATTCTTGTCTTTGTTGTCAGGTTGTTTTAATGCTGTTTGGAAATAACGAAGAAGAAGAAGAAGAATTATAATCGTCTTCTTTTTCCTCGTTATTCTTCTTCGTCTGTATCTTCTAACTGTAATTATCTTCATTTTTTTCTTTTCTATTTTTGTTTTTACCCTTTAATAAATAAAAATTTGTAAAGACGCATTTGCCCTCGTGGTGTTAGGTTTTGGATTATATTTTTACCAGTTTCAATAAGTAGGTTTTATCGAAAATGGGGGATGCAATAAGCCTATTCTATAAATGAGGGTTGCAATATGTTAGTTACTTAGTTTTGGTATACTAGGGGTATGCATTCAGTAATTAAGCCTTACTTTTTTATCGCCAACTGAATTTGAACCCGGGACCTCATGCTTGGGCTCCGACACTCTACAACTTGAACTACATAATGGGAGCACATATCCACGGGCCACTCGAGGGATGGTCCATTATAGAATATCTGGTCAGACTCACATAAATCAATATGGAGATATTTATATTATCTGCATGGATAAACATATTCCTAGGACTGAGAAAATATTGATTGGAAATAAGAGTGTGACAATTATGTCTTGTGTCCAATCTGGATATGGAGACAAAGGGATAATACAATACGGTAACATTGGGAACAAGGTTTGTCGGATCACTGACTTTTCTATTAGTTGGGTGACATAGATGTGTTTCTAGACACAGCTCTATGTTAGTAAATAATAATAGTTACTACAAACTAAGTAGTAACCTATGGGGTCACACACCATATAGATTAAACTGAATATGGACATTAATTAGTAGGACTAAATAATCAAGAGGATCTAGACGCAACCACAAGCAAAGTTAGTAGGACTAATTTGCAAGGTGGACTTATCCGTGTATGGACATGATTAGTATTGGGAAATTATGTAGTTAATAAGGGATTATTAACTGTATATAGAAAATCAAATCCTGTAAACACTATTCTAAAAGTCTGGGTGCTAGAGAGAGAATTCTGGTGAGAGAATTCCCGAAAAGTATCCCAAGGTGTGAGTCCACTCAGTGAGGTTAGAGTCCGATTTCTAGACCGGGTTAGTGGTGTAGAGGTTTTGGTCAGTAAAATGAGTTTAACGACGAGTGAAGCTTCTCCTCCGGCAATCGTTAGCCTGGAGGATGGAGCTCAAGCAATCGATAAGCTCAGCAAGACATGTCTAATAGGAAAGATCTTAACAAAAAGAGAATAGAATCATGACGGTGGACTCGCTGTTCAAATCGATTTGGAAAATCAGATATGGGTTCCAAATTACGGCGATTGGAAACAATATCTTCATCTTCAATTTCTTTGAGGATGGGGATTGTGGAAGAGTTTGGCAAGGATCTCCATGGTCGGTCCAAAACAACCTAATGGTGTTCAAAAAGTTCCAACCAGAAACGGCACCAGAGGAGACGAGCTTCAGATTCTGTGAATTTTGGATGCAAATTCATAGACTACCATTGGAGAAACTGGTAGTTAAGAACGCGAAGAAGATTGGAGGGATCGCCAGAAAAGTTCTGGAAGTGGATGCAGAGGATGAATCCTACGATGAGGAGTCTCTGATGTCACCGAGTAGAGTTAGAGTAATCATTGACATCGAGAAACCACTGGAAAGAGGTTTCTTCCTCCAAACAACCACAGTCCACAGGGGTACCAAGTTGGATTCCATTCCAATATGAGAAATTAACCAGCCTCTGCTTCAGATGTGGAAGAGTAGGGCATGACAAAGAGGTCTGTGAATTTCTCACTCAAGGTGAGGGATTGAAATCTTGATATGGGAATCACCTAAAGGCAAGATATGGGAAGAGAATGTATCAGAATAAGATGGAAAATAAAGCTTCGAAAGAGCGGTCGTCGACCGGAAGTAACAGTGGAGCATCCCCGGAGCAGAGCAGGATGGTGGAGCGTGGATCTCAGTCGCGCAGGGATGAGGATGAGGACAGAATCGTTGTGGGAGCGCGTGTGCAAGATGGGTAACGTGGCTAGGATCAAGGAGTACCAGGTACAGGTGGCATAATCGGATCCCGAGGCGAATATTCAGGAGAATGAATACGCGCTTTCTCAGAAAGCATTATTTGGTACCCTGTTTGTACGAAATCACGAACTTTTGGACGTAATGAGGAAGCAAGCAACGAAGGTGCCTAATGTGGCGGGAAGTTTTAGGGTTCCAGAGTTCTTGGGCCTCAAAATCCCTATGGGCCTCCCTATTGAATTAAAAAGACTCAAAACCCCAACTATGGAGACTAGCACAATGATCATGGATGTTGGTAACCCAGAAATTAAGGGGGGGCCAAATGAGTCCATTGAAGAAGGCCCGCTAGAAATATCAGAAAATGCAAATAAAACGACGTCGCATAGAGAACAAACTCAGAAGAACAAAGAAGATGAAGAGATGGGTAGGATAAAGGGGATCGACAGAGAGAATCGGAACAAGCAGAAGAATCAAGAGATGAGTGAAACAGAGCGCGAAGAATTCATCAAGGACACAAGACAGATGGTGGTAAACAAGATAATGGCAGAGAGTTTTCGAACACAATTACAGCTGAAGAGGAAATTCAGGAAGGTCACGCTGACAGAATCCCCATAAGCCAAAAGAAGAGGTGGTCCAGGTATGAGACCAGAGAGATTGTTGGAAATAATTGATGAAGAGAATTACGACCCAGAAACCAATGAAATGTTTATCACACACAAACTGATGGATGCGAGGTAATTCATTGAGAGGGAGCCTGATGGAATTTTCAGAAGAGTCAGTATCACTGTGGAAGACTTCATCAAGAGGGGGAAGAAAAACAACAGGGAAGAAGCTTCTACTGCGGCTGAGGAGGCGAGCCTAAGCATGCCCCCAAGGGGGCCATGAGAGGTGTGGTGTGGAATTGCCGTGGGTTGGGGAAGACCACGGTGGTTCGTCAGAAAAAAGCCCTAATAAAGATAAAATAAGCTGATTGGCTATTTCTGGCAGAGACAAAGGTATGTCAAGAAAAACACAAAAAGAAGTTCCATAGTTTGGGTTTTGATTCCTACTGTGCTAGTGACCCTGTTGGAAAATCAGGAGGGATATAGTTTGGTTGGAGGAGCAGTTGTGATATGGAAGTAGTATATAAATCCAATTACTTAGTTTCAGTTATGGTTCCTGGTGACATAAACAAATCAATGTGGATGCTACATTGCATCTATGCGCCTTGCAATACTAATAGGAGAAATGATTTATGGAAAGAACTAAGCTACATTATCAACCTTTGTGATCTTCCTGCTATAGTAGTTGGAGACTTTAATGAAGTTCTAGTTCAATAAGATAAAAGAGGAGGATTGGCTGTAGCTCAATGCTCTAAAGGTGGGCTGGCCAAATTCATCTTTCAAGCTAGGCTGATTGATATGGGGTTCACTGGTGCTAAGTACACCTGGGCTAATGGTTGGACCAAGAAGGGTTTTATGAGAGAAAGACTGGATAGGGCCTTTGCTACAAGTGAATGGAGAACCCAATTTCCAAATTCAGCCATTATTCACAGAACAGCTAGTAATTCAGACCACATTCCCGTAGTGGTGGATACAAACAAAGTTAGAGGCATCAAACATTTCAGGTTTGAACCTATGTGGTAAGAGATCAGAGCAGCTGGGATGTCATCCAACATGCTTGGGGTAAGGGGTTGGAGAGAAATGGAAAAAAATCTTGGGATCTGCAAGTGAAGGAAACAAGAATGGCTCTTAGGAAATGGAACAAAGAGGTATTTGGCTGGATTGACACAGATATGCAGAAAACGTGTGAAGAGCTGTTAGTGGTGCCGAAAGAAGAAGACATGGATACTGACAAAGAAAAAAGACTCAAAGATAGATGGAAGGAGTTGCTAGAGAGAAAGGAGATCTTATGGAGACAGAAAGCAAGGTCACATTGGTTAAAAGAAGGTGATGCCAATACCAAGTACTTCCACACACTTGATGCAATCAAAGGGAAAAGGAATAGAATTGACATTGAAAGCTCAGGTTGTTCAAGGCTTGAAAGATCTTGACTATTTCAAGGCCTTGAAACAGCTTTCAAAGCCTTGAATCAGCTTCAGAGGATTGAAAATAGTGTTAGATATTTTCAAGGCCTTGAAACTGGATTCAAAGCCTTGAAACTGTTAAACCTGAAAGCATATTCTCAGGGGGATTTTTTCTATTAACTCTCTGATCTAATTTATCATCTCTCTTGCATATGTTTGATTATCTGTTGTTAGATGATGAAAGACAAATTGTTAAACATGTTTTGAATCGTACTATATCAACTGTGTGACCATGATAATGCAGGAAATATTGTTTCTAAGTTTGCAGGATTGTTTCCTAAACTAGATTGCTGCAGATTTAGAAATACTAGAAGACTTTGATCCTGTGATCAATCAGATGTGTTTGACAGCTTCTCGTGATGGTTAAATGAAGGATTACAACATTATCTCAGAAGATTACAATCATTCAATCGTTGGAGAAGATCTCAACATAGTCTAACTCTGTTACCTACAAAGTAGGAAGGTTGTTGCTGAAAATCTGGGGAGATTTGCAGAGCTGTTTGAAGTATTTAAAGAGCTCAAATTCGAAGCAACAATAACAAAATTCTAAATGGGTAAATACAGAGAAAGCTTTATGGATTGAAAAGCATCAAAGAAGTTCTTCATCTCTTCCAATCCATACACAGAAGTTCACTGCATTTCACTGCAATTTTCTACTCTTAAGTGATCTTCTGTATAGAGCTATATTGGTAGATCATTTCTGTATTATTTCTACATTAATTCTCAAGGGTTGTTCAAGGTGAACAATAGAGAATTCTTAGTTAATCAGTTAGCCAGAGCAGGTACTAGACACGTTAGGGAAAACCACAAGCTGTAACTGAGTAAGGGAACTCTCTGTGCTTGAGCTCTAGGGCTTAGCTTTTGATTAATAAGAATTGAGTTGAAAATCCTGCAGGGATCTAATGCCTGAGGTAGAGACGTAGGTCCAAGTGGACTGAACTCTATAAATCACTTGTCTTGTGCATTTTCAGTTCATCTACTTTCAAAGCTTTTGCAGCATACACAAACTGTTTATTTTTCAACGGTTTGAACTTGATTTCAAGGCCTTGAAAAAGGCTTACTTGTTCTAAAAACTTTCTGCTACAATTCAAAGACTTGAATCTGTGTTCAAGGCCTTGAACTTTATTATCTACACTAGTTCTTCTACTTGTTAGCTAGTTTTGAAAAAAGTTGGCATACTATATTCAACCACCCCCCCTTTTAGAGTATCTTAGTTGCTTATACATCTTCATACTCACACTTTCAATTGGTATCAGAGCTTGTATCACTGTATAAGATTTAACCATCTGGTGATCATGAGTATTGCAGGTGATGGTGGCTTCTCACAAGGAAGAGCTGCAAACAGACCTCCTCTATTTTGTGCAGAAAACTTTGCTCACTGGAAAGCACTCATGAAAATGTTTATCATTGCTCAAGATCCATAGCTTTGGACCATTATTCAAAATGGACCTCATACTTTCTATACAGAGAAAGATGGGATCAGAACTCCTAAAACAGAGGACTCACTCTCCTCTTCTGAATAAGAGAAAGTTTCTAAGAATTACAAGGAAATTAACATTTTGTATTGTGATTTGAGTACATATGAATTCAACAGGATCTCTGGATGCACAACTGCTAAAGAAATCTTGGATAAACTTGTGGTTACCTTTGAAGGAACCAGCCAAGTCAAACAGACCAAGATCAACATTTATCTCAGACAGTATGAGCTGTTCAAAATGAATGCAGATGAATCCACCAGAGATATGTTCAAGAGATTCACTGATTGTCAACAACCTTGACTCACTGGGAAAACACTTTTCCAATGAGGAAAAGGTGAGGAAGATACTTAGAAGTCTTCCAAAGGCAAAGTGGGAACCAAAAAACCACAGCTATTGAAGAAGCTCAGAATCTCTCAACTTTACAACTTGATGACCTCCAAGGGAAGCTCCTAACACATGAGATATCCATGAATGAAGTTGATGGAGAACTCCCAGAAGGTGTCAAAAATCTAGCCCTCAAAGCCAAATAGAATGAGAGAATTCAAAGCCTTGAAACTGATGATGGTAATGATGAGAGATCCAATTGCCTTGATTTCCAAATCCTTGACAAGGATCCTCAAAATGAAAAGAAACTCTGGAAACAAAGATTTCAACAGAGAAAGGCATAGACCATCCAGCAACAATGACTACAAAGGTAAGCCCTCTTCACAAAGCAAGTCAAAAGTTATGAACTGCTTTGAGTGTGGTGATGCAGGACACTTGATAAGAGATTGTCCTTACAAAAAGAGCAAGAACTTTCGGAAGAAATATCATGACAGAAGAAAGAAAGCCATGATAGCCTCACGGAGTGACTCAGACAGCTCCAGTGAATCTGAATCTGAAGAAGAACATGGCCAAGCATGATGACAACTCTGAAAAGAACATTAAGGTAATGGTTAACTGTTTAATTTCAAAGCCAAAAGAAGCCCTTTCAGAATATCTCAAAACTATGCTTTTAAATGAGGAAGATTATCTGAAAGAGATTAGGCTTTTGAAAGAGAAAGTTCATGAGCAAGCAAAAGAAAACTTACAACTTGTTTGCCTAAATCAGAATCTTGAAATCTCTCAGAAGAAAACTGACAGTGATTTCAAGGCCTTGAAAACCAGTTTCAAAGCCTTGAAAATACAAGTCAAGGAAGTAGTCACTGAAAACTCCTCTATGAATGACGACCTTGTTAATCTAAGACATCATGTTGATGACTTAGAAAGACAAAAGACTACTCTTACCGAGAAACTTCAAGAATCTGAACTAGTCAAAATCAAGCTTGCTGGATCAGAACAGAAGTTGAACTTGATTCTTGGAGGAAGTTCACAGTCTGTTCAAAAAGCTGGTATTGGATTCAATCCAAACTTTCTAAGAAGAAACAATACCAAATTTGTGAAAGCTGGAAACAAGACCTCTCCTACTTGTCATTACTGTTGTAAAACTGTTCATGTTAAAATGACTTGTCCTTTTAGAAGAAGAGACCCTCACATAATGAGGAACACTTTTCCTTTCCAACTTAAATGACAAGTTAAGCAAATTCGGGTTCCTAAAGGGGTTAGACCACCTAACATGGTTGATCCTGAATATGAATCCAAATTTCACACTTGGTCTAACAGCTGGGTAAGGCAATGATTGGTGCTTGCAGGTTGTCACCAAGGAACATAAGTGGTTCATGGACAGTGGTTGCTCAAGACATATGAGTGGAAAGTCTCTATTCTCAGAATTAAAAGAGCAATCAGAAGGTTCAATAACACTTGGTGATAAAGGAAAGTGCAATATTCTTGGTATTGGAAAAGTTGGTACAATTTCTGAAAACTCCATTTCTGATGTTTATCTGGTTGAAGGTTTGAAGTTTAATTTACTTAGTGTATCTCAGCTTTGTGATAATGGTAACAAAGTTATCTTTGATAAAGAGAAGTGTGTGGTGCAAAATGAGAAATCATGAGATTTCATTCTCACATCCTCTATATCAAATAATATTTATACTTTTCAGACTAACAAAGTTGCAGGTGAAAGTTTGAAGTGTCTCAAGGCCTTGAAAGAAGATTCAAAGCTTTGGCATAGGAAACTTGGTCATATCAGTTTGCATACTCTGAACAAATTGATTTCCAAAGACTTGGTAAGAGGATTGCCATCCTCCAAGTTCAAAGAAGATGAGTTATGCAAAGCCTGTGCACAAGGAAAGCAGACCAGAAGCTCCTTCAAGTCAAAGAAGTTTGTAAGTACAACTAGACCTATTGAATTACTTCATATGTATCTCTGTGGTCCTATGATGACTCCTACTCTAAAAGGTAAAAGGTATATGCTAGTTGTTGTAGATGATTTCTCTAGATACACTTGGGTTATGTTTCTCAAAGAAAAATCTGAAGCTCTCTCTGAATTTTCAAAACTTTGCAGAGAACTTCAAAACTTGAAAAACCTACCTGTAGCTTCAATCAGAAGTGATCATGGTAGAGAATTTGGTCAGTTAGAGTTTGATTTATTATGTGATAAGCATGGTATTTCTCATAACTTTTCTGGTTCAAGAACACCTCAACAAAATGGTTTTGTTGAAAGAAAGAACAGGACTCTGGAAGATATGTCAAGAACAATGCTTCTTGAGAACAAGCTGCCAAAACACTACCGGGCAGAAGCTGTGAATACAGCAAACTATATTTTGAACAGGTGCTTGATCAGACCCATTCTAAAGAAGACCCCCTATAAATTATTCAAAGGGAGGAAGCCAAACATCTCTTACTTCAGACCCTCTGGATGCACTTGTTTTATCCATAACAATGGAAAAGACAATCTTGGTAAGTTTGATGCAAGAAGTGATGAAGGTATATTTCTTGGTTACTATCTGAATAGCAAAGCTTATAGAGTGTACAATAAAAGAACCAAACTGGTTGAAGAGAGCATTCATGTTATTTTTGATGAAAGCTATGATGGTTCTTTGAGTGAAAGTTTTGCAGATTTAAATTTGAACAAGCATGAATCAGAGGAAGAGACTGAGAATCCACTTGGATTCAAGAAAGGCTCAGAAGAAAGTAGAAGACATTTTCAAGACCTTGAAAAAAATTCTCAAGGCTTTGAAAATACAGCTCAAAGCCTTGAAAAAGATGATCAGAAGGATTCAAGTGACAAAGCTACTACTTCAAGACCAGAGAAGATCTATGGTGATCCTGAACCATGGTCTCTGAGGAAGAGATTTAAATATCTCTCATCTCATCCAGCTGACAATATCATATAAGATCCAACCACTGGTACACAGACTAGATCACAGTTGAAGAACTTATGTGCTTTTAATGCTTTTATTTCTCTTGTAGAACCAAAAACTGTGAATGAAGCTTTGCAAGAAGCCGACTGGATTATTGCTATGCAAAGTGAGCTCAATGAGTTTGAGAGGAATAAGGTTTTTAACCTGGTTCCTGCACCAACAAACCAGTCTATCATTGGTACCAGATGGGTATTCAGAAATAAGTTGGATGAAAGTGGCAATGTAATCAGAAACAAAGCAAGGTTAGTTTCTCAATGTTACAATCAAGAAGAATGTATAGATTATGAAGAAATCTTTGCTCCAGTTGCCATGTTAGAAGCAATTAGAATTTTACTTGCACTTTCATCCTACAAGAACATGAAACTTTTTCAAATGGATGTAAAATGTGCTTTCCTGAATGGTTATTTACAAGAAGAAGTTTATGTTGCACAACCTCCTGGTTTTGAAAATGAAATTTTTCAGATCATGTTTAAAAACTTGACAAAGCTCTTTATGGTTTGAAACAAGCTCCAAGGGCTTGGTATGAAAGACTGTCAAAGTTTCTACTTGAAAATGATTTCAAAAGGGGTTTAGTAGACAAGACTCTTTTCATCAAGACTCATGGAAAGATTTACTCGTAGTCCAGATATATGTTGATGATATACTGTTTGGAGCTACTAATGATCAATTGTGCAGAGAATTCTCAAGTATTATGAGCAGGGAGTTTGAAATGAGCATGATGTGAGAATTAAACTTCTTCCTAGGACTTCAAATAAATCAATTGAAGAAGGGTATTTTTCTGAATCAAAGCAAGTATACAAGAGACTTGTTGAATAAATACAGCATGGCTCAATGCAAGGAAGTTAAGAACCCAATGAGCTCCACTCTATCCTTAGACAAGGATGAATCTGGTAAGAGTGTCAATGTTAAAGAGTATAGAGGCATGATTGGATCATTACTCTATCTGACAGCAAGCAGACCAGATATCATGTTTAGTGTATGCATGTGTGCTAGGTTTCAAGCTGATCCAAAATAATCACACTTAACTGCTGTGAAGAGAATATTCAAATATCTCAATGGTAAAAAATACTTAGGGCTTTGGTATCCAAGACATTCTAACTTTTCTTTAAGTGATTTTTCAGATGCTGACTTTGCAGGCTACAAAGTTGATAGAAAAAGTACTTCTGGAACCGGTCAATTCATTAGATCATCTTTGATTAGCTGGCATTCCAAGAAGCATAATTCAGTTGCTCTATCAACAGCTGAAGCTGAATATATAGCTGCAGGAGCATGTTGCTCACAAGTACTATCGATTGCTCAACAACGAAGAGACCTTGGATTTGACTTCAGAGGCATACCTATTAAGTGTGACAACACTACTGCAATTTCAATTACAAAGAATCCAGTACAACACTCAAGAACCAAGCACATTGATATCAGACACCACTTCATCAGAGATCATGCTGAGAAAGGTGATATTGTTCTTGAATTTGTTGCTACTAATATGCAAATTTCAGATATCTTCACCAAACCATTAGCAGATGAGAGATTCTCAGCTCTAAGATTGGAATTGGGAATGCTAAATAAGACGGCATTGGTTTAGGGGGATCTTAAGGTAAGAAAGGTAAGTTATTTGTGTTTACAAAGGTTTGAACTGAATTTCAAACTCTTGAAAATCAGTTCAAAGCTTTGATCTTTTATCTGTTGCAGTGTTACAGTATTTCAAGGCCTTGAAAGCCTTTTCAAAGCTTTGAAAATGAATCTGTTACACTAATAGTCAATAAAATTGGATCATTCTATACTGGGTGATATCTCTATAGATATTTGCCTAATATAGCCCCTACCTTTTTCAAAAAATTGTTTTAGCCAAAAATAGTATTAGCTTTTTCTTTTTCCAACGGCATAATAGTTTGAAAGTTTTCTCTTTGCAAATCTTTTTAGAATCAGAGAAATACTAGTTTCCTTTTGAAACTCAAACTCTTTCAGTATTTATCCTCTTCTCTTATCCTTCATTCCGTATCATTCCATCTCTTTATTTTCTTCTCCCTAACCCTAATGAGCACAAGAAGAGCCTCAGATCGAATCAAGAAGGCTGGTGGTTCAAAACCTGTCTCAGAGAAGAAGAGAAAAGCAGCAGTGGAAGAGGTTCAAGAAGTCAGTGGAGACTCTAGCTCCGGAACTCCTAGTGTAGAAGCAGTTCCAGATCCTCCTCCACCAAATAAGAAGATCAAGAAGGCTACAACCTCCTCTTCAGAAAAGCGGAAGAAGCAGAAGGCCATTACAGAAAAGCAACCAGAAAAAGAGCCTACCAGTTCAAAGAAGGTGAAGAAGAAGGCAACTCAGGCAGAAAAAGGGAAAGAGAAGGTGACTGAAGCACAACCAGAAAGTCAATTGGATAAGGCTTTGCAGATCTATTCTCAAGTCTCAACAAAGAACACAGCTACAGATGAGACATGGTTTGTCTCAAACATCTCTAAAGATGAGCTGCTGATCACTTTGAAGAAAAAGAAGAAATCTCCAAAGGCAGCTGAAAAGGACAAGACTGGTGAAACAGCTACATCAGAAGAAGTTGCAGAGGAACAGGAGGAGCAAGACAAGACTGATGAAGAAGACAATGAGAAAGAGGAAGGAGATCAGGAGGAAGATGAAGATGAAGATCGAAACCCTTAATCTTGCCTATTCTTTCTTCCATATTCTCTCTGCTTTATTTCTTTAAATTTTCAAAATTTTCTTGACACTTGATCCAACATCTTCTATCCTTTTGATGAAAGTCAAAAAGGGGGAGAAAATTCTAGGTTTTCAGTTTAGGATCTTAGGTTTATCTGCTGAACTTTTTAGGTGTTTTTGTTGGTATTTAAATAATTTGGATCTTTTTGGAATAACTCTGTCTTTAAATTGCAGACTAATCAGTTCATTTTGCAGAGACTAAGGATCGATCAGAATTTGGTTTTGTCTTTCATCATGGGGGAGATTGAAAGCTCAGGTTGTTAAAGGCTTGAAAGAGCTTGACTGTTTCAAGGCCTTGAAACAGCTTTCAAAGCCTTGAATCAGCTTCAGAGGCTTGAAAATAGTTTTAGCTATTTTCAAGGCCTTGAAACTAGATTCAAAGCCTTGAAACTGTTAAACCTGAAAGCATATTCTCAGGGGGAGTTTTTCTATTAACTCTCTGATCTAATTTATCATCTCTCTTGCATATGTTTGATTATCTGTTGTTAGATGATGAAAGAAAAATTGTTAAACATGTTTTGAATCGTACTATATCAACTGTTTGACCATGAAAATGCTTGAAATATTGTTTCTAAGTTTGCAGGATTGTTTCCTAAAATGGATTGCTGTAGATTTGGAAATACTTGAAGACTTTGATCCTGTGATCAATCAGATGTGTTTGACAGCTTCTAGTGATAGTTAAATGAAGGATTACAACATTATCTCAGAAGATTACAATCATTCAACCGTTGGAGAAGATCTCAACATAGTCAAACTCTGTTACCAACAAAGTAGGAAGGTTGTTGCTGAAAATCTGGAGAGATTTGCAGAGCTTTTTGAAGTATTTAAAGAGCTCAAATTCAAAGAAACAATAACACAATTCTCAACGGGTAAATACAGAGAGAGCATTTTGGATTGAAAAGCATCAAAGAAGTTCTTCATCTCTTCCAATCCATACACAGAAGTTCACTGCATTTCACTGCAGTTTTCTACTCTTAAGTGATCTTCTGTATAGAGCTATATTAGTAGATCATTTCTGTATTATTTCTACATTCATTCTCAAGGATTGTTCAAGGTGAACGATAGAGAATTCTTAGTTAATCAGTTAGCTAGAGCAGGTACTAGACACGTTAGGGAAAACCACAAGCTGTAACAGAGTAAGGGAACTCTTTGTACTTGAGTTCTAGGGCTTAGATTTTGATTAATAAGAATTGAGTTGAAAATCCTGCAGGGATCTAATCCCTGAGGTAGAGACGTAGGTCCAAGTGGACTGAACTCTATAAATCACTTGTCTTGTGCATTTTCAGTTCATCTACTTTCAAAGATTTTGCAGCATACAAAAACTGTTTATTTTTCAAGGGTTTGAACTTGTTTTCAAGGCCTTGAAAAAGGCTTACTTGTTCTAAAAACTTTCTTCTACAATTCAAAGGATTGAATCTGTGTTCAAGGCCTTGAACTTCATTATCTACACTAGTTCTTCTACTTGTTAGCTAGTTTTGCAAAAAGTTGGCATACTCTATTCACCCCCCCCCCTTCTAGAGTATCTTAGTTGCTTATACGTCTGCATACTCACACTTTCAGACATGATACAAAAAGATGATGGTTCTTGGTCAGACAACCCTAAATCTATCGGTGAAGAGTTTGTGAAGTTTTTTTCACATATATTTGACAGCCAATATCAGTAACCTTATGAATGGCTCAAAGAGGTAATGAATGAGGCTGTTAACAATGAAGATTGGGCTGAGCTAAACAGAATTCCCACACATGCTGAGATCAGAGAGGTTTTGTTCAAATGGGAATCTACAAGGCCCCTGGCCCAGATGGTACGTCTTCCATTTTCTTTAAACACTATTGGGATATTGTGGGAAGTGATTTCTGTGACAAAGTGGTGGAATTTTTCAGATCTGGGGTCATGTCTAAATTCCTTAATGCTACATTCATAACCCTCATACCTAAAAACTCCTCGCCTGCCAAAGTCTCCCACTTAAGACCCATTAGCCTTTGCAATGTAATATATAAAGTGATTTCCAAGATTTTGGCCTCTAGACTCAAACCTTACTTGGATAGTTTTATTAGCCCTTTTTCAGCAGCCTTTGTCCCAGGTAGGAACATACAAGACAATATTATTCTCCTCCATGAAATCCTTCACACTATGAGTAAGAAAACAGGAAAAGGTGGTCTAATGGCAATCAAGGTAGACATGGAGAAGGCTTATGACAAAACTGAATGGGGGTTAATTCAAAAAGTCCTAAAATGGCTTAACTTCCCAGATGTGTTCATACGCTGGATTATGAGCTGTGTGAAAACTGCAAATTTCTCTGTGCTTATTAATGGTTGTCCCCATGGAAACTTTATGGACAAGAGAGGGCTAAGACAGGGTGATCCTCTCTCCCCTACTCTCTTCATCATTTGTTCTGAGATGCTATCTAGAATTTTCAATTTTGCAGCTAGTGAAGGTTGGATTCATGGGATTAAAATAGCCAGAAACTGCCAGCCTATACATCATTTAATGTTTGCAGATGATCTGATTGTGCTATCTAGAGTAAATGAGGAAGAAACTAATATTATCAATCTCTGCCTCAAGTTGTATGGAGATGTGTCTGGGCAGAAGGTCAATAAAGAGAAGTCTGGGGTATTTTTTAGTAAAAATATTTCTAATGACATGAAGAGAAAGATCAAGAATGTGCTACAATTGAAGCAAGGAAGTAAAGACTCTTTGTACTTAGGGTTACCTGTGTTTTTGAAGAGATCAAGAAATGAAAGTTTCCACAAGACTGTTGATAGATGTCTACTAAATTTGATGGCTGGATGTCCAAGATGATGTCATATGCAAGCAGAAAAGTTATTATCAAAGCAGCTGTAAGTTCTATACCTACCTATCCCATGTCCATTTTCTTTCTTCCTAAGAAAACTCTCAATTCCATAGACTCATTACAAGCAGACTTTTGGTGGGGAAGAAATAATAACCAGAAGAAGATAGCTCATTGGGTAAGATGGAAAAGGTTATGCAATCACAAAGTGGAGGGTGGCCTGGGATTTAAAGAGGCCCAGACCTATAATAGAGCTTTAGTGAGTAAACTGGTGTGGAAAATTTGGTGCAAAGATGATTGTTTGTGGGTGCAGCAAATACTAAATAAATATTGTAGAAGAGTTGACTTTCAAAATGTGGAAATAAGAAAGCAAGACTCCTTTTTTTGGAAAGGCATTATTAATTGTAGGGAGGTGGTGGAAAGGTATGCTGTTAAAGTGATTGCAGATGGATGCAATATTAAGGTATGGAAGGATCCTTGGGTGCCCAATTTAGAGAATGCCAAACCAAAGCCTCCTGATGACATGGTAAATGCTCCCAACACAGTTTCTGAAATGATTGACTGGGAAAAGTGTGATTGGAATCAAAATATGCTGGATATGTGGATGGATGAAGAAGAGAAGAAAGCAATTATGGACATCAAAATCCCAATTCAAAAAGGAGAATACCAATGGATTTGGAGGGGTAACTCCATAGGTAAAGTCACTGCTAGAGCTAGCTACCTTGTCCAGAGAGAGATAAGTGATGTTAATTCCAACAGGAAATTTTGGGAAGTGCTATGGAAGACCAAAATTCACAACAGATTAAAAATGATTCTTTGGAGGGTGACTGCTAATACTCTCCCTATGGAAGATTTGGTTTGTAAGAGATTTGGTATTGTGAGAAAGGGCTGCTGGTTCTGTGAGCATGACAGGGAAAACCCATATAATCTCTTCTTCAAATGTCATCTTGCTAGAGGACTTTGGTTTGCTTGTCTTGGGGTCAGATCTGAAGAGCTGGAAGGTGCCAATATTATAGAAAAAATGAAGAAAGTGATGGAAAGGGACAAAAAAGGTAAGAGTGATTTAAAATCAACTCTTGTGATGAGTATTATTTTGATAAGGTGTGGCAAGTGAGAAATCAAGCTCTGTTTGGGAATGAGGAAAGAAAGAGTATGGAATTTAAACAGATGGTGGATACTATTTTAGATTGCTATCAAGAGCATCTGAATCTGGACTCTTGTAAGGGGATGGAGATGAACTATGAGGTTGCTGGAAATAGAGTAATGTGCAACAGAATCCCCAGACCTAATATTGATAAGGGAGTTGCCATCTTCTGTGATGCCAGTATAAAGAAGGGTGCCACACGTATAGGTATCATTGTGTTTGATGAGCATAATAGAGTGGTTATGGCAGAAGGCAGATGGTGGGACAATGAAGATGCTGAATTACAAGCTATAGAGCTGGGTATAAAAATGAGCAAAAGGAAGAAATTAGAGAAAAAATTGGTGTGGGTCTGATAATCAATCCATTTTCAGGGAATGTGAAGGTGTCAAAGATATTAACCGGAAGAGAAGAACAAGGATTCAGGCATTACAAAGATGGATCAAGGAGCAGGAGCACAAGTCTATCAATTTTGTCAGTAGAGAGTTTAATTACCCAACCCATGATGTGGCTAATTGGGTTAGGAAAAGTAAGTTTAATGGTAGTATAGATATTAGTTTCATTCCAGATATTATTAGAAGTAGCATTTGTAATGGTTTTGATCCTTTTTCTGCTGGTGTTGTTGCTGAGGTTGGTTAATAAAATTTGGATTTATGAAAAAAAAAACTATATATAGAAACCTAACTTGTCACTTTCTCAAGAGAGTCATTATTGAGAGAACATAACAAAGCAAGGAGAGAGACAAGAAGTTGAGGTCTAAGCCCCAACCTCGTCCTCCCCTCCAAGCCGTCGGCCTCCCTAGGCACCACCTTGGTGCTCCGTTTTGCGTGATCTCTTCCATCCTTCTTCAGTTGCTAGCATTACACGTCGAAAAGGATTCCAGCTACTAATCCAAGGTGTGGATACTCGTAGAGACGAAGACACAATTATTCGTAGTGATCACACAAACTAAGGTACACAATTCTCTTATTTTATAATGTTATGAAAAGCTTGTCTGCGATCCGTAGAGGACTTTGAGCAGTATTGATTTATTATTATTCCGCTTCCTTACATGCAGCAATACCCTACAATATTGTTGTTGGGTTTGTTATTATTCTCCATAAACAACGTAGAGAGACTGAGAAATAGGAGACAAGAGAGACTGATCTTATTCAAAGTTAAAGTTGTCACTTATATAATACAGAGTCTTCGCAAAAATGAACTAGGGCGATCTTGTTGAGGTTGAAGAAGTTTTTGTATGACTAGCGGAGACACTCTAACCTATTATTATTAGTAACTTATTTATCAAAAAATCAAGCTTAACAATACATATGATAGATAATACTTTATGATAAAGTTGGCAACGTCTCCTAATCGGCTGAAACCGGCCAACAAATTGTTTCTAAACACATCCGATCTCGTCCTAGGAGCCGCTTAGAAGTTTCTTTTTTGAGATTTTTTTTTTGTCGTCAACCGAATTTGAATCCGGGTCTTTATGCTTGGGCTTCCAATGTTCTACAACTTAAGCTACCACCCTCGCTGCAAGCCACCTAGAAGTCAATATTATACTTTCTAGTCATGTTCTCGTACAAGATCCCCCATTGCTCCCCCATTTCATTATCATCACTGTCAAATAGCTCATACAAATAAGTCTCCGCCGCACCACCCTTCCTCGTCGGCGTACCCTCGCCGGACTTCAAATGACTTATCAACCCGTTCACGTACATTCCAGCGAAAACCTCGTTCTCATGCGGCTCTTGCGAGCCGATCGACGTCGGCCACCCCGTCTCCGCCACAATAATCGGGATATCTTGGTAATCAGCCGTTTCCATTGCCCAAATAACGGCGTCGACCATCGAATCGAACACATTCCGGTACCGCGCTCCGGTGATGATGTCGTCGTGGAAATTGAACTCACCGTCTTGGAAAAGAGCATACCCAATCGGAATCTCCCCGCTCGTTTCGTAAACCCAAAACGGGTATAGATTCACCATGAAGGACGAGTTCGTCTCAGTCAGGAAATCGAGGACCGGTTCGATTTGGTCCAGGTGGGTGAACTCGGCGTCGGAGGGCGGGAACGGGGTGGTGACGATGTTGTCGAAGGAGAAAGTGGTGGAGACTGCGATTTCATGGAGACCCAACTCGAGGAGACAATCATGGACGTTGCGTAAGCTTTCGATGAGGTCTGTGTTGTTGTCGTCGGACTTGATGAAGTCTTCGCCGACGGAGAGGGAGGTGATTTGGCATTGGGGGTAGAAGGGGACGACGTAGGTGTGGAGCCAAAGCATGGCGGCGGAGCGGTTGGCGGCGAAGTCGGAGACGGCGGAGTTGGGGATTGAGAGGAGGAGGGAGATGTTGGTGTTTGAGAAAGCTTGGATGGCAGGTGGGTTGGGATTTGGGAGGCGGACGGCGGTGATGTTGAGGGATTGGATGGTGGCGGCGGCTTTTTCCGGCGAGGGGTTTTGGGTGGGGTTGTATGTGACGCCGATTGTGGTTGGGGTTGTGTGTTTGGTGATTAGAGAGAAAAAGAAGAGGGTTATCAAAATCTTCATCTTCTTCTTCGGTGAAACTGGTGTAAATGGTGAAAGTAAGAAGACTGAAAAGGTGTTAAAAATTAGGGCATAACCAGCATGTTAACTGAAACTATGAGGTAGGTTGTGGTTTGCTTTAGTCTTTCTTCTACACAACGTTAAACATAGTAGTGTAAACATGTGGAATGAATGTCTTAGAAAATAAGTAGATCTGTCATGTTTAAGTTGTTGTATAGTTTGTTGAAGAAAACAAAGGTTCGACTGAGTGATGATATGATATCTGATCAGCTTTTGATCCGACACAAGTAGTTTACATACCACTCCGTACCACCTCTTTTGTATGATTGAGACTTAGATTAGTATTCACTCGTAACTGAATCATTTTGACCCGGTGATTTGGATCACAAAACAATGTATTTTTTTTTTTATAATCTTGTAGAATAAGAGTTACTCTATAACACTACGAAAAATTTATCTAAAAATTGCAAAATTTTGCTATCCAAATCATCGAGTCAAGTGAAAAGAGGTAAAAGTCTAAATGGTGAAAAAAGATGGGACGGAGTGGTATGAAGAGTAAAGTAGATTTTTTTATTTTCTTTTTAATTTTTGAAGAAAAGTAAAGTAGATTGTTTGGTGGGAACTTGAAGGAAAAGAATTTTCTCTCTCTAGGAATGAGCGTGGATAATCCCTCTTTTTCCTTCTCACATGGTCCACCACCACCACCATTGCCGAAGCTTTCTGTTGAAACTCCGGTGAACCATTTTATGAATCAATCCAGTTTTAAACGGAGGTTTGTCTCCACTTCGTCCCCTTTGGATGATGATGAGTCTATTGCAGGCAATCGGAGCTTAAGGGAGGTTATGCGGCAGGCGCCTTCAGGGAACTATATGGAGGACGATCTATCAGTGGATGAGGATAAGGATGCCGCATCTGTGGTCTCGGAGATTTCTCCGGAGGGTCGGATCTGTGTGAAAATTCAGGGCGCGGCGCTGAGGAAGCTACAACGTCCATGGAGTCGAGCCCTCATCCTTCACTTACTGGGAAAGGAGCCGGTGTATCCTGTTCTTCATGACCGCTTGGCGGCTCAATGGAAACTGATGTTAGGGTTTGAGCTCACTGACATCGGAAATGCTCATTACTGTGTCCGATTCTTCTGCAAAGAGGACTATGAGAGGGTTCTGCTTAATTGTCCCTGGATGGTTCAGGGCGATACATCACTGTTCAACGCTAGGTTCCTCATTTTGATCCGCTTGGACCGGGAGTGAGAAAAATGCCGGTGTGGGTACGGCTCAAAGGTTTTCCGATGGAGTATTTCGATGAAGATACGCTGATGGATGTGGGAGCGAATTTTGGCAAATCAATTAAGGTCGATTTGGGCTACTGTGGCGGCTTCTCGGGGGCAATATGCTCGGATCTGTGTGGAATTGGATCTGGAGAAGAGTTTAGCGCCGGCGATATTGGTTAATGGCAAGAAGATCTTGGTGGAATACGAAGGGCTGGGAACAATTTGTTTCTAGCTAGTGTGGAGTTTATGGCCATCGCGAGAGGCTTGCCCTAATTAGGCGAAGGTGGATTTGGAGGCTAAGGCGGGTATGAATACGGGCGAGGAGCTGAAATCTTCAGCGGAGATGGTGGAAGTCGCGGTGGAGGAGGCTGTTCCAGATCCAAAGTTTCGGGCCTGGATGATCGCTGCTCCACGGAAAAAGAAGAACGTGAACCGTACAGGTAGCAAGATCCCCCCGAATGGAGATGATACTTCAGGCACACCGGATTGTAGCCCGTCTATGGGCACGAGTTCTCCTTTTGACGCATTGAATTTGGATGGGGATGGTCTAGGCGATCATGCTCCTAATAATAGGGGATTTTTTCCTCCTTGGCTACGTGGAGGGTCTGAAAAGGCTAAAAATCGTGCCAGCTCTGCGTATGGAAACAAGCCACGTGGAAAGGAGATTACTAAACCCGGTCCGAGTAAGGGACGGGTGCAACATGAGAGAGGGAAAGGGATTGGAAACCCTAACCCTAGAACCCCTTTCTTCAGTATGGGATGTAATCAATTTCCCTTCATGGGAAAGTTTCAGGCTGGAGCTTCGATTGATTTTTCGTCGCCTCTCCGTACGGACCCTTCTGGGGGGTCTTTGAAGTATGGTGATGTGGCGATTTTAGCCAGAGAGGGTATTGCTGACTTGTGTTCCAGTAAGTCGAGTGGTCAACTATTCCAACAAGGCTCGAAACGAAGATACTCTCCTGGAATTGTAGGGGGTTTGGGAATCGAAATACGAGTAGATCTCTTCTTGATCTCTGTCGGTGTTATATTGTGTCTATGATTATTATTGTTGAGCCTAGAGTAGAGGGGTCTCATGCTATGAAGTTTTGTGCTTCTTCTAAGTTTGAT
Organism: Linanthus parryae; assembly: GCA_023055425.1. Classification (NCBI taxonomy): domain Eukaryota; kingdom Viridiplantae; phylum Streptophyta; class Magnoliopsida; order Ericales; family Polemoniaceae; genus Linanthus; species Linanthus parryae. The sequence continues at coordinate 1,522,968 of JALGPY010000012.1, forward strand.
AAATGCCACATTGATGAAGCTAGGGGCTTCTCAGGTAGCATTTGGGTTTTTTTGGGATAGTAGTGATGTGGATTTTGATGTTATCCACTCTTCTTTCCAAGCTGTGACTGGTTTAGTTCACTTTAAGGGTGAACCTAATTTCTTGCTCACTGCAGTCTATGCTAGCGCTAATGCTGCTGTAAGGAATGGTCTTTGGTATCAACTTATTCAGATCGATCAAAGACATGATCTTGCTTGGTTGATTATGGGTGACTTTAATCAAGTGATGGTTGCTTCTGAGAAGAGGGGTAGGAGGGGTATTAACCTCTCTCTCAGTGATAAGATGATTAATTGCTTTGAGCATTGTCATTTGATTGATTTGGGGTTTGTGGCCCCCAATTTACTTGGTCGAACTCTCCGTTTGGGGGTATTATCAGATAGAGAATGGATATAGCAGTTTGTAATTGTTCTTGGAGGGTTGCTTCTCCAGATGCTATTGTTAAACACTTGACTAGGATTAACTCTGACCATCATCCTATTATTTTGGATACTGTTGGAGTGCCCATTCCTACAGCTGATCTTAAACCTTTAAGATTATAAGTTGCTGGCTTCTTGATGATAGTTTCAAGGATCTTGTTAAAGACACTTGGAACCAGAATGAGTCTTTTGTTGATACAGTTGTTGATTTCACTAAGGAGGTGAAGGTATGGAATGTGGATTGCTTTGGCAATATTTTTCATAGGAAGAGGAAGCTCAGGGCTAGACTCTTGGGTATTCAGAAAGCTTTGTCTAGGAGGGAGAACACCTTTTTATCTAATCTAGAAGTGGAGTTAAAAGGTCAGTTGAATTATGTGTTAATGCAAGAAGAGGTGTTTTGGTTTCAGAAGTCCAGATTGAATAAGCTTATGCTGGGTGACAGAAACTCCAGATTCTTTCATATGTCTACTCTTGCTAGGAGGAGAAGAAGTAAGATTTCTATGATCAAGCTCAGTTCTGGGCAATGGTGTGAGGATGTTGATCAGCTTAAAACCGAGGTGACCAATCATTTTAGATCCATTTATTCTGATAATTTCCCCTCAAATCCCCCTGATTTCTGCTGGAAGGGTGGTGTTCCGTCTGATTATGAGGTGTCTCCTTTGGGCTTGCCTTACATTGCAGGTGCGATTAAGAACATTGTGTTTTCTATGGGGCCTTATAAGAGCCCTGGGCCTGATGGGTTACCCCCAGTGTTTTATCAGCAGAATTGGGTTTCAATTCAAGATGTTGTGGTGAAGATGGTCCAGGATGCAGTGGCTAATGGGGTGTTGCCTCAGGGTATTAATGACACCCTTCTTACTCTCATTCCTAAAGTGGATTTCCCTCAATATTTTAGCCATTTGAGAGCTATCAGCCTATGTAATGTATGTTTGAAGATCATTACAAAAGCTATCACTCATAGGTTAAGGCCTGTGCTTCAAAGATCGATCCACCCTCACTAGTTCAGTTTTCTTCCTGGAAGAGGTACTGGCGAAAATATCCTTATTGCTCAGGAAGTGTTTCATGTCTTGCATCATTAGAAAGATAGAAAGGGTGCTTTGGCAGTTAAGATTTACCTTACTAAGGCCTATGACAAGGTGAAATGGGTCTGCATTGATTCTATTTTGCTTCAGATTGGTCTCCCTACAAATTTCATAAGTTTGATTATGGATTCAGTAACCTCCACTTCTTTTAGAGTTATTTGGAATGGAGAAGATCAGTTATTTTTCTCTCCATAGAGAGGTCTGAGGCAGGGGGATCCCATTCCCCCCTATATGTTTCTGCCCAATATGGAGTGCTTGGCTCAAAGGATTTAAAAAACTGTTGAAGAGAGGAAGTGGAAGGGGGTAAAGATTGGTAGAAGTGGAGTTCCTATTACTCATTTATTTTTTGCGAATTATCTTATCCTTTTTGGATAAGCTACTGCTGAAAAAGCTAAGGTGATGAATATGGTGTTGGAAGACTTTTGTGAAGAGGCTGGTCATTCTATTAGCCTTGAGAAGTCAAAGGTGTTTGTTGCTCCTTCTGTCTCTAGGGTTTGTGCAGCTAATATTAGTGCTATTTTGGGGATGGATCTTTCTGCTGATTTGGGACTCTATCTTGGGATGCCTATTATTCATGATAAGTGGAATAGACCTAAGTTCCAGTTTATTATTGATAAGTTGCAAAAGAAGTTGTCAAGCTGGAAGGCTGTGCAATTGTCTTTAGCTAGGAGACTCACCTTGATTTCCAATGTGTTGTAGGCTTTACCCTCTTAGCAATTCAGTCTGCTCCGCTTTCTAAAGTTGTTATTAATGGAATATATAGAATTTGCATAAGGTTTTTGTGGGGAGGTTCTTTGGAGAAGGCCAATCTCTCTTTGATTAATTGGGATACTTTGCTTCTGCCTAAATACTGTAGGGGCATGGGTATAACGAATTTGAGTGATTTTAACAAGGCTATGCTTGCCAAAGTTGGTTGGAAGTTGGTGTTAAATTCTAATTCCTTTTGGAGCCAAGAAATGACTAAGATATATGGTTCTCCTCTTGCTAGTGATGCTATCAAACCCTCACACTCCATATGATGGAAGCACATTGTTAAGTGTGTGAAAGCTGTTAAGATTAATGTTTGTAAGAATGTGACTTTTGGGGACAACACCCTCTTCTGGTTGGATAAGTGGCTGGGTAATTTCAGACTTATGGATGTTGCTAGCAGGGTTGTGGATGAGGATGAGTTATTTGTGACCGTGGGATAATGAGATTGGTTGGTCTCCTACTCTGGCTGGTGATCTCCCTTCTGTGTTTTTTGAACTTCTTAATACTGTTGTGTTGATCTCAGAATCAGACTTGCCTGATCAAAATGTGTGGCTTGGCTCCCCTTCTGGTAAGTTTTCTGTGGCTTCTGCTTACAAAATCATTAATGGCCATTCTGATGAGCATCATCCTAGTAGGAGTTGGAATAAAATTTGGAGAAACAAGGGTTATCACAGGTGGATAACCTTATTGTGGCTTTTGAGGCATGATAGGTTACTCGCCCAGGTTTTGAAATCGAGGAGGGGTATTATTGGTAATAACCTCTGTCAGTTTTGTCAAGAAGCTCCTGAAGCTTCCCTTCATACAGTTAGAGATTGTGGATGGGTGAAGACTGTGTTGGAATATCTTATGCATAATGATTTTAAAGACAAGTTCTTCTCTCTCAACTTGGTAGACTGGGTGGATGTTAACTTGGAAGCAAATTGGGGTGTAAATGTTAAGGTGCCTAGGCCTATTATTGTAAGTTCACAGGTTTCACAGGCATGAAATAGAGGCCTTGAACCAGTTTTCAAGCCTTGAATAAGGTTTCACAGGCTTGAAAGCTATTTCAAGGCCTTGAAACAGGATTCAAAGCCTTGAAACTGTCTGACATGTATGTGTAGGGTTTTTATCATGGATACGCAGCGGAAAGATAAATTATCCATTCAAGACCCTCCAAGGATCACAGGAAGGGAATCATAACGATGGTAAATGAAGAAACATGTTACACACCTTAGGGTTCTCTTGTGATGACTTGTAACGTGAGTTGTGTCACGTCTTTACGGTTGATCCACGCCTAGAGTTGAGATCTAGATCTTCATTCTCATTAGCAGCAAAGGCATTTCAGTTATCTCAAGGCCTTGAGATTGACTGAACTTCAAAGCCTTGAGTTATCTTATCCTGCTATGTGTTCTAACATTTTTGTGTTGCATAATTGGATATCTGATTATGCAAATCAGTGGTCTATGGTATATACTTGTGGTTTATACTATTTATATATCTAACATAATTGCAGATGGTCATAACAGGAAGAATCAAAGTTATCTGGATTTAACTTTGAAATTTTGTGAAGCAGGTTCAGAGCTCCAAGGCCTTGAGATATGCCTTGAGCTGCTGACAGTTTTTACAGAACTTAATTGATTCTTTCTTGCAGGTAATGATTCTTAGTATTGTGATTATTTACTCACTTCCAAGTGTCTTAAACTTGTTTTTCATGATTTATTTGTTCTAGAGGATATGCAGATTATTGTTCTAAGTTTATTAAACAGTTTTATCAGAAACTATATAACCAAACAGTCTTAGTACTGTTAGCTGTTTGGATTTTGTTGTTGCAGTGTTTCTATGCTGTTGCAGAGTTGTTAAACGTGCAGGAGAAATCTCAACAAACTCCAACGGATATCCACTTGAAGTTGTTTGAATTTAAATTGGAACAGAAGGAGGATTTGTAGGAACTGAGATCCTAAAATCTCTCAATCAGTTGCAGCTGTGGATAAAAGAGACTGGTTTGAATTTTGAAGGAGAGAGAGGCTTGCAGAATACTCTGAGAGGTGTGACAATATCGTGGGAAATCATACATTCAAACACACAATCATTCAAGCTTCATTCCAGACTTTTGAAGATCAAATCAATCCATTTTTCCAGAAGAACACTTCCAGGCTTCAACAGCTTATCTTTATATTGTGTTCTTCATCTGTACTTCCATCTGTGTATCTTTAAAACCTCACTTAACCTAGTGGTTGATTGTTCAAGTGAACAACAAGAGGTTCTTGTTAGCTCAACAGTTAGTAGCTGGAACTAGATAGGTTTGGAACCAGAAGCTGTATAGGTGTAAGGGAAATCACTTAGGCTTGAAGATCTAGGGCTATTTCTGTGTGAGTAATAAGAAGTGTTTGCCCAATCCTGGTGGGATTTGATCCCTCAGGAAGAGATTAGGTTCATTGGGGACTGAACTCTGTAAATTGCTTTGTGTTCTTTACTTTTCTGTTTGATTATTATCTGCTGCACACAACTCAAATCAAACAAGGGTTCAAAAGCTGTTTAGAATTGTTCACAGCTCAAGGCCTTGAAGCTTACATTTTTGCCTTAGTGAGTTTCAGACAGTTTACAAAATCTCAAGGCCTTGAGATTTGAGTTTCACACAAAGCTTTCCTGTTAAACTTTATGTTTTGCAAAAAGTTTCCATACTCTATTCAACCCCCCCTTCTAGAGTATTTAGGTCCTGTATTTAGTCTACATTACACACTTTCAATTGGTATCAGAACTTGTGTCACTGTTTTTAGATCTAAAAATCTGGTGACTATGAGTAATGTAGGAGATGGTGGATTCTCACAAGGAAGGGCAGCCAACAGACCTCCATTGTTCTGTGGTGACAACTTCATGCACTGGAAGGCATTGATGAAGATGTTCATCATAGATCAAGACATGGAACTATGGTCAATAGTTCAGAATGGTCCTCATGAGTACTACACTACAATTGATGGAGTCAGAACTGTCAAGTCTGAGGAAAATCTCTCAGTTACTGAACTGGAAAAGGTATCCAAAAATTACAAAGCTATGAATTTGCTATACTGTGATTTAAATGTAGATGAGTTCAACAGAGTGTCAAACTGCAAGAGTGCCAAATAAGTGTGGGATAAACTGGTGGTGACATATGAAGGAACCAGCCAGGTCAAGCAGACAAAAATCAACATACTTCTGAGGCAACCTGGATTCATTGGGATAGAAGTTCTCAAATGAAGAGAAGTTCAGAAAGATTCTGAGAAGTTTGTCAAAAGCAAAGTGGGAGCCAAAGACAACAGCCATTGAGGAAGCTCGGGACTTGAGTCTTCTTCAGCTAGATGATCTACAAGGAAAGCTGCTCACTCATGAAATGTCTATGAAGGATGTGGAAGGTGATCTGAGTGAAAATATCAGGAACCTAGCTCTTAAGTCAAAAGACGGTGAAAAATCTCAAAGCCTTGAGACTGAGGAGGAACCTGATGATGAAGAGGCTTTAGCATTGATCTCCAAGGCCTTGGCCAGGATTCTAAAAAAGAAAAGAAACTCTGGTAACAGGGATTACAACAGAGAGAGATCAAGACCCTCAGGCAGCAAGGATTACAAGGGTAAATCTTCATCACAGTCACACAAAACTAAATTAATGAATTGTTTTGAGTGTGGTGATGCAGATCATTTAGTAAGGGACTTTCCACAAAAGAAGAAGAACAGGAACTTTCAGAAAAAAGATGGTGACAACAGAAGGAAGAAAGCCATGATGGCTTCTTGGAGTGATTCTGATTCATCAAGTGACTCACACACAGAATAAGAGCAAGCAAACTTATGCTTCATGGCAAAGCATAATGAGGAAAATTCATCAGACAGACACATTGAAGACATGGTAAAAAATTTACTTGCTAGTCCTTCTGATGTACTTCCTGAAATTCTCAAAAGTATGTTTTTGAATGAGGAAAGTTATAGAAATGAGATTTCTGCTTTAAAGATTAAGGTTCATGAGCAGGTAAAAGAAAACCTGGACCTAGTTTTTTCAAACAAAATTGTTGAAGTTTCTAAGACAAAGCTGGAAAAAGACTTCAAGGCCTTGGACAGCAGGTTCAAAGTCTTGAAGGCACAGATAAAAGAGGTTGTTGATCAAAAAACTCTTTTAATTGAAAGATATGCTGATCTAAAGGCTCATTCTGAGAATTTAGAACAACAGATCTGTACTTTGACTGAGAAACTTCAAGATTCCAAGAAGGTCCTAGCTAAGTTTACAGGCTCGGAACATAATCTAAATCTCATTCTTGGAGGAAGTCTGAAATCAATGCATAAAAGTGGGATTGGCTATAATCCAAATTTTCCAAAGAAAGGCCAAACTACTTTTGTCAAATCTGGTAGCAGACATTCTCCAAAATGTCATTACTGTGGAAAAATTGGTCATGTCAGATTAACTTGTCCCTTCAAAAGATCAGAACCTCACATTATGAGGAATACTTATCCTTATCATCTTAAGGGACAGGTTAGGCAGATTTGGGTTCCAAAAGGAATTAGGCCACCAAATATGGCTGATTCTGAGTATGACTCAAAGTTCTGCACTTGGTCTAACAGCCTGTTGAGGAAATGATTTGTTTTTGCAGGATGTCACCAAGGCCTTGAAAGACCAGAAATTGATATTAGACAGTGGATGTTCTAGACATATGAGTGGAAAGAGGTCTCTCTTGACTGAACTTACAGAAAAATCTGGAGGAACAATCACACTTTGTGACAAAGCAAAGTGCAATATCATTGGTATTGGTAGTATTGGTAATGGTTCTACAAATTCTATATCTGATGTTTATCTGGTAGATGGACTTAAGTATAATTTGCTTAGTATCTCTCAGTTATGTGATAAAGGTTATAAAGCTGTATTTGAAAAGGAGAAATGTGTGCTGCAAGATGAGAAATCTGGTGATTGCATACTCACTGCTCCTAGATCAAGGCCTTGAAGGAAGGTGACAAGCTATGCATACTCACTTCTCCCGTTGGAACTACTCTCGTTATATGCTATGAATACTAACAGTGTTGCAGGTGACAAGCTAAAGTGCCTCAAGGCCTTGAAAGAAGATTCAAAGCTTTGGCACAGAAAGCTTGGGAATATTAGTATACATACTTTGAATAAACTCATCTCAAAGGACTTGGTAAGAGGTTTACCATCACAGAAATTTTCAGATGATGAGGTTTGCAAGGCATGTGTACAAGGTAAACAGACCAGAAGCTCTTTCAAGCCAAAGAACTTTGTAAGTACTTCTAGACCCTTAGAATTGCTGCATATGGACTTGTGTGGTCCTATGAGAGTTCAGAACCCAAAAGGTAAGAGGTATATGCTTGTTATAATTGATGATTATTCTATATTTACTTGGGTGATGTTTATTAGAGACAAAACTGAAGCTTTATTTGAGTTTTCTAGATTGTGCAAAGAGCTTCAAACTTTGAAGAACTTACCTGTTGCATCCATTAGAAGTGATCATGGTAGAGAGTTTGATCAACTTGACTTTGATTTGTTTTGTGCAAAGCATGGCATTTCACACAACTTTTCTGCACCTAGAACTCCACAGCAAAATGGAGTAGTTGAAAGGAAAAATAGGACACTTGAGGATATGTCCAGAACCATGCTGCTTGAAAGTAATTTGCTAAAGTTTTTATGGGCAGAAGCTGTTAATACTGCCAATTATGTGCTGAATAGAAGCTTGATCGGACCTATTTTGAAAAAGACTCCCTATGAACTGTTTAAAGGGAGAAAGCCTACTGTTTCCTATTTTAAGCCATTTGGTTGTATCTGTTTTGTGCATAATAATGGTAGAGACAATCTTGGTAAGTTTGATGCTAGAAGTGATGAAGGTGTATTTCTTGGATATTCTCAAACTAGCAAAGCTTATAGAGTTTATAATAGAAAAACCAAGATTGTGGAAGAGAGCATTCATGTAATTTTTGATGAAAGTACTAAGGATTCTCTGAGTGAAAGTTTTGCAGATCTAGATTTGAACAAGCATGAGTCATATGATGATGCTGTAAAAGAAGACAAAGGCGAAACTGTTGTACAGAATCAACCAGCAGAATCTCAAGGCCTTGAACCTCCTGCTGAACCAAAATCTCAAAGCCTTGAGACAGAAGCTGAAACTTTCTATGATGCTCCCTCTACTATTTCAAGGACTCAAAGTCTTGAAGGAGAATACTCCTGGGTACCAAGAAAGAAGTTTAAGTACCTTGCAGACCATCCAGCTGACAACATTATATCAGATCCATCAACTGGAACACAGACAAGAGGACAGTTCAAGAACTTGTGTGCTTTCAGTGCATTTGTATCTTTGATTGAGCCTAAGAATACCAAGGAAGCTCTGGAAGATGCAGAATGGATTATTGCAATGCAGAGTGAGCTGAATGAAATTGAAAGGAACAAGGTTTGGAATCTGGTCCCCAGAACTAAAGAGAAGTCAGTTATTGGAACCAAATGGGTATTCAGAAACAAGCTTGATGAGAATGGCAAAGTGGTAAGAAATAAAGCCAGACTGGTAGCTCAAGGATATAATCAGGAAGAAGGTATACATTATGAGGAGACTTTTGCTCCTGTTTCCAGGTTAGAAGCTATTAGAATACTTCTTGCATTTGCATCTCACAATCACATAAAGCTTTATCAAATGGATGTTAAATGTGCTTTTCTAAATGGATATTTACAAGAATATGTTTTTGTAGCACAACCTCCTGGGTAAGTCAGTGAATGTCACAAGGAAAAGGATCCAAGGATATAATGGTTATTTGAGTGATGTTTTTTTCAGATCTTAATCTGAACAAACATGATTCAGATAATGAAGAAGAATCCTCAAAAGGATCCAAGGAAATGTCACAAGAACGAAGCAAGCATTTTCAAGGCCTTGAAACTAAGGATCAAAGCCTTGAGACAGAATATCCAGAGAAGAGAACAGAACAAGCTACTACTTCAAGTTCTCAGAGACTTGAAAAGCATATTGGAGAGCCTGAAACTTGGACACCAAGGAAGATTTTTAAATATCTCTCATCTCATTCTGATGATAACATTATTTCTGATCCTACCACTGGTACTCAAACCAGATCACAGTTGAAGAATCTTTGTTCTTTTAATGCTTTTATTTCTCTTCTAGAACCTAAAACTGTGAAGTAAGTGTTACAAGAAGAAGACTGGATTATATCAATACAAAGTGAACTCAGTGAGTTTGAAAGGAACAAGGTTTGGAATCTAGTTCCTCCACCAAGAAATCAGTCTTTCATTGGCACCAGATGGGTATTCAAAAACAAGTTAGATGAGAATGGAAAGGTAATCAGTAACAAAGCAAGATTGGTAGCTCAAGGCTAGAATCAAGAGGAAGGTATTGACTATGAAGAAACTTTTACTCCTGTTGCCAGGTTAGAAGCAATTAGAATTCTACTTGCATTTGCATCTCACAAGAACATGAAACTCTTTCAAACGGATGTGAAGTGTGCATTTTTAAATGAGAAGAAGTTTATTTTGATCAACCTCCAGGTTTTAAAAGTGACAAGTTTCCAAATCATTTTTACATACTTGACAAGGCTCTTTATGGTATGAAACAAGCTTCAAGGGCTTGGTATGAAAGATTGTCAAAGTTTTCTACTTGAAAATGATTTCAAAAGAGGATTAGTAGATCAGATCCTCTTCAGAAAGACATGCTGCAGTTCAAATTTATGTTGATGATATTCTGTTAGGAGCTACTAATGATATTATTTGCAAGGAATTCTCTAGTCTTATGAGCAGGGAATTTGAAATGAGCTTGATGGGAGAATTGAACTTCTTTCCTGTACTTAAAATTCATCGGATGAAGAAAGGCATATTCCAACATCAATTCAAGTACAAAAGAGATTTGCTAAACAAGTATAATATGTCTCAATCCAAAGAGATCAAGACCCCCATGAGTTCTACATTATCTTCAGACAAAGATGAATCTGGTAAGAGTGTGAATGTGAAAGAGACGACCATATATCATGTTCAGTGTTTGCATGTGTGCTAGATTTCAAGCTGATCCTAAAGAATCACACTTGACTATTGTTAAGAGAATACTTAGATATCTCAATGGCACCAAAGACTTAGGGCTTTGGTATCCGAAACAATCTAACTTCTCTCTGTGTGGCTATTCAAATGCTGACTTTGCAGGATATAAAGTTGATAGAAAGAGCACATCAGGATGCTGTAAATTTCTTGGATCATCTTTAATCAGCTGGCATTCAAAGAAGTAAAACTCAGTTGCACTATCAACAGTAGAAGCTGAATACATAGAAGCTAGAGCTTGCTGTTCACAAGTGTTACTGATAGCACAACAATTGAGAGACATTGGATTTGATTTCAGAGATATACCTATCAAGTGTGACAACAAAAGTGTAATATCAATAACAAAGAATCTAGTTCACCATTCAAGAACAAAACATATTGATGTTAGACATCACTTCATCAGAGATCATGCTGAAAAAGGTGATATTGTTCTTGAATTTGTTTCTACTAACTTGCAATTTGCAGATATCTTCACTAAACCATTTCCATATGAGAGATTCTCAGCCTTAATTGGTCATGCTAAATAAAGAAGCATTGGTTTGTGGAGAGAATCAGGTAAGTATTATGTGTTTCAAAGGTTTGAACTGTTTTTCAAATCCTTGAAAATCTTTTCAAAGCTTTGAGTGTATGTGCTTTAAACCATACAACTTTTCAAGTCCTTGAAACCCATTCCAAAGCCTTGAAAATAAGACTGCATGCTAGTTGGTCAATAATATGGATCTTTTCAATATTGGGTGTTATCTCTGTAGATAATTGATCAATATTGCCCCTCATTTTTTCAAATACTCCTTTTCAGCCAAAATAGTATTATATAATTTATTTTCAACGGCACACACAAAATTTGAATCTTTTTGATTCAGCAGATCTTCAAAGATTAGGAAGAATATTTAGTTTCCTTTTCAAACTTAAACTCTTTACTATTTATCTTATTTTCTCTCCTTCGTATCTCTCCTACCTCTCTCTCTTCTTCTCCCCAAGCCCTAATGAGCACTAAAAGAGCCTCTAACAAAATTAAGATGGCTGGTGGTTCAAAGACTGGTACAGAGAAGAAAATAAAGGCCACTGTGAAAGAGGTTCAGACCAGTAGTGGAGATTCAAGTTCAAAGACTGCTACTGCAGAAGACATGGCACCTCCTCCTCCCAAGAAGAAGGCCAAAAAAGATCAGACACCAGTGTCCAAAAAGAAGAAGAAGACAGTGAAGTCTGCTCAAGAAAAACATAAAGGAATCCAGATTGGTAGCCCTAAGAAGGTAAATAAGAATAATGACAAATCAGACAAGGGAAAAGGAAAAGAGAAGATTTACATTCAAGACTCGGATTCAGATACAACTTCAAGTCCATATGAAACATGTCCTATATCAAGAAAGGGTAGAAAGAAGAAAGAACTTCAAGAATCTGAGTCAGAATCTAGCATGGAATATGGAAGAAAGATCATAAGAAAAGTTCCTCAGTGATTCGGAAAAAGAACTTTTGTAAAGAAGAAACTGAAGCATGGAAGGAAGGCATTAGAAGGGTTAACCTTCCTATTCAACAGTGTGATCAAGACCATAAGCTCAATCATTGATGAAGTTGATGTGGCTCAACTAGAAGAAGAACGGGGTGATGATGATGAGGGAAATAGTCAGGAAGAAGATGCAGAGCAGCAAGGTTATGAAGACCCAACCCCTTAAATCTTGCCTACTCTTTATTCTCTTTTCAAAGCCTTGAAATCCTTTTCAAAGTCATGAAAATTTTATCTTTTCAAAACATTCTTTTAAAGTTTTTTTTCTTTCCAAAAACTATGATTATGAAAGTCAAAAAGGGGGAGAAAATTAGGTTTTATTTTGGTTATTTGCTTATTAGGTGACCTGGTTTATGGTCAGTAGAATTATCCGAACTTTGATGTTATATGCTATTTTTAGCAAGTTAATAAGTTGGATTTATTCTGGATATCATGTTCTATATTTGACTATGCTATATGCTAAGGAGTATTTTTTGCAGAAACATAGTATCAAACAGATTGTGGTTTTGTCTTTAATCAAGGGGGATATTGTAAGTTCAATTTAGTTTCAAGAATTGAAATAGCTAATCTATTTCAAGGCCTCGAAACAGCTTTCAAAGCCTTGAACTGACTATGCTTTATATGCATGAACTTAGGGGGAGTTTCTGCTCTTAATTCAACTCCTAAACCTCTGTTCTTGATTAGTTGATACTTGATGATGAAATACAAAGTGGTTTAACACATTTAACAGTATGTAATCCATCTGTTGACTCAATTTTGCAGGGAAATTTTGTTTCCTATTTTCCAGAGTTTATTTCCTAACCTAAGTTTTGCAGGAAGGAAAATTCTGGGATGATTTGATTCTGTAATCCATCCCGCTATGTTTGGAAGTTTCACAACTGATTTTTATACAATACGAGATCAATATCATTGGAGATATCAATCCTGCTATGTTTGGAGGACGACGAGTGATTGTTCTTGAGAATTGGATGGAATAGATTGAATAGGGTACATATCTCATGAACCATTGCTCCTCAAAAATATTCTTTGTACGTAGATACTTCTAAAATCATAAAAGGTCAAACTCATTCAAAACATTATCATCAACAGTAAGCTGGAGATCATAAACTAAGGCCTCGTTTGGGTAAGGTATAAGGGAGGGGGATTGGGATATAATAACACCCCCCGCTCCTTATCCAGTGATTGAGAGCTGTATAAGGAGCATGGATAAATTTAACTTTTTTGTCCCCCCCCCCCTTGTTTTTTTGCGTAAGAGATTATACCACCGCAGTTGTGTTATAAGGTAGGATAAGCAATGAGGGGTACAATATGAGAATTTCCAAAATGACCTTCTTGCCCCCAAATCAAAGAGATAGTGGGTAGGAACCCTTTTTCTTCTGCATTCCCTCATCTTCACAGAACAGACAAGAGTGAGAGGAGCGCTCACAGAGAAGGCGACCCTTCACAATGTGAAATTGACTCCAACGCCTTTTTTTTATGTGTATTTGGTGTTGCGGGTGTTTGATATCACCCATATCTTTTAGTCCGTGACTAAGACAACTTTTATGTATGTGTCTTCAGTAACTTCACGTTGTTGCATGTTTTAATTGCTATGCACAAACTACTATTAATTATTATTTCTTATTTCATTTGTCAAATGTTTGTAATGCAGGGCTTTTTAATTCATATAGGTATGCATCACAAAAGTAGATATTATGATGGGTTTGCGGGGGGGGGGGGGGGGGGGGGGGGGCTGTGTTCTAGTTTAGATGTTTATTTATGAAAAAAATTAAAATTAAAATTTCACAACATTTGGAAAAGATTTATAATTATCTCTACTCTAATATTGTCACATTTTACATGTCAAAATGTGTGTGTAATAGTATTTTTTTGTTTACAATCTACTGTAGAAGACAAAATAATTAAAAAAGAAAGTTTTCAATAAGCAGGGAAATGTGGTCATTTACACAGATATCCTACATCTTATACTGCACTACCCAAACATGTTAACACATATCCCTGAAACTTATCCTAATATGATATCTTGCTCTAACCAATCACTCAGAATCAGTATAGTTGTATCCTCATACCAGTACAATCACATACTACCTGTTATAGCAGTACAACTCTTATTCCCATAATTTTTGTAACTTATCAAAACGAGGCCTAAGTGTTTATAATGTTGGGTCTTAGTAGGAAGTTTTTTTGGTTTAAGGAGTTGAGATAAGGTATCAATACTTAGCTGATCGGAGCCACACATTAGGATGCTCGTATTACCAACCAACATATTGTAGGGTTTTCAACATGGAATCTCAGCGGAATATAACAAATATTCCGTTCAAATACATCCAAGGATCACAAGTCAAGAACACATAACGATAGTAAAGGATGAGTTCATGTTTACCTTTGGGTTCTCCTGTGATGACTTCAAACGCGAATAGTGTCACGTTCTCTACAGTTGATCCACGCCTAGGACAGAGAATTGGACCTTCCTTTCCTTTTTTGCTTGCTAGAACGGAGGAAGGAGACAACGGAATCACGCAACGAAGCAACAAAGGAGGTGTTCGGCCTCCTTTTGGGCCGACGGGTAGGGGGCGGACGCGGGGGGTTGGTTCGGCCGGCCCTCTTGTGTCTTGTTTTCTACTTCTTTCTCTCCTCTCAATGTGTTATTAATAACACTCTATTGAGTGGGAAGGAAGGAGTTCCTTTATATAGTCCAACTACTCCTAGTTGTTTCCATAAAGGGCCCAATACTAATCATATCTATATATGGATTAGTATTACTTGCTAATTAAGTCCTACTAAATTAGCAACTTGTTGCAATATGATCCGTTTAATTAATCCTTATTAATTAAATCTCATGTCCAATTATATCCATATGGCGTGTGACCCCATAGGTTTCTACTTAATTGGTAGTAACTATTTACAAACATGGAGCGGTGTCTAGCAACACATCCATGCCACCCAATTAATAGAAATAGTCATCCGACAAACCTTGTGATCTTATTATCGCATCCCTTTGTCTCATTATTCAGATTGGACACGAGACATAAAAGTCACACTCGTATATCCAATCCATGTTCCTCGATCCTGGGAATAGCCCTATCCATGCATATAACATCAATATCCCCATATTTATTTATATGAGTCTGGCCAGACGTTCAATAGGCGCCATCCCTCGAGTGGTCTCGGATATTTGCTCCCGTTATGTGGAAGGGACAAATCCTATCTACATCACTCACCATCTCTAAGCTTGCTTCCCATTGTGCCCAATATGCGTTTTTATAGCTACCCAATTACGGAGTACCGTTTGACGATGTCAAAGCACAATATTTCACAACTAGAGTATCTAGTGACTTCAAGTCTAAGGATGAATCCTATCACCGCGAGAAGCACTTGTGACTTTACATAACTTGTATGTAGCCTTCTCGGATATGGGTCAATCCGATATGTCATTACTCCTAATACATACCCATGTGTTAAATCGTGATATCTCCATATCAATCCAACCCCACACTAGTCTATAGATGATCGTCCTATTAATCATTATATTTGACTAGGGATACTTAAGATTAACAACACAATTTGCAAATATAAGGTCTTCATTATATTAAATATCTCCATAAATAATACAATGATTATTCTAGCCAATTCATACTAAAATAGATTGCCTCTAGGGCATCTTTTCCAACACATATCATAAACAAGGCGAGATGCTAAACTAGAGGAGAGAATAACAATTAGAGAAGTGAGATGAGAAGCAGCTCATGGATCCATATATTAAGTTTTTTATGGTACCTTGAGAGCCATGCCTGAGAATTGTGTACCCAAAGTTGTAGTAGACAAGGGAGAGGTAGCTGCAAGAGCATGTGTACGTTGTGCAGGCCGTAGTCCGAGGATATTGGGGCAGATGACTGTAGATAGTGCATTCTGAGCACACTGATCACCACCACGTGGCGGCCATCCAGCACACCCAGCTGTTCTCCATACACACCAGACAACTACCTATGCTTGTCCGCAAGGGGGCTGCGAGACAGAGCCTTCGCGTACCAACACGGAACTGGTAGGGACTTAGTGGTTTGGAGGCTAGGGTAAGGCCCGTCGCGCGCGTGCTCTGGTAACTGACTGAGAGATTCTATGCTTACGTGTCCCATCAATACGGCTGATTTCATAACACTCTCCGATACTTGTGGACAGATACGTAACGGTTCCTATATACACGGTCGAACGTGCCGTTGGGGGTCTATCATTAAGTCGCCATTTATGGTGAATTAATCCCCTCAACGGCCACTTCCCCACTATATATAGGATCGTTAGCTTTCCATTACACACTGGATATCACTCAGTTCTGGGAACTCTAAGCAACTACTCTCTCTCTCTCTCTCTCTCTCTCTCTCTCTCAGCCTACTGTCTCTCTCTCTTGAGAAGTTACCAGTGCTTACCCTCTCCCTACACACACCTTACAACTCTCTGTGTTCTCATTCTCTACTTGAGGTGTACACTTGGATCTCCCCGAGGGATTCCTGTGTTCACAATTACTGATTAGTCGGTGGTGCTTAGCTAGAAGTTGTTGTGTGAGGTGAGACTAAGGGGAACCAAACCTAGTTGTCGAGCTGAGATGTGGGTGGTGGTTGGGGGACCTGTGAGTCGGCAGGTCCATGGCCATTTCCTCTTCAGGAATTGATTTGATAGCCACCGCACTGCTGCGTCCACGGGTAGGTAGCGCAGGTGGTGGTGCAGGTTGTGGGCTCAGCAACCAAGATGGGTCAGTATGATCACGTGATGAGACCTTGTGGCAGCTGCTTCTTGGCGGGCCTGAAAACGTCCATCAAACCGAAGCATTCAGGTCTATTGAATCAACATGGAGACATATCATTCCTTCCAATGAAAGCCCGGACATCCCCGATTCTATTAGCCATGGACTTGAGCCCTTGTTATCATGTAACATGTTTTTCAACTTAACCCATGCTTCATGTACGATTTGATCCGAGGTGAGGATGGAAAGAACTAGGTTATCAGAAATAATCTGATCAATCAAGGAGAAAATCACATTGTCAATTTATTATTTTATCAATGTATGGAAGTAATCACATAATCAGTAGCAAGCAACAACAAAAATATGAACATTATTGCAACAACGAAAATGGTAGTTCCCGTTAGCGGTGCCCGGTGCGAGCAGCGGTGCACATTATTGTATCAATGTATGGAAGTAATCACATAATCAACCCATTAGAGTTTCCCGTGGTACCATGTTAGGGTTTACCTAACGTGATAGTAATTCTAGACACTATCAAGTCTCCACACACACGAAAACACTGGGTTTTTAACCCAACACACACTTTCAATATTCTTCTTGATTCATTGATTGCTTGATAAAATAACATCGTTTAAATAGAAAAACAACTAACCCTAGCCAGACTATTTGACCTAACGGGCTCGACCCGGTCTACTAGCTAATAAAATAAACAATTAACTAAACTAAAGAAATAAATAAACTACCTAACAAATAATAATAATTAAGTAACTAAATAAATAATACGGTTGATGATACGGTTACCCGTATCATACCACGTCATCCATACCCTCGCGGTACTGAATATCTTCTCAGCAGGTAGAGGGCGTCGGAGGGAGATAGGGCGAAGAACGGCGCAATGTGAGAAAAAAATTCCCTTTCCCATGCTCATTGATTATATCACATACATATACTACTAGTGCAAGTTTAACCTAAGTGGTTAAATTACATTACAGTCCTTGCACTCGCACATACATATACTATTAGTGCAATTTCAACCTGAGTGGTTAAATTACATTACAGTCCTTGCACTCGTCGGGTAGTCACATAAAGTGCATTGAATAAATATAAAACATGCTCAAAATTAAAACTAAAATCCACCTAATATGTAATGAAAACAACTAGCATGTTACAAAATATGAACTCACTTATGATATGATTATGTTTCATCGGGGATGGAGAAGTCGAAGTTGGAGGGGGTGTTATGGAGTCAGGAGTGGCCAATATTTGTCATTTAAGGAAGCGGTACATGGCTCTGTATCACATTGTTTCATTGGTGTTCAGTCAGGTGTATTTTAGGAATTAGCATGTATTTAGCAAGGGTATTTAAGGCATTTAAATAAATATTAGGAAGTCTTTTGGATAGGAACCACTTCAACATTTATATAGTAGATTTTTTTTGAAGGCATATAGTAGATATTTTGTTTATTACTTAAGGATATTAATACAGATATGTGAGAAAACATGTATATTTCTTCATGATAAGAAGTGACAAAATGCTCTACATAAGCCTCCCCCGAAGTAACATGAAAAATATAAACATACAATTCACTACTTCAAGAAGTCCTAGAAAAATTAACAAGAGAAAAGGATAAATCAATATCGGACTCTTAATGTGACCAAAGTGAACAAAAGAAGACGACAGTCATTGATCACAAAAAATATGTGAACTTGAAGGTAATAACAAAAAAGAGTGTACAATAAAAATGTGACCCACGTTGTGTGTTGGCCTCCGCCATTATTGAAAACAGAATATCTCTGTGTAGCTAATTGGTCATACCACTGCACACTTTTCATTGCTGTGATAATTTAATATTTTGTATATGACTTATGTGCTCTCTAATTTTGTCAAAATTTATATCATCAATCTAAAAAATTGGTAGTCCAAACGATTTGTTTGATATTACTTTGGAAATGGGTGCTAGCACCGGTGTAAGAGCAATAATAACCACTCCGTAAAATTGCACAATGCAATAAGAAAATATATAATAAAAAGTAACCAACAATTTAATTAAATTAATTAAATTTATGATGAGATAAAAGACCTATCTTCACAATGCAGTTGCATAAAATAAATGATTAATAATAGACATGCGCAAGTGCGCGGGTTAACGACTAGTATAAAATAATAACTATTTAAGTTTTTATAGCCTTACTCTCTTCCAAAAAGTACGTGCAGATAAATCTGAATGTTTCGGCGCAAATAAAGCCGCATTATGTAGATCAATTGTCGCGCTATTACGAAGCTGCCAGGTTAGAAGGTTTTTCACATAATTCATTTAAGCCAATTATTATCATGACATCGTATTATATGGTTGTTAACAAACTGAATTTAAAACGAATTATTATGTGTTCTCCCAACACATGAACTAAAATGTTTCCTAACATTACGTTTACATTTGCTGACAACGCACGCATGGTTCTACTTCCCGACGACCACCTAGTCCATCATACTTCTGCAGTGAGTTCTTAAATACATAAATATTTCATCCCTGCAATTGTTTCATTTGCTATTATTTATAATCTAAGGGTATTGTTTTGGATATGTAATGAATTTTTCTTTTGTAATGCCTTCTACAGTATGGCTCGGTATAGTGGTGCATGGGATTCCAGAAAGTCCCAAATGGTCATATTTCTGAGTTAGGAGGTGCGTTCTATCTATGGATACAATTGAAATTGACCAAAAAAAAATTGAAATTGTCTAAATTGCTGAAGTTATTTAAGCCCTCATCTTTTTCTACTTACCTCACAAAAATTGTACGAAAAAGCATGTCTGTCTCTAACTTTTTGGTGGCCTGAAGCGAGCAATAAATTTAAGGCCCTCAAGTATTTTTTTAGAAATGATTTTTCACGGATCTTGTATGAGAACATGTTGTGCATTATACGTGCAATATACGTGCTATCTTCGTGTTGACTCGATATATTTATTTTATTTCTACAATTTGTATTTATGCGAAACCATCCACTGCTCAAGTATTACATGTTTCACCACTTCATATAATGATAGCTAATTATTAGAGCATCACCAGCAGTAGGATGTGGAAAAATTTAAAGTTTATGTAGCCTTATTTTGTTCTTAAATATATGTGTAGATAAATCTGAATGTTTCGGCGCAAATAAAGCAGCATTATGTAGATCAATGGTTGTGCTATCACGAAGCTTCCAGGTTAGAAGGTTTTTCTCATAATTCTATTAAGCCCATTATTATCATGTCGTCGTATTATGTGGTTGTTAACAGACTTAATTTCAAATGAATTACTATGTGCTCTCCAAACAGAGGAACTGACATGTTTCCTAATGTTAAATTAACTTTTTTTGACAACGCACACATGGTTCTACATCCCGACGACTTCCTAGCCCATCATACTTCTACAGTGATTTCTTGAATACATAAATATTTATCCGTTAATTAATTTTATTTCATCTTATTTGCAATATAAGGGTATTATTTCGGGTATGTAATGAATTGTCTCTTGTAATGCCTTCTATAGGATGGCTTGGTACAATGGTGCATGGGATTCCAGGAAGTCCCAAATGGTCATCTTTCTGCGTTAGGAGGTGCGTTCTATCTATGGATACAATTTAATGATGATTGTTTGAATTGCTGAAGTTCTTTAAACCCTCCTCCTTTTCTACTTATATCACAAATTGAAACTCAAAAACATGATCGTCTCTAGCATTTTGGTAGTCTGAAGCAAGTAATAAATTTGAGGCTCTCAAGTATTTTTTTAGTAATGATTTGCACAGATCTTGTGTGGGAACATGTTGTGCAGTATACGTGCAATATACGTGCTTCCTTCGTGTTGGGTCGCACACTTCATATTTTTATTTTAATTATACAATTTTTATTTGCTGCCAATTCATAAAATCATAGATTTTATTCTAAATCACCAAAGTGAATGATTCATTAAAAATCCTCAAAAGAGATGTGATGTATGTTTGAAGTATCTCAAAAATTATATAAAAATATAAAATTATTTTGGAATTTGTATATAAGGTTCTAAACTGCACGTATGATTTATAAAATTTGAGGCCCTCTATTTTTTGTGGTCTTAAGCGGTTTCCTTAACCGCTTGAAGGTTGATATGACCCTTCTTAAAAACAAGTTAGTGGTTTACGAATTAAACAAGTAACGACTTGGTTGGAGTACACACTTGAACTATAAGTCCACTCCAACTCTTTTCCTTCCATTTGTATACTACTAAGTATGGACAATGCCTTCATTAATTAACCTTCTCTTCCACAGGTTAATCTTCCTCTATTAAGGTGAACACGAATGATCTATCCAATAATAAAAATATATATTATTGCTACCCGGCGTCCTTATCGTTACTGGTATTATAGTCTATCTCTAGATATACCTAAGAGACCGCATGTTATTACACGAGTAACCAGTTACCATTTGTAAAAAGTTAATATGATGACTGGCAGTTCGTTACTTATTTAATAGGATTTTCATTTAGTTTGCCAACCATCCACTGCTCAAGTATTACAGGTTTCACCACTTTATATCAGGATAGCTACTTATTCGAGCATCTCTAGCCGTAGGAGTTGGAAAAATGTAAAATTTATGTAGCCTGATTTTGTTCTTAAAACACGTGCACATAAATCTTAATGTTTCCGTGCATATAAAGCATCATTATGTAGATCAACGGTTGTGCTGTCACGAAGCTGCCAGGTTAGAAGGTCTTTTTCATAATTCTATTAAGCTCATTATTATCATGTCTTCGTATTATATGGTTTTTAAATGACATAATTTAAATTGAACTCATATGTGTTCTCCCAACAAAGGAATTGAATTGTTTCCAAATGCTAAATTAACTTTTGCTGACAACACACACATGGTTCTACTTCCCGACGACTTCCTAGTCCATCATACTTCTGCAGTGAGTTATTGAATACATAAATATTCCATCCCCCAATTGTTTCATTTTATCTTATTTCCAATCTAAGGGTATTATTTCGGGTATGTAATGAATTTGTCTCTTGTAATTCCTTCTATAGGATGGCTTTGGTACAATTGTGCATGGGATTCCAGGAAGTCTCCAATGGTCATCTTTCTGTGTTAGGAGGTGTGTTCTATCTATTGATACAATTGAATGATGATTTCTTGCATTGTTTAAGTTTTATAAACCCTCCCCCTTTTGTGCTTAGCTCACAAAAATTGTGCTCCGAAACAGGATCGTCTCTAGCATTTTGGTGGCCTGAAGCGAGCAACAAATATGAGACCCTCAAAATTTTCTTTTAGAAATGATTTGCACATATCTTGTGTGGGTGGAAACATGTTGTGAAGTATACGTGCAATACACGTGCTACCTTCGTGTTGGCTCACACACGTTGTATTTTTATTTTATTTCTACAATTTTTATTTATTCCCAATTCATAAAACTTTAGATTTTATTCTAAATCGCCAAAGTAAATGATTCATGAAAAATTCTCAGTAGAGATGTAATTTATTTTTGAGGTATCTCAGAAATTATATAAAAATATAAAATTATTTATGAAATTGTTTAATTGCCCGTATTATTTGTTAAATTTGCGGCCCTCTATTTTAGTGGTAATCCTTACAAGTTGAGACAGCCCTTCTTAGAAACAAGTTAGTGGCGTATGACTTAAACATGCAACGACTTGGTTGGAGTACACACTTGAACTGTAAGTCCACTACAACTCTTTTCCTTCAATATTTATACTACTAAGTATGGACAACGCCTTCATCAATTAACCTTTTCTTCGAAAGGTTATTTTTTCTCTATTAAGGTAAGCATTAAGGATCTATCCAATAATAAAAATATTTATTATTGATACCCAGTGTCGATATCGTTACTGGTATTGCAGTCTATCTCTATATATACGTAAGAGACCGCAAGATATTACACGAGTAGGCAGTTACCATTTGTAAAAAGTTACTGTGATGACTGGCGGTTAACTAACTGTATAAGTTATGTATTGGCTCGCAGATTGTGATTAACGGAATGTTCATATTCTCTCTTTAACTCTCTCTGTCTCTTTCTCTCTCTCTCTAAACCATTCTTTTCCTTGACTGTCTTCATGAAACAGTATCTCTTACGGACTGTCATGCTACTAAATTCTCCATGGTCGGATACTAATTTAGTAGGATCTTAACTGAGTTTGAGCAACCATCCACCGCTCGATTATTACATGTTTCACCGCTTTATATCAGGATAGCTATTATTAGAACATCTCTATCCGAGGAGTTGGAAAAATGAAAAGTTTATGTAGCCTTATTTTGTATGTAAAGATATGTGCACATAAATCTGAATGTTTCGGCGCAAATAAAGCCGCATTATGTAGATCAATATGTAGATCAATGGTTGTGCTATCACGAAGCTGCCACGTTAGAAGGTGTTTATCATATTTCTATTGAGCTCATTATTATCATATCGTCGTATTTTGTGGTTGTTAACATACTTAAATTTAATCAAATTCATAAGTGTTCTCCCAGACGAGCAACTGAAGTGTTTCCTAATGCTAAATTAACTTTTGCTGACAACACACACATGGTTCTACTTCCTAACAGCTTCCTAGTCCATCATACTTCTACAGTGAGTTCTTGAATACATAAATATTTCAACCCTTCAATAGTTTCGTTTTCTCTTATTTCGAATATAAGGGTATTGTTTCAAATATGTAATGAATTTGTCTCTTGTAATGCCTTCTATAGATGGCTTGGTACAATTGTGCATGGGATTCCAGGAAGTCCCAAATGGTTATCTTTCCGTGTTAGGAGGTGCGTTCTATCTATTGATACAATTGAATGATGATTGTTTGAAGTGTTGAAGTTCTATAAACCCTCCCCCTTTTCTGCTTAGCTCACAAAAAGTGTACTCAGAACATGATCATCTCTAGCATTTTGGTGGCCTGAAGCGAGCAACATATTATAGACCCTCAAGATTTTTTTTAGAAATGATTTGCACATATCTTGTGTGGGTGGGAACATGTTGTGTTGTATACGTGCAATACACGTGCTACCTTTGTGTTGGCTTACACGCTTCGTATTTTTATTTTATTTCTACAATTTTTATTTATCCGCAATTCATAAAATTAAATATTTTATTCTAAATCGCGAAAGTGAACTATTCATGAAAAATCCTCAATAGAGATGTAATTTATGTTGAAGTATCTCAGAAATTATATAAAAAATGTAAAATTATTTAAGAAATTGTATAACTGCCCGTATTGTTTGTGAAATTTGAGACCCTCTATATTTAGTGGTCCTAAGCGATTTCTTTAACCGCTTAACAATTGAGACTGCCCTGCTCATAAATAAGTTAGTGGTGTACGACTTAAACATGCAACAACTTGGTTGGAGTACACACTAGAACTGTAAGTCCTCTATAACTCTTGCTTCAATTTTTATACTACTAAGTATGGATAATACATTCATCAATTAACCTTCTCTTCCACAAGTTCTACTTCCTCTATCAAGGTGAACACGAAAGATCTATTCAATAGTCAAAATATTTTTTATTGATACCCCGTGTCCTTATCGTTACTGGTATTGCAGTCTATCTCTATATATACATAAGAGACCGCAAGTTACTCCGCAAGTAGTCAGTTACCATTTGTAGAAAGTTAATGTGATGAATGGTAGTTAACTAACTATATAAGTTGTGTATTAGCTCGATGAATGTGATCAATGGAATGTTCAGATTCTCTGTGTAACTCGCTCTCTTTATATACCATTCTTTTCCTAGACTGTTTTCAATGTCGTAATGGATCTGAAAGATTACAGGAAAAACATCTCTTACAGACTTTCATGCTACCAAATTCTCCATGGTCGGATAAGTTTTTAGTATGTTCTTAATTGAGTTTGAGGAACCATCCACTGCTCAAGGATTACATGTTTTACCAATTTATATAAGGATAGCTAATTATTAGAGCATCTCCAGCCGTAGAAGGTGGAAACAATGTAAATTTTAGGTAGCCTTATTTTGATTTTAAAAATACGTGAAGATAAATCTGAATGTTTAGGCGTAAATAAAGTTGCATTATGTAGATCAGTGGTTGTGCTATCACGAAGGTGCCAGGTTAGAAGGTTTTTTCCATAATTCTATTCAGCCCGTTATTATCATGTTTTCGTATTATGTGATTTTTTACTAACTTAATTTAAATCGAATTCATATGTGTTCTCCAACAGAGGAACTACAATGTTTCCTAATACTAAACTCACTTTTGCTGGAAACACACACAAGGTTCTACTTCCCGACTACTTCCTAGTCCATTATAGATCTGCAGTGAGTTCTTGAATACATAAATATATATCCCTTCAATTGTTTTGATTTCCACTTATTTACAATCTAAGGGTATTGTTTTGGGTATGTAATGAAGTTGTCTCTTGTAATGCCTTCTATAGGATGGCTTGGTACAATGGTGCATTGGATTTCAGGAAGTCCCAAATTGCCACTTTCCATGTTAGGAGGTGGGTTCTATCTATGGATACGATTGAATGATGATTGTCTGAATTGCTGAAGTTCTTTAAACCCACATCCTTTTCTTCTTAGCTCACAAAAATTGTACTCAGAAACGGTATGGTCTCTAGCATTTTCGTGGCCTGAAGCGAGCAACAAATTTGAGGTCCTCAAGTAATTTTTGAGAAATAATTTGCACAGATCTTGTGTGGGTAGGAACATGTTGTGCAATATACGTGCTATCTTCGTGTTGGCTCACACACTTCATATTTTATTTTATTTCTATAATTTTTATTTATTCTCAATTCATAAAACCTTAGATTTTATTCTAAATCGCCCAAGCGAATGTTTCATGAAAAATCAAGATATGTAATTTATGTCTGAAGTATCTCATAAATTATAAAAAAATGTAAAATTATTTAAGAAATTGTATAACTTCCCGTATTATTTATAAAATTTGAGGCCCTCTATTTTTTGTGGTCCTAAGCGGTTGCCTTAACTGCTTAAAAGTTGATACAGCCCTTCTTAGAAACAAGTTAGTGGTGTACGACTTAAACATGCAACGACTTGGTTGGAGCACACTTGAATTGTAAGTCCACCGCAACTCTTTTTTTAAATTTTTATACTACTAAGTATGGACAACGCCTTCATCAATTAACCTTTTCTTCCACAGGTTCTTCTTCCTCTATCAAGGTGAACCCGAATGATCTATCTAATAATCAAAATACTTTTTATTGATACCCAGGCTCGTACACCATTAAATAGTACATAAAAAGTTTAGTAGTAAACATTGGTTCATTTTTAACATTGTCATATACTTCGTCTCAAATTTAAAAAGTATAGCATATCTTTATAAAAAATTAGCATTTTTTTTATAAAAGGTAAGAAATATCATTAATACGATGAATGCACCAGGCAAGTTACAAGACAAGATAAGTCTAACATAAAGTGGGATCCCTACTACACAAACTACAAACTCTCGTGATTATATAATACAGCAAAACAGTCGCATGATAATTAAATTACCGACACCATACAATACTAGAGTCTGCAGACTTAGCTAGATGAATGGCTTCCCGAACTTATCCACGCGAGACTTTAACATCTAGACACTCAGTGAACCACATTATCGCCTTCCAAATGTATATAAAAGGAGGTCTGTCCCGATACGAAGGTTGCTCACTCCCCTGTAAAAGTTTGAAGGCAATAAGGCCATCAGTATAAATAATGATATGGGTTAAGGCATTAAAATTTGCAAAAAGTAGCCCATGATATAGTGCAAGTAATTCTATTTGGAGAGACGAATATGTTGTGCAACATTCAGAGTACGAGTGAGTGATGCCCAGATGAGTCTGGAAGAACAAGCCGACTGCTCCATCAAGAGAAGAAAAACGCCAAGCTCCGTCCACCTTAATGAGATCATAGGAGCTAGGAATGCAAGGGAATTCTATACACCCTGTTAGAGAGAAGATTGAAATATTCTGAACAGGCGTTTGTGTTGCCGGAGCTGCTGAGATGATCGTGAGAGCTTGGAAAACCTTGATATCTTGGCTAGACAAGTCGTAAATTTCCTGAGCTTGAGCATAAGATCATATGCCTTGACTGTACAAAATAGTGTTGTGCATTTTCCAAACAGACCAAAGCAAGGGGAGTATGGAGATCAAATTATCAGGGTAAGAATTAAAGTGCGTAGCCAAACTTTGATTGGCTGTTGTGGGGGAGTGTGAAGTATGGATGCAATAAAAGGGGATGAAATAGCGCAGGTGATGAAAAGATGGTCAATGGTCTCAGGATTAGGGCATCCAAGAGTACAATTTGCAGAGAAAAATGGAAGTTTGGTGGCTAGGGTTGCTTGACACGACAGAGCATGTGGGTGTACACATTTCCATAAGAACAATTTGTACTTTTCTAGGATCTTGAGTCCCCAAATTCGTCCCCAAATAGGGTATGGGATAGCAATGGATAAGAAGTATCATGGTAGAAGAATTGGGGAGAAAGGGACTCTAGGGTCATATACCCAGATTTGGCTGAGTAAGCTCCCGTCTTGGAGAAAGGCAAAATTATTTTATTGGGAGTAAGAATTGGGGCAGAATGGGATACTACTAATCAGACAAATAAGGAATTGGGGAAATATGGATGTAAGAATATCCATGTTCTAGTATGGTTTGCCTTCATCAGAGAATATGAAGGTAGAGACCGCCAGGTTGTTCAGAGTTTTAGTGTTAAGAAATTCTGAAAGGGGGTAAAGCAGAAATGGAATCCACCTATCTCGTCTAACATTGACTGAGCGTCCATCCCCAATAGCTTGAGCATACCCTTGGTGCATCAGCTATCTACCTAAAATAATGCTTTCGGCCCACGAGGAAGCTGTTTGAGGAGTACGATTGTCCAAAGATTGGACAGATTGTACTTAAAACTGCCATGAATATTTTGACTTGATGACTACAGCTTCCATCGTATTAGGGGACGTCAAAATTCTCCAGTAGGATAATGCTAGAAATGCTTGGTTAGCCCAATCTTGGTTTCGAATTCCTAGTCCCCCCCCCCCCTAGGACTTGGCCTTCCATAGAGTCGAATCAACAACCAAGTAAAGTGGTCTCGTGCTAGTAGGATTACGCCAAAATTGTAGTGTGAGGCGGTTGAGACTAGTGACTATAGACTGGGGAAATCGGAAAGTTGTTCCAAAGTGTATAGGGAAGGAAAAGTTATATTTGACTAGTGTAAGACTCCCTACAAGTGAACGTAGTCGACTCTTCCAAGATCCCAGTTGCGTCAGATACTTGGAGCATATGGAGTTGGCCGCCTGTACCTTATTATTGGTTTCAGCTAACGGTAGACCGAGGTAGATAGCTGTTTTACTCATGGGGATAGGGCCGGAGAAGTTCATGAATTTGGGCTAGTAGGGACGGTATGTCGGGGCTAAAAAAGAAGTTGGATTTGACGTAATTGATTCGTTGGCCAGCAACCTGGCCAAACTTATCTAACACTATAGCGAGATGGTTGCATCTAATGAGAGTAGGTTTAAAGAAAAGGAGACAATCATCTGCAAAAAAGCAAATTAGAGAAGGGAGGAGCATTTCACGACAGCTGCAATCCCGTAATGGTACAACAGATTGCTGAGCGTACAAATGGTATGATAATGTTTGCAGGTAAATAATAAAAAGGTAGGGGGGGCAGATTATCTCCTTGACAAAGCCTAGAAGTTGGAGAGAAGGCAAATGTGGGTTCGCCGTCGGCAAGCACATAATAAGAGACTGTGATAATACATTGTAAAATGAGACGTAGCCAATTGTTAGGGAATCCCACTAGCGCAAAGCATGTTCTAGGAAATCCCAATTGACTTTGTAAAATACCTTGCTCATATCCAACTATAAAGCGACCATATGTGTCCCGAAGCGCTGGTTCTTGATTTTACAGAACACCTCATTTGCTAAGAGGGTGTTATCCGCATAACGCCTCCGGGAAACAAAGGCAGATTTGACTGGGAGAGATAACTTCCGGAAGGATTAGACGCAACCTATTGGCAAGCACCTTTGCTATGATTTTATATATGGTAGTGCATTAACTGATTGGGCTGAAATCAGCTGCTGTGAGTGGCACTTCCTTTTTAGGAATGAGTGTTATAGAGGTGTGGTTAATCTGTTTGAGGAGATAAATCGAATTTAAAAATGACAAGACTGCCGAGGTGGTTGTTCGGCCCACAATATGCCAAGCCTTTTAGAAAAAGACCGGAGGGAGTCAATCAGAGCTAGGGGCCTTGTACGGGCCCATCTGAAAGAGTGTGGTCTTTACCTCTGAGGCTGAAAATGGACGATTTAAGATTTGCAGATGATTAATTCGAGATGAGGCGAGAAATTGCTCCAGCCTTCCAAAGCAGTGATAGGAGGGACTGTAGGTAGAGTAGGGCAATAGAAGTTCTGGAAATATTGATGCAAGGGCCCACTAATCTCCTGTTGCAAGGATAGAGTGGTCCCAATAGGAGTAATTAATTGTAAGATACGATAACGATGGACACGGGTTTTGAATTGTGCATGGAAGTATTGGGTGTTCCTATCACCATTAATTAAAGACCTTGTTTTGGCAGCTTGTGCCCAAAGAAGATCCACTTTCTAGTAAATATCTTCAAGCTCCGTCCGGGCTTGAAGTTGTTGTTGATGCCAAATGCTTGTCAGGAGAGGACTAGGTGAGAGTGGATTATGGGCTAGGGCCGATAACCTGGATTGTGCATGACATATCTGGTCATTGAGGGGACTGAGTCCGTTTCTTGACCAATTTCGTAGTGAAGTCTTGGCGATTTTACATCGCATAACCAACTGATACATAGGAGAACCAGCACAAAGGTAATTCCTAGCTTGTGCAACAAGATCATAGAACTGAGTATGATGAAACCAAAAGGCTTCGAATTTGAAATCGCGGGCCTTTTCCCGATGAGCTCGTCTTACATAAAGGAGACAAGGTCAATGATCAGATCCCATTATGGGTAGGTTAAGGAGGTAAGAACCCGCATATTACCCAAGCCATTGGGAATTGGCAAAGGACCTATCGAATCTTTCATAGGTGTAGTTAATTGAGTGATTACTGGTGTAATACCCCTAAATTTTAGCGGGTTTATTTTGTTAATTACTTACTTTCATGAGTTATTTGGTTGTTTAGAATCTCTCAAAACTATTTTAACATCTTATATTTATTTTAGCTTAATTGTCTAAACCCTTAGTTAGTTACTTTCTATTCATTCTAAATAATCCTCCAACCTATTTTAATTTCCTAGTCATCAATCTTGGTGCTCCTAATGCACCCAATTAAAAATATCTCTCTAACTTCCAACAAAAATGGCAACAACCCATCTTTTCCATTTTCCTTAAATTGATCTCCCATTTAAATTCTCTCAATCAATCACCAATATGGGAATCAAATTATTTTTCTTTCAAAACATTTCCATCTTCTCAACTCCAATTAATTATCCAAATAATTTGGAGTAATTCCCTCAATTAATTTCCTCCATTCAACACCCCAATATGGAATACAATCAATCCTCTTCAAAAACATTTCCTTTTCTTCTCCAACCCATCCATAACCTCCTATCACCCCTCACCTATAAATACTCCCCTCCTGTTCCTCATTTCTCACTCACATTTCTCTCTCACTCTCCCAACTCTCCCTCTCACTCTATACTCACTTTGAACAAGCCACCACCGCCGCCAAGGAAGCCGACCCAACCCGACGCCGTCCATCTCTATGCCCATTGCGCCACCTCCTTCGTCGTCACCTTTGTCATTTTCGATTCCGAGTTCATAAATGTGGATTTCCTAGAAGATCCATACTACTAGTTCCTCTTGAACACCGTTCTCTTTTTATTCAGGTAAGTACATATGTACAATGTCTTCAACTTTCAAAATGTGGTTTGGCGTGAGTTATCATGGATCGTGACATATCATGCGTTACTCTTTAAATGTTATGCGACCTATCTTAGTAGAACTTTATCAAGACAAATTTTGGAAAGATTGTTTATCTTGGAAACAAATTGAAATGTTGAATTTAATGAAAGATAATGGATATGGGGCGATGTACAGAGGATGTGCGTGAAGGCGAATATGGCCAAGGACGCTTATAGGCGGTCCTTCGTTGGGTTTCATACCCTACCCTATATGGGTTTTATAAGGCGTGGAAACTATAGAGTACTACCTATGCTGACGTAGGTCACTGCGGTATAGGGGTGTCGACACTTAAGTTCCTATAGTATGGTTCGAGCGGGGTATGCGTAGGGCTACCTTCTAACGCTCTTAGTGAATTGGGACGGGCGATGTCCCAAGACGTACCTTTTTATATATTGCATCGTGACCTCTGGTGGACATACGTTACCCGCTGGGTTTTCATGCCTCAGCCAAACTAATAAATGAAAGTGGTACTCTTTTTATATCCGGCTTATTTCCAAAATTCTCTCAATCATGTTTTTTTCTTACACTTGCGTGATTTTAAAGATTTTTATAATCATGTTTGTTCTAGCCAAAAACTCTTGTTTTACTCATTGTAGTATGTGCTTACTTAGTTTTTACTAATTAAAATTTTCTGCGGTCGGCTATCGCTATTTCAAAACCCGCAGGTCAAGAATAAGCTAGCTGGGGTGGAAACGCGCACAAGCTAAGGAGTAGTACCATGCTAGCAAACCTCTTTTAGTAATTGTATCATTTGGTTTTAGACAGTATGTTATCTTTTTGTTTAACAATGTAAGGAGGTTTTTTTTTACATTCATTTCAATAAAGCACTCTTGGATTTTGTTAAGTTGTACTAGCGAGGAACCGTAGGTTCCCGGGTTGTTTCAACTGGTCCACGTGTAACGGGATCCTGTGGAAGGCACTTCATTGATATTGCAGTGGCCAAGGAAGCTTCGAAATTCCGTAGCCCCCGGAATATAACTTTTTTTGTGTAAAGGCGTGGTGATCTTGTCAGAAGGGGACATGATCTGGTTCAAATTGCCAATACATATCAACGGACCAGAGATGAAATTTAGAATGGCACATATATTATCCCAAGTTTTGTTGACGGTTTGAAAGGGAAGGCGCACCATATATACACACTAGGGTCCAAATACCCAAGTTAGAGGCAATGACGAGAATAAGGTTCTCAAACTTATATTGGACTATGTAATGCACAGGTGAACGCCATGCGACTAACAATCCTCCACTTAGACCGGATGAATTAGCACCATATGTGAAAGGAAATCCCCAACCTTTAGCGTAGACCGAGGATATGAAAACCGTGGATATGGTTTCCGATAAGAAAATAAAGGATGGCTTATAGTCAAGGACAATTCTATGCATGGTGTGAATTGCCCAGGGATGTCCTAAACCTCGACAATTCCACGCCAAAGTCGTCATTAATTGCGACGATTGTGACTGTTGTCGGACAGTCACGGGGAACCCATTAATAACCTTCACATGGAATGATATGGGAGATTACGAGCATGCAGAGTGTGCAGGGGATGCAAAACATGGGGGATGCTCAGGATCCAACAATGACATGGGCTGACTAATAATTAACAGTTTATGCTTACCCGAAGTGGTAGGAGATAGTGAAGTTGTTAGAGCACCGCGCTTAACCCCTCGTGACACTGGTTTTGGAGTAAACTAAACCTTTTCCGAGCTTGAACACTGAGTTGACGCTTTCCTTTAAGTCCACGAGAAGAAGAGATATTTTCACCGGAGACACTGTCGGAGTAACCAAAAAAGAGGCAGTGTTATTGGATTCGCTTGCAAATTCTTGTCCCGGGCTCAGACCAACCCACGCAATTGGCGACGAAAAGGCCGGTCAAAACCACAGTGGAAAGCTGGAGAGGAAGCCAGTGGGCTAGCAGTCATTGTGTGGTGAATGGAGCATTCTGATTTCCGTGGTTTTGATCGGAAGAGACTGAGCAAAGAGCCCATGGTGACTGAGTCGTTCGGTTTGGAAGAGAGAAAAGATGGGGTGGGACGAGAAAATAGTCCAAATATGTAGAAAAGAAACCCATATGCTAGTTGGAAGTTAGGCTTAATAATTATGCCCATAAATATATTACAGATGTAAACCCGATAAACAAACAGGATGTAAAAGTGGATAGGTGAAATGACCCGAGATCTCGGTTCAGGGTTAAAGCGACAATCGATAACCAAAAGTAGAACTATATTTACGAATATTACAATTTATTAAATACAAAAATCTTTGAGACGATAAGTTTACAAAAGCAATGTGTGAAATAAGCTATGTGATCTCCTAAGTGATCTAAACTTCTTCGTATCGATCAGCGTTCCCATGACCCCACCTTGATTGATGACCCGCAGTTTTAAAATGGCAACAGCGGACCTAGTTTTGAAAAAAATGATCAGTAAAAGCTGAGTAAATACACACTGCAACATGTAAAGCAACGAGTGGCACATAAGCATGAGTTGAAACAAATCATAAGATTTAAAACGATAAAAGTAACAGGTTGGAGATTTTGGAACAACTGAAAGTAACCGAGTAAAAAAACATCTCAATTTAAGAACATTGAGGAACCACGAGTATTCAGTGAAATATCCAGAGTAAACAAGTTCATTTAAGTTGATAACGATATTATTTCACGAGTATCCAAAGCTTTTCAAATCATTTCAATCGATTAGGGCATATCAAGAGCACAAACAACATCAATAGAATAGTCAATTTTCTTCCAAGTTCAATTAACCGTTAAGTTTAGTTGAGGCATGTCCAGAGCCACCTGCAGGATCGATGTAGACAGAGGGATCACGAAATAATCACAAAGTGTTTTTTCTAGGGTCTATCAAACCCTATTTCACCCGGACGTTAAGGGAGCCCATTCGTCAACCCCGCTCACAACAATATCTAAAAGGCCTTAAGTGTCGACACCCCTATACCGTAGTGACCCTTAAAAGTATAAGTAGCACTCTACAGCTCTAACAAACCCTTGGCCACAATACCTTGGTATACTTTTGCTCATAGTTCTATCCAATAATAAGAAGCATTACTTCAATGGTCTTAGCCATAAGAAAAGGGAGGATCGCGTGGCGCCTCCCATTAATAACATAACTCTGTACATCGTCCTAAGTCTATTAGAGGTATCTTATTACCTTTATTTCTCATAAAAAAAGTTGGTCTACAATATTCACAAGTCATTTCTAAGAGTTCTCAGTATAAATCAATAATCGGAATTTTCAGTATAAATCATGCATTTTCATACTGTTTCATATAACAAGCATTCATTTGAAACGTCAAAAACATACGCCCATTTTGATATAAAAAGGCCGTACATATGTACTTACCGCTGAGTCACGAAATCCTCAAAGCAAAGCTAGCACTCATACAACGGTCGTCTCACGTGAATCCGGGTCTAACAGTCAATGCAGCGATACGAACACGTACGTCTATTTGGTAAGAGCACAACGGCTGGATATAAACAAGTCAAGTATACAGTCTATTAGCATTTACCCTCTAAGGTCGAATGCAAGAATGCAATGGAATGCGGGTCGTGCAAGATAAATGACCAAAACGCCCCTGTTACTCCAAAATTGTCTAATACAGTCCCTAACTGTGCCCGGATGCCAAATTTTACTCATATTGGCCCAAAAACATGCAAGAATTACTCCTACATCTCCCATTTGAACTTAGAATCAAAATCTATAACATTCAATAAATTACACTTAGACCCCTAAAGTTTAGTAAAATTGCAGAAAGGCCCCAACTGTTGACTTGGTCAACCCTACCCGATAATGACATACGAGTACTCCAAATACGCATATAAGACATGCTGAGAAACTCCAAGTTACTAAACGAAACCCAATTCAAATCTAAGTGTAGTTACTATTTTGCCCCTCTTATACAGTTCAGTCAAACTAGGGTTTTCGAATAGTCAAACTTGGTCAAAATCGATATTTAGACTCAGAGTGTGAATACGAAATGTCGTTCAAATGGTCAAAACGGAAGTTCAAAGATAGCGAAAAGTCATTTTAAGTAGTCGACTTCGCGACTGATTTCTGATCCGTTGGGAAGGAGTTCTGAAAATCTAAAAATAGGGTTTTGAAGATGATAGTTCAAGGATTCCAGAACACATTTGAACTCCTAAAAACACCAAGTATTCAAAGAGATATCGCTAGTCAAAGTTGGTTGAAAATTACGATTCAGTACTTAGGAAATTCAAACTAGCAAATTTAGGCTCGTTTTGTGAGAAATATGTTATAAATTTTAACATGACCCATAGAGGATAAAATGAAGTATTGTATACCAGCTTTACACAGGAGAAAAAAGATCTAAATTTCAGTAAGTTTGAAGAAGATACAAGGGTTAGTAAATGGGTGTTTCACCATGACATTCTATACTTAGAAAATCCTGAGTTTTTGCTAGCGAAGAACATCAACATTACAAAAACTTTGGAGCCAAAATCAGAGGGCCTAGAGTTCAAACTGGACCAAGAAATCAACATGAAAGTTGGAGTACTACATGCAGGGAATCCATAGCAACAAGAATCAGGTCAAGACATCAAGTATCGAGAAAATTACATGGCCATGAACAGGGCAGGTTTTCAACCCGGAAAACTCAACATGCACGAATCAAAATTGTCAAATTCGTTATTACAGTCATGATTTGAAGATGCAAATGAGTTCAGGAGATGATTAGGAGCATGAACAATCTTTTAAACGATCAAAAAGAGCAAGAATTGAAGTCGTACCAAGCTGTACCGCTTTGCCGGCGGTAATGGCAGATTCCGGCGACCAAGCGCCCAGATGCCGGCGCTCTGCAGACCTCGCAGTGATTTCTGGGTTGATACAAGTGTTCTGCAACATATAGAGACCCAATATGAGCCGACGAGAAAGAGAACGGACCAAGAACGAGGAGGAACACGAATTTCCGATGACCCGAAGTGGTTCCCGTTGGGTTTCAACCCAGATTCCGGCGAGAGCTATTCTGTCGAATAAAAGTACAACTTTGGACTCCCTAGACTCCCCTTGACCTCTCCAATCACACAGAGGAGGTGAGAAGAGCTGAATCGCAACGTACACAGAGAATTTGAGCAAAAACTAACTAGGGTTCTTGAGTGAACTTACCGAAATTCTCTCTTATTAAGGATCGAATCCACGAACGGATTGAGGGATACTGGTCCTTGTGTCGAGGGCTTCTACCAGCATCAGTAGAATCGTGGAAGAAGGAGTGGTGGAGGTGGTGGCTGTGTTGGTGGTGGTGGTTGTATGGTGGAGAAGAAGAAGAAGATGATGTATATGATGTCTCTCTCTCTCTCTCTCTCTCTCTCTCTCTCTTTCTCTCTCTCTCTCTCTCTACAATCTGATGGTGGAGGATGTGAAGAAGAAGTTGCCACCTCACCTAGAGAGTTGTCAACATGAGATTGCCAAGTGGCTCTCATGCAAAGGGGGTGAAAGTGTATTTTTCCAAACTCTAGGGTATAGACTAGAATTAGAGATTCTACTTAATTTCAGAGAATTGCACAATGACCCCAAATATTTCAAGCGCCTCAAATTCATTGTAACAACTTCCAAGTATTGCTAACACTCCAAAATTCCAACTTTAAATCTGTGACAAATTATTTACAAATTCGCCCCCAAAGTCTTGATATTGCACTAAGAACTCTCTCAGGAATTAGGGGTGTTGCAATAGGTAACCGTGGTAAATGATAGGAAAAGTCACAAGTGTGGTGTGGGAAAGATTCAGATATAAATGATATATGGGGAAGGGGGTTGTCACCACGTGGCAGGGTTGTGTGAAAATGTGATAAAAGTTGTGCAGAACCATCATTATCATGAAAGACTCTTAAAGGAAGTAAACTTGTGCAGGTAAACTTGGTAAAAAAATGGCTTACTGACACGCTCCAACTGCAAGTGCACAGTTGTCGGTGCAGTAATAATCGGAAAAGTCCGGATTGTCGAACCCAAGGGACTTCGTGTAACTAACTATTAAGTTTGTTCTTTATGTGGGCAAAGCGCAGTTGTTTTGTGGTTTCTAATCCTACTAAATATTAAAATAACAATTATCTCAAATAATTCAAAGAATTATTTCAAGATTAATGAGCACGAGTTGATATTGTTGTTTATCAAGTTTAATTAAATTCAGGATATCTCTCTGGATCACTAGGAATGTCACACTACGTTGGATTTATGTTTTACTAACACGATAATTTCTTATTCTAGTTAAACGAGCAATTGTATATTGAAGATGTCTCAACCAATAACTATGCCTAAACTATCGTAACTGATTCCTCTAGCTTACTCAAGTTCAAACACGCATTACGATACTAATTTCTACTCTTGTTCTTAGCTAACTAGCAAGATTCCTCAACCCTAGATACGGCTAGTGTGTATTTCAATTTTCCGGGCAACAAACGTAGATTCCTCTATCGTTCATAACCTAGCACAATCCTATTATTACGTCTATCAATAGAAAAGATGAATTAAAAACATGAAATTCACATAACTAGATAAGAAATCATCAATTAAGCTCAAAAGCATGAGAGTAAATCCATAAACCACAAGTTGTAGTGATCAAACCCTAGTTTCCTACGAGATATCCCAAAATAAGGGTTTAGCTACTCATATTCATGTTCATAATACAAAGTTTCATGATCAAGTATCAAAAACTAGAGAAGAAACGAAGAAGAGAAGCCAAACGGATGATCCAAGCTCTCGACCTAGCTCCCAAGCACTCCAAGCACGACTTCCAAGGTGTGTTCTGATGTTGAATGTCGTTCCCCAATGTTTCCTAAGTCTTTTGTGGCTTCAAACTCCCAAAACTATGCCAAAATAGCGAAAACAGCCCAAAAATTCAATCCTGGCCGCAGAGGTAATCGTACGATTACCTTGATGTAATCGTACGATTACTTTCCTCATAGGTAATCGTACGTTTACATCTAAGTAATCGTACGATTACTTCTGGATGAAGGTAACCGTACGATTACCTTGAGGTAAACGTACGATTACTTTTCATCTTCCACCTTCCAAACTCCATCTTCTTGCTCTTTTTCCTTTCGTCTTCACTTCCCGAGCATCCTTTGAGCCTCCAACTTTTCCGAAGTTCACTTTTGCTCCAACGTCACGTCCCGAGCTCCCGGTTCCTGAAAACCACAACACGAGAAACATACCGGAAGATCAAACGTGATAAAATATAGTCAAAATCAATGCAAAAAGTGCCCGGACTCATCATTAACGTGCAAAGACTCAACATGCTCAACTTTAGCAAGAAATGATCCAAAATCTATCAAAACGCATCGGAATACACGCAAAACGGTAAGGAAACATATAAGAATATAACTCCAAATATGAAGTTATCAAATATCCCCACACTTACCCGTTGCGCGTCCCGAGCAACAATCCAAGTCTCAAACTATCTCAAATCATCCGAACCTTCCTCCTCTCATCTCACCTCTCAAGTCAACTATTCCAACCAAGACCATTGCATACTTTTCAACTTACCAATTGCATACTAACCTCAATTAGCCGACTCAACACACGACGACTCAATACAAGACTCAACGATGCAACAATATGATGCAATGCAAATATATGACTCGATCCTACACAACACATATATACACAAAACGTCTTTTTAGGCGAGATCGGGCAATCTCAATTAGCTCAAATCGGTTCTCATGGAGTGATGAAGAATCTAGGAACGAGGTATGAATTGCAACTAAAATTGACAACAAGAATTTCCCTTAGTTAGTATAGAAAGCCTAGCTTTACTACGTGTAAGAATAACCTACCTCTTCGCGTGTGCCGATAAATAAGAGGCTACGCTAGGCTAAGCCACATTCAAGGTCCGAGCTCCTATTCCGCTAACGGGTTAAAATGTAGAGGCTTAGGGACAAAAGGATAATCATGTAGTAACAAGTCCTAAGCGTCACATTCTCACGTTAAAACCCACATCTCACACACCCTCACCACGATGATAGGAACCGCAACCCGAAACTCACCATCTCCGGCCCTCGATCCCCTCAAACCCCGGTACAATAACGATCTCCGTGGCCACCGTCGTGAAACATGCATAAAATGAACATCGCCGTCAATGAAATAGTTGCTTCCACCACTCGGTCTTCATTAAGCTCCAACTGTCTTCCTTTATTTCATCTCTCCTTTTTTTTCTCTCTTTTTTTTTTTTTTTTTTTCATTTTCATTTTTTTTTTTTTTTTTTTTTTGTTTTTTTCTGCTTTTCTTTTCTTTTTTTTTTTTTTTTTTTTTCAGATCTCTCAATATCCCAAAACACAATGTCACAACGTATATCTCGAGTGGTCTTCCAAGTGCTAAGCCATACAAAACGTTAAGGGGAGGAAGTAAACAATCCAATGAATATGTATCACACGTAAAATCCATCTCCCCCTAACTCAATAAAGTACACGGCGCCACTAAACAAAGCCGCAAACAAATCCAAGTACAAGTATGGGGATGGAGTCGTCACAAGCTCAATCTCTATGTCCGTAGTCAAAAGTCGACATCCCCACACTAGAATATATCCATGTCCCCTCTCAAGTAATCAAAGCAATATAAGTCTCGTGCTTAATCCAACCGATCCTCCTACACCGAGATGATGAAAAGAAACGATCCCTAGCACGATCCACCAATTAAATCACCCAACCCAATTTGTGCGTATTAGATGCCCCGCACTCACGGCTCTCCACAACTGTGTCCATGGTGTAATGACATGGAACACCGCCACACCGAAGTGTGCAAGCCTACTCTCACTCACCCTCGCATTCCCCTCGATAATCAGAAATGAAGCACATGCGATACGTAAGATTCACTCAAATATATCATGAAGTACGCCCTCATCGAACCCCCTCAACTACAAACACCCTCGTGACGCACTAAAGCGGTGATTCTAACCAATCGATGATGAAGGCCAAGAATCGTCACCCTAAGTCCAGAGGTTATCAAAGAATCCAAGGTTCGAAATAGGGTTCACTAGTGGTCCTACAAGGTAAGTTCTATAAGCAGTGAGTGCTCTAATACACACCTCGCACAGCTGTTTCGTGTGCCACTACGAGGCGGGTTGGCGACTACCTAAGACGTACACATGAATGTTCGGCTTGTTTAGCTCACACCTAGCTCAACTCTTGTACGAAAACAAGGCACACACTTTAGATTTTGAAAATCATTTAAGTGTCGTAAAATAGGTAGGTACTCCCGTAAAGGAAGTCTCTCTATACATACTAAGGGGAACTCAAATTGTCATTCTCGGTCACACGTCATACCCTATGCCTAAAGTTCTCACACTCCTCGATTTTCCAAATTCAAGCTTCTTTTGATTGCCCTTTCTCAATTTTCAATTTGTTTTCAATTTTTTTTTTTTTTTTTTTTTTTTTTTTATAATATTCCCTACTCTATATGCATGGGCCGACTCGAAAGAAGACTCGAAACTGACTCGATTTGGGTAGGTGGACTCAATTAAATAAAACGTGCACTAAACATAAACTACTCACAATACGACACAAACGACACGGACACAATATATATAAACACGACACGGACTACAAAACTGACACAAACAACCTAAACAACCTATATGTAACTGGTGAATGCAGACAGACACGGACTTGGCTAATAAAGGCTGAGGAACCCCCCCACACTTGAACGCGTCGTTGTCCTCAACGAATGCATAGGCAAGCGAAAAGACTCAGCATTCAAATGCAGGGAGTGGCAAGTCTACTCGGACGAATCCTCGTCGTCCTGGTCCTGGTCTCCGGAATAGGCATCCGAATGGTACTCGTAGGCACCAGGGTAGGACTCTTGGCCACTAGGCCACTGATCTCTCGGTAATCCCACATGAGTGGACAACGCCTCTAACCACTGGTCCTGACGGTGCTGATGCAAACTCACCTGACGGAGGCCCTGACCGAGGTTACGCAAGCTACTGCGATGATGCTCAAACTGCCTAGCACTCATGTCAGCCACATAATCACGGGACCGACCATTTGAGTTAAGGGTCATAGTCCTAGTCAGTCGCAACTCGGACATCAAGTCCGCTAAGGTCACACTCGGCTGGCCAGGGTCAACGACAGGGGGTGGTACAGGCGGAGGTGGAACGGGAGTAGGAGCTGGAGGAATAGGAGCTGGAGGAGTAGGAGCCGCTCGTGAGGAAGAGGCTTTTTTCTTAGCCTTTCCCGTAGGGGGTCTAGAGCTAGATCCCTCCTCCATCACCACTACATCCTTGAACGGGTCCGGGATTTTGTCAAACATTCTCGGCGCCTTGGGTGTGAGGTCTAGCTCTCCATCAGGCACGTCAGCCCCGCAATCCTTAGCTAAGTGCATAAGTAAGAAACTATGGCCCACAGACTTCCTATTTTTCTCTACAAATCTCTCATGCAAATACAGGAAAATCCGCCTAGGGATGTCTATCCGATGCCCCCTCGATAGACACAGAGCCATGACACACACCTCAAAATCAACGTAATTGGGAGCCGAAACTCCCAACACCCATGACGCCAACAACTCAATGAGCCACCGTGGCTTAGGCAGCAAGTATCCGACTGGGAGCTTCCAATGCCTGATATTGGTTTTAGACCTGTCCCAGTCGGCCCCTGGCACTCCCGCAAAACAAAACGCTGACACCTCATTAATGAGCGTCTGCTGGTCTTTCCGCAGATAAACATGAAATTGATAGGGTGCTGTCAACGGGGGCCACTTAAGCGCTGCGGCGATGTTCTCAGAAGACAAAACTAGCCAGTGCCGACGACAATAAATGACACGAGGGTCCTTGAGCCTAGACGTCTCACCCTCATCAGTGTGTCTCGCATTTGCATATATTTCACGAGTCAGCACAGAACTGGCTTTCTCTTTCACTAATTCCATCCATCCCGCAAAATTTTCGGCCTTTGCGACCTTTTGTAGGTCATCAGGCAACCCCTCTAGTGGAAACAGTTTCTCAACCTGGACACCTCGATTAATCCTAGGGTTTGACGTGTAAAAACCTTGGGCACTTGCCGAAATAAACCTAAAGTCGCAAAAGACCCCGCCCCTATCAATTGCCAACTTGTCGTCGTCCGGCGCATGACCACGACCCTTTCGAATCGGGGGCAAGGAGGATGGTACGGGTGTGGTAAAAACCCTAAGCTCGGGGGATAACGGGATGACCAATTGGGCACCCGAGTCACCCCCCTCAGCAGCAGACTCATTCTCCGACACGTTCACCCCACTTCCCCCAGGTAATGTGTAATCGGGGTCGTTGTCACGACTCGTTCTCGCACGTTTGCTCATTTTAACCAAGTAGAACAAGATAAAGCAAGTAACGTAACAAAAACAAGCACGTGCACAGTGACAAGTTGTGTACAAATAGACGGCAATTAAACACGTAAGCACACAATCCTAGGACTTTAATCAATCGCCCCCAAGCACGCTTCTAAGCGCAACAAAAAGTAAATTGGGATTTTACTCAATTGTGCCTAGACTCGAGTATTGAAATTGTGCGAGAGATTAGGACGTACCTACGTGCCCGGAGCAAGTCTTACGGGCACGAATTTGCAGAATTTTGACAACCCGGGCTGTTTTAGGGTCACCGAAATTTTTGTTCCGAATTGTTCAATTGACTTGTGCCTTTTGCTCCTTGCGGTGTCCCCGTCGAAACCCTAGAATAGCTCCTTCGAATTCGACCCCAATTGCCCCCAATTTCAGATTCCCCCTCAAGAACCCTAGCCTTGTCTTCTTCTTCGATTTCACCACCAATCTCCTTCTAGCGCCAGAGTTGTGGTCGCGGTGGTGATGGCTCTGTGATGGTGATGGTGGTGGTAGTGGCGGAGAGAGAGATAGTTGGCGGAGGCGATGGTGAGAGGGAGAAGACTTGCGGGTCTGTGCTGTGTGCTTGGTCGGCGGGTGAGAGAGAGAGGTAGCAGCAAGGGGCAGCGGCGTAGTGACGACGGTGGTGGCGTTGATGAAGCGGTGGACGTGGAGGCGGCGGTGGTTACAGGTGGTGGTGGCTGGAGGTGGTGATTGCAGAGGAGAGGAGAGGAGAAGGGTCGGGGGAATGGGAAGAAATAAGGAGAAAAGGAAGAAAAAAAAAATTTTGTGGTGGTGCCCGTGTGGAAGTAATCGTACGATTACTTTCAGGTAATCGTACGATTACTTGAAAGTAATCGTGCGATTACTTGTGCTACGAATGGGCAGTAACTTTTTATGAGAATTCACCTTCAAAATTTTTCTAAGTAAGAAGTAACCGTACGATTACTTCTAAGTGATCGTACGATTACTTTTAAAATAACCGTACGATTACTTTTAAGTAATCGTGCGATTACTTTCAAGGTAACCGTACGATTACTTTAAGGTAATCGTACGATTACTTGAAAGTAATCGTGCGATTACTCTTGGTACGAATGGGCAGTGAGTTTTCATGAAAATTCCACCCAAAATTTTTTCTAAGGCAAAAGTAAACGTACGATTACCCTAAGGTAATCGTACG
Organism: Linanthus parryae; assembly: GCA_023055425.1. Classification (NCBI taxonomy): domain Eukaryota; kingdom Viridiplantae; phylum Streptophyta; class Magnoliopsida; order Ericales; family Polemoniaceae; genus Linanthus; species Linanthus parryae. Next base: position 1,565,896 of record JALGPY010000012.1, read on the forward strand.
ATTACTTTTGTGCAGGAGAAAATTTTTAATAGCCAAAATATAACCTTTACCTCGTATTTTGATCCCGAACTCCGATGAATGTGATTTTTGCACCTTTGGATCCCTTTTCCGACGTATGTCTTGCTCATAAAAATAACGTCCCATTTCCGGATCGTTTTCCCGTCTTTCCTCAATTATCGCTTAATTACGCGAAAAATATCCAAATTGTGCCTAATTTGCCGCTTTCTTCAAAATTTTGCAATCACCTTCATCAAGACGGGGAGTGCGGGATCTCTTCTCATGTAGAAAAATTCCCAAAGTCCGGGGAATCTTTCATTCTTCGATTTCGCGCTTCCAAAGGCTCGTTTTGCATTTCCGGATGCTTTTGGACGCCTTTTAGCATCCTTTTTCGTCGTTTTTGCTCGTTTCTTTGGTTTGTCATGGATCTCCTCGACCTCGAGACTCCATTTATGGTATAAAAGATTCCCAAAGTCCGGGGAACCTTTCATTCTTCAATTTGCTCATTCCAAAGACTCGTTTGGCAATTCCGGATGCTTTTTGGCTCCCTTTTCCTCTTCGCAACATCCTTTTTGGCATAACTTCTTCATCCGGACTCCGATATACGCGATCCACCTATCCACAGAAAGCTATCGAACACCCCCACACTATGGCACTGTTCAAATCAGCTCACAGTCCTGTCTTCAAAAATTTGCCTCGTAATCCGTGCCATTGTGCCAGCTTTCTCATTCTCTTTACGTCTTCTTCGCGTATATCAAGAAGGGGAGTCCGGAAACTTGATCTCCCCCAGGTGCGTGTGTTGAGTACGTGTAGGAATGGCGTCATTCATCCATTTCTTCATTCCGGGTCCCGATACGCGTTTTGGCTTGCTTTTTCTCGTTGTTCGTGCAATTCTTCACTCGCGTATCAAGAAGGGGGATCCGGAATAGGCCTTCCACCTAGAATTCCTGCACATACTCATTGAAAATATTAAATCCACTCTCTCGCACCTCTCAAATAGTTAGAACAAAATCAAATAACAAAAAAGTATTGAAATCTACACTATGCAGTAAAATTGGTTGGGTTGCCTCCCAACAAGCGCTTTGTAATTTAAGGTCGACGGCCCGACCAAGTTACCTCAAATGAGCTCAGATATCGGGAATTGGTTTGAGGCTCTCGATAACCCCAATGAAATTCCCGTCCACGTACGGTTTTGCTCGCTGTCCATTTACCTTGAACCTGTTCCCATTCTCAGCTTCTACCTCGAGCGATCCCCATGGGTAAACCTCTGTAATTGTAAATGGACCACTCCACCTTGATTTCAGCTTGCCCGGAAACAATTTCAGTCGGGCGTTGAATATCAATACCTTCTGGCCCACTCTGAAATCTCGTGGAATGATATGCTTGTCATGCCATTGCTTGGTCCTCTCTTTGTATATCTTGGCACTCTGATATGCCATCAACCTGTGTTCTTCTAACTCAAGCAATGCCTGCTTCCTTTGCTCACCAGAGAGCTTAGCATCCAAGTTCAATTTCTTGAGCGCCCAAAACGCTTTGTGCTCAAGTTCTACCGGCAGATGACATGATTTCCCGAAAACTAGTTGGTAGGGAGACATGCCAAGGGGAGTCTTGTATGCAGTCCGGTATGCCCATAAACTATCATCCAAGTGTAGAGCCCAGTCTTTGCGCCCTGGATTGACAGTTTTCTCTAGAATCCCCTTTATCTCACGGTTAGACACTTCAGCTTGTCCATTGGATTGTGGATGGTAGGCCAATGAGATTTTGTGTGTTTTTACCCCATACTTGCTCAAGGTATTGGCAAAAACCTTGTTCACAAAGTGTGATCCCTCGTCGCTAATAATGGCTCTGGGAGTTCCAAATCTTGTGAAGATATTTTTGCGTAAGAATCTCTCGACTGTAGCACTATCATTCTTTGGACAAGCCAGAGCCTCCACCCATTTGGTGACATAATCAACAGCCAACAAAATATACAAATTACCAAGCGACGATGGGAATGGCCCCATAAAATCAATCCCCCACACATCAAATGGTTCTACTTCTAACACGAAATTTTGAGGCATTTCATTTCGGTTAGAGATATTACCTGTTCTTTGGCATCGGTCACACTGTTGTACAAATAGATGGGCGTCTTTATGCAAGGTTGGCCAATAGAAACCACTCTGAAGTACCTTCGCAACTGTGCGTGATTTGCCGAAATGTCCCCCACAGTTCAACTCGTGGCAGTGTCTAAGGATCTCCAACGTGTCCGGTTCCGCAACACATCTCCGCAATACATTGTCCGCCCCCAACTTGAACAAATAAGGATCATCCCAGAAATACTGTCGCGCGTCTGCAAAGAACTTCTTCCTCTGGTGATAATTCAGGTCCTTGGGCACAATGTTGAGTGCCTTGAAATTTGCCAAGTCAGCAAACCAAGGCACAGCTGCAACCACAACCATGAGCTGCTCATCTGGAAAATCCTCTCGAATCGGCAAATCTTCCTGCTTATCGTTCTCCAGTCTCGACAAATGATCTGCAACCACATTTTCTACCCCCTTTTTATCTTTGATCACCACATCGAACTCTTGCATCAACAACACCCACCGGATCAATCTTGGCTTGGCGTCCTTCTTGGTGAGAAGGTACTTGAGGGCTGAATGGTCCGTGAAGATCGTCACCTGAGAACCTACAAGATATGGACGAAACTTGTCCAACGCAAATATGATTGCCAACATCTCTTTCTCCGTGGTAGCATAATTAACCTGTGCATCATTAAGAGTACGACTGGCATAATAAATGACGTGAGCTACCTTATCTTTCCGCTGGCCTAGAACTGCTCCCACCGCATAATCACTAGCATCACACATGAGCTCAAATGGTAGGGACCAGTCTGGTGTGGTGATGATAGGCGCGCTAATCAGCTTTTCCTTGAGCAAATCAAAAGCCGACTTGCACTCCGCATTAAAATCAAAAACTGCGTCCTTCTCAAGCAATCCACACAAAGGTTTCGTGATCTTCGAGAAGTCTTTAATGAAGCGCCGATAGAACCCTGCATGTCCCAAGAAACTCCTTACCCCTTTAACAGAGGTAGGGTAAGGGAGCTTCTCAATAACCTCAATCTTGGCTCTATCCACCTCTAACCCTTTGCTGGAGATCTTGTGGCCCAAAACAATACCCTCGGTAACCATGAAGTGACACTTCTCCCAGTTGAGCACTAGGTTGGTGTCAATGCATCTATCAAGAACCCGGGCCAACTGCTGCAGGCAGTCTTCGAATCCATCACCATAGAGCGAGAAGTCGTCCATGAACACTTCAAAGTTCTGCTCCATCATATCAGAGAAGATCGACATCATACACCTCTGAAACGTAGCAGGTGCGTTGCATAACCCAAAAGGCATGCGTCTAAAAGCGAAAGTCCCATAAGGACAAGTGAATGTCGTCTTCTCCTGGTCAGCTGGCTCAATTGCTATCTGGTTGTACCCGGAGTACCCATCCAAAAAGCAATAATGAGAGTGATGTGCCAGCCTATCAAGCATCTGATCAACGAATGGAAGGGGAAAATGATCCTTCAAAGTGGCATCATTGAGCTTGCGGTAATCCATGCAAACTCTCCACCCAGTAACAGTACGCGTAGCGATTTGATCACCTTTTTCCCCTTCCACCACAGTTATACCCCCCTTCTTAGGGACACATTGTACCGGGCTAGTCCATGTGCTGTCGGAAATCGGATAAATGATGCCCGCCTCCAACCATTTAAGCACCTCTTTCTTCACCACCTCCTGCATGTGAGGATTGAGGCGGCGCTGAAACTGAACTACCGGCTTCTTATCTTCCATGAGCCGAATCTTGTGCTGGCAAACTGTGGGGCTGATCCCCTTGATATCCGCTATGGTCCATCCCATAGCTGCCTTTCTCTCCTGTAGTACCTTGAGAAGCTGCTCCTCCTGTTCCCTGTCCAAACATGCAGACACAATCACAGGTAAAGACTCATTAGATCCCAAGTATAGATATTTCAAATGTACAGGTAAAGGCTTTAATTCTAAAATAGGAGCAGTAATAAGAGAAGGAGTAAGAATCTTCCTGCTTCCCTCATTAAAGAGGGGTAGGGGCTGACGCCAATGAACATCAAATGCTTGCTCTTTCTCGCTGGAATCAAGTAGAACAAGCTCCTCATATAGCTGCTCCAATAAAATATCATTCTCTTCGTCCGGCGTGTAGGCCTCCACCCCGAAGCACTGCTCACTTACCGCATATGCGGGAAACTTCATAGCCTCAAATACATTGAAGGCCACCTTCTCATCGTTGATCTGCATAGTTAGCTCTCCATTGGCCACATCAATGATAGTCCTCCCATTAGCTAAGAATGGGCGGCCCAAAATAAGAGGAACATCATCGTCAGCCTCCATGTCTAAGATCACAAAATCCGCTGGGAAGATGAGTCCTTCAACTCTCACTAATACATCCTCTAAAACACCCCTGGGGCGTTTTATAGTGCGATCAGCCATCTGCAAGCACATCCTGGTAGGCTTAGGATCTCCCACACCAAGTTGCTCAAAAACCGATGTGGGCATCAAATTAATACTTGCACCCAGATCACATAATGCCCTCCCATGAAATGCATCACCCAATGTAACAGGAATGATGAAACCGCCCGGATCTTTCATCTTCTTTGGTAGCGCCTTTTGCACAACTGCGCTACACTCCTCATTCAGGGTCACGGTTTCAAAGTCATCCATGCGCCTCCTATTAGAAAGGAGGTCCTTGAGAAACTTGGCATATTTCGGCATTTGTGAAATGGCCTCCGCAAAAGGTATATTAATGTGCAGTTTCTTGAAGATATCCACAAACTTCTTGAAATGCTTGGCATCTTCTTGACTCTTCAATCTCTGCGGGTATGGCACTCGCACACTGTATTCCTCCCTTGGCTTCTGCTTCTCATCCGACTTCCTCACCGTGTCCTTTGATTGGGGAATCACGGTAGGCACGGGAATCTCTTCATCTAAGGCTTTTTCAGTGGCCTTGGTCGCCTCAGCTCGCGCATGGGTAGGATATGGGGGATCCTGGGTAGTGGTCCCACTGCGAGTAGTAATAGCCTTCAATTGCTCAGTTGGAGTAATAGTGTTAGACGGGAGTATACCTGGCGGAAGTCGAGGATTCTGATTAGCTATTTGGCCAATTTGTGTCTCATGATTCTTTAAAGAGGCTTCCATTGCAACAATTTTACTCTCAATCTTGTCGTTGCTCGCTAACAGTTTCCTCAACATCGCATTTGTATCCTGTTCTTCTGAGGGTGGGGCTGAAGCCTGTTGTTGTGGAGCCTGTCTCTGAGCTTGGTATGGAACATTTGGCCTATGACCTGGCGCATATAAACCACTATTCGGATTGGCATAGCTAAAGTTGGGGTGATTGCGATTGTTAGGATGATAGGTGTTTGGCCATTGCTGCTGTCTTTGTTGACCCATGTAATTCACGTCTTCAATGCCATCCCCATATCCCTGATTTGCATCTGCTACCATCTCTCCCACTGACTTCACCTGTGCCGATGGATTCAAATGACTGAAAGCCGATGTCATAACTGTCATCTGATGTTCAAATTTCTGTTCCACCATAGACTCAATCTGACTAACCAATGCTCCATCTGACTTCGTGCTTCTACGAGTTTCAGACCTCGTGGATTCACGTTTTGCTACATTATCTAGCAAATCACGACATCTCTGTAGTCCCATCCCCATAAAATTGCCCTGAGCCATCATGTCTAGCTCACTAGCAGTCTCCCTGTCCAAAGCATTATAAAAATAGTGAAGAAGTTTATACCATGGCTCCCCATGAGTGGGGCATCTGCGAAGGAGTTGGTTGAACTTTCTCCACGTGTCACCCAGAGAATCATCTTCCTGCTGTTTAAATGTGGTTATGTCGGCCATCCGTTGAGCAACCTTAGATGGTGGAAGATACTTCCTGAGAAACTCTCTGCTACAATCTGCCCATGTAACTATGCTGCCTGCTGGAAGTTCCATAAGCCATGTCTTTGCCTTTCCCGATAAAGAGAAGGGGAAAAGCATGAGCTTTATAGTCTCGATTGGCACTCTCTGGTCATACATGGTAGACGTAATCTGCTCGAAGTTGAGCAAGTGCTGATGTGGATCATCGCTCGGGGCTCCCGTGAATAGGCACTCATCCCTAACCATATTGATCAACGGTTGGCGAATCTCGAAATGCGCGGCATTAATCTGCGGCCTGACAATGGTAGGCTGATATCCATCCGGTGTAGTTCTGAAGTAGTCCACCAAAGGACGGTCATCCTCCTCAGCATTGTTGACTTGCTCTACCACATTCCGGCCGTTATTGTTCCGATTATTACCCCCATTGTTCCCATTGCCACCGTTGTTTCCACCATTAACTCCTCCATTGTTCCCATTAACTATTTCTGCACCAGGGAGTTGTTGTGGATTCTGGGGATTCATGCGATCAATCATGGCTTGCATCGCAGCCATTTGAGCCCTAAGCTCCTCAGTTTCCCTTGCTCGATTTGCTGCATCCTCCACAGCTGCAGCTCTAGCTGCTTCCGCATCTTCGAGGCCTTTGCGGAACCTTTCAAACTCAGCTCTAGTTTGCTCGTCCATTTGAACTGAATTTGCTTTCCTCTTGTCTCTATTCTGTGCTCGCAATAAGGATTCCGGGTCTTCAAGTGTTGGATGCAAAGGCTCGTCTCTAGAACGTGACATGCACCAAAAGTATCAGACCTGAAACACGAATCACACACACAAAACAGGTGAGTAACAGATATAAACTGAAAAGTAAATCCCTAAAGAGAAAACTAATAGCTAATTTGACCGAAGTCCCCGGCAACGGCGCCAAAAACTTGACACGCTCCAACTGCAAGTGCACAGTTGTCGGTGCAGTAATAATCGGAAAAGTCCGGATTGTCGAACCCAAGGGACTTCGTGTAACTAACTATTAAGTTTGTTCTTTATGTGGGCAAAGCGCAGTTGTTTTGTGGTTTCTAATCCTACTAAATATTAAAATAACAATTATCTCAAATAATTCAAAGAATTATTTCAAGATTAATGAGCACGAGTTGATATTGTTGTTTATCAAGTTTAATTAAATTCAGGATATCTCTCTGGATCACTAGGAATGTCACACTACGTTGGATTTATGTTTTACTAACACGATAATTTCTTATTCTAGTTAAACGAGCAATTGTATATTGAAGATGTCTCAACCAATAACTATGCCTAAACTATCGTAACTGATTCCTCTAGCTTACTCAAGTTCAAACACGCATTACGATACTAATTTCTACTCTTGTTCTTAGCTAACTAGCAAGATTCCTCAACCCTAGATACGGCTAGTGTGTATTTCAATTTTCCGGGCAACAAACGTAGATTCCTCTATCGTTCATAACCTAGCACAATCCTATTATTACGTCTATCAATAGAAAAGATGAATTAAAAACATGAAATTCACATAACTAGATAAGAAATCATCAATTAAGCTCAAAAGCATGAGAGTAAATCCATAAACCACAAGTTGTAGTGATCAAACCCTAGTTTCCTACGAGATATCCCAAAATAAGGGTTTAGCTACTCATATTCATGTTCATAATACAAAGTTTCATGATCAAGTATCAAAAACTAGAGAAGAAACGAAGAAGAGAAGCCAAACGGATGATCCAAGCTCTCGACCTAGCTCCCAAGCACTCCAAGCACGACTTCCAAGGTGTGTTCTGATGTTGAATGTCGTTCCCCAATGTTTCCTAAGTCTTTTGTGGCTTCAAACTCCCAAAACTATGCCAAAATAGCGAAAACAGCCCAAAAATTCAATCCTGGCCGCAGAGGTAATCGTACGATTACCTTGATGTAATCGTACGATTACTTTCCTCATAGGTAATCGTACGTTTACATCTAAGTAATCGTAAGATTACTTCTGGATGAAGGTAACCGTACGATTACCTTGAGGTAAACGTACGATTACTTTTCATCTTCCACCTTCCAAACTCCATCTTCTTGCTCTTTTTCCTTTCGTCTTCACTTCCCGAGCATCCTTTGAGCCTCCAACTTTTCCGAAGTTCACTTTTGCTCCAACGTCACGTCCCGAGCTCCCGGTTCCTGAAAACCACAACACGAGAAACATACCGGAAGATCAAACGTGATAAAATATAGTCAAAATCAATGCAAAAAGTGCCCGGACTCATCATTAACGTGCAAAGACTCAACATGCTCAACTTTAGCAAGAAATGATCCAAAATCTATCAAAACGCATCGGAATACACGCAAAACGGTAAGGAAACATATAAGAATATAACTCCAAATATGGAGTTATCACTTACCTGTACTCTGGACGGAGCCACTCGAGCCACGTGGCGTGCTTTCAAACCGTTCAGAAGAAGAGAAGCTGATTGCGTTGCATATCCCCAGTTTTGTAAAATATCACATTGCAACCCACAATTCTAAAACTAGCTGATTTCATCCCCATTTGCAAGAAAGATGTCATTGTCTAACTGGGAACAAAATTCAACCATCAAATTCAAAACCGGCGAAAGTGTTTTCATAAGTGCACATTGTCTATGATACAAACTCATCACATTGTGTGAAATAACGCCCTCCAAGTTTGTTATTTTTGCGATGAAATTTCATTCCCAATTTGATATTGACGTATTTTTTTTTTCAGATGGGGGATGCAATCACCTCGTTTTAGAACTGGGGGTTTCAATATGATAATTTAAGCATATTGGGGGTATGCATTAACTAATTAAGCCAATATTTAACATGTTGAGAATTTGTGATCCAGAATTGTAGACTAGTACTACCCTCGTTTCTTCTAAGTCGTCAGTTTGACTTTTTTACTCATAACTGGGTCACTTTGACCGGGTGATTTGGATAGCAAAATAATGTAATTTTGCCGGGTTTCTTTTTCATGCTGTTGTAGAGAAAAATTCAATCTACAACACCATGAAAAGATCATCAAAAAATTACATCGTTTTGCTTTCCAAATCACAGGGTCAAAGTGACCCAGTGATAGTGAAAAAAGTCAAAACGTGGACAGGTAGTACTAGTTAAGGTTAATGTTACCTAATTTGATAGTAAGAAGGACAATGAGTCGCATTCATATTATTCATGTTAGATTAGATCTACATGTATATGTATTCATAGGAGAACCAGCACACGGGTAATTCCAAGCTTGTGCAACAAGATCATAGCACTGAGTACGATGAAACCAAAAGGCTTCAAATTTGAAATCGCTGGCTTTTTCCTGATGAGGGCGTCTTACATAAAGGAGACAAGGTCCATGATCATATCCCATTATGGTTAGGTTAAGGAGGTAGGTACCAACATATGAACTAAGTCATTGGAACTGACAAAGGACCTAACGAGTCTTTCATAGGTGCAGTTGACTGAGCGAGTACTGGTCCAAGTGTAACTGGATCTTGTGAAAGGCACTTCCTTGACATTTCAGTGGTCAAGGAAGCTTCGAAATTTCGTAGCCCCCAGAATGTAACTCTGTTTGTGTAAAGGCGGGTGATCTTGTCAGAAAGGGGACATGATCTGGTTAAAATCACCACTACATATCAGCGGACCAGAGACGCGATTTAGAATGGCACATATATTATACCAAGTTTTGTTGACGGTCAGAAAGGGAAGGCGCGCCATACATACACGCTAGGGTCCAAGTACCCAAGTTAGAGGTAAACAATCCGAGAATAAGGTTCTCAGACTTATATTGGACTATGTAATGCACATGTGAACACCATGAGACTAACAACCCTCCACTTAGACCGGAGGAATCAACACCATTCGTGAAAGGAAATCCCCAAACGTTTAGCGTAGACAGGATATGGAAACAGTGGATTTGGTTTCCGTTAAGAAAGTAAAGGACGACTTATAGTCAAGGAAATTCTATGCGTGGTGTGAATTGCCCGTGGATGTCCTAAACCACGACAATTCCACACAAAATTCTTCACTGCAACGGCTGTGACTATTGTGGGACAGTAAGGGGAAACCCATTAGTAACCTTCACATGGAATGAGGTGGGAGATTGTGAGCATGCAGAGTGTGCAGGAGATACAAAACATGAGGTATGCTTAGGATCCAACAACGACATGGGCTGAGTTATAATTGACAGCTTATGCTTACCCGCAGTGGTAGGAGATAGCGAAGCTGTTAGGGCATTGCGCTTAACCCCTCATATGCACACTGGTTTTGGAGTAAATTTAAACCTTTCCGAGATCGAACACAGAGTTGTAGCTTTCCTTTAAGTCCACGGGAAGAAGAGATATCCTCGCCAGAGACACCTTCAGAGACACCAAAAAAAGACAGTGTTATCGGAGTCGCTTGCAAATTCTTGTCCATGGCTCAGACCAAACTCACGCAATTGGCGACGAAAAGGCCGGTCAAAACCACGGTGGAAAGCTAGAGAGGGAGCCGGAGGGCTAGCAGTCACTGTGTGGTGAATGGAGCATTCAGATTTCCGTGGTTTTGATCGGAGGAGACTTAGCAGAGAGCCCATGTTGACTGAGCCGTTGGGTTTGGAGGAGAGAAAAAGTGGGTGAGCCGAGAAAATGGTCCAAATATGTAGAAAAGAAACCCATATGCTAGTTGGAAGTTAGGCTTAATAATTAGGCCCATAAATCTATTACAGATGTAAACCCAATAAACAAACAGGATGTAAAAGTGGATAGGTAACCGTGGTAAATGATAGGAAAAGTCAAAAGTGTGGTGTGAGAAAGATCTAGACGTAAATGATACACGGGCAGGGGGTTGTCACCACGTGGCAGGGTTGTGTGAAAATGTGACAAAAGTTGTGCAGAACCATCATTATCATGAAAGATTTTTTAAGGAAATAGACTTGTGCAGGTAAACTTGGTAAAAAATAGTGCACCTGGACTCTGGAGGGAGCCACTCGAGCCACGTGGCGTTCTTTCAAATCGCTCATAAGAAGAGAAGCTTCCTTCCACCAGTGGGTCATCCGACAAAGAAGGGGTTTGTGACGGCGTAGAGGCCGGGCCCACAGTAGAGTCATGATTACCTTCCGAATTCGCTTGTGGTGAGGGAGAGTGGTTTTGCATGGGGGATGGCGGTTCCAAAATGACTGCAGCTGAGACTTCTGGTGGTGCGTGCTCCTACACCGTCGCAATTGAAACAGAATCTTCAGCCGTTGGAGTTGGGTCATTCAGGTTAAGCGGGGTATCATTAGAGGGGGGCTGAGGAGGAAAAGACACATGAATAGTATGCTTAGAAGGGTCAGAGTTCATGTCCTCCGTGATATCTTCAATCTCCTGAGCTTTTGGAGAATTCGCCACCGGTGATGGTGGTGGGGATGGCATTGGCCGCCACAGGAACCAACGGAGAGCACCAGAAGGTTCTTGTTTCCATTCTATACGTGACGACCCTTCAACATAACCTGTAGACATGCGAGTAGTTCGTTCCAGGTTGACGTTTGCGATGGTTCGGAGAAATATAGTGTAAAAAGGGGACTGCTAGTAGTTCTGGATTGTAACTTCGAACCTATCAACCAGAGTCTCGAGGCGAAGCCAGTGCTAGTTCATCGCCGAAGTTAGAGAGAGGGAGCAATAAACCTCTGTATGACCAATCTTGCCACATCGGTAACAAAGTCGATAAATCTTCTCATAACTGAAGTAGAGGAAGGCACAACCACCATTATCCATCTCGAGTGTGACCCATTGCAACAGAGCTTGATGAATGTCCAATTGTATCAGTTGTTTCATGGTATATTGAAGACTTCCAGAGAGAATATCTAGATGGAAGAGGAGGAAACCTCCTGCAATTTCGCCAAGTGTGTGAGCAAGTTGAAGGCTGATATAATCGTAAGGGACATTATGGATTACTGGCCACACGTTGCTGGAAACATTGTGTTTGCAGGAGTAAATGCAGTTTGGTTGCCATTGTCGTAGGAGGACAAGAGCTCCTAAGACGTTTACCGAGCGCAGACGAGCCCAGTCTTCCCTGTCAAAGTCATTGAAAAGCTCCACCCAGGAAAAACCAGACACTTCCCATAAATATACCTTCAAAGGTGGGTCTTCCAATTTCCATTAGGTGTTCATAGCAGTTTCAAGTTGAGATGTTGTGAGGTGGCGATCGTCCTACACATAGGCAACTAGAATGCGACTACGGTTGAACCGTCGAACTTCACGGAAGTTGTCTTCGGAAGGGAAAAGTCATTGCGTAATTAGTAATGATTGGGATAGGCGTGAACACCAGAAGGTTGAAACTCCGGCGAGTTCATGGCTTAATAGGGAGGTAGTAACGGAGTAATTGTTGTAAAGAACAAGAGAGTTACAGTGAAGATGATGGAGAGAAATCTAGAGAGAGAAAACTAAGTGAGACAAAGTCAGAGACTCATTGATTAAGAAACTTAGCATTAGCATCGTCTCTTTTAACAACACTCGTTGAAGCTCATAAATGCTACTTCCTCCGTTTCATCTCTTTCTTTCTGTTACTATTCATATCACAATTTACAGGACCACTTTGACTGGGAGATTCGGATAGCAAAACGGTGCAATTTTTGATAACTATTGCAAGGTGTTCTAGATAAACGTTTTCTCTACAACACCATGCAAAAATTATCAAAAAGTTGCATCGTCTTGTTATCCAAATCACCGGGTCAAGGGGACCCAATTACGAGTGAAAAAGTCAAAGTAGGAAGAAAGAGAGAGAACGGACTTAAGTATAAATTTAGCATTAACACTACATTAACGAGAATTTACCACCCCTATTAAACTTAGATGAACTCGTTTATGTTCGACTTCAACCTCAACGAAAGCTATTTTATTTAATTAACTGTTTTATCAAGGCAAAAGCTAAAAGAGGCATCAACATCGACCTTCATCAAACTCGTTCTAGCCTCTAAGGCCATCTAGAAATGAATATGATACTTCTGAGTCATGTTCCGGTACAGAATCCCCCATTGCTCCCATGCTCTATCATCCGTATCAAACAGCTCATATATGTACGTCTGCACAGCTCCCACCCCTCTCATCGGCGTCCCCTCGCCGGATTCCAAATGCCTAATCAACCCATCCACATACATTCCGGCGAAATCCTTACTCTCATCGGCTTCCCATTGCTCCTTGAAATTCGGCCACCCCGTTTCCGTCACAATTATCGGTATATCTCCACGACCCGCCGTTTCAATCGCCCAACTCACCGCGTCAACCATGGAATCAAACAGATTACGGTACCGTGCTCCGGTCATGAGATCGTCGTGGAAGTTCAACGGCCCTCCCTGGAAAAGAGCATAATCGACCGGGACCTCCCCGTTCCAGTCGTAAACGCGGAACGGGTATATATTCACCATGAAGGACGAGTTCGTCTCGATTAAGAAATCGAGTATGGGTATGATTAGGTCCGAGTGGGAGAGCTCGGCGTCGGAGGGTGGGAACGGAGTGGTCACGATGGTTTCGAAGGAAAAGGTGGTGGAGACGGCGATGTCGCGGATGCCCAATTCGAGAAGAGAGGCGTGGACGTTGCGCATGGCCGGGAGGAGGTTTGAGGAGTTGCCGGAGTTGATGAAGTCTTCACCGGCGGAGATGGCGGTGAAGTTGGTTGTGGGGTAGAAGGGGAGGACGTGGGTGCGGAGCCAGAGGACGGCGGCGGAGCGGTTGGCGGCGAAGGCGGAGACGGCGGAGTTGGGGATTGAGAGGAGGAGGGAGATGTTGGAGTTTGAGAAGGCTTGGATGGCGGGTGGGTCGGGGTTTGGGAGGCGGACGGCGGTGATGTTGAGGGTTTGGAGGGTGGCGGCGGCTTGCGACGGCGATGGGGTTATGGTGGGGTTGTAGGTGACGCCGATGGTGGGTGGGAGGGAGGCTGTTTTGGTGGTGATTAGGGAGAGGAAGAGGAGATTTATCAAAATCTTCATTTTCTATAAAACTATTGAACGGATATTTACAAAGTTAGTTATATAACTCTCATATTAAGATGTGGTGCTATAAGCGCAATGGCATGTTGAATAGATGAATGGTACTTCTACCAACAAAGTTATTGGAGTAGTTCCGTCATGTATACATTGTTGGGGTTGGGGGAAGTTTGAGAAGAACTTCGTCATGTAGTTTAGGTAAGACGACTATCATAAACTGCAGTGTTGAACAATTAAGGGCACAAATGTAATACGACCGATGGCTTCCAGGGATAAACCATAGTCAAAACGCCTGTGCATATATTGGTCCTGTTTGGATCTGCGGAAGTAGAGATGAACTAAAGAGTCAAAAATCTGAGAAGAGGGTCAAACAATCTCACAAAAATCCGGAATTCCCAAACGAAAGGAAGACTCCGGCTGTTTCAGACCCGGAATTCCGGATGCGGGTCGGAAATCCGGGATAACTGCAAAATATTGCTTGGTCCGGACAACAGTAATGCACACTATCTTCCTCTTTAGCCAACTCCACCGCCATGTGGCACTCCATCAGTGGACCTTGGGGTCAAAGTTTTATCCACCTGACACAACTCCACCTTCACCATAACAATTAAATATCTCCTCCTTCCTTATTTCACCGGTTCTAAACATTTTTTTAAATATTATATTATTATTTTTATATCAAAAATTACGAAAATCTAATTTAATCTACTCTATCCAAACATTCCAGATAAAAGTAGATCTTTAGCCAAACCGCTCACTTACTTCCGCTCATCCAAACAGACCCATTGCGTTCGTTTCTGTTTTTGGCTAAACGTTGAAATACTCAATCTTTTCGGTGAAAATGTTTAAGCAATTAAAAACTTTGATAATTTTCCTTAAAAAAACCTTGAGACTGCATCAAATATGGGAGATCATATGATGTTTGAGATATCATCAGTGAAGAAATGCAAAGTTCACTTTAATCTCCTAATTTTTTTTTGATGAATTCCACATATATTAACCAGAAGAAACAGAACTGGGGTGGTCAGCCCCTGCACAAAGACCAACAGAAACATGAAGACAGCTACCTAACATAAAACAACTACTATTATAATCAAAAGCCCATTTAGCTAGGCTATGAGCTGCACCATTGCAGGTCCTTGGACAATATTTGAAACACACTTCACAGCCTTTCAAGGAAGCCAATCCAAATAAGTTATTTCTCCTGCTACATTTTCTAGTTATATGTATCCCTCTAAGCAGCATCCTAACAGCCTCTGGTTTGATTCTAAATGTCTCTCAGGCGGTACTATTGTATCCTATGACCTCATTCTTGCAATGTTAGAAGTATCTTAAAAATTTGAAACTTTCTTATTCATGCTACAATTAATTATAATGCAGTTCAACGCGATGTAGTATGTCTATCTGAGCATTGATGATTGTAATAGACATTAGCAACGACTTTCTCTCCTGCTTCATTTTCTAAGCTTATGGTCTCCTAAAACTATTGTTTGGGGATACTTTAATCATATTTCTGATCCACAAGAGAAAAAAGGTGGCAACCCCATAGATTTTAGCTCTTGTCCAATGTTGAGAAATTTCATTACGTCATAGTATGGCTTTATCTATCTGTGCTTCATCGGATACCCATTACTTGGTGGGATAGAAGAGCAAATCTTTATAGCATTGAAGAAAGACTTAGGCAGGTGTTTTGTATCCTTTGAATGATCAAGATCTGGCTTTATCTATCTGGGCTTCATCGAATACCCATTACTTGGTGGGATAGTAGAGCAAATCCTTATAGCATTGAAGAACGACTTAGGCAGGTGTTTTGTATCCTTTGAATGATCAAGATCTGGCTTTATCTATCTGGGCTTCATCGGATACCCATTACTTGGTGGGATAGAAAAGCAAATCCTTATAGCATTGAAGAAAGACTTCGGCAGGTGTTTTGTATCCTTTGAATGATCAAGATCTTTTAGCAGTGACTTTTTTTCCTTACCTGGGGTAATGGAATTGACTGAAATAATATTTGATATACATAATAGTACAATATTACAATAATAAATAATAATTAGTTTATTGTGTACTTGCAGTTACGGTGGTAGCTCAACTAGTAGAGCATTAGAAACCCATGTATGAGGTCCGGGTCCAAACCTGGTTGAAAACAAAAAACAATTTTTTCTTAAAAAAATAATATGTGACCATTATAAACAACCATAAGCCAATGTCCAATTATAACAAACATAATTCTTTTAAGGAGGGTCATCATTTGAAAGTAATTACTGCAAAATTGTTCATTGGGATATTTCGACGGAATTCATTAAAAACTTTCAAGATGTATAACTCTATGATCAAAAATTTCGTCACAAACATTAAAAACAAATTAGTAAAAACCTAACAATAAACGGTACGCCCATCACATCAAAATTTTCATGTATCATACCATATCTGAATTTTCATGGGAATTTATGTTCAATTGTAACTACCATTTTTTAAGGGGGGTACACACATAATTGGGAAGTATTGATTGTATAATTATTCGTTAGGATTTTTTTTGAGGGAATTCATTAGAAACTTTCAAGATGTATAGTAATACTATCAAATTCTTCATTAGCAAACATTAAAAACAAGGATACCAAAAAAAAATTATTCAAAAAAAACAATTATTTAATTTACTTTTAGAGAAGAACATTTATTGAAATTCGAACAAACCCATCACCTGAAAATTTAATTAGAAAAACTAGTTACACTTGTTGATCCACTCCATGTCTAAAGAAAGCCACTCATCCTTTTTAATTTCCTCGATTGCACCACGAACGATTTCCATTGCATTAGGGATAAATGGTAAATAACCTGAAAAGGTCGGTTTATATGGTTCTATCTCTGGTTCGTAAACAGCAGCAACACCAACTCCATCAGTCTTTTCTTCTCCATTTACAGAATAACTTGAGGCGGGAAGATCATAGGACATGGGAAGATCATAGGACATGTGAGATATCATCGGAGGGAACAAATATGAAGTTCCCTTCGATGTTCTCATCAGATCATCTCCATTTAAAGTATAACTTGGCATAGGACGATCATATGACATTTGAGTAATCATCGGAGGGATTAATGCATATGAAGTTCCCTTATTGGTTTCCTCCGATGTCTCCACTGGTTCACCTAAATTAGCAAATTCTCTTGCTATGTCTTGTACCTCTTTAACATCTAACGTGCCAGGAGGCCGATCTTTTAGATCTGGCCTTTTGTTCTCGAGAAAATTGAAAGTTCCATTTTCTCCTCTAAGACAATACGAGGCAGCATCAAAAGCTCGAGCTGCCTGCTCTGGTGTGCTGTGGCAACCCAACCATATCCTCGTATCTCCAATTCGTATTTCAGATACCCACTTATGGTGTCTCTGTCGGACACCTATGTAATGGTCTTTGCCTCTTCTTCGTTTGCTCTTGCGTAAATTGGAATTAGCTTTTAAGCTCGTACCAAGAGAGGATCTCCGTTTGTAAGAACGTTTTCCATGTGTTCCTCTGATCTTGCGCAAGGTTGAGTTGGACGCCACATTCATGCCGATTGAAGATCTCCATAAACCTAGATGTGAAGGTTTATCATTTCTTCCTTTAGGATTGCCCAAAGTTGAATTCAACGTCGAGTCCATGAGAAAACTGATGGGATAGGTTTTCCTGCAAGCGATGACAAATGAGCAATGTACGAGAAATATAAGTAGTAAACTTGATATATTTATAGATCAGAGTCAATAAACTTATAATGAGCCCCTGATATCGTAACATACGCGCTCCATTGATGGAAACTTTAGATTGTTTCAGTTGGGACATTGACGATCACTAGCCCCCAATTAGTAATGCGTGATTTTTAGCAATGTAAATCAGATTGCTTTAACCGTATTTCAATAAATTTTAGCCATGTACATTCACTATGAATAAAGCTTACGGAAAATAAATAAGGAAATAATCTAAATTTCCCCAAAAACTACTTGCCCAAAATTGTTTACTAACATAGATAGCAAATGAACATGAATCTTGTAGCAAATAGCATGACATATTTGATTCTTCTCAGGCCTCGTTTGGGTAAGGTATAAGCTGGGGGATGAGGATAAATCTGTACATTCTACTTCTTATCCGGTGTTTGAATGCAAGATATTGAGCAAGTACAAAAACTTATTTTTTTATCCCCTAGGTAAAAATTCAACTTTTTGTTATTAGGCATCATAGAAGGACGCCGGTGGGAGATATGTAGGCTTTTACATATCTGTTAGATTATGGTGTTATTTTACTTCTCAACAACCTCATCAACTAATTTGTCCATATCTGTTAAAAAAATGTGTTCAAAACCCTCCATGAATTACAGGTGAAGTATCATAACGTGATAAATGACAACTAGTTACCTTGTAAATTTGGTTGATCACAACGTAGAAATAGCGTCCCGGCCTCTGCCGGTATCCACACCGTAGGATCTCCAACTAGAACTTCATCTACTGTTTGTGCTAACAGTGTAGAAGAATGAGAAATCACCAAGGAGCTTGATCCAATCAAGCGTGAAGCGCAACAATGGTGGAGGAGGAGTTCGGCCTCTCCTTGTGCCGTCTGCCCTAGGGAGGTTCGGCCCTCTCTTTTCTCTTCTCTCTCTTGCTCTACTTATTTCATCTATTGAAATATTAGGGTTGGACTAGGCTTTTATAATCAATAACTCCTTATTGATTACAAACTTGCACCACTACTAATCCGGACCATACTTAGTCCAATACTAATCCGATCCATACCTCGATTAGTCCAATACTATTCCGATCCATGCTTGGATTAGTCCAATATTAATCAGATCCATGCTTGGATTAGTCCAATACTAACCCGATCCATGTTTAGATTAGTCCAATACTAATCGGATTCATAATTGGATTAATTAGTTGTTTAGTCAACTTTGCTATTTAGTCCAGCTAAATATGCACGTTGTTGCACTTTGATCATTGATTCTTTTCATGTTAATTAGTCGAACTAGTTAACATCGATATCCAGTCTAATCCTTTAGGTGTGCGACCCTACATGTTCCTATTACATCGGCAGTAACAATTACAAAAATTGATCGGTGTCTAGTAACACATCAATGCTACAAAACTAATAGGAATAGTCAGTGATATGACAAACCTCTGTGACCAATGTTACCGTTTCGTATCGTCCCTTTGTCACACTATTCAGATTTGACTCGAGACACAGATGTCACAGTCGTATATCCAATCCGCTGTTTCTCGATTGTGGGAATAGACTTATCTGAACAAGTAACAGCAATATCATATATTGATTTACCTGAGCCAGTCCACGCATTTATAAGTATTACCCATCGAGTGGCCGCGGATACATACTCATGTTATGTGGGAGGGACAAATCCTCTTTACATCACTATCATCTCTCATCTTACTTCATATCACGTCCGACTATCGTCTTTATAGTTACCCAGTTACAGTGTAGCGTTTGACGATATTAAAACATGATAATTCACAACTAGAGTATCTAGTGACTTCAAGTCAAATGACCACAACACCATTTTCACTACGAGAAGCACTTGTGACACTCACATAACTCCCACATAGCCTTCTCGTGGTGGGTCAATCCAGTATGTCTTTACTCCTAATGCATACCAATAAGTTAAACTTGATATATCCATATCAGTCTACCACATATTAGTCTCCATACATAGTGATCGTCCTATTAACCAATATACTTGACTAGGGATAATTAAAGATAACAACAATTATAATCTAAGGAATTCATTATATTAATATCTCCATATGAAATAAAATGAATATTCTAGCCAAAACAATGTTCATACTAAAATTAAATTGCCTCTCTAAGACATCTACAACAACAAGATAACGAGGGAGTTTTGACAAAACAATATATCCCTCATATGCTTTGTATATATTTATACTTACACACGCGCGCAAGTGCTCGCGTGCGCGCGCGCACACACACACACACACATATATTGCATGTGTGTTAGCAAAAATGGAGTTAACCTGATTCTTGCCATATTTGATAGAGCATATAGGTTACTAAATTGGCGAGAACTAGCTCTTGCTGTATTTGATGGGAACAAACACGACAAGAGTTATTGCCACGTGTACCTAACCGACACAGAAAGAAATAAACTATTTCCAATATTACATTAAACGGCAAGAAATCTAAAGCCACCGAGCAAAAACGTCAATGATCCACGCGGTAGAGGCTTTATTGTCGCAATTCTTGCTGCTCATAGCGAAACGACAATCGCCAGTGTTTAATGGGCAATATATTATTGTCGTTTCTTCCAATATTTCTAGTATTTTTAGCATTGTGCTTATTAAGGCATCTCCAAACCCATGGCGGGAAGGGACCCAAGGCAAAATGTATCCCCATAGCATCCCCTCGATCCCCAAGCTTTTCCTTCCGGACCGGAGAGCCTAGGAAGGTGCTACTTAAAATGAATTGGCGGAAATCAAGAACAACGCATCTCATACTTATATATTACAACTCTTAATTGTCTCAACATAATATACTATTACACGAGATGAAGTGATACTAAGATTTCGGATTATTCGAGCGCTAATAAATACTAATGAGTGTCGAATCTCGCTACCCCATAATCCATCTTTTAAGACATGCATGGGAAATAAACAAAGACCGTAGTTTTTCTAAATTCAGCAATGAAATACTGGGTAAGAAAACACCCAATCTTGTAAACAGATTATGAGACATATCCTTTCAAAAATAACCATGAACAATAACTGAGTAAATCCTTGAAGAGTAAAGTATGAATACCGGAACACATATGAATTTATTTTTCTTTTTACCTTGCAATTAAATTCATCTCTTGTATCTCAAACAGGGGATATCATTCTCAATCTATCTCTTCTTTCTTTTATATCTCAAGCGGGGAATATCATTCTCAATCTATCGATTCTTTCCTTTCATAAAAATCTCTTTCTCAAAGAACTTCATACTATTAATTTGTTGATACGGGGAAGATCTACTTTCACTAAGCTACCAAGACATTAAGTGTTGGCACCCCTCTAAGACTCCTCGCGACCAGAGAGGTGAGTACATGGAGTGACCCGAAAGGTTGCGATTGGGTTAAAATAATACCGTTTGAGTGGACAAATCCAACCCGACCAATCTAATCACAGGTCGAGTGACCGAAGTCAACATCGACAATAATAATAACGATCCCCGCACAACTCTTTCCACTTTATGTTATCAACGGATTATTATTCTCGTGTGACATTCTCAAAACATTTATCTCAAAACGTTATAAATCTCAAGTAAAGCATGTAAGTCATAAAACACATTTTGTGACAAATATAAAATCATATTTCGACACGAAAGAAGTTAGGCACGCTAGACTTGGCATGTTTACTCACCTAAATAATACGGAAAATAGCACGTAAGCTTCTACAAATAGACGTAGCCCTCGTCTACGAACTCGTCACCTACAAAGTCATAACTTCTAATTAATCGCAAGTTCGACTACTGCGTGATATGCAATTGACGACGTGAGAGAGTCCAATTAAAACAAAGTCTAAATCTCTCTTTGTTGTTGTATTTGACATGAGTATTCTAGTTCTAATTATAACACTCTCAAATTATCTAATATTATTGCTCAACTTCACAAATAATACTTATGTACTTTAAATGGTGAGAAAATAAGTTTAGATTTAGGACTTCTTAATTATAGACTCTTCCAATAGGAAATACTAGCTTAGACTTTATTATAAAGCAACACATTTTGATAAGTCTGAAGCTCATGGATATTATGATATGAAAATACAGGCAGGGAGCTTAGCTCCTTGATGATGAAAGCCAGAAACACAGGCATAAGAAATTGCTAAGTACCAAAGCTTCAAAGCTTTGAGTTACTGTAACAGTTCCTATGTACTGTATTATCTAATTATTTTTTGCAGGTTTTGGTTATGATAATGTTGGTTTAGTTACACAATTATATTCAGCATTATATGTTCTAAGTTGATCATTGCAGGATTAAGTTGGATTGAAAATCCAATATACATTCTGGTGAAGTTAGCAGGCAAAGCTTCAAAACTTTGAGATATTCTAGTCACTCTTTATTGCTAAGTTCTACTAACCATCTTTCTGTGTGCAGATGGATTCAGTGTTACTTGGATGTTGTTACATGCTGTTTATTGGCTATTGTTGTGGACTCTATATTGGTTATTTGATATATTCATGAGACTGAATATACTTGTTAACTCAGAACTATCAGCAGACAAGTCTAGCATGATTTTCTCTTTAATGGTTAGCTGCTGTTTCAAGCAGATCTTTTTGCTAGATTGTATTGTTATTTGTTTGATCTTGTTTTCTAAGTATTTGCAGGTTTGTTGGACTCTCTAACGTCCGTAAACAGATCAGCAATGTTTTCAAATTGAGCTGTTAACAGGAGCTTATCAGATAGGAGATATTTTAGGAATTTTGTTCCTGAAATCTCTCAAGTTAGTTGCAGAATGAAAACAGCTACTTAAGTTTGAATTGCATAGACTTATGAGAGACACATAGGTTGTGATTTTGAAGAGAGAAATCATCTGGGAAGATCAATTACATAAAGATCATCAAATCATTCAGAGATTCAATTCAAGCAAGTTGAAGATCATTCAAATCCAGAAGAACTCTTTCAGGCTTTAAACATCTTATTCTTTCTGAGTTCTTCTCTCTGTACTTAATTGTATCATTTATTCTTCATTTCTAAAACCTCATTAAACTTAGTAGTTTGGTTGTTCAAGTGAACAACAAGAGGTTCTTATTGTTTCAACAGGTTGTAGCCTGTAACTAGATAGGTCGGGAACGACAAGCTGTATAAGTGTAAGGTAGCTCACTTAGGCTTGAGATATAGGGCTAAATCTGGGTGATTAATAAGAATTTCTGTTTGAATCCTGGAGGGATTAGATTCCTCAGACAGATACTAGGTCCAATTGTGACTAAACTCTATAAATATCTGTGTGCTTACTCTTTACTTTTGCTGCATTTACTTACTGTTTATGTTGGAAGTTTCAAAGCTTTGGAGCTTTCCAAGTCTCAAAGCTTTGAAGCCTCCATACTCTGCTGCTATATCTTTAAGCTTCTCAAATTTATTTCAAAGCTTTGAGATATGAAAAGCTTGTTCTACTTAAGTTTCAAAAACTTGAGTTTTGGCAAAAGCTAGCATACTCTATTTAACCCCCCCCCCCCCCCCTCTAGAGTATTATTATATATGTTTACACCTACATTACACAGTTTCAATTGGTATCAGAGCTTTGGGTCACAGTTTAAAGATCTAACAATCTTGTGACAATGAGTTTTGTAGGTGAAGGAGGATTCACACAGGGAAGGGCATCTAATAGACCTCCATTATTTTGTGGTGATAACTTTGTGCATTGGAAGGCATTGATGAAAATGTTCATCATAGATAAGGACATGGAACTATGGTATATTATTGTGAATGGGCCAAACCTATTCTATACTACTGTGGATGGTGTTAGAACTGTCAAACCTGATGACGAACTCTCAGTTACTGAACTGGAAAAGGTATCAAAAGATTACAAAGCTTTGAACTTATTATATTGGGCTCTTAGTGCATATGAGTTCAACAGAATATCCAACTGCAAGAATGCAAAAGAGATCTGGGATAAGTTGACTGTTACCTATGAAGGAAATAGCCAAGTCAAGCCGACAAAGATCAATATCCTTTTGAGACACTATGAACTGTTTAAGATGAATTCTGATGAGTCCATCAAATATATGTTCAAAAGGTTTACAGATATTGTGAACAACTTGGAATCTTTGGGAAAAGTATTCTCAAATGAAGAAAAAGTCAGGAAGATTCTCAAAAGCTTCCCTAAAGCAAACAGGGAACCTAAAACTACTGCCATTGAAGAAGCTCGGGATTTAAGCATTCTGGAACTGGATGATCTTCAAGGAAAGTTACTCACTCATTAGATCTCTATGAAGGAGGTTGATGGTGAACTGAGTGACAACATAAAGAATCTGGCACTTAAGGAAAAATGCAATGAAAAATCCCAAAGCCTTGAACCAGAGGAAGATGATGATGATGATGATGAGGAGGAGGAAGCCTTAGCCTTGATTTCCAAAGCCTTGGCCAGAATTCTCAAGAAAAAGAGGAACTCTTGGAACGAGGATTACAACAAAGAAAAGTTTAGATCCTCAACTAGCAGGGATCAGAAAGGTAAGTCTTCTTCACAATCATATAAACTTGAAGTGATGAATTGCTATGAATGTGGATATGCATATCACTTGGTGAGAGACTGTACTAAAAAAAAACAGACAATCTTCGAAGAAGGAAAATGACAACAGAAGGAAGAAAGCAATGGTGGCCTCATGGAGTGACTCAGACTCTTCAGACTCAAACTCTGATAATGAGCAAACCAATCTATGTTTAATGGCTGGACATCAAGAGGACCATTCCACTGAGAAGCCAATTGAAGACATGGTAAAAAATCTCTTATCTAGTCCTTCTGATGTGTTACCCAAAATCCTCAAAAGCATGTTTTTATGAGGAGAGTTACATGAATGAGATTGATTCTTTGAAAATGAAAGTTCATGAGCAGGCAAAAGAAAATTTGGATTTGGTTTTTCAAAATAAATGTCATGAAGCTACTAAGTTAAAAATTGACAGTGACTTCAAAGCCTTGGACAGTAGATTCAAAGATTTGAAATCACAAGTCAAAGAAGTAGTTGATCAAAAAACTATTTTAACTGACAAGTTTTTTGATCTAAAAAATCATTCGGATGATTTAGAACAACAAAATACTACTTTGACTAGTAAGCTTCAAGAATCCAAGAAAATTCTTTCAACTGTTAATGTCATTTTTGCTGTAAAATTAGACATGTAAAAGTAACTTGCCCCTTTAGAAGGACAAAAATAATGAGGAACACTTATCCTTATCAGCTTAAGGGACAAATGAAACAGATTTCGGTTTCAAAAGGAGTTAATAGCCTGTTAAGGCATTGATTGATTTTTGCAGGATGTCACCAAAGCTTTGAAAGATCAGAAATGAATATTGGATAGTGGATGTTCCAGACATATGAGTGGGTAGAAATCTATACTGCCAAAACTAAAATAACAATCAGAGGGAACAATCACACTTAATGAAAAAGCAAAGTGCAACATAATTATTATTGGAAGTGTTGGTAACAATTCTGTATATTCAATTTCTGATGTTTATTTAGTTGATGGTCTTAAGTATAATTTGTTGAGTATTTATCAGCTTTGTGACAAAGGTAATAAGGTTGTTTTTGACAAGGAGAAATGTGTGGTGCAAGATGAGAAATCATAAATTTGCATTTTCACTGCTCCTAGGTCACATAATGTTTATGCACTGTGTATTAACAAAGTTGCAGGTGATAGTCTGAAGTGTCTCAAAGCTTTGAAGGATGGCTCAAAACTATGGCACAGAAAGCTTGGTCATATAAGCATGCATTCTTTGAATAAACTCATCTCAAAAGATCTGGTAAGGGGATTGTCAATCCTTAAATTCAAAGATAATGAGTTTTGCAAGGCATGCACTCAAGGTAAACAAACCAGAAGCTCATTCAAGCCAAAATAATTTTGTAAGTACCTCCAGACCCTTAGAAATGCTGCATATGGATTTGTGTGGTCCTATGAGGGTTCAAACACCCAAAGGTAAGAGATATATGCTTGTTATAGTTGATGATTACTCTAGATATATTGGGTTATGTTTCTTAGAGAAAAGTCTGAAGCATTATCTGAATTTTCTAAACTTTACAAGGAGCTTCAAACTTTGAAAAACTTACATGTTGCATCTATTAGAAGTGATCATGGTAGGGAATTTGATCAACTTGATTTTGATTTATTTTGTGCGAATCATGGTATCTCACACAACTTTTCTGCACCTAGAACTCCTCAGCAAAATGGTGTAGTTGAGAGGAAAAATAGGACTCTTGAAGACATGTCTAGAACCATGTTACTTGAAAGTAATTTGCCAAAATCTTTGTGGGCAGAAGATGTTAATACTGCCAACTATGTGCTCAATAGATGTTTGATCAGGCCAATTTTGAAGAAAACCCCTTATGAACTGTTTAAAGGCAGGAAGCCTAGTGTTGCTTACTTTAAGCCTTTTGGCTGTACTTGTTTTGTGCATTACAATGGCAAATATAATCTTGGTAAGTTTGATGCTAGAAGTTATGAAGGTGTGTTTCTTGGTTATTCTCAAACCAGCAAAGCTTACAGGGTTTACAATAAGAGATCTAAGATTGTAGAGGAGAGTATTCATATTGTTTATGATGAAAGTATTGATGATTCTCTGAGTGAAAGTTTTGCAGATCTTAGTTTGAATAAATATGAGGTTGATGAAGACCTTGAGAAAGTCAGCAAAAGTAAAACTAAGCATCAAAAACTTTCATAAGAATCTCAAGGCCTTTTACCCCCTGCTAAGCCAAAATCCCAAAGCCTTGAGACACAGATTGACAGGAAATATGATGCTCCTTATACTGTATCAAGAACTCAAAGCCTTGAAGGTCCATACACTTGGACACCCAGAAAGAAGTTAAAATATCTCTCAGATCATCCTGCTGAGAATATTATATCAAATCCAACAACGAGGAAATAAGCTTGATGAAAAAGGTGAGGTTGTGAGAAACAAAGCAAGACTGGTTGCACAGGGATACAATCAAAGGGAAGGTATTGATTACAAGGAAACATTTGCCATGTTGCAAGGTTAGAAGCTATCAGAATACTTCTAGAATTTGCATCACATAATCACATAAAACTCTTTCAAATGGATGTCAAATGTGCTTTTCTAAATTGGTTATCTACAAGAAGAAGTATATGTTGCTCAACCACCAGTTTTTGAAAATGAAACATTTCCTGATCATGTTTACAAACTGGACAAAGCATTATATGGACTTAAGCAAGCCCCAAGGGTTTGGCATGACAGACTCTCAAAGTTTTTGTTAGAAAACGGTTTTAAGAGAGGTCTGGTTGATAAAACTCTTTTTATCAAAAATAAAGAAAAAAAAATATGTTATTTGTTCAGATATATGTAGATGATATTATTTTTGGTGCTACTAATGATGCTCTTTCAAAAGAGTTTTCAATTCTAATGTGCAGGGTATTTGAAATGAGCTTGATGGGAGAACTGAATTTATTTCGTGGACTTCATGTACATCAAATGAAGAAAGGAATTTTTGTGCATCAAGGAAAGTACACCCTGGACTTGTTAAACAAGTATAACATGTCACAGTCCAAGGTTGTAAAGACCCCTATGAGTTCATCACTGTCTTTAGACAAGGACACAACTGGTAAGAGTGTAAATCAGAACGAATATAGAGGTATGATTCGTTCACTTTTGTATCTAACTTCTAGTAGACCATATATTATGTTTAGTGTGTGTATGTGTGCAAGGTTTCAGGCTGATCCTAAAGAAAGTCATTTAGTTGTTGTGAAAAGGATTTTTAGATATTTGAATGGAACCAAAGACTTGGGGCTTTGTTATCCAAGAAGGACTAACTTTTTGTTGAGTGGATATTCACATGCAGACTTTGCAGGATACAAAGTAGACAGAAAGAGTACTTCTGGATGCTGCCAGTTTCTTGGATCTTCATTGATAAGTTGGCATTCAAAGAAGCAGAATTCAGTGGCTCTGTCAACTGCAGAAGCTGAATATATTGCAGCTGGAGCATGCTGTTCACAGGTCTTATGGATTGCACAGTAGCTAAGAGGTCTTGGATATGATTTTAGAAATGTGCCTATCAACTGTGACAATACAAGTGTCATTTCAATATTAAAGAATCCAGTACAGCATTCAAGGACAAAGCATATAGATGTGAGACATCATTTTCTTAGAGATCACACAAAGAAAGGTGATATTGTTCTATCTATTATTTCTAATTCTAAGAAAATAGCTGATATTTTCACTAAACCACTGCCACATGAGAGTTTTGCATCTCTAAGGCTTGAATTGGGTATGTAAAACAAGGATGCATTGGTTTAGGAAGAGTAATCAGTTACTATGTGCAGTAACTGTGTGATTTCAAAGCCTTGAGATTATATTTTCTGGAGCCTTAAAAATATAGCTCAAAGCTTTGAAGTTTCTGTATCACTCTGAAACTTCTCAAAGCTTTGAACTACTGTCTCACTGCTGTGATGAGTGGATTTGCTTTATCTTTATAAAATAGGATCATGAAAAAATTTGTGTTATCTTTTTAGATAATTACAGAATCTTTTCAAATGTCCAGAGATTTGATCAAAATATCTACAAATATCCTGAAAATCTTCTGAAACCTTTTTGCATGCAAATCTCTTACTTTTAGTCAAACTCTCTACCTACTTAAGCAAGCTTCAGGACTTATTTTCTCTCATTCTCTACTTCAAACTCTTCGTCTCTATCTATCTATCTCTCCACATTCTCTCAATTTCTCAAACACTAACCCAAATGGAGAGAAAATCTGAAAGGATCAAGCAGCTAGGTCAGACCTCCAACAAGAGGGTGAAGAGAAAAGCTAACAGAAAGATCACCATTCATGGTTCAGACTCAGAAGACACGGCTAGTGTTCATGAGACTTCACCCCCTGCAAAGAAGACCAAGAAAGGGAAGGAAGTTCAAGAAGAAACTAGGGCTGCGTCAGATTCAGAATCTGCAACAGAGAAGGTGGTGAAAGAAAAGGGGAACAAGGATCAGGATGAGGAGTCAAGCAAGAAGAAGAAAGAAGTGATTGATGAGAAAGAAAAGAAGAATGTATCTTCTACAAAGGATAAGAAGGCTCGTGAAAACAGAAGCAACCCCAGAGAAGAAGGTTGAAGAAACCACTGAGAAGAAAAGGGTTAAACACAGTGCAGTAAAAACCAAGAAAGCCACAAAATTTGGTAAGAATCTCTTGCCTGAATCTTGGTTTGTTAATTCTGATGTCAAGAAGGTACGGATGGATGGGTATGCATCTTCAAAAGTGTCCTTTCGTAGTATGATCAGTTCTGATTTATTGGAGATTTTAGACTTAGACTACATTAAGAACTTGAGAAATTCATCTGTTGGAAAAACCCACCCTCTGGAGCCTACCCTAGGTTAACCAGACTGTTCTATTTGAATCTGGTTTAAGAGCTTGATGATAGTGATAGAGACATCCCAACCTCAAAGGTGGCTGGAGTGGACATTAGGTTAGATCACAGGGTGTTCTCCAAAGTTTTGGGAGTGCCTAGAAAGTATAAGGTTGGTGACTATCCTGATAGAAAAGAGATCCGAGAGAAAGCCAAAGCTATGTTTTTCTTGGAGGGAACCACTTCTGAACCCAAGCAGTTAACACATTTTGTGTTCAACTGTGAAGCCAAAATCCTATTTTCCATTATTATGAGGTGTGTGGTACCCAGGTAATACTCCAAAGAGTTGGTAACAGACAAGGTTTTAATCCTGATGTACTTGATTTGTCAAGGGTTTGAGGTAGACCTTCCTACTGTGGTGATGGAACACATGGTTTAATGTGGGACTAGGACTAGAAACAACTCTCTACCCTATGCCAATATTTTACCACTGTTTTTCAAACATTTTGGAGTATCTTTGAAGGATGAAGAGAATATTACTACTGGTTTTGGGATAGTTGATGAAACATCCCTTCAAAGGATTAGGATTGTATATACTACTAAGGGAAAGTGGAAGTTCTATTCAGAGTTGAGTGCTAAGGAGCTGAAGGAAAAGGAGTTCATCAAACCTATAGCTTCTTTAACTCATTAGGTGCCTGGTCATCTGGATTTCTCACAGATTATAGATAGGGTTGAGGTTCTGGAAGATGGTGTGGAGGATTTGAGACAGGGATTGTTTGACTTGTCCGATGATCTGACTAAGTTCAAAGGTTTGGTGCTTAATAAGCTTGACCTGATCATCAAAGGTTTGGATCTAGAGAAAGTGCCTTCTTCAGAAAGCAGAGATACCATCATTGATTCAGAAGAAGTTATGGGAGAAGCTCTCAAGAAGAAGAAGAAGAAGAAAGGTATTCATGTTGTTCTGACATCAAAGGATCTCTTTGATCAGTCTGCGGAAGAGGCAGATGATGAGGAAATTGATGCAGAGAAAGCTGATGTGGAAGCTACTAATCTGGAAAAATTGGTTGACGAGGTTGTTGAGAAGATGCAAACGAAGCTCATGGAAAGAAGGCTGTAGAGCAAGGAGAGCAATCTGAGGAACAGGCTGAAGATGCAGAAGTCTCAGAAGAAGAACAAGAAGAGACTCGGGGCAAAGGAAAAGGAACATCAAAGACTACAGGATCTTCAAAGCCTTGAACCTTATCTCTCTATTATTTCTACTCTTTTCAGTCCTGAAGCTTGTTGGGTTTTGACGTAGGTAACGCAGCGGTATAACAAAAATTTAATCCTACTCAAATCCCACCAAGGATCACAGGAAGAGACATCATAACATGATAAGGGACATAGTAATTGTGTACCTTTTGGTTTGTGAGATCAGACGAAGAATATTATCCTCGTCTCTACGGTTGATCGACGTCTAGAGGTGATATCTAGATTCTTCCTTCAAAACGGCTAGCTTGGACCGGAGGAAGAGGGAAGAAGGAATCAAGAAACCAAAGGAGAAGAGAGGGTTTCGGCCCTCTCTTTGAGCCAACGGGAAAGGGGGCGGACGGGCTAGGGGCGGACGCCTCTAGCTTGTTCTTGCTCTCTCTTTTTCTCTCTCCCACTCTCTTGCGTTATGTCTAACAACATTAACATTAGTGGGAAGGAAGATAGAGCCTCCTTTATATAGTCCAACAACTCCTTGTTAACTACATAAAGGCCCCTCCTAGTTCTACACGAACTTGGATTAGTCCCTTCCTTACATATTAGTCCTACTAAGTTTGTAAGGTGTTGCACAATGATCCTTCTTATTAATTAATCATATTAATTAATCCCAAATATAGTTCTACTCTATTTGATGTGTGACCGCATAGGTTTCTACTTATTTGGTAGTAACTTATTACTAACATGGAGCGGTGTCTAGCAACACATCCATGCAACCCAACTAATAGAAATAGTCAGTGATCCCCACAAACCTCTTGTGCCCAATATATCATATTTCACTTTTACTTTGTATCCATATCCGGATTGGACACGAGACATATGTAGTCACACTCGTATATCCAATCCATAGTTCCTCGATCATGTGAATATGCTTATGTAAGCAGATAACATCAATATCTCCATATTGATTTATCTGATTCTGGCCAGACATTCAATAAGCCTCATCCCTCGAGTGGTCGTGGATATTTACTCCCATTATGTGGCAGGGACAAATCCTCTCTACATCATTACGATCTCTAAGCTTGATTCCTATCATGCCTGATAGCTATCTTTATTGTTACCCAGTTATGGTGTAACGTTTGATAACATCAAAGCACGATATTTCATAACTAGAGTATCTAGTGACTTCAAGTCTAAGGATTGCAATTATATTAGCACTACGAGAAGCGATTGTGACTTAACATAATCTAATATATCCTTCTGGTTGTGGGTCAATCCAGTATGCCATTACTCTTAATGCATACCCATGTCTTAGACTTGATATCTCCATATCAATCTACCCACATACTAGTCTATATTTGATCGTCCTATTAGTCAATACAGTGGACTAGGGATATTTAAGATAAACGACACATTGTATCTAAGGACTTCATTATATTAAATATCACAATATATAATAAATGAATATTCTAGCCAATAATAATGTTCATACTAAATATCATATTGCCTCTAGGGCATCTATTCCAACAAAGCTTATGTTATTATTCCTATTTTCTTTTAAAAACTCTGAATAGATCCACCATTTTCTTCAACTATTTTGATGAAAGTCAAAAGGGGGGAGAAGATTACGTGTTAGATTATGGTGTTATTTTAATATTTTTAGTAGTTTTATGATGTTTAATATCTAGTTTTATGGTGTGTATTAAATTCTGGATCTGGTAGATGTTTATCTATGCAATTTAATGGTTTTATTATGTGATTTATTCACTGCTATTTGTAAGTTGCAGGATATCAATATTCAGATAATGTGTTTTGTCTTTCATCAAGGGGGAGATTGATAAGTTTGAAGCTCATGGATATTATGATATGAAAATACAGGCAGAGAGCTTAGCTCCTTAATGATGAAAGCCAGAAACACAAGCATAAGAAATTGATAAGTACCAAAGCTTCAAATCTTTGAGTTACTGTAACAGTTCCTATATGTTGTATTATCTAATTATTTTGTGCAGGCTTTTGATATGTTAATGTTGGTTTAGTTACACAATTATATTCAGCAATCTATGTTCTAAGTTGATCATTGCAGGATTAAGTTATATTGAAAATCCGATATACATTCTGGTGAAGTTAGCAGGCAAAACTTCAAAGCTTTGAGATATTCTAGTCACTTTTTATTGCTAAGTTCTACTAACCATCTTTCTGTGTGCAGATGAATTCAGTGTTACTTGGATGTTGTTACATGCTGTTTATTGTCTATTATTGTGGACTCTATATTAGTTATTTGATATATTCATGAGATTGAATATACTTGTTTAACTCATAACTATCAGCAGACAAGTCTAGCATGATTTTCTCTTTAATGGTCAGCTGCTGTTTCAAGCAGATCTCTTTGTTAGATTGTATTGTTATTTGTTTGATCTTGTTTGCTAAGTATTTGCAGGTTTGTTGGACTCTCCAACGTCCATAAACAGATCAGCAATGTTTTCAAATTGAGCCGTTAACATGAGCTTATTAGATAGCATATATTTTAGGAATTATGTTCATGAAATCTCTCAAGTTAGTTGCAGACTGAAAACAGCTACCTAAGTTTGAATTGCAGAGACTTATGAGAGACACAGAGGTCGTGATTTTTAAGAGAGCAATCATCTGGGAAGATCAATTACATACAACTCTTCAAATCATTCAGAGATTCAATTCAAGCAGGCTGAAGATCATTCAAATCCAGAAGAACTCTTCCAGGCTTTAAACAGCTTATTCTTTCTGAGTTCTTCTCTCTGTACTTAATTGTATCATTTATTCTTCATTTCTAAAACCTCATTAAACTTAGTAGTTTGGTTTTTCTAGTGAACAACAAGAGGTTCTTATTTTTTCAACAGGTTGTAGCCTGTAACTAGATAGGTTGTGAACCACAAGCTGTATAAGTGTAAGGTAGCTCACTTAGGCTTGAGATCTAGGACTAAATTTGGGTTATTAAGAAGAAGTTTTGTTTAAATCCTGGAGGGATTAGATCCCTCTGGCAGAGACTAGGTCCAATTGTGACTGAACTCTGTAAAATATTTGTTTTCTTACTATTTACTACTGTTTATATTGGAAGTTTCAAACTTTGGAGCCTTCCAAGTCTCAAAGCTTTGAAGCCTCTATACTCTGCTGCTATATCTTTAAGCTTCTCAAATATCTTTCAAATCTTGAGATATCAACATCTTGTTCTATTTAAGTTTCAGAAACTTGAATTTTGGCAAAAGCTAGCATACTTTATTCAACCCCCCGTCTAGAGTATTATTATGCCTGTTTACACCTACATTACACACTTTCACATTTTTTTTTCTTCATATTCTTCACGATTATATTAGGCTTAGTAGGATGAATTATCTGTAGCGAATAAACCGTTTAATTGAAAAAATTAATTATTGGAGATATATATATATATATATATATATATATATTTAAGTAATAAAATAACTAGATATTAGATTGTATAATTGATACCATTATCTAGTAGAAAAAAAAGTGTTATTATCTATTTACATCTACGTGAAATAGTTATTGAAATTAGAAAAAGATAAAAAATTAATTGATAACTTTTCATAAATATTTCTGACGATACTTTCTCACTTGTTTTACTCTTAAAACCACGTCTAGATAACTAATTTATTTAAAATATCAACTTACCCTCCTTTGATATTAACACAACTGGTATTAATTATTGAACATATTAGATTTCTAGGAAAATTACTTTTAAATACTCAACATGATGTAACAATGTTTATAATCTGGCAAATATCACTTTTACAAGTATTTAAACAAACCCAACCGAGGGTTAAGCGACTAACACAAGATTCGTTTAGCTTTAAGAAAATATTTCTAGTTTGATTTTTAAATAGACATTCCGTACACTATTTCAATACCCGAGTTATATTTCTAGAACGAGGACGAAAATTAGTATTTTAAAAAGTATTTTTATTCCAAAAATCTTCATTTTTGTTTTTACAGAAAAGTGTAAAGTTTAAATAAAAGACACGTAAAACCCCTCAAGTTATTCTAAAAGACAACAGGCACCCCCCCCCCCCTACACTCACAAGACCAGCTTATTAAAAGACACTTTAACCCCCCAAAGTTTCTGAAACAACACTTTTCCCTTTACACCAAATTTATGTAAAAGACGCTTTCACCCCCTTACCTGAACTATCAAATTGATCAATCTAATCGGGGATTCAAGCTACAAGACATGATTTTGTTTGACTAAAACGTAAAATTGGATGATTTAGAGTTTACCCAAGCCAAAATTTGCGAAAAACGGTCGAGAAACGAGGCGGTTAGAGTTTTCCGTCGGTGGGTTGCCGGTGTTTTTCGCCGTCGATGATAGAGGTCATCTTAGCTTCGATCAGGGCCTGATATGAACTCCTACGACCTCCAGGAACGGATTGGTACCAATTACAAGGGGTGGGTAGCTCCGGATTGCTTGGGCCGAGCTTCGTCACCAGCGTGAATGGACGTCGCCGGCGTTGGTGGTTGTTGCCGCTGCCTTCTGTTGTCGTTGCTGCTCTTATTTGGTGACCGAGATAAAGAGAGGGAGAGAACAGAAGAGACGGAAGTGGTGGTGGGTGTGATGGTGGCGGTGTTGTTCGTCGGGGAGGGAAGCGACACAAGGTCGCTGCCTCTGCTTTCTTCTTTGGCAGAGAGGGTGAGGCAGAGGGAGAGAGATGGAGGGGGGGAGAGAGGAGAGAGAGCTGGTGATGGTGGTATCGGGTGTGAGGAGGGAGGAGAAGAAAAAGAAGGTTGAGAAAATAAATAGAGGGAGGAGGGAGGGAGGAGATTGCGTGCAGGGCCTGCCCAAGACAATTGGGGGCCTAAAGTGGCTACTAATATTGAGGCCTAAAAATAACGTACACATAAAATGATTTTTTAGATGGAAAAAAAAACATAAGAGTTGTAATACTTATGTTATTAATGTAGAAAATATATTTTGTTTATTTTAATTAGTACTCAATAGCCTTGTAACTATTTATACATTAAAATTAAAAAAACACACACACACACACACACACACACACACACGTCATCGAGAAGAGTCGAACTTGTGTCAAGTTCGTGACAAAAATTTAAATTACCACTGAACTAATGTACACTTTAGTCTAATTATACATTAAAATATTAAATGTATCGAAATACAATGTGAAGAACCTATACAAAAATGGGCCCATGTAGGCCCGAGGGCCTAAAGCTGCCGCACCGGCTGCTTGCCCATAGGGCCGGCTCTAATTGCGTGAAGGAGGGATAAGGGGTGTTGGGGATGGGGAAGACGTTGGGGGTGGAGAAAAATTGTCAGGAGGGTTAGAAAAAAAAAAAAAACATTACTTTTTTTTTATTAACTTGTTTCTAATTACATATTAGGCTTTATAGTTTTTGTCAAATACAACTACTACCCGAACCATGAACTAATTAATATCATCTAAAATTACAACTACCTCCCCACTAGCAATATATTTTGAAAATAAAGATTTAAACTTTATGAAAAAGATGTCAATTATACTTAGAAAAAGACGGAGTGTTACATCAAACCACACTTCTTTCCTTACGCAGCTTACTGGTCGGGTAAGCAAGTGTACAAGAGCTATGTACCAGTCATTTAGTCTGGCGTAGATTTTTTACGCAATGAGGCTGGATAAAATTATGTGAAAAAGCTAGCCTGAAGGTCGAATTAACACCTTGTAGAGCGAAGTATTAGCAGCTAGATTCATATATTAGCTTTCATTATCTTTTTAATGTGTACACTTTTTCTTAACACAAATTCACCTCAACTTGTAGCTATTCTCAAAGGTACAAGTATTTGATAGCATGACATCTAGAACTCATTGTAACACCAAAAAACAAGAATTTACACAAAAAAAGGGACAGGAAATAGAGGAAATTAGTATAAAAGTCAAATCAATGAAACACAAATGAAGGTGAACATTGAGTTCTATTAGAATCACATTGAATAAGTTAATTACACAAACATTAGAGAGGGCTAACCTTCAAATATACATGTGTTGAGAGAATTAGGTTCTCACTGATCTAAACCCTAATTCTCTCAATACACTCATTCTAAGTTCTAATAGACATTAAAACAGAAGGAGAGTAACAGAGACACGGAGTCCTAATGATTAAGCTGAAGAGTTGTTGATTCAACTTGTCCACAGTCAAGCACTTGATGAAGAACACCAAAGTTCTCAAACCCACAAGGGGTATCAACCAAATCCTCTAACCCAGAAGAAAAATCCGTAAAACTCTCAAACCCATAAGGAGAACCAACAAAACTCTGTAACGCATAAGAGCAATCATCAAATTTCTCAAACTTTTGAAACCCAAAAGATGAAGCATTAACTTTCTCAAACCCAGAAGAGAAACTATCCACGTTTGGAATCCTAGAAGAGGATTCATCAGCGCTCTCAAACCCAGCTAGAGAATCAACACTTTTTTTAAAATCATCTGAAAAGTTCCAATCTTGGAGCCACCCATCAACCATGATAGCTTCTTTAAACTCAGATGTTACATCCTCATCTTCCTCTGTCATGGAGATTTTTTTGATGACGTTCTTCTTCAATTATTCTAGTGTCGCAGCATACTCTTGATCTTCGATTTTTTTCCACCAGTTACTCCCACCAAAATCTCTCAGGCGGGTCGGTTGCTTTTTTGCAAAACCGATTGACATCAACATCGATGTTAGGAATCCCAAAGGAAAATACTCTGTTTCCTTGAGATTTTACTAGAACTCCGACATGGGCTCCGGTGAGAAAACAGACGTTGTTAACGCACTTAAATAGTCCGACCTATCGCTTGGAGAAATTTACCTGACGACTCGTTCTTTTCTCAATTTTTGTATTTCGATCTTCCTCCTACCCTGTCCCATGTTTCCTCTTGTTAGAGAACTAGGGCTTTAATTTAGTGAATATGTTTCACGATGGAATTTATATGCCGAGCAGAGTTTATGATATTGTCCAAAACAACCTATCTGACTAATGGAGACTTAAGAATTTGAAAAGGTCGGTTTTACCCTTGATAAAAACTATACCCCTTTATTAGGAAATATCACTCTGTTTTTCTATCTATCACTGGGGTGGTTTTAGTATGACTTTTAGAACTTTTAAGTCGCCTTTTTGATCGTTGTGAGACAATTCATGGCAGAGAAGTTGATGAAAAAAGATATATGTATTTTGGTGAAAAAAGTTATGCTGTTAAAAAGTTAGTGATGCAACACTTTTGTTCTTTAGTGAAAATTACCATTTATATTTTTTATACGTAGAAACAAAATTATGGTGTTTTGGGTTAGGATTTGAACGTTTTAGTCAATGGTGGACTTGATCGCAGAAAATTTTGAACTCAGTCTCACGCTGAAGGAAGAGACATATCTAGTGGAGTTCGGTGAGGAGTTTTTGACAAAGCTGAGAATGAATGCACGATCTGTATGATAGGAAGATTCATAGGTGATAAGGTTAATTCTTTTGTTATGAATGCGTTTTTCAGACGGATATGGAATAATGGCAAACTAGTTGAAATCATTGAAGTCCTGGAGACACTCTTCCTCTTTAAGTAGTATGATGAAAAGGTTAAACAGCGAATCGGGGATGGCAGCCCCTGGGTCTTTGACGGCCTTATACTTGTGTGAAAAGACTGGAAACAAGGCGGCGAGGTCGAAAGTACAGAGCTGGACACCGTTGACGTGTAGGTTCAAGTCTCTAACCTACCCATATATATGATCAAGACGGATAAAGGTAAGAAGGCAACTCATGTCATGGGCGAGGTGATCAATATAGGCCATTAGTTTCTTTTGGGGAGGGCACACCGTATGTGCTATCGCGAGTTTGAATGCCGATGAATGAACCACTTAGAAGAGGAGCCTTTGCAAATGTGAAGAATGAAAAGGTATGGCGGGACTTCAAGTACGAGAGATTGCCGAAAGTGTGCTATTTGTGTGGTCGTTTTAACCACCACAGTGGCGTTTGCGATGAACGAGGTGAAATGATTATCCTGGGAGAACAGTCGGGGTACAGCAAGTAGCTCCTGCACCACCCCCTCCCCCCCCCCCCCGGCGAAGAAACCAAGCTCGCAAGGAAACCCAAAACCAGTGCCCCCACTCAGACGGATTCTCCAACAGTGCGACACGAAAAATTTGTGGACAACACCGGGGAGGCTGCACTGAGTTTTCCCCAACCAGCTCCATACTCTGAGGGGTCAAAAATTCATAACAGCTTAATCCATGGAGGAAGATGGAGGGATCATGGGAGAGGAGGATGGAACAGTTAATGTCGAGTCTGCCCTTAACTCGATGGATGAAGATCCAATGCCACATTTCACAAAAGATAAAAGAAAGTTCGAAGCTATCATTACTCCATCAAAAAAGTCAATTCACGAGGCTTTACAAGACAAGAAATCAAATGGGACAACTATTTAGAACCTAGCAGTATTGTTCGTTAAGAATACAACAGGTCCTAATGAGGATGGGAGCTCCTCTAATACACCCAATGCGACATCGGCGTGGCTGCTTTCCAACACTGTCGAGCACAATGAGTCTTTTATGATGGAACGTGCGGGGACTGGGGAACCCCGACACGGTCCGTACTCTTCATGACGTTGTTAAACGTTGTGCCCCTCAACTTGTCTTTCTCACGGAGACAAAGTTGAACTCCAATGATATGAAGTATGTGAGGAAGAGGATGTGTTTTGCTTGTGGTGTATATGTGGATGTGAATGGACGAAAGGGAGGGTTGGCGATCATGTGGAAATACATGGTGAATATAACTGTACACAGTTCTATTCTTCATCACATAGATATCACTATTGAGGAAGTTGATACTAAACTGTTTCAAAAATTTACGGGTTTTTAAGGAGACCTTGTTAGAGAAGAGAGGATCCATTCATGGGAACTACTTCAACGTCACGCTCCTCTTTAGGTGTTCTTTGTCTTGTTGCGGGCGATTTTAACGCAATTAAGTCTTAGTCAGAGAAAGAAGGAGGACGAGATTTCAGTTACAGTCAGATAAAAGATTTCAATGATGCGTACACAGTGGCGGAGCTAGGATTTGACCGAAGGGGGCACAATTAGGGTGAGCCAATAGTTGTGCTGTTAATCCAATTACATATCAAACAAGACATTGAAAGCTCTCTTGCTTTGTTGGTAAATCAGTTGGTGAAACGCTACCCTATCGACTTCGGCCACAAGGGTTCGAAATCTCCCCAGGGACGTTTTATTTTCGGAGTTTTTTAATTTTTGTGGAAAAAAAATTAAAATCGCGCACAGAGAGAGTCAAACCTGCGCCAATTTGGTTTTACACCGAGAATTTTACCAACTATGCTGGATGCGTGTTTTTGTTAAAGAGGGGCACTTTAATACTTGTACATAGGCTAGGTTAATTTTTTTTATAAATTAAGGCTTCTCTAGTGTTTTTGGAAATTGGGGGGGGGGATATGCCCCTGGTGTTACATGATCTTGAGCATTAAATAATTGACCTTGCTATGGGAAATATCAAGTGGCTAGTGTTGGGTTTTGATGCAGGTTACGCGCGCGGAATAACAAAATTTAATCCTGCTCAAATCCCTCCAAAGATCACAGGTGAAGCATCATAACATGATGAAATAAAGAAAGGTTACCTCAGCCATACCATGCTTGGACAATCACATACAAGGAATAGCATCTTTGTCTCTATGGTATCCACACGAATAGACCTCAACCGGGGCTTCTTCTTCAGTGGTGCTAGCAATCTGAGAAGAAAGATGAGCTTGGACGTACACGGGCTGGATCACATCCATCAACATGGCAAAGGAAGATAGAGGGGCGGCCAACACTTGGCCGTGGGCAGCAGAGAAGGGGTCGGCCATTTCCATGGTCGATTGCTTCAAAGGGGCGGCACCACCTTGGTGGTCGAACCCTATTTGGGTGGAAAAACTCCTTTTTCTTTTCTCTCTAGCTCTTTAGTATACTGTGTTGTGTAGGAATTAGTTAAGCATGAATTTTCATAGCCTATCAATCCTATTTATAGCTAGAAAAATTCACCTTTGCCCATAAAACCAACAATGTGAGACTAGTTTCATTCTAGTCCACAATTGCTCTTTAGTCCAACTAATGAGCACAGTTTACACTTTAGTCCAATCAATTCTTTTTTGCTACTTAGTCCAACTAATTAGCAATAATCCCAGCTTCATCTATTATTGTGTGTGACCATGTAGGTTCCTAATTACGTGGCAGTAATAATAATTATTACAAACATTGAGCGGTATCTAGCAATACATCGATGCTCCCAAGTAATAGGAATGTCAGTGATCTGACTAACCTCTGTGACCAATGTTACCGTGTTGTATAATCCATTTGTCTCATCTATCCAGATTGGACACAAGACATGGAGTGTCACACTTGTATATCCAATCCATAGTTCTGGATCTGCGAGTAGACTTAGATAAACAAATAACATCAATATCTCATATTGATTTATTCGAGCACGG
Organism: Linanthus parryae; assembly: GCA_023055425.1. Taxonomy (NCBI): domain Eukaryota; kingdom Viridiplantae; phylum Streptophyta; class Magnoliopsida; order Ericales; family Polemoniaceae; genus Linanthus; species Linanthus parryae. The sequence goes on from JALGPY010000012.1 coordinate 1,606,423, forward strand.
ACATGCATTTCCCTAAGTCTCACTCATCGAGTGGCCCATGGATATTTACTCCCGTTATGTGGGAGGGATATATCATCTCTACATCACTACAATCTCTAGCTTGCTTCCTATCATGCCAAATAACTATCTTTATAGTTACCCGGTTAAGGCGCAACGTTTGATAATATCAAGGCATGATATTTCACAAGTAGAATATCTAGTGACTTCAAGTCTAAGGATTACAACATCATTGTCACTATGAGAAGCGCTTGTGACATTCACATAACTTCCATGTAGCCTTCTCATGGTGGATCTATCCAGTATGCCATTAATCCTAATCCGTACCCACGTGTTAGACTTAATATCTCCATATCAATCTACCTACATACTAGGCTCGATGCAATAAAGTCGTCCTATTAACTGTAGTACCCAATTAGGGATATTTAATAATATAAAATTTATATTCTAAGGACTTCATTCATGTTAGCATATCTCCATATCGATAACATAATGAATAGTAAGTCCATCAAATGTCATGAAAAATTGATTGCCTCTAGGGCACAATTCCAACAGCTAGATCTCTATAGAGGCGGAAGGGTGACCCATCTAGTTGGGCCAAATTCAGACCACTCCCCACTCCTAATAGAGTGGTCTCAAAAGAAAAAGAAGGGAAACCAAAGAAGACGATTCAGCTATGAAAATATGCGGAGGCGACTTGAGGCTTTTCCCCAAACTTATTTGACTCAATGGTCACAAATCGAAGGGGCTCATCTAAAGGAGAAGCTCCAAATGCTGGTTGCCCACCTCTGGGGCTGGGCAAGAAACTGTTGGAACAGATGCCCTAGTGGCAATCTGATATTTAGTATGAACATTTTAATTGGCTAAAATATTCATTTATTATATATTGTGATATTTAATATAACGAAGTCCTTAGATACAATGTGTTGCTTATCTTAAATATACTTAGTCCATTATATTGATTAATAGGACGATCAAATATAGACTAATATGTGTGTAGATTGATATGGAGATATCAATTCTAACACATGGGTATGCATTAGGATTAATGGCATACTGGATTGACCCACAACGAGAAGGATATAATAGATTATGTTAAGTCACAATCGCTTCTCGTAGTGCTAATATAATTGCAATCCTTAGACTTGAAGTCACTAGATACTCTAGTTGTGATATATCGTGCGTTGATGTTATCAAACGTTACACCGTGACTGGGTAATCATAAACATAGCTATCGGGCATGATAGGAAGCAATCTTAGAGATCGTAGTGATGTAGAGAGGATTTGTCCCTCCCACATAATGGGAGCAAATATCCACGGCCACTCGAGGGATAAGGCTTATTGAATGTCTGGACAAACTCAGATAAATCAATATGGAGATATTGATGTTATCTTCTTGCATAAGCATATTCCCAGGATCGAGGAACTATAGATTGGATATACGAGTGTGACTATATATATGTTGTGTCCAATCCGGATATGGAGACAAAGGGATAGTGCAATATGATATATTGGGCACAAGAGGTTTTTCGGGATTAATGACTATTCTATTAGTTGGGTGGCATGGATGTGTTGCTAGACACCGCTCCATGTTAGTAATAAGTTACTACCAACTAAGTAGAAACCTATGGGGTCACACGTTAAATAGAGTAGAACTAGATTTGGGATTAATTAATATGATTAATTAATAAGAAGGATCATTGTGCAACACCTTGCAAACTTAGTAGGACTAATATGCAAGGAAGGGACTAATCCAAGTTCATGTAGAACTAGGAAGGACCTTTATGTAGTTAACAAGGAGTTGTTTGACTATATAAAGGAGGCTCTAGCTTCCTTCCCACTAATTTTAATGTTATTAGACATAACAGAAGAGAGTAGGAGAGAGAAAAAGAGAGATCAAGAATAAGCTAGAGGCGTCCGCCCCTAGCATGTCCGCCCCCCTTCTCGTCGGCTCAAAGAGAGGGCCGAATCCCTCTCTTTGCCTCCTTTGGTTGCTTGATTCCTTCTTCGCTCTTCCTCCGGTCTAAGCTAGCACTTGAGAAGGAAGAATCTAGATCTCACCTCTAGACGTGGATCAACCGTAGAGACGAGGACAATATTCTTCGTGTGATCTCCCAAACCAAAATGTTACACAATTACTATGTCCCTTATCATGTTATGATGTCTCTTCCTGTGATCCTTGGTGGGCTTTGAGTAGGATTAAATTTTTGTTATTCTGCTGCGTTACCTACGTCAAAACCCAACAGTGGTATCAGAGCCACAGGTCGTAGTGCATGTTACGATTTCAGTTTATACACCGTATTGTTTATTTTACGCGAAAACAGAAATTAATTGGCATAGTAGATGCAAAGTTGAATATTAATTCGATATAAGCAATATCGAATTTAACATTGGATGTTAGAATTGGTGAGTTTAATCACATAGGATGTGAATTATTGGGTTCTTGAAAATTAGGGTTCATGGGCACATAGTTGAAAAGGAGTTTTCAATTATGGAAACAATTATATGGAAACATCCATAAAGGAAACATCAAACTTGGGCAACAAGGAAGAAGGGAAGGAGACTAGGGCCGAAACCCTAGCCATCCGCTCGTCTCCTTGCGCGCCAAGCAAGGCCGCGGGTCACATAGGGCGGCCGGCCTTGGGCCAGGCCCAAGTGGCGGGCGGCGGTCCTTGGGGTTCGACCTAGGCTTTGGTTGGACTCCTTGGACCGTTGTAACCCTAATTACCCAATTCAATTAAAATTGAACAAGCACGTTAAAAATTGATTTTAACTGTATTATGTGCTTTGTTGCATGGTGGATGGATATGGCTTAGGATGTGGATATTTATTGCTTTGTGGTTTGGTTTACGGCCTGCGAGCTGATCAAATTAATATGATAATTAATTAGGTTTTACGGCCTGCGAGTCGTCTTTTCTCCTCGACATGTGAGGCTTTTATTATTTATTTATTCTAGATGTTAGGCTAGAATTAGAAATATTTAGATGATAGCCAATAGCATGGAGAAGAAGACCGGAGAACAAAAGAAGCCAAAAGATATAGAAGTCACCCTCCTAGGCGCGCGGCTATGGTGGAGCACATGGAGATGAGCTTGTCACTTTAGGAAAATTGGATATTATCATTGGCTTGATAATATCTTAGTCTAGGGGTCATATCCATGCCACGGTTTTTTATTTTGTGGATGTTTTTTATTTATGTCTTGTTATTCATTTTTGTGTGTATGGCGATACTAGCAAAACGTTAACAATATAATAATAAACAAGGATGGTATTTTATTGTGGATTGCCCAATCTAAATAAGTAGATCATGTTGATTGGATCAACCAAACAAATTAAGAAAATTAAATCCCTCTATTAAATATTGCGTTTTGCCTTCTCTTGCCAAAACACCCTTCATAATCAGGGTTTATTAAAATTCGGGCTTGCCAAAGCAAGGCAATTTTAATTTACCATGGTGTGTTGCGGACGACACAAGCTAGTAATGTGTGTATGTTGAAGGACGCAACTGGGTGAGACTCAATTTGATTGATGAACCTAGAGGCATGACAATTAGGCGTTATCCATGGGATAAAGAATAAAGAGCTATTCACCTAATTGGACCAACAGTTGCATGGGATGCAATTGAAATGGTTCCTACCTAAATAACCTATTGTTGGGTGACTTGCCAAAGAAAGGTCAAGAAGAAGTGAAAAAGGGATCTTGGACCTACTAGAAAATATAATGATAGTTTCCGCATCAATGGTGAGGGCTATTAATCCGAGAAAAATAGTGGGAGCTATATTTGATGATCTATCCATTGTTGAATATAGTTAAATTGCTCAAAATACTAAAATTGCACATTTCTCGTTTTGTAGAATTCCAAATGGCACACAACAACGCATCGACTTCATCCTTACGATCTGTCCTTGAGAAGGATAAACTGTCTGGAACAAATTTCCTTGACTAGTACAGAAACTTAAGGATTGTCCTTAAGCAAGAAAAGAAGTTGTACGTTTTGGACACTCCGATTCCAGAACCACCACAAGATGAGTCTGTTCTAGCAAAAGCAAGGGCACGTCAGAAACATATTGATGATTCTAATGACATGACTTGCCTCATGCTTTGCACCATGACTGCTGAGCTTCAGAAGCAGCACGAGAATATGGAGTCCTATGATATGATCATACACTTGGAACAACTGTTTCAGGAACATGCAAGGCATGAACGCTATGAGGTGTCTAAATCATTGTTCAAGAGTAGTCTCGCAGAAGTAAATCTGGTAGGGCCTCATGTACTCCGAATGATCGGGTACATAGAGAACCTTGAAAGAGTGGGATTCCCACTTGGCCAAGATTTGAAACTGATCTTGTCTTGCAATCGTTGCCTGACTGTTATAATCAGTTCATCGTGAACTATAATATGAACGAGATTAGTAAGACTCTGCCAGACTTGTTGAACATGCTAAAGACAGCTGAACATAGCTTCAACAAAGGAAATGGCAAGGCCATAATGATGGTGCATAAGAAGAAGGGAAAAAGAGTTGCCTCTACTTCCAAAGGAAAGCGCAAGAAAGTTGTGAAATCCAAGGAAGCCCTAAAGCCTAGTGGAGGCGTGGCTAAAGGTGAATGTCACTACTGCAGCCAGTCGGGTCACTGGAAGAGGAATTGCCCTAAATATCTGGAGGATAAGAAGCTTGGAATAGTGATTCCACCACCACCAGTTATTTATGTTATAGACGTTAATCTTTCTATTTCTTCATCTTGGGTATTGGATACTGGATGTGGTTCTCACATTTGTCGAAATGTGCAGGATTTGAAAAGAAGTAGAAGATTGGTTAAAGGGGAGATAGATCTGCGCGTCGGGAATGGAGCAAGAGTTGCTGCATTAGTTGTAGGTGTTTATGAGCTATATTTGCCTTCTGGACTTAATTTTAGAATTATACAATTGCTTTTATGTGCCTTCTATGAGCAGAAACATTATTTCCATTTCTTGTTTGGACAAGAAGGGTTTTTCTATTTCAATAAAGGACAAGTGTTGCTCCATTTATTTTGATAGTATGCACTATTGTAGTGCGCATTTGTCTATTGGATTGTATATATTGATCTAAATAGTCCAATCTATAACATAAATACTAAAAGGATTAAAACTAATTATTTAAATCCTACATATTTATGGCACTGTCGTTTAGGCCATATAAATGAGAAACGCATATCTAGACTCCATAAGGATGGACTACTAGACTCATTTGATTTGGAATCATATGAGACATGTGAATCTTGTTTATTAGGAAAAATGAAAAAGTCCCCTTTCATTAAGAAAGGTGAGAGGACTAGTGAGTTATTGGCACTCATACATACTGATGTATGTGGACCATTCCCCACGCCTTCCAGAGGTGGTTACACCTACTTCATCACATTTACTGATGATTTCAGTAGATATGGATTTGAATACCATATGAACGCCAAATACGAATCCTTTGAATTGTTCAAAGAATTAAAGAATGAAATAGAGAAGCAACTTGGTAAAAGTATTAAGTCTCTACGATCGGATCGTGGAGGAGAATACTTAAGCCAAGAGTTTGATGAGTATCTTAGAGAGTGTGGGATAGTATCCCACCTCACTCCACCCGGAACGCCACAATGGAATGGCATGTCCGAGAGGAGGAATCGCACACTATTAGATATGGTGCGATCTATGATGTCTAAAACAGATCTTCCGATATCATTTTGGGGACATGCTCTAATGACGGCAGCTTTTACCATTAACCGTATTCCATCCAAATCAGTCATGAAGACACCATATGAGATATGGACTGGGAAGCGTCCCATAGTGTCGTTTATGAAGATTTGGGGCTACGATGTCTATGTAAAGCGTTTACAAACAGACAAGCTCGGGCCCAAAGCGGATAAGTGTACATTTGTGGGATATCCTAAGGAAACTAAAGGATATTACTTCTACAATCCCACCGAGAACAAAGTGTTTGTTGCTCGAACCGGCGTGTTTCTAGAAAGAGAGTTTGTCTCAAAGAAGCAAGTGGGAGGGCTGTAGAACTTGAAGATTTTCAAGAACCACGAATCACTGAACCGATGATGGAACATGAACAGGAACCGGAAGTTGTTGTGGAAGAACCTGTTCAGGTAACACAGGAACTCCGTAGATCAGGAAGAGTGCGTCATGAGCCAGAGAGGTACGGACTTCTTTTGATTGAGCCCGATGACGTACCACTCATGGATGATGAGCCTGCAACCTACGGGGAGGCCATGAAAGGCCCAGACTCTAAGAAGTGGCTGGAATCCATGAGATCCGAAATGGATTCCATGTACACGAACAAAGTATGGACTTTGGTGGAACCACCGGAAGGAGCTCGACCCATAGGGTACAAGTGGGCCTTCAAGAATAAGACCGACACGGATGGCAAGGGAGTTGCCTATAAGGGACGATTGGTAGCCAAAGGGTGTAGACAGATTCATGGTATTGACTATGATGAGACCTTTTCACCAGTCGCCATGACTAAATCCATTTGAATCCTACTTGCTATTGCAGCATACTACGACTATGAGATTTGGCAGATGGATGTCAAAACAACATTCCTTTATGGGAACCTCCTCGAGGATGTATACACACAACCGGAGGGTTTTGAGGATGCAGAGAATGCCAATAAGGTCTGTAAGCTGCAAAGATCCATTTATGGATTAAAGCAAGCTTCTAGGAGCTGGAATCGACGTTTTGATGACGCGGTGAAGGACGTTTTGATGAGCTGGAATCGACATTTATGAATTAAAGCAAGTTTTCATGTACGCCATGTTGTGTACTAGACCAGACGTATCATACGCGTTGAGTATGGTGAGCAGATATCAGTCCAATCCGGGTGAGAGTCACTGGATTGCTGTCAAGAACATCCTAAAGTAGTTGAGAAGAACTAAGGATGCGTTCTTGATATTTGGAGGTAAGGAAGAGCTAAGTGTAATAGGTTACACTGATGCAAGATTCCGAACCGACAAAGATGACTACAGATCGCAGTCTGGATACGTGTTTTGCCTTAATGGAGGAGTTGTGAGCTGGAAGAGTCCCAAGAAAGGGACAGTTGCTGATCCTACAACAGAAGCTGAGTACATTGCTGTTGCGGAAGCAGTAAAAGAGGCAGTTTGGATAAAGAATTTTATCACTGAGCTCGGTGTGGTCCCTAGCATCGTGAATCCCATAGAGTTGTACTGTGACAACTCCGTGGGCGATCGCACAAGCCAAGGAACCAAGATCACACCAGAAATCAAATCATGTACTTAGGAGATTCCATCTTATTCGTGATATGATTGATCGAGGAGATGTGAAGATGTGAAAGATTCCAACGGATAACAATCTTTCAGATCCGCTCACAAAACCAATTGCGTAGCGAAAGCATGAAGGGCACACTAGATCTATAGGCATACGATATGCGCCAGATTGGCTCTAGTGCAAGTGGGAGACTGTTGGAATAGATTCCCTAGTGGCAATCAGATATTTAGTATGAACATTGTTAATGGCTAGAATATTCATTTATTATATATTGTGATATTTAATATGATGAAGTCCTTAGATACAATGTGTTGTTTATCTTCAATATCCCTAGTCCATTATATTGATTAATAGGACGATCAAATATAGACTAGTATGTGTGTAGATTGATATGGAGATATCAAGTCTAACACATGGGTATGCATTAGGAGTAATGGCATGCTGGATTGACCCACAACGAGAAGGATACATTAGATTATGTTAAGTCATAATCGCTTCTCGTAGTGCTAATATAATTGCAGTCCTTACACTTGAAGTCACTAGATACTCTAGTAGTAAAATATCGTGCTTTGATGTTATCAAATGTTACACCGTGACTGGGTAACTATAAAGATACTATCGGGCATGATAGGAAGCAAGCTTAGAGATCGTGGTGATGTAGAGAGGATTTTTCCCTCCCACATAATGGGAGCAAATATCCACGGTCACTCGAGGGATGAGGCTTACTGAATGTCTGGCCAGACTCAGATAAATCAATATGGAGATATTGATGTTATCTGCTTGCATAAGCATATTCCCAGGATCGAGGAACTATGGATTGGATATACGAGTGTGACTATATATGTCTCGTGTCCAATACGGATATGGAGACAAAGGGATGGTGCAATATGATATATTGGGCACAAGAGGTTTGTCGGGATCACTGACTATTTATATTAGTTGGGTGGTATGGATGTGTTGCTAGACACTGCTCCATTTTAGTAATAAGTTACTACCAACTAAGTATAAACCTATGGGGTCACACGTCAAATAGAGTATAACTAGTTTTGGGATTAATTAATATGATTAATTAATAAGAAGGATCATTGTGCAACACCTTGCAAACTTAGTAGGACTAATATGCAAGGAAGGGACTAATCCAAGTTCATGTAGAACTAGGAAGGACCTTTATGTAGTTAACAAGGAGTTGTTGGACTATATAAAGGAGGCTCTAGCTTCCTTCCCACTAATTTTGATGTTATTAGACATAACATAAGAGAGTGGGAGAGAGCAAAAGAGAGAGCAAGAACAAGCTAGAGGCGTCCGCCCCTAGCATGTCCGCCCCGCTTCTCGTCGGCTCAAAGAGAGGGCCGAATCCCTCTCTTTGCTCCTTTGGTTGCTTGATTCCTTCTTCGCTCTTCCTCCGGTCCAAGCTAGCACTTTAGAAGGAAGAATCTAGATCTCACCTCTATACGTGGATCAACCGTAGAGACGAGGACAATATTCTTCGTGTGATCTCCCAAACCAAAAAGGTACACAATTACTATGTCCCTTATCATGTTATGATGTCTCTTCCTGTGAACCTTTGTGGGCTTTGAGTAGGATTAAATTTTTGTTATTCCGCTGCGTTACCTACGTCAAAACCCATCAGAAATATATTCGGTAGCTTATCTTGCCAGATGAGTTAATGTGGCTTCTAGAGAGTCTCGGCAAGCAGACCCAGTCAGCGGATTGTCTGGAACAGAGCCGACTATTAACCATCGAGCTTAATGAGATTTTGACGAGGGAGGAAAATATGTTGAGACAACGCTCCAGAGTGGATTGGTTGAAACATGGGGATCGTAACACTCACTTTTTTCATCTGAAAGCGACTGTCAGACGGGCCAGAAACACCATTGGTGGAATTGAAAATAGCGACGTAAGTTGGGTTACAGAAGATGAAGACACTGTTCACAGCCTTGAGGATTATTTCTCTTCGATCTGCAAGACAAAAATCTTACCATGGAGGAAATCAGTCCCCTCCTTCACCATTCGGTTGAGATGGTGTCTTCAGAAGAAAGAGCTATTATTGAAAGAAACTACACTCCCAACTAGATCCACAGTGCTATGTTCCAAATGGGCCCTGATAAAGCCCCTAGAGTTGACGGTTTTATAGCCAGTTTCTATCAAAAACACTGGGAGATTGTAGGAGAACATGTCACTAAGGTATGCCTCGGTATACTTAATGATGGTAATAGTATTGAAGCTTTCAATTCCACTATGATTGCTCTTATTTCGAAGACAAAACAGCCCCGTAAAGCTAGTGATCATCTCCCGATCAGCCCCTGTAATGTGATTCACAAGATTGTGTCTAAGGCGATTGCTAATCGCCTTAAAACAGTGCTCCAGGGTCTCATTGCGGAGAATCGGAGTGCTTTCGTACCGGGAAGACTCATCTCTGATAACATTCTTACACTATTTGAGATTATTCACTCGCTGAAGACGAGGAAAAAGGTAAAGAGGGATGCTTAGCCCTCAAGGTGCATATGAGCAATGCATATGACAGGTGTGCACAAGAGATTCCGGCGGGGAGACCTCCGTGTACACCGTATGTAGAGGATCGGAGATAGCACAGGAAGAGTTGGGTTGTGTGTAGGGAGAGAGTAAGGCAGTAGTAATGTCTGAGAGAGAGACAGAGGTTTGGCAGAGCTTCCGCGTATGGCCAGTGTGTTTTTCCTTTGTATGGAAAGGTTAACGTCCTATATATAGCAGGGAACGTGACCGTTGTAGTGTGGTTAATGCGCCCATTAATGGCGGCTTAATTAGCTTAACCACAACGGCACGTTCGTCCTCATATATAGGGACCGTTACAGCACGTTATGCGCGAATACCGGAACCGTTACGAGGTTGAACGGGTTTGACCGGATTGACCGGGTTTATGGAGCTCGTGCCATAAATCTCTCAAAACAGTTACTAAAGTTCGCGCGCGGGCTTGGCTCGCACGCGACAGGGCTTACTCTAGCCTCCAAACCACTAAGTCCCTACAAGTCCCGTGCAGTGGTATGCGAGGGCTCTGTCTCGCAGCCCCCACATGGATCAGCTCGGCTGGTGATCCAGTGTGTATGGAGCACAATATGGTGTGCTGGATGGTTGCCACGTGGCCAAGATCTGTCAGCTCAGAAAGCACTATCTACATTAGCCCCCTTTCTGCGCGTGAAGACTCATAGCTGTATAGACTTCCATGCGCGGAAACCAACATACGCGTCACCGCCACGCACCAATTCAAATACGGGTAAGTTCAGCCCCCGTGCGTGCCATTATGACCTAAAACCCCTAGAGTCGTGCCGTCTGGCCTTTAGGGTTTTAGGCGTGACGTCAGCTTGTCCTGTGATTGCGCGATTCGACGGTGACGGTTGCGATTCGACTACTGAAAGGACGCAACCCTTCATTGTTTTTGGATAAATACCTTGTACTCTCCATTGTTGCAAAGCATCACTTCTTTCTCTTAAAGTGAATGATACCCGGAAGTCTTCGAGAGCAGATTCAGATAATCAATCACCAGTTCAGAACTGCAAATCGTCTTCTTCAACTGTGTGTATCCAAGCAGGCTTCGCGAAAACAAGGTTGGCCTTGTTCAATTTCGATTTAAAATACCAGTGTATGCTTTGAACTGTGTTGGATCTGCAAACCCATGACATATTATCTGTTGAAACTTGTGAAGAAGCTTTGATCTTTGAACCCACTTTTGGCTTAATCCTTCGATGATAAGGATCTTGGATAGGGTTTTGAAATCCCTGATAATGCAACCCTCTAATTTCTGAAATTGATACCACAAACTGTTCATCTTTCTTTCCATAGATCTTGAATCTCGAAATTCAAACTGAAGTGTGGCATATTTCTCCCCCCTTTTTTCTTGCTCTTCCGCAGGAATGGCCAAGACAAAAGGAACCAAACCCACCAAGGAGGACGAAGAGATACCTGATCTTCCGCAAGCTTTGTGGCGAAAAGCCCCCTATATGGGTGGAAAAGATTTCTACCACGCGAGGGTTAAGGCGAAGAAATTGCCTGCTTCTGTCCCCAATGAGGGATTGCTAACGCTGACTCCCCCAGTTAACTCAGCCTTGCTCGAGTTGATTGGCTCCGAGGACGTGGTTCGATTGGGAATCGAAAATAGGTACTTCCCCTATGCTGCGATTTCCACCCAAGCTTTTGTCCAGAAATTGGACTACATGGATGAGTGTATTGACCACGTGTTGACCGATCATGCTGCGACTCTTAATGAGGCCGGCGTATACTTCGCTGTTCGTGCTATGAAGGGTGCTGCCGTGAAGCTGGACCAGTCCATGCTTCTAAACCTTCTTTCCCGCTACTCGCCTGCGACTCACACTTTTCACTTCGCTGAGTTCGAGGCTGCCCCCACACTCGAGGACGTGCACATGCTGTACGATTTGTCTCCCATGGGTGAAGTGGACCCTTTGAGTCCTTTGAGGACGCATGCGGAGATCGCTTTTTACACGCAGATGGAGGAGTGTCTCTCAGAGGTAAAGAAAATCTCCACCCGGTGGACCACTACCAAAGCCCTTCCGAACTGGCAGCTGGTTGATACGTCCGCGAAGAATACTTGGAACAAATGGGTGCAGTACTTCTTTCGTGACTACGCGAACAGCAGCATCACCAAGAAGCTTCTGAGTGAGAACCCAGAGGCCAAGAATTATGTGGAGGGTAAAGGCTATCACTTGACCCTTTGTGCTTTCCTCTGTGCGTGGTTGTCGAGGTACTTAATCGATGGTCACCCGCATGATGGGGTCTTCTATCACGTTCTGCCGCTTGCTGTGAAGCTCGCCCTTGGCCAGAGAGTCGCACTCGGACCCTTGGTCTTGGGCACGCTGTACTATAGACTGGATCAGCTAGTTGTGGCTATGAAGGAGTCGCGTGGCCGCCTCGATATACTGACTTTTGTCAACGTTTCCTTCTTGACGATGTGGGTCTTTGAGCGATGGTCGTCCTATGCCCCAACTGCTCTTAAGCCCAACAAGTGGTGTCCCCCAGGCGAGACGGAGGAGCGTAACAGTGGCAGAGCTGCGAGGTGGTTCGGAGCGAACAATACCAAGTGCGTTTGGAGCCTGATATGCGACAAGCGGCAAGAGTTCACTGCCAGGCCCTATGCCATGCGCATTGAGAACGTGCGATGGTTTCCAAAGCTGTACCCTTCTAAGGGTGTCGTCTTCTCAGAAGAGCTCCTCTTCGAAGAGGGATCGCATTTCCATGAGCGCTATCGCGAATTCTTTTGCTGGTGTCTGCGAGGTTCCCTTCCTGCTCTCGCAGAGCATATTCGTGAGCTCCCGCCTAGGTATGAGAGGATTACCGTGGATGTTGACCCCACTCGAGTTTCTCCCCAGTTCGGCTTTGATGCAGTGGCACCATCAATCTGGCCCCAGTCCATTATCAGAAGTTGCTATAAGCGCTTGGTAACAAAGGAGTGCAAGACAGTCTTCATGAACAATCTTCCCTTTGAGCAGCCTGCGGGTAACCGCGAGGGCGGTTGTTCCCAGAACTGGCTCGCATACTGGATCGCCCAGCAAACGAGGATTGAGACACAGTCGGCCGCCCAGCCGAGTAGAGCTCCCTTGATCAAAAGAAACTCTTTTCCGTTTTGCCCCAATTGCAGTCTAAGCGAGTCTGAATATGGTTGCTACTCATTGTTGGATCATGAGAACCATTTGTTCCCTGACGTCATTCTGAAGGAAAAGATCGTCGCAGTTAAGAAAGGCGACTCGCATGTCATCAGATATAACGAGACATTTGCTAAGGTAAGCAACTTTTTCCGCGTGCGTTAAGCTTCTTGATTTCCACATGTTGATGCTTTTATTCTATACTGTTTGCTGTAGTGTCATGTGCGGAGATTCGCATCTGGTGATCGTTCCAAGTCGTCGGTTAACACCATTGTTGCCACCAGAAGACAAGGACAGTCGTTCCTGCTAGCATCAAGGATGGACCCCGAGGTTGAAACCAGGATTCGCGCAGTCATGAATGCTTTTGCTGACTCGCTGATAGACAATGCTCCGGCCTCGTCTCCACCCAGAGATGATCCGTCTCCTCCAGTGACTGCCGCGCCGAGAGCGAAGAGACCCAGACAAAAGGGAATTACAATTTCTTCCCCCAGAAGTGCTCCAACTTCCCCTCCAGCAAGGTCCCTTTCTGCCAAGGACAAAGGCAAAGGTCGCGTGCCCAGTAGAGCGCGGAAGGAGCTTGCAATTGAGACCTTCGTTCCATTCAACCAGGAGGAAGAAGAGGAGAGGCAGGAGCCAAGAGAAGGAGATGAAGAAGAAGAAAGAGCAACTGTGATACATGAGGAAGAATCAGGAGGTACTTCCATCGCGTTTCCCCTCTCATTATCGCAATTCTTTTGCAACTCGTTCTTAAACCAATCGTTTCTTCGCAGATGATGATGATGATGAGACCATCGGTGGCCTTTTGGCCAAGAGACAAAAGAGAGATACCCATTCTGGCATTCCAGACGATCCCATAAGCGAGGACGTTCTTGCCGAGTCCAGGAAGACAGCCACGGAGGCTGCTGAAAGAAGAAGGCAGCGCGAAGAGGAGGAGCTCGAGCGTTGAGAAAGCAGAGCCTCGAAGAGCAACATGTTGACGACTTAGTGCGTCCCACTGATGAGGAAGATATGCTTCCCAAAGAGGTAGCTCCTCAGGCTGAGGAGGAGGATGTGGCTCTAGAAGAGGATGCAGCAGCTCTGGAGCAAGCCCAAGCAGATTTTGAAGAAATCGCAGGTGGCGATAAAGGTGAGATCTTCAATCTCGCAGTAACTTATAGAGATGTTGTAGTTGGTGCATTAAAGCATGGTGTGTCAAAAGCTGACATTCGCCGTTGGCTAGTAGGCAAGTGCGGAGAACCTTCAGGTAATCATTTGAACGATATGCATGGACTAGACCTTAGCAACTTGAAACAGAATCATGACTGGTTTCTTCGCGTCCCAGGTCACGCTCATTTCAAGGACCTGCTTAATGAGGACACACTAATAGGTCATGGTTCCACGTCTTTAGTGTATGACGAAGATACTTCAATCCCACCTTCGTGTGGAGGTGCTTGCTCTTAGCTTTAGCAAAGATAGTAAAATAACGTACAATACGAGTTACCTCATACTATCGCATTTTATATCGCAGGCAATGCTGAGGAACCTGTGCTGGAGCAAAGAAGTCAGCCTTCTGCGTCCTATGTTCCGATTCCGAGTTCCCATACCGAGAAGCCCGTCGCAGCTGCTGAACATGCAGGAGAGCCTCTTGAGGACATCATCGAACTTTCTGATGATGCTGAAGCTGACGCTGTGCTAATGGAAGAAGATGCCCGTACTGGCGGTGAGGAAGTAGGAACAAGTACTGTTGATGCTTCCGCATCTGAAAGTGTCCCTCGCCAAGCAACTTCGGCTGTCACTTCGCTTCCGGCGATGACTGAGTCGGTGGCACCTCTTCCTGCGTGGAGCTTTTGGGGCTCGCAGGTCGGGAATGCAGTCGCAGCTGGTGCGGCTTATACTCTTCCTCCTAACTATGAGGGGTTAGAGCTCGCAGCTGACAGGAGAGCTATGGAGCGAGGGCAGTCTTCGACTACTCCAGCAATGCGCATTACTTCTCTTCGTGAGATTCTTGAAGGAACTGGTAAGTAGAGATTTGCTGTTTGCATCTCGCATTATTCATTTGCGAGTTTGATAACATAACTTAGCTTTGACATTGCTTTAGGTTTGAAGCAAACTGATGTGGACTGGCTAGTTCGGATGCGCCTCACCTACCCCCAATCATTTGCGAGATCTCTGGAGATAGGGCCCTTCGACAGGAGGCTGTTTCTTACCGAAGCCATTTGGATTTTGGAGCAGCTGTCTGCGGCCACGCCTGCGACCATTTTTTTCCAGAGTGCCAAATTTCTTTTTGGCATGTGCCAAAATCTTCTTGCCAAAGTTCAAGGCAGACTGGGTTTCAGATTTCTTATGAAAAGAGTTACCCTGATTCGCGCAGCCGTAACTTTGAAACTCGGCCACCAGAACCTCGCAGTTGAGAAGCAGAAGGTGGAGCAGCAGAAGCAAAAGGCTGAAGAGGCTATGAAGCTCTATCATGAGATGAATGCCAAGTGCGAGCAATTGAAGCAGGAAGTGGAGAAAGTAGAGAATCTGAGCCATCAGTTCGCCCCTCATGATTCCTTGATCAAGAATTTGCTTTGACTTTTGAATTTTGAAAAGTAGCAAATGAGTAGCTGAAACATTAATGTAATGCTAAAGCATTAATGTAATGGTGCTAGGGTTTCTCCCCCTTTTTTTAACAAAAGAATCGACATGCCCGTTTTGCCGTTTCCGGGATTCGATGGGATATCTCTGTGCATATCCAATTATGACATCAGCAATTGATATTCTGCTTGATTTTCGCGCTAATTTCTCGTAAGATAAGCACGCCTTCCTTGGGAAGTCCATCCGAATCATGACCATCCGTCATTAATTAGGATACGCAACTGAATCGTCGTAGCCCTTAGTAGGGTAATTGATCGTTACCGCTTTTCAAGGCGTAAGTGATTGACCTTACCCTCTTTTCAAATTCTGCTGACTCATCTTGGCAACTGAAGAGTCTCCACAAGGTCTATATAAACCCTGTCTTTGTCATTTGGGTTCTTCATCCCAAAAAATGTGCTTTGCCGTGAGTCCTTACGGCTGCTGGCTTCAACGCTTGTTTTCCGTTGATTCATGGCAACTCCGAGTTGTGAATCCTGAGTTTGCGCTTTATGCTATAGAAATAGTTTCCAAGATCCGATTTATGAGGCTTATTGATCTTTATAACCATCATAAAGAAGATGGAGATGATATCTCATGTGTGTTCGAAGAATTTTCTTCGTGTATTATGATTGCAGGTCATGTTTCCGGCCGCCTCCCGGAGAGGTGCAGCGCCGTAGTGACCGTGCTACCGACTCGTAATGAACGGCGGAATTCTCCTCCAGCATCCCTGGAGGAGAATTTACTGCCCCCACGTTCGTGAGCTCAGGGTGGCGAACCGTTGCGTTCATCCCCATCTACAAGGAACCCTTTCCCTTCGGAGCTTCTGCTTGCCTGTTGAACGCCGGAACCGGTGGTTCCGCAAGCACATCTCATGGGATGTTGATCAGACAAGGGCCTTGTCAAATACTGGGATCTTGAACGTATGGCTTCATGTGGCTCTTTGGAGCAAGGCCCTACTTGCGATAGATGTTCGGCCGCAGATCTGTGTATCGCATAGCCGATGCTAGGACCGTTGGGTTCATCCTTTCTCAGTTAGGATTCCCTCGGTGTGTCACTGCTGGCTTGTCAGTTACTTTTCGAATGCATTGTAAGCCATGTTGGCTGCGTAGTTAGATTTGAGCTTTTTCGCTTGTAAGTTGTTATCTAGACAGATAAGTTGTAAGTCTTTTTGACTCATAATGATAAATGGCTTTTGTATCATCTGCTGTCTCGTTACAACAAAATACAATTTCGCATGCGTATCGGCATATTTCGCCTTGAGTAATGCTATATACATACTTCGCATTTGCTATCTGCCTCATTAATTCGCAGATGTCTTATTAGATCGTTTGAGATCGTGTTTGCGCAGCTATGCCATCTTGGCAGATGGGCTTGTGATTTGCTTTCAGATTCAAATGTAAGTGCTATCATATCAGATAGACCTTTGTAGATCACTTGGGATCATTTCGTATAATGTTGCTATCGCAATAGATAGTCGTAAGGACGAATTTTAAATCGCATTTGTATAACGCTGCTATCACAGCAGATAGGCTTGGAAGATCGTTTTACGATCACGTTACGCATATATTGCTAGCGTGGCAGATAGGTTTTGGAAGATCAATTAAGATCGTTTTTCGTATGAGTTGCTATCGTAGCAGATAGGCTTTAGAAGATCAATTAAGATCGTTTTTTCGCATGAGTTGCTATCATGGCATATATGCTTTAGAAGATCAACTAAGATCATTTCGCGTAGGCTGCTATCGTGGCAGATAGGCTTTAGAAGATCAATTAAGATCGCATCTGCATATGCTGCTATCGTGGCAGAAAGGCTTTAGAAGATCAATTAAGAGCGTCTGTCGCATAGGCTGCCATCGTGGCAGATAGGCTTTAAAAGATCCATTAAGATCGTATTTTGTATAGGTTGCTATCGTAGCAGATAGGCTTAGAAGATCATTCAAGATTGTATTTCGCATAGATTGCTATCGTAACAGATAGGCTTAGAAGATCAATTAAGATCGTTTTTCGCATAGGCTGCTATCGTGGCAGATAGGCTTTAAAAGATCCATTAAGATCGTATTTCGCATAGGTTGCTATCGTAGCAGATAGGCTTAGAAGATCAATCAAGATCGTATTTCGCATAGATTGCTATCGTAACAGATAGGCTTAGAAGATCAGTTAAGATCGCATTTCGCAAAGGGTGCTATCGTAGCAGATAGGCTTTAGAAGATCAATTAAGATCGCATTTCGCAAAGGTTGCTATTGTGGTGGATAGCCCATTGTTAACAGTAATAACAAACTAAATGAAGCAAAATTAACAGCCAGAAATATGAAGTTCTCATTTGGGAGAATTCTCTTTTCATAATGCTCTCATATGGGAGAGATGAGATTACAATCCTCTCATATGGGAGAGGAGATTGTGTAAATCATAGCCATACAAGACATGAAGCAACGTTATATTAAAACGCATGAAATGAGAGAAGTCAAGGGTAGTACTTCTTAATCCAGCGCATGTTGACTGAACTCGGGGTTGAGGTTGTTCCGTGCAACCTTCGTATGCTGCAGTAGCCACTGTCAAAGACTTCTGTGACTTCGAAGGGTCCTTCCCAATTGGCTGCGAACTTTGGGTGAGCCGCTTCTCGCATGCAATGGTCAGATGCGCGCAGGACCAAATCTCCAACCGCGAAATCTCTTCGCTGGACCGTCTTATTGTAAGCACGAGCGATCCTTTCTTGATACCGCTTGTTGGTCCTTTTAGCTTGTTCTCGCTTTTCCTCCAGCAAGACTAAGTCATGATCGCGTTGATTTTCGTATAGTGCGTGGAAGGCCAATCTCGCCGAATTGACTCTCACCTCCGCAGGTACCACGGCTTCGGCCCCATAGCATAGTAGGAATGGTGAGACCCCCGTGGGTGTCCTTGGAGAAGTTCGGTAAGCCCACAGAGCTATGTTTAGAGAATCGGCCCACTTCTTATGGTCATCTGCGACCATTTTGCTCAAAATCCTCAACAGCGTTTTGTTGGTCGCTTCGGCTTGCCCGTTCCCCTTCGGGTAGTAGGGGGTGAAACATATTTGCCTGATATTGTACTCCGCTAACCTCGCAGCTACCTTTGTATTCGTCTCGCATGCACTGCAGGCATATTTCTACAAGCCGGCTTTCGAGCATTGGATCTTTGCATTCCAAGGACTTCGCCCTGAATTTCTTGATGAAAGTAATCCCGTCCTCCTCGCGCTTCTGATACATCCGCGAGAGGTGGATCATTGTCACCTTTTCTTCCATCTGGAAGAACTTGGTAAAGAACTTCTGGACCATGTCGTCCCAAGTCTTCACAGATCCGGCCTCCAACGTCCGGTACCACTTGTACGCTACGTTTCCCAAGGATTTTGGGAATTCTCGCATCAGCAGCTTGGGATCGGCTCCGTATAGCCCCATGACATCAATGAAACGCATGACATGCTCATGAGCGTTCCCGTTGACGTCCTCGAACTTGTCCCATTTAGGAGCCTTATACCCCCACCGGGTTAGGCATGAGATAGATCTCCCGCGGGATGGGTGGATCGTTGTCTAGCTTCGGGATGATGGTATCCGCGAATGATTGGTGAGCCAGAATAGTGTCCATGCGCTTCTGCAGAGACGTCATGCATTCTGGAATGCTTCCCTCGGTAGCAGAAGGAGGGGTTGCCGCAGGCGGAGGCGACACATACGCCGCCGGAGGATTGGGGACATATTGGCCGCTCGCGTTGCCCCAGATCGCCGTTGACGGAGGCAAGGGATACTGCGACGCCGAATTAGGTACCAAAGCCGGAGGCTGAGGAGTATGAGCAGTGAGAGGCAACATCTGAGCCGTTGACCCCTGAATTGAAGGCAGCTGCGTAGTCGCCGGTGGAGTCTGTAGATTAGGGTTGGGAGGTGTGGTCGATACTCCCAGTCCTGGAGCAGTAGGGGCTCCTCCTCCTTGAGGGACGGCGGTGGCTGATGATGGGTTTGGCGCGAGGGTGCCCAGAACGGCCAGGATCCGTTCTAGCTGCGCAGACTGAGCTTTGAGAGCTTTCGCCTGACTTTGGACGGTGGCGTCCAAGGATTCTAGCGTCGGTGCCTCGCTGGGGGTCGTAGGAGTACGGCGGGTCTCCTCTCCCGAGGCAGCTTCGGTGGAAGGCGATCTGTTGCTAATATCATCCTCCTGAGACATGGTTGCTTTGGTTGGTAAGTTTCACGTCGGGTTCACCAAAATGTGCACAAGAGATTCCGGCGGGGAGACCTCCGTGTACACCGTATGTAGAGGATCGGAGATAGCACAGGAAGAGTTGGGTTGTGTGTAGGGAGAGAGTAAGGTAGTAGTAATGTCTGAGAGAGAGACAGAGGTTTGGCAGAGCTTCCGCATATGGCCAGTGTGTTTTTCCTTTGTATGGAAAGGTTAACGTCCTATATATAGCAGGGAACGTGACCATTGTAGTGTGGTTAATGCGCCCATTAATGGCGGCTTAATTAGCTTAACCACAACGGCACGTTCGTCCTCATATATAGGGACCGTTACAGCACGTTATGCGCGAATACCGGAACCGTTACGAGGTTGACCGGGTTTGACCGGATTGACCGGGTTTATGGAGCTCGTGCCATAAATCTCTCAAAACAGTTACTAAAGGTCGCGCGCGGGCTTGGCTCGCACGCGACAGGGCTTACTCTAGCCTCCAAACCACTAAGTCCCTACAAGTCCCGTGCAGTGGTATGCGAGGGCTCTGTCTCGCAGCCCCCACATGGATCAGCTCGGCTGGTGATCCAGTGTGTATGGAGCACAATATGGTGTGCTGGATGGTTGCCACGTGGCCAAGATCTGTCAGCTCAGAAAGCACTATCTACAACAGGGTTAAATGGAAGTTTCTCAGAGAAACAATGTTTCATATGGGGTTCGGACCGCGTTTCATCTCCTCATTTATGAGTTGCGTGTCTACAATTTCATACAGTTTTGTCAAAAATGGTGTGATCATAGGTAATCCTGAAAGGGGTCTGAGACAGGGCTTCCCTCTTTCACCCTATCTCTTTCTCCTTTGCAGTGAGATGTTTTCTAGAGGTGGTACGGTTGGAGTCTGCGAGGGAGAATTGGGCGGCGTAACTGCCTCTAGGGGAGGACCAGTGGTCTCCCATCTCTTTTTTTTGCTGATGATAGTCTTTTTTTTACACTGGCAAATAGTGAGAGCATAGCAAAACTAATGGAAACAATTAATCTTTATGGCAAAGCTTCGGATCAACGTTTGAATCTCTCCAAGTCAGCGCTTATTTTTTCTAAAAATACTCCAGTTGTAGTAAAACAAGAAATCATGGAGGTGTGTGGAGTAGGGGAGGTGGCCCAATCTGACAAATACTTTGGACTTCCAACCACGATGGGGATAAAGAAGGAAATTACATTCGCCTTCCTGCTAGAGGGACTTTTTTCCAAACTTAAGATATGGAAAGAGCGCTCTTTATCGACGGGTGGAAAGGAAGTTCTTATTTGTGCCATCCCTCAAGCATTATAATTTTCTATGACGTGTTTCGAGCTCCCTGATAGTGTTTGTGACCGAATGGAGCAACTTATTAGACAATTTTGGTGGTGCAAGACTGAAGATAAGAGGGGCATCAACTGGATAAAGTGGGAGCGCATTCAACAACAGAAAGAACAAGGTGGACTAGCCTTCAAGGATGTCAAGATCTTTAATGATGCTATATTGGCTAAGCAAAGTTGGATAATCCTTAAGTACCCGTACTCTCTACTTAGCAAGGTACTAAAGGCTAAATATTTCAAAAATAGAGACTCTATGCAGGCTGAGATAAGGTATGCACCCTCATATGCTTGGAGGAGTATTCTTTTTGGGAGGAAGCTACTCGACTCGAGTTTACGATGGAGAGTGGGTGATGGAAGCAAAATATGCGTGTAGGAGAAGTCGATCCCACGGGAACCGTCGTTAAAGCTTTATGTCCAACCGACCAACCAATAGTTAAGAGTCAAAGATTTTATAGACGGGGTATTTGTGGAATGTCCAAGATTTACACAATCAAATTTTTTTATTGACGCAGAGGAGGTGAGATGTATTCCGCTACCGGTAAATGACATGGAAGATAGACTTATATGGCACTAATAGGGCTCGGGTCATTATACGGTCAAGACGAGATACCAACAAGCTCAAAGACTCAAGGGTTCTGAAAACGTGGAAGGTTCAGCTTCGACGTCCTTTAAAGCGATGAGTAAGATTTGGCAAATTAAAGTGCCTACAAAAATTCAGCACCATCTTTGGTGAAGTATTCCTAGTGGCATCCCAATGATTGATAATCTACGAAGAAGAGATATTGATGTTTCTATTTTCTTCCAAGCTTGTGGACATTGAGGTGAGTCCACGTCTCATGTATTTGTATTATGTACAGTGGCTTAAGAAGTTTGGCAAAAGGTAGATCATGGTGTGTTCTTGATGAAACAGTTCTACAACTTCACAAAGTGGGATGTTTACTGGCTGGAGAAGTTGAACCCACTCGAACTCACCCCTTTTGCATTTACTATATGGTGGATTTGGAGGGGGCAAAACAATTCATTGTTCCTAAACAAAGCTTAGCAACCAAACCAGATTTGCAAGGAAATTAACTCCCTCGTGAACGAGCTGGGTAGTTTGGCTGAAATTTAGAGAACGAACACTACACCTGGAGAACCGACGCAAAAACAATGGGCAAAACCAACTATTGGTTGGCTGAAAGCCAACTTTGATGGTATGTGGGCCGAGGATACCCGATGTGCAAGTATAGGGGTGATCATAAGGGACCCAGTGGCTCGATTGTTCGGGGAACTGCCTTACCAATACACTGTGTACTATCTTCAAAACACATCGACGCACTCGCTGCCCAAGAGGCCGTGCGTCTTGGCGCTAAAATTCGATGCAATTCCCTTATTCTGGAAGGTGATGAAAAAGTGGTGATTGATCAAATATTGAGAGTCTGAAGGGATAGCAGAGGGAGGATATTTCTAAAGTTGGAGGTGTCATCGGGCACGTTGCAGCATCAGGAAGTCTATTTCTGAATTAGCGATCATTTTTAAACCACAGACGTCAAACCATGCAGCTCATCTACTGGCCCTACACGCAAAGGAAGATGATATAGTTACTCGTCTCTCAAATCTGAGCGTATTAATCATCATTTGTTATGACTGGTTCTTGATTTATATAAGCTGCATTTTCTCAACAAAAAAAATTATGGTACGCCTAATTAGTTGTCGTAGTATGTTAATACAACAAAAGTTCGGGTAAATTTGTCATTTTGTTATTTTTGAAGAAAAAAGTCCAAAAAGAACTCGTAAAAAACCCAACTTTTTCCAACATTCAATATTACACTATAAAGCCAAAAGTCATAATCCAAAAGCTGACATAAAAAGCCATACCAAACATTTCAAACAAGTCGAAATAGATTAAATTTCAAAGTGGATTAAAAGCTGAAAGTAAGTCATACCAAACCCACCCTCTATCTCTATCTCACACCATCATCTAGTATGTTGTGACAACATTTTTTTTCAAACTTTGCGAGGTCGTATCTCCCTTGTTCGAATATCGCTTTTGTTGTGCCACCTATGCTGGAAAGCTCTTGAAGTCGGCTTTCATTTTACACCGGTCTCACTTAAATTTTTTGAGTAGATCTTGAGATATTGCCAAAATAGTGCGACTGAAAGTTTTGCTTCTCCGATTCTTGCATGCAATTTTGTTTTGTGTTACCCCTTGGCACTCTCTTGCTCCTTGAGATTCTTCGAACATAGATAAATCTCTTCATAAAAATGATAGTATTCCCTTGGTTTCATAGTCTGATCAAGCTCCTGAGCTCGATCATTCTCCGTTCTTTTCTTGTCCTTGTCTGTTGCACCGTTCTAGCTTTTGTTCCATCTGTTCTTCATCTTTTTTTGCTTGAGTTCATAGTCTTTGTGATCCATATATTGTTTCTTGATATGTGTGCCTCCAACACTATAACCACTCTGTTGGAAAATGGTCTTTGAACAAACATTTTTCACCCAACTTTGAGCTCGATTTTAATCCGTCTCATCTAAGAGTTAACAACGCCAATTGCATCATCGTATAGATAGCAACTTGGTGGTCGTTTCGATAACTCATTCGTCAAATACCATTAAGAAATGAATGATCAAATTGAGCTCTCAATATGAGTTCATATGAAACTAATTGTGTAGATAAGGAAAAGAGAACCACATCTTCCTTCAAGGATAAAGTTGTGTGTTTATCTACTTCAAGATTGCGCTATAAGGCACGCCCTTTAAGTGGAGCACATTTTGGTCAGGTGGGAGGACCTAGACAAAGGTTGAACCACCACGCGCGCGTGCGCGCGCCTCGCCGTTGTCCGACCGGCTCGGCTCGATCTCGGGTTCGGGCACGGGCCGTGGTGTGCTGTGTGGGTTGGCTGAGCAGTTAGGCCAAAAACTAATCAATTATTTTAATTATTATAATTAATATTTGTCAATTAACAGAACAGTTGCAACTGTTCTGTTCGAATTTTTTGTACAGCCTACGGTTACAACTGTTCACCCCAACCGCACTTTCTCTTTCAATAAAACCCAGTAACTCTCCCAGTTTCAACACAACTGAAATACACAACATTCTTTCATTCTATCTGTCAAACAACGAACTTTCTATACCGAATTTGGGTTCGTCGGGCCTGGTGGTTACGTGCTTTCAACCACCACGCCGGAAGACTTTTATCTTGGAAAACAGAAGCCACTCGTAATAGCAGGCGGCTAATCAGTTGTAAGGAATTTGTACCCTACATGTACGAGACTGTCTTTGACATCACAACATCATTCATGAGGCTTTCAATCAGTAAGTTTTCACTGTATTTATTTAACGTGTGTTCATTAAATTTACAGTAACTTCGTCACCAGATTAAACAAATTTTCTGACAATCTTTAAACATGTTATCTTTTATGTAAGTTAATCTTCACAGTGTCACATCCTGAATTTGTCTCTTCTATTTTCTGTTCTGCATTACTAACCAGCTCCTTGCAACCTAGTTTAAATCTGTCAATACAATTTCATCTGTATTTAAATTTTTGACAGATCTTTCTACTACAATCAAATTTAACAGATTTTTTTGTATATTATTTTGTTGACTATTTCAGTAAATTTCGTAGTCAATTTTAACAGATTTTAGTACTTTTATCTGTTATTTGATGTTATTACAGTAATTATTTTTGTCAGTTATTGACTGTTTCTCCATTCAGAAATGGCAGAAAAAAGAATTGAGAATCAAGAGGCTGGGACGTCTAAAAACGTGACAGTATCTACAAAACCAGATGTTGCAGTGGGTTCCCGTCATGTGGACAAACCGGAGAAATTCAGCGGGAAGGACTTCAAAAGGTGGCAAAAGAATATGTTGTTTAATGTAACCACATTGAGTCTCGCTAAGTTTCTCAAAGAAGAAGTTTCTGCTTGTCCAGAAGACGCGGATCAAGAAACAGTACAAGCGGTTCAAGCATGGAATCATTCTGAATTCCTAGAAAGAAACTATGTATTAAATAGCTTAGATGACCAATTGTACATTGTTTATTTTGCGGTAAAAACGAAAAAAGAAATTTGGCAGTCCCCAGTTAAGAGATATAAAACTGAGGACGCGGGTGCCAAAAAGTTCGTCGTTGAAAATTTTATGGAGTATAGGATGGTATATTCGAGGGGCATTATGGCCCAAGTTCACAAATTTTAATGTATAATTCATGAAGTAATTGATGAAAAGATAAACCTTCTTGTCGGCATCGTGATTCACAAATTGCCGCCGACATGGAAGAATTACAAGAACTACCTCAAACACAAGCGCAAGAAGATTTCCATGGAGGAATTAATCGTTCGACTCAGAATCGACAAAGGGAATCGACTTGCTGACGACAAGCCCTCATCAAGCCAACAGTCCAAACGTGGTGGAAGAAAGGCAAAGGAACAATCTCAAGCGGAAATCTGACTCTAATCAGATCGAGAAGAAGAATTTCACCGAAAATGCCACAACTGTGGTAAAACAGGCCACAAGATTAAGGATTGTCGCAAGAAAAGGAAGACCTTTAAAGGGAAGAAATATGAAGCACAAATTGCGGAAACCGACGACGTAGACAAGTACGTCGCCGTAGTATCCGAAGTAAACCTTGACGGAAGTAGCCTAAAGAGTGGTGGATTGATACGAGGCCACCCGACACATTTGCTCCGATAAGAAGATGTTCTCGTCCTACGAAGAAGTCGAAAACGAGGAACCTCTCTACATGGGGAAAATAGCCACATCCGCTATCAACGGGAAATGGAAGATAGCGCTGAAAATGACCTCGAGAAAGACTATCACTCCTCATGATGTTCTCCATGTTCCGGATGTACGGAAAAAACTTAGTCTCGAGAGCAATACTTAGCAAAAAGGGATTCAAACTAGTATATGAGTCCGACAAGTTTCTGTTGACTAAGTCAGGGAAATATCTTGGGAAAGGATACCTTAAGGATGGGCTCTTCAAACTTAATGTATTGACTATGATTCCTACTATGAATAAGAAAGCATCAATAAATTACTTGTCGGAGTCCTCTTCTTGTTTATGGCGTAATCGATTGGGTCATGTCAATTAGAAATTCTATTCGTAAATTGATGAAACTGGATCATCTTCCTAACGGAAGTATTGATTCAAACCACAAATGTGAAATTTTTGTCGAGGCTAAATTGACTAAGAAAACGTTCACACCAATTGGTACGAAATCAACAAGTCCTCTCGAACTAATTCACACCGATATTTGTGATTTGAAGTTTGTACAAACCAGGAATGGGAAGAAATATTTCATTACCTTCATCGACGACTATACTAAGTATTGTTACGTTTACTTATTACATAGCCGAGATGAATCATTGGACGCCTTCAAGCAATATAAGTTCGAGGTTGAAAATCAACTATAACAGAAGATCAAGATTCTTCGTAGCGACCGTGGAGTGGAATGTGATTCACCATTCATTGACATATGCGCTGAAAATGGAATAATTCATCAAACCTCGGCACCCTATACACCCCAACAAAATGGGGCTGCGGAAAGAAAAAATCAAACATTAAAAGAAATGTTAAACGCATTACTTTTAAGTTCAGGACTGCCTCAGAATTTGTGGGGGGAAGCTCTACTAAGAGAAAATTACATTCTAAATAGAATACCAGAAAGCTTTTGACAAAACTCCATATGAACTATGGAAAGGTAGAACACCCTCGTACAAACACTTGCGGTGTGGGGATGTCTTGCAAAATTTGCAACCCCTCTACCGAAAAAGGTTGAGTTAGGACCTAAAACGGGAGATTGCATCTTCATTGGATATGCGACTAATAGTAGTGCTCACCGATTTCTGGTACACAAATTAGAAATACCGGACATTCAGGAGAATACTATTAATAAATCAGCTAATTCCTCCTTCTTCGAAGGTATTTTACCTTAAGAAGTAAAGGAAGTACAAGAGTTCGGTAAAGGGACACATGAGATATGCATTGGCAACGACCAAGAGGAAGAGGTAAGGCGGAGTAAACGAGCCAAAATGGCAAAAATATTTAGACCCTAATTCCTAACATATTTTTCGGAAAATGATCCAACAAGTTACAAAGAAGCCATGTCCAGTGTTGATGCTCCATAGTGGAAAGAAGCTATAAATAGCGAAATTGAGTCCATCTTACAAAATAATAATTGGGAATTAGTAGACATTCCACAAGGCTCCAAGCCCCTTGGCTGTAAGTGGTATTTAAGAAAACGTTTAAACCAGACGATACAATAAATAAGTACAAAGCAAAACATGTCGCCAAAGGTTATAAGAAAAAGGAGGGGTTAGATTTATTTTACACTTATTCTCCAATGACGAGAATAGTATCCATTAGAATGTTGATATAAATAGCTACGATTTTCAATTTTGAAATTCATCAAATGGATGTTAAGACAGCCTTCTTAAACAAAGAATGAGAATAAGAAATTTATATGGAGTAACCAGAAGGATTCAAAGTTCTAGGAAGCAACTCAAAATACTGTTGACTTAAGAAATCCCTCTACGGTTTAAAACAGTCTCCAAAGCAATGGCACGAAAAATTCGATAGAGTCATGAAAACTCATGAATTTTGAACGAACGAATGCGACAAATGTGTTTATACAAAAATAGTCGCAAAAGAATGTGTCAGTATATGTTTATATGTCGATGACATGTTAATCATGGGGAGCAACAAGACAATAATTCTTGAGACAATGAAGTTATTGTCTACAATATTTGACATGAAAGATCTAGGTATTCCTGATGTGATTTTAGGAATTAAAATCACAAAGACTGCTGAGGGTTACGGTCTTTCGCAATCTCACTACATCGATAAAGTACTCGAGAAATTTGATAAAGGGAACAACAAACCAGTTACAACACCGGTAGATGTTAGTTTACATCTCGCCAAGAATTATGGTGAAAGCGTTCGACAATTAGAATATGCCCAGATAATAGGAAGCCTCATGTACATTATGAATTGTACAAGGCTGGACATCGCACAAGCTATCGGAAAGCTTAGTCGTTCACTAGTAACCTTGGAAAGGATCACTGGATAGCGTTAACTCGAGTATCAAGGTATCTTCGATACACTAAAAATTTGGGTTTACAATACTCGAACTATCCAGCTGTCATGGAAGGATATCGCGATGTCATACATCTCTGACTCAAGAGACTCCAAATCCGCGAGTGGGTATGTGTTCACTCTTGGAGGAGCGGCAATTTGTTGGAAATCTTCAAAGAATAACTGCATTGAAAGGTCTAATATGGAATAAAAATTCATAGCGTTAGACAAGGAAGGGGAAGAAGCAGAATGGCTTCGCCATTTCCTCGAAGATATCCCAACATGGCCGAAACCGGTGCCACCTATATGCATTCATTGCAACAGCCAATCTGCAATAGGTAGAGCAAAAAGCAGTATGTATAATGGTAAGTATAGACATATACATCGGAGACATAATACAATTAGGCAACTTCTCTCAAGAGGCATTATATCGATAGATTACGTAAAGTCAAAAGAAACATGTCAGATCCGTTGACTAAAGGTTTATCGAGAGAACTAGTTGCAAGTTCGTTAAAGGGAACGGGACTAAAGCCAATATTCTAAGAGTTGCACGTAGCGGCAAACCCAACCTAGGTGACTGGAGATCCCAAGAATTAGGTTCAAAAGGGACAACCCAACTACCTGTGCAAATAAATAAATCACTCACCTGGAAATAAAGTTTCCAAATCCATTCCTAGGACGAACATCGAGTGATAGGGATAGGGTAAGCAAAATTCTTTTAATGAGACCATACCTTAAAGGGTTTTTAAGGATAGTATGAAGGATACTCATTATGTGTCTCACCTATGTGAGTAGGAACGGTCCGGTTCTAGGAGGATGATGTGACTATCTTCTCTAAGTCTACTCATGAAACAAGGAAAGTGTTTCAAGGCCGAAATGAACACAACCATGAGAACCAAATTTGGATAGGTCATTAATTGTGTGGTTGCTATCGACTAGGTATACAACGCGACAAGCAGTTCAAGGCGTTTCGTTCACTGATAAGCCATATCATCTCACTAAGGAGAAAGTTCAAAGTATGTGCCTACTTTCTCTTATGCGATTAATGAACCGCTTGAGATAGTTAACCACTAAATGACATTTTTAGCTTTAACGCTAATTTGTCATTCATGTGGGGGATTGTTGGAAAATGGTCTTTGAACAAACATTTTTCACCCGACTTAGAGCTCGATTTTAATCTGGATCATCTAAGAGTTAACAACGCCAATTGCATCATCGTATAGAGGGCAACTTGGTGGTCGTTTCGATAACTCATTCTTCAAATACCATTAAGAAATGAATGATCAAATTGAGCTCTCAATATGAGTTCATATGAAACTAATTGTGTTGATGAGGAAAAGAGAACCACATCTTGGTTCAAGGAGAAAGTTATGTGCTTATCTACTTCAAGATTGCGCTATAGGGCACGCCCTTTGGGTGGAGCACATTTTGTGCAGGAGGGAGGACCTAGAAAAAGGTTGAACCACCACACACGCGCCGCCGCCGGCCGGCCGGCTCAGCTCAGTCTCGGGTTCGAGCACAGGCCGGGTCGTGACGTGACGTGGTGTGATGTGTGGATTGGGCTGAGCAGTTAGTTAGAGCCTATATCTTTTTGGGACGGAAACTAGTTAATTATTTTATTTAACATAATTAGTATTTGTTAATCAATAGAACAGTTGCAACCATTCTGTTCGGATTTTTTGAACAGCCTACGGTTACAACCGTTCAGCCCCAACCGCCACTTTTCCTCTCAGTAAAAACCCAGTAACTCTCCCAGTTTCAACACAACCGAAATACAAAGCATTAATTCATTCTCTCTGTCAAACAGCAAACTTTCTCTGCCGAATTTCGATTCGTCGGACGTGGTGGTTACGTGCTTTCAACCACCACGCCGGAAGACTTGTATCTTGGGAAAGCCACTCGTAATAGCAGGCGACTAATATGTTATAAGCAACCCGTACCCTACATGTGCGACTCTGTCTTCGACATCACACGGGAGGATTTCAATCAGTAAGTTCTTACAGTATTTATTTAACATGTGATCATTAAACATACAGAAACTTCGTCGCCAGATTACACAAATTTTCTAACACACTCAACAAACTCATGCTTAAATTTGGGATAGCAAAAAACGAACAAAATCATGCAGAAATGATGTTTCTCAATAAATCTGGATTTTTTCTCAAACATCCAAAAATTACCTAAAACCACAAGGATTTTGGCATAGAAAAATCGAAGACCTCTCAAACCTGCCAATTTAGGGGGAGGCTAATATGATGTTACCAGTGACCATAGCCAATTCAAGCTTGTGTGCTTCAAACCAAAATCATCATTGTTGGATATCCTAGGGAATTCCATAGGCGACCTATTATTTTCTCTACTTTATTATTCTCAACCATAAAACAAACATATCCCCCCCCCCATTCTAAACAAACGGCGTCACACTAGTGTGGGCGTCACACTAATGGGCGCATAGTTTTCCATAAATTTTAGACAATGAAAAGGTTGAAAGTATCATTTTTCAAGTTATAGGGAGAAAAAGTGTCTTTACATCAAAACGTGATGCGGGGTGAAAGTGTTTTTACCCATAACAAAAGGGTAAAAGACAGAAGGTGTAACACCTTCACCCCCTCTAGTTTCATTAAAGGACAATTTCACCCCCTCTAGTTTGGAAAAGAACACTTACACCTAATGCAAACAGTCGCGGGATAGTATTTAGTTAAGCTGATATAATAAGAGTACAAGGCTATTCTCATATTTGAGAAGAAAACTAAAGTAACACAAGAAAAGGAAGATAGCTTAGTGTCAGTTTCTTGCGCAATGTTGCAGCCAATAGAAAGGGCAAGATAGGGAAGTGGCTTTTAAAAGGTTTGAATCTTCTTGGAGAAGCTTATACCTTTTCAAAAAGCAAGTGGAAGAGCTGAAACTTCCAAGAGAAGTTTTTGCCAAAATATTACAAGATAACCCCCTGAAATTCACTTATGTGACAGAATAGCCATTGGAAAAGTCAACAAAGGCTGCTCGACTATCCAAGCTTCTTGTTAAATGAGGGAAGAAAGACAAAAGACCCCTCAAAGCTAAATACACATATGCTACTGTATAACACCCCTTTAGTGTGCTGAATTTCAAGTAAATTACACTCTTTGACTCTCTCAGTCTGGAGTGGTGTCCGTTAGTTATACTACCTCTCTTTCTTCTCTTTCAGCATACTTTCCTAAACGGGAAGTTTCTTCTCTTTCAGCATACTTTCCATTTTTATCAGTGTTTTAATGTTAAATGCCTGAATTGCCCTTGCACCACCTACCCTATTCAAATAAACCCACATCTTTGTTTTTACCGTAGATGGACGGATAGAGAGAGAAAAAGAGATAGAGGAAAGAGAAACGGTTACCCAACCCTCATGAATCTTCAAATCCTGTTGTAGTCACGTTCATCGAGTAATATGTTATTTGGTTGTGATTTCCTCGATTTGATCGTCTTCCTCTTCACATCAAGACCACAATTGAATATATTCTGAGTCGCGAGACCGAGGAGTGAGGCAACAGATCGGCGGTGGTGGACTTCGTTTTTCCGGCGACGATGAGACACTTCTTCTTCTTCTTCTTCTTCTTCTTCTTCTTCTTCTTCTTCTTCTTCTTCTTCTTCTTCTTCTTTTCTGGTAAACAACGAAGAGGAGTTAATGCGGCAGTGGACTTAATTTTTTCGACGAGGCAACCCATATGCTGTAGCGACAGATCTGGCAGATCGACAGTGGAGTTCCTTTTTTTTATGGCGGCGGCGAGCTTCTCTTCTTCTTCTTCTTCTTCTTCTTCTTCTTCTTCTTCTTGGTAAACAACTTCTTTTTTTATACAGAGAGGAGTGAAGGTGGGGGTGGCTGTTTAACCTCTGTGGTGATTGTGGTGTTGCTGGGGGCGATGGTCTGGTGGTGCTGCTGCTGATGGTGACTGAGAGGGAGAGGGGGGAGAGAAATGGTAATAAAATTTATTGGTGAAGGTAAAATTGTCAAAGGCACATGTTCTTAATACCTGTGCCTCTATTCTCTGTGTTGTTTCATACTCCCTCCGTCCCACGAGATTGGTGAAAATGTTATCGGGTATTATTTGGGCATAGCGATTTGGTTAGTCAAACAAGGCAATAATTTGATAATTTTTGCATGGCCTTGTAGAGTAACCGAGTCAAATTCTTGTTTTGTTTGACTAACCTAGTCGCTAGGCCTAAATAATACTCGATTAACATTTCACCAATCGTGTGGGACGGAAGGAGTAAGAAACAGAGGTAGTAATAATTTTAGAGACAAATTTGACCCTCATATCATGCAAAAAGTCTAATATACCATTGGACAATGTCTACATTTTTCTTAACATGTGGACAAATTTACCCCCAAAATTATTTTCACTGACAGCTCCAAATCTCAGACTAATGGTGTAACAATATCGGGTGTAACTTTTTTGAAGTTCAGCACAATGAATGGGTGAAAGTGTCCGTTCTCAAACTAGAAGCGATGAAAGTGTCCTTAAAATGAAACTAGAGGGGGTGAAAGTGTCCTTTACCCAGAACAAAATGCAAGAAAGTCCAGCCATCACCAGGTCGCCTCACTAGAACAAGCACTTGCAGCAGACCAGAAACTTCATGAGAAATCAAGCAAACCAAACGGCGTCGTATCATCTCCGAAAGCCCAACAACTTGTGTGGTGGTTATTGAATCAGTTACTCCCACCCCTACTAAAAACCCAGAGTTCAATCGCTTTTGCTGCTGTTCCAGAAAGGAATGGCTGCATCATCATACTCACTCATTTCCACTTCACCTCCCTCTCCGGCACCGTTCACCGCCTCCTCTCGCTCAAAAACCTTCAGATTCAGACCCATTGGTCTCTGCCGGAACCCTAGCAGTGTTCTCCGAATCGTCTCCGAGCTCCGAGACTCATCTAACCGCAATTCTCTCCCCGCCGGCTCCGATCTTCGCAAGCTCTTCATCGAGAGGAGTCGTCGCTTCGAATTGAAGTCGCTCTTCGTGCTATGCACCTCTGTGGCGTTGTCCGTGGCGTTGTTCGTCGGAGACGTCGATTCGGCTTCGGCTTTCGTCGTCAGTACGCCGAGGAAATTGCAGACGGATGAGCTCGCTACGGTTCGTCTTTTCCAGGAGAACACGCCTTCGGTTGTTTACATCACCAATCTCGCTTCTCGGTATGCTTTGAATAAATTAAATTACTATATATTTCATGAATTTAGGCTTTGTTTGGTTCGCATTCAAATGTTTTACAAGGGAAAATATTTTACGCGTAAAATGTTTTGTGTGAAAAAGATTTTCCTGCAATTGTTTTCTCGTGTTTGGTGCCGAAACAGTGGGCCGTGGCGGAAATGGCGGTGATGGGTCGTGGTGGAGGTAGGTGGTAGTGGTGGTGGAGGTGTTAGTATGAGTTGTTGTGATTACTCTCTGGAAAAATGGCGTACGGATTTGAAAATTGTGTAAATCATTTTACATCATTTGAGGAAAAACATTTTACAGGAAAACATTTTACTTCCAACCAAACACCACCAAAACACCGAACGGAGCCTTAGTATCTTCCGGTTTTGTGGAATTTCTGCATTGTAGAATTGGGATTGATCTCATTGTGATTGTGGGAATGTGAGGGTTTGATTAGTTCTGATGCGATGTTTGTTTTAGGCAGGATGCTTTTACATTGGATGTGTTGGAGGTGCCTCAAGGGTCTGGATCAGGCTTTGTTTGGGACAAACTGGGACACATTGTCACTAATTTTCATGTGATTCGTGGTGCATCCGATCTCAAGTAGGTTACTTGTTTCTCTTAGTGATCTGTTTATTTGTTGATTTGTTCTTCTGTGTTTCTTCTAATCTGATTTGTTGGTGATATGTCTTGGAAGGGTAGGCAATTTTAACTGCATTATCCAGTGATCATCTTTGCGAAAGGTTGAAGAAAATCTCTCTATTGGGGGTTTAAAGTTGTGGTGCCTTGATAGATATTCTCTACGTTCAGTCTCTTCATGTAGTTGTAGATTGGAAAGGGCTGTTATAATGTTATAAGTTTCTTGAGATGTGGGTTTCCTGTCTTCTCATTGCTGAAAGTCATTAACATTACCTCATTGTGCAACTTGATAGAATATGAGAAGAATCATATTACTGAGTGTTCATAATAACCTAAGCTATGACAAAAGCCTTTATATAGGCTTGAGACAACTATATAGAGAATAGAAACTAAATCAATCAGATCAACCTATACTACGAAACATAATAATATCAATGACTAGTATAGAAGCTACTTAACCTAATAATAATCTACTATCTCTACCTTGAGTTTGCAAGCAGACACCAGAGCAGCAACGGAGAAGGCCAAGTGGTTGAGAAGGCTGGTGTGGAGAGGGCCAAAGTGGTTGAGAGGCCGCAGCGGAGAAGACCAAAGTGGTTGCGAAGGTCAGCTAGAAAGGTTCTCAATGTGCAAAGAAAAGAAGAAAGATATACTAGACGAAACTAGCAGAAAATAAGTAGAGTACTCAAGCGGGAATAAATGAGAAGAAGAAAAACAATAATTTCGATTTTTGGCAGAGAAGGCACCGGCTGCGGCGATGATGCTTCACGATGGAGAAGAAGGCAGTGGCAGAGAGAGCGATCAATAGTGATGTCAGATGTGGCAGTGGCTCTACCATGCGAGACAGAGTGGAGGCTGTTGATGATGAGTCGGCTTTTTTAGAATTAAACCAATGGAGGCTTAAATAAAATAGGAGCTTTGACAACATCTATAATATCCCGTTCTATATCGTGGATTAGATGTGTAGTATATATTACTCTTTGTGGATGACTACTAACACCTTCAAGGCTTAATCATTTCTATCATTGAGAAGCCCCAAACCAGACATTTCAGAAGAACCAAAAAATTAATAAGTTTCATGGGAATGGTCTAATAACCCGCGTGCCTGCCTCCACCTGCAGACTAAAGATGTGTGTGTAGGCCAAAGATACCCCAAGTGAGGGGGCGTGTTGAGAAGTCCCACATCAGACATTTCAGAAGAATTAAAAGAATTAATAAGTATCACGGGCTACTGGAACCCCATGGATTCTTACACAGCTTCTCCTCCCTATCATTTTTGCAAGTCTTATTTTCTTTATCTGGGGTGAGGCTTGTTACATTGTGGGACTTCCTATGAGCAAGGGTGCATAACTTTGCAATATGGTTTATTATAAATTAGAGTCTGCGAACAAGAACTTAAGCGTTCTTAACGCACGAACGCGATAGCTTCATAGAATTCTGCTGTTACCAGATGAATATTTTGGAAGTTTAAGTTCTATGAAGAACAAAAAAGAAAAATAGTGTTAATAAAAATTCAACTTGAGGTTTCTGATAAAATTCTCACTTGGTAGAATCAAGGATTAGGAAGTCAAATAAGTACAACTGGTACGGATGAACAATGACTAGTACTACTATGAGGGTATCAAGGAGAGAAATAAATAGTAAGAAAACACTCTTGTAAAATGCTGTAACTGAAATGAGATTGCTTAGATGGAAAACCAACGGAACTCTATATGATTATGGACCTTGCTTAAGAAGGTTATGTTTTCTACAGCTGAGGCCCCTTGGCACGGGATATATGTGTGTGTGTGTGTGTGTGTGTGCGTGCGTGTGTGTGTGTCACAAGCAAACGCACACACACTTTACGTCAGGCCTCGGGACTATTAAAGGAGGAGAGGGGGGAAATGTTAGTAATTTAGTAGGAGACGACTTTTGTAAACTTGCCAAGGAACATTCAAGTTGTGTGCTATATTGGCCAGTATAACGAGTATGAAACTCTGGGATGATCCTATAGCTCCTCTCTGCGTGCAAGATGTATAAGCTATTGTTTGCAAAATGAGAGCCAGAACTCCAATGAATTGGAACAATAACATACTTCAGTCTACTTCGTTATCGGCTTTAAAATTTAGGGATTGTTTCATGAACTATAAAGAAATAGATGCTTGAAGTGAATAGGTACATGTCACAAGGAATGTTAAAACAAAATGTTGAAGGAAAACAAGAAATTTTCTTCGCAAGGACGTGGACAGAACCATCTTCTGTGTGATTTTGAGTTGACACTGCTGCTTTATGAATTGCTTCCCGCTTCTGTTTGCTTGTCTGTTTTTTTGCTGATCGAAGGTTTTGGAATGATCATATGTTATGACCATGGTTTCAGTTGCGAGTTTCTTAAAACATCTGTAAACCAATTAAGATATCCCCCACTGCTTTGAGAAGTATTAGCTCTTTTCAGGGTCACTCTTGCTGATCAGACAACCTATGACGCGAAAGTTGTTGGATTTGACCAAGATAAAGATGTTGCTGTGTTGCGTGTTGATGCCCCTAAGGACAAACTGAGACCCATACCTGTTGGTGTGTCTGCTGACTTGCTGGTCGGTCAAAAAGTATATGCCATTGGAAACCCTGTGAGTATGAATTGTAACTTCGCACAAGAAAATTCTCTGATTTTATCTTCTTTTAAGATTACTTGTTAAGCCTTGTGTTTGCCCAACTTCTTGCCACTCATTTATTTAAAAAAGATTGATATACACACTTGGCACCAGTATCAGGAACTTAAGTCTTTGGGCTTTGTGGCGGTTTAATGTGGTATTAGAATCAAGTGGTTACATTTTGACTCTTGAACTATGGGCCACTTTGTGTTCTATAAATTTTGTCTCTGCATACGAGGGCATCGTCACGTTGCTCCTGTACATTACTGTTGCATTTCCTGGCAACATAAATTGTTGAAATAACGTGATCAATTTGATATATCAATGTTTAAAATAATTTAAGTGTAGTGGGTAGTAAGTAGTAACTATTAACAGTTAGTATGTAAGATACTCTATCATGAACAGGATTTATGCAATAGAGTATTGAAGCATTAGGTTTAGAAAGAACATTTCTAGACCTGCTAGACGGTGATTGAGTACTTGGTCAGTCTGTCGATTAGCTCAATCATCTGACAATTTGATAATCAGATGCATCTATGTATCTTGCAGTCTGGGACATGGGTTCTTCTGGTTCTTGGACGGGACAGACACACGACCTATTAATGTTTAGTATCCACTAACTAGGATATGCTTCTTTAAGGAACGATACATCTAATTAGACTATAATTAGGATTCGATGACCAGAATATACCTTATCTATATGTAGTGTGGTTGAAATTTTACCTCATCTGTTACTTAGTACCTTTTGCTTGATCTTTTGACTCATATTAGGAGCTTTTGAGATAATAAATATGATGAGTTTACTGATGTGGCATGAGATTGCCACATTCACCTCTCAGGAAGACGCTATAATCTTCCAAATGTATCCAGGTTAGAGACCCTTAGGGTTTGTGAACTCGTGGTCTCAGAGATCTTAACTCCATATTTCCTGCTAATAAGACCGTAGTTAAAGAATCGTTATTTGCTAAAGCTCTTACAGCTGCAGAGTTTGTGAAGAACAGTAGAACTTTCCCGTGTAGATGTGAGGTCCATCTTGATTACGTGGCTCCAGTACTTTACATTGTTTCAGCTAGATGAACAAAGAATGTACTTAGCTTACAAAAGATTTATTGGATATTGTTCCCAATCTGATCTAAATTACAGAATGATTGATATATGCCCTAAACATGGGGCGGTTGAGTGATATTTACCGACTATAGAACCTAAGATGAAGAAAATGGCCATGCAGGCTAAGACTTGAGAAAATCATTTCTTCTTGTCCAAGATCTAGCCAGGATTTGAAGTTGAACTAAGTGCTTGTTTTCTGTGAAATTCATATCTCCCTATTTTCTATTTTTGTTGAACTTCTTATAGGTCATCTTTTAACTTCTACCTGATTGTTTCTGCAGTTTGGACTTGACCATACCCTTACAACTGGTGTCATCAGGTACGTTAACCATTATTGCACTAAATATTTGTAGTCTCAAAATGTAACCTTCTTCGTCAAAGCAGTTAGAATGTTCAGAGCTGTCATATGTGGCCTCGTTGTGTTATCAAAAAACAATTTTCTTTACGATATGATTGTAGTTGTATCTGAAGCCAAGGCTTTAGAGATTCTCTTACAATGGTACATTTTAGAACATTATAAGTTCTAAGAAGATAACCATAGCATGTTTTCAGACATGCGTTTATTTTCGTGTTAAGAAGGCTCTTTTTGTATGACATTGAGATTTCAGCTCGGTCATCTTTATTCCTTTATATATGTTCTTTCATGTTCTGTATCGCCCCATGAAGCTGTTATGTTTTCATGCTTGAAGCAACTTGTGGTCGCCAATATTGATACTTATCCCTCATGTTAATACCTATTGTCACATTTTATTAAGCCATTCTCGCAACTTTTTTGCAGTGGACTCAGAAGAGAAATCAGTTCTGCTGCTACTGGCCGTCCTATCCAGGATGTCATTCAGACAGATGCTGCCATCAACCCTGGTAACAGTGGAGGGCCACTTCTTGATAGTTCAGGAAACCTAATTGGGATAAATACAGCAATATATTCTCCATCTGGTGCATCTTCCGGAGTTGGGTTCTCAATCCCTGTTGACACAGTAAGCTATAATCTCACATTTTCAGCATTCTGGCTTTGCCTTGTGAAGTTGCTAGTAGTAGGCAAATTTCTGTTTACCTAGTTGTGAGATGAAGTGCTTTCAAAATTAATGTCTAGGTAGGCGGCATTGTCGATCAACTGGTGAAGTTTGGGAAAGTAACAAGACCTATTCTAGGAATCAAGTTTGCTCCAGATCAGTCTGTGGAGCAACTAGGAGTCAGCGGAGTGCTCGTCTTAGATGCTCCTCTCAATGGTCCAGCTGGAAAAGCTGTATGCTCTTTTTCTTGCTATGATTTTGCTTTCACCTATATCTTGATTTTGTTTATTCTGGTGTTGATATTCTGGTTCTTCTGGCTCTCTTCCTTTTATGCCTTTTACCTGAGGATATTTTGGTATTTATATTGCACAGGGTCTTCTGGCAACTAAGCGTGATGGATATGGGAGACTTGTATTGGGAGACATTATAACTTCTGTAAATGGAACAAAGGTTGCTAATGGGAGTGACTTGTACAGAATTCTTGACCAATGTAAAGTGGGCGAAAAGGTATGTGATAATTTAGTTTTCTTTTCTACTACCTGTACTCTTATTTTCTTTAATGTTCTTCTTCAACGTCTTTTGTGAATATCTTCAAGATGGTGATTAACACTCGTCTCTGTGGCATGCCATTTCCATAACAATCTAGTGTCATGCAAATAATAGGTTAAAGTGGGATTAACTTCACAAGTAGAGATCTGCAATTCATCTCTAGTGTGGTTAAAGTGGAATTAACTTCACAAGTCGAGATCTCCTGCATGGCCGAATCTGTCCTGACGTATTTGTTTTCTTTCTCTGATAATTATGATAAATGTTAGAGGAAGACATTAGACATATAATCAGAGATACCTTATTTATATTTCTTCTATGTTGCTTTGCTGACGCCTAGTTAATTGAGGTAGGATTTATTAAGACAGTGAGTTCTAAATCATGATTATTTGAAAAAATGGCAATATATGTTGTATAAAGCATGTTCCTGTTTGACCCAAAAAAGAAAACATGTTCCGGTTAGCAGTTTTGAAAAAATCATTTTTGCTTTCCTAAAATATTGAAACATATCTAGAACTTCTCTTCCACTTAGCTTCTGGGAACGTATGAGAGGCTCATTGCTAAAGGTTAAAGATGGAGTTCCCATAGGATTACCTGTAGGAAGTTTTGAGATTTTTTCACATAAAAGCAAAATAACATATTTGTTTACCACGTGAACAGTTCATAAAGTATTCAATTTCATAATATAATACTTGTTCTGAGCTCGTAGTGGAGTGCTCATGGTTATCAAATGTATGATTTTTGCTATAGAAAGCAGTTTTTAAATATCCTGATTGAGATACATGAATTTCCTTACATGTCTGAGAGGAGTCAAAGAAATTTGGTTTACTGAAATTTTGTGTAGTGAAA
Organism: Linanthus parryae; assembly: GCA_023055425.1. Lineage (NCBI taxonomy): Eukaryota > Viridiplantae > Streptophyta > Magnoliopsida > Ericales > Polemoniaceae > Linanthus > Linanthus parryae. The sequence continues at coordinate 1,646,401 of JALGPY010000012.1, forward strand.
TATTCAATTGTATATGCTCAGGTGATTGTGGAAGTACTGCGAGGTGATCACAAAGAGAAGATCCCTGTAATCCTTGAACCAAAGCCTGATGAATCATAATGGCTTTTCAGTTAAACCAGCAGTGAATCGTCCTAAAACCATACAAACATTAAGGAGGCGTTAGTAAGTTTTGTGTATTTATTGTTCCGATTCATATGTCCTGTACATAATCCAATATATTATCCTTTTTGATGTATCCAAAAAAATATATTCCTATATAGTACAATGTTAATATGAAAAGTTATTATGCTAATGAGTCGACCCTGTATAGTTATTTTTTTCTTTACTAAAACTTTGATATCACCTATATGTTTCTGTGTGTGGTGGGATAGACAAGGGTCACAACGCATTCAATTTAATGCAAGTGAAGAAGAAAGTGCTAGCAGTAGGAACTCACTGGCTCCATTATGGTGTTAAAACTGAAACTGTCGTGAGACTTGTGACCCCCGCTTTACTCAGAAGCACCTGATTGGAAAATGTGGGTGGAGGGAGGAGATGGACTTTATCAATAACTAAACAAATCTCAGTATTGGCTCGAACCACGGAGTCACGATGCTTGTGCTAGGTGAATACTTTAAAAAATAGAATCATGATTTGCTCGCTCCTGACTCACCTTCATCTATATCTTCTCCTTTTCTCTTGAACCCCTTGTGGAACCTTAAGCTCTATCTACATTTCCTTGAATTCTCCATCACTTGTTACATGATCTTTGTCGGATTAGCTTGATACATACAGCTAGTATCTGATCTAAAGATTATAAGGAGTATTCAGACTGGAATTAGGAGAGAAATGGCTGCTGCTTTTAGTCTAGATACCTGAATAATGATATATTTTGAGCAGCGTATGGATGGTCAAGATATGCTGGTTTGCAATGGAAGATGCGATATTCTAATGAGAGATGTGATGCTTTCATCCTGGTGCTATGCGTCAACGATCAAACTTTTCAATTTCCATGCTGACAACCTAAAAATGTTCTTCATTGTCGGGTAGCTATAAAGATGTGAGGCTAAGCCATGTGTGTTACTTGCACGATCTCTTCGTGTATCTCAAAGCCAATTGTGCAAAATCCGGAACTAGGTATGTTGCCCAGTGGACAAGGGCAATGTTTGCAGTTAATCAGACTTGCGTTCGATTCTTCCCATTAGAAGTAGGCTACATTTCTTGGATGTAACTAGAAAAAAAAGAAGTGCAAAATCCATGAGTTAAGTTTGTTGTCTCCAGGTACTTCTACTTCTTTCCGTCCTCTAGGGATAAAAATGTATTACTCTCTCTGACCCACAATATTTTGGTCCCCTATTCTATTTTTGGTTGTCCTAAAAAATTCTCCACTTTCTTTTTTAGACTTACAAGTCACTGTAGTTTTTTCTAGTTTGCTCTAGTAGAAATGACATCATCAAACAATAAAAAAGTACGAAGTATTCAAGTATATGACATAGTAAAAAGATAGTGGATGTAATGATTACATGGCTCGTTAAAAGATTAGAATTCCCCAAATGCACCAAAATGTTGGGACAAGGGGAGTATTCGGTTATCCCTAGCTTCTATACAATTAAGTCGGCTTTTTTGGCTTACGCTTTATGAGTACGTCTGACTCTGAGTCGAAGGATAGGCTTTATGAACTTTGTAAATTCACTCAAATTCTTCCTCTATGAAATCATCAGCTATATTTGAGGAAATGTGAATATTATACTAAGACGTCCCGAATAGAATGAAAAAGTCTCCGTATCTACTATTATTAACTGGACTTGGAGTCATGCTTATGTTGGCCGTTTTAAGCCGTATTAAGGCCTGCATCAGTGCAGGAGCTATCCATCTAAGCCCCATGCAAGAAATTCATCTTGAACCCGTACAATTAGTGCTGTAGTCCAGCTCATTTGCCCGTCTGTACCCGCAATATTAATATTTAAATGAGTTGAAACCCGTCCGTTTATACAAATTGGCAAATATTACCCAGCTCATTTTAGCCCGTACTTAAATTTGCAGACATTTGGTGGACAAATGAACCTCGTTTAACCTGAGCTTTTATTTTCATTTATGCACCACCGCCAATGGCATCATATTTTTGGTCTGGACTATGTTTTTGCATCTTCCCTATGTTACTAAGAAATCTTACCCAATTAGGAAGCTAATGATATATTTGGAAGTTAACAGACGTTTCAACTTTCATGGCTTCATTAAAGAAGAATAATTTTATGCTAGGAAGAAATTTTCTTGGTTAACCGACGTGTTGGAGACCGAGCTCAACCAAATGATAATTAAGATGATTAATGGTGGGGGAGTGGAGGTGGTTACTATATTGGTTGTGGGAGTGTGTTAATGTCATTTTTCGGTCGAACGGGCTAAACAGGTGGGTTCGGGTTGTATTGACTCATTATAACCCGCCCAATTAACGGATGAACCTTAAACGGGCTGGGCGGGATGAACCCATTTATTTCCTGCACTCACATTGGCTTTGTGCATTGCTCCAAGAGACCAAGACTTACAACGTCGGCCATAAGAAGCTAACATCTCCTTGACCTTCTGCTGAATGCAAGCCTCCTGCTCCTGAAAATAACTCAATCCTAGAGTTCCAAACTGTCCAAGTTACAATAGCAATTCAAGAGGAGACCTCTTTTTTGAAACATAACCTTTCCGCTGATTATCTATCCAATCCAGAATGCTCTAGCATAAGCAAAGCGCATAAACAGGTGATCAAAAGAACCAGAGGGGTACAGCCGATGAACTCGCGTTTTGTTGTACATCAGTCAGTCAACTATGATTTCAAAGTGACATGTAGGCCACTATGAGTTCTTGGTGATGCATTATGGGGCTTTCCAGATTTTTAGAGTCTCTTTAGTTCAATCTTCACCCCTTGTTTTCTGAAAATTCATCCAAATATTCTTTGCTGACATCTTAACATATAGTTCCGACTTTTGACCTTCAAGGGGAGCTTAGCCCAATTATCTCAGCCTGATTTTGGTTACTACCAGTGGAGTACTTGCGTCTGACCCGGACATAAAGGCCTACTTTATTTTTATGGTACTTCACCTGAATCAAACAAATCATGACTTTCTTTCCAAAAAATACAAATCATGACTAATAAGCCACAACCGATTAGAGGTAACACCGTAACACCCTCATTATTAATGACATTCTGTTCAATGAAACAGCAGATGTGGGCAAGGCTTGACATCTTGAAGCAGTAATGCGCTTAAAAGTCTCCAGTTTCAGATTTTCAGGGGACATTATGGAATTTGTGAGCGTATAAGAGGGAGGCACAAAGCTTTTCTTCGACTGGAACTAAGAGTGGATTGAAATAAAGGGAGGTGAGGCAGCGCATATAGCTATCCATGGCTTTGATGTAGCCATTAACGAAACCATCTCAGCCTTGGGGTAGAGCTTGCCTGTGTTTGATGGGAAGAAGGTTAAGATTATGGTGGTTCCTAGGCTCACAAATTACCTTCACTGTAAGGTTTTTGAGAGCCTTCTATCTTTCCGGATATTTACGAAGATCGTTTTCGTTACTTTTTTCTGCTGCGTCAAGTCAATAGTGAAACACGTCATCCAAGATATTCAGAAGGAAGCCGTACCACTAACATACAATGGCTTTGTGAAGAATATTAGAATTTTACCAAGAAGTTAATGTTTACTAGAAGTGGGCAAAGTCACATTTCTATTACATACTTTGTTCGGTTCTAGGATCCATTGTCATCACTAATAGAGATGTATCTTTAGTTGTCCGTTTCTTTTCACAGTTTTTTTTATGATGTCCCAAGAACTTGGTATAGTCACATTCTTGTGTGAGAAGATTGGTCGTCGTCGCAGTTGTTGTTGATGACATTGTTATGGGATATGATGGTTTTATTACATTCTTTTTATAACAGATTTGCCTCATTTGTGTCGATGGACAGGTGGTTTGTAGTTGCTATTAATAGTGGAAATGTTCCGTGTACGAGTTATACTCTGCAAATTTCTTCTTTTGTGTCTTGAATCAAATGATCTTATTTATTCGTTTAGTTTCTACACTCTCGGAGTCATGTACTTGAAAAACATCATCATTGTAAGATCATTATCTCGCAGGAAAGTTAAGCCTTCTCTTTGCAGGGAATGACGACCTCTTAGAGCTTCCAGTGCAGTATCGTGGCAACATCTTTTACCTACCAATGAAAGAAAAAGAAGAGAAAAAAACCGCAGAGTTGGAACCAGCACTTGATGGAAGAAAATCATTCGCGGTGGTGAAGGAAAAAAGAGGTGATCTCGGTCACATTTTATTGTAAATTAATTACTGCTCGTACAAAGATACATTTTATAGGACATGTAACAAAGGAATTGAAAAAAGGGGAAGTTATGGTACGCAGATTAGGACATTGTCGGATGTTCATACGGAGAAAGTAGGCGAAAGGCCAAAGTCGAGCCCCCAGAGCTCGAAAGTCCCGTTCACAAAGTCGTAGTGGGCGCCCTTGAGATTGAGAGTCCCGGCCGCCAATCCATCTCTCACAAACGGGTAAGAAAGCAGGTTCGCCAACGAATTGTTCACCGACTCCTACATTGTAGTAATTCCACATCCCGTTTTTATAATCGCAACAAGCTGACAGAAGCACATAACTTTTGGCATATAACTCTTGTGCAATACATGTTCCGTGACAGTGCGATAATGCACTATGAGAATTGACATATAACTCTCGTGTAGTATTTATTTTACTGACATCGCGCTCCAATGATATGATAACGGCTGTCTGTCTTTGGGGGCACGATGTCAATAAAATTAATATTGCATTACGGTTATCCGTCAGTTCTCATAGTGCGTGTGTCCAACTGTCATGGAACATATACTGCATGAGGGGTTATATATCGGAAGTTCAGTTTTATATAACATGGCAAAGATGGTACTGACCTTTTCACAGTGTGTGCACAGTTCACCAAATGCAGCATCCGGGTGGGCTGTCTTCACCTTGGCCTTAGCAGGTAAACCGATTTTCACCCAGTCCTCAATGAAGTCGCTGTAATTTCAATCAACCACAAAAATTTTAACGATCTCCGTGTTAGTACATTTCAAAGTCTCCAAACACGAAAAATGTTCAAAAATGAGCCAGTAGTAGTTGAGGAGGTAGATAGATCATACGTGGTCTCGGGGCCTTCATCAGGGAATGACAAGAGCCCCTTGATCCCTCCACAAGCGCTGTGTCCGATCACAACAATGCTGGAAACCTGTTGAAACCGGAATGTTAACACAACTTATGATACTATTAAGAGCTGTAATATTATGCCCCCGAGGAGTAGCACAATTAGTACTCGGTGGGGTAGATTTGCTCCAGGTTCGAGTCATGGCAGCCGCAGTGTGAGAGTTTCACCATTAACAACTTAACAGGTGGGCTCCTTATGGGCACCATGCCGCAATGCCAGAGAGGCAAAGTAGCGTATTTCACAGTTCTTGGACCAAAATGTGGAGACAGTCATCCAAGTTACCCCTCTGGCATCACGGCATGGTGCCCACAATTCGGATGACAGTCTTCGCCTTTTGCTTCAAGAGCTGTGAAAATATGCTATGTTATAGCGGTTGAAGATGAATAGGTATTGTACCTTGAGATGGAGAACGGCGTACTCAATGGCGGACCCGACGCCAGCGTACTTGGCCTTATCGAACGGAGGGACGATGTTGGCAACATTGCGGACCACAAAAGCCTCACCAGGCTGGATATCCAATGTATGGGACGGGCAGACACGAGAATCGGAGCATGCAAAGATCATAAACTGCAATTTTTTTGACAAAACAATGTTTCAGAAACCCGATATAAATCTATAAGTGTATTTAGAAATTAGAATTAGCTGAAAATCTGAAATATTGGCTGAAAATAATCTAGCTGAACTGAAAGCTGGATACAAAAAGACAGGTATCTGGAAGGCCACAAATCGCATACCTTGGGGGCTTGGCCTTTGGCGAGTTCATCATACAAAGTTGGATTAGTCCTGTAACCAGAAAATAGGATAAGAAATCATTCTGTTAGCAGATAAATGGAAGATCCAAAATTCAGATGATTAGTAACTTTACAAACTAAGAGTCAGTTTGGTAGAGTGGATTATTTTGGTTGTTGGTTTAAAAGTTGTTTATACTGGTTTAAAAATCAGTTGTTTTTTGGGAATAAAAAACAGTTTTTAATATAACTTTTTTAATCATTTGCCTCTGGTGAAGAAAACCAAATTACTCTGTTTTTTATTTCTATAACGAGCATAGATATTAACACTTGGTGGTGCTTGTGTTTTTTATTAGTTTAGAAACCTATGGAAAAATAATAATCTTGCATAATAACTATAAACAAATTCTTTGATTTAAATGCAATCTAAAAAAAACAAAACTTTTAAACCAAAATCTAAAAGCAAACAAAACTATTTCTAAAAAAAATCAGCTGCCATAAGTATTACTCTTGGGTTTTCCAAGTGCACTTACACGTATTTCTCTTTCTTGAACTTGATGAATCCTTGCTTCAGCCTATCAGCATGGTCATAAGTCGGTTTGTCACCTGCCGGAGTTTTGAGCTCCGCGGTGATCTGGTCGATCTTGGCAGCTGCCACCGGTGCAAGCTCACCTTGCTCACTGTGAAAACCCCCGCCACAAAAACCATTCAGGCTCTCCATTTATTTCGACGTAAAACATTTTAGAGATAAATAAAAATTACGCGAGGGTAAATATAAGGGAAGCATTTTTTTTCTCTTGAATTTGTGCATTGTTAAAGAAATGTCTGGACTTACGTCTGGGAAAATAGAACTGTCAAGCATATGTAAAATATTTCACGTCGAGACAATGGAAGCCTGAGTTTATTTACTTTTCATGATACGGATTAGTATGGAAATTGCATCGTTCAACACGATGAATCGAACAATTATAAGAAAGTATGTGAGTTTCTGAGTAGGTTACATGAGGAGCTTCTTGAGTCCTTCGATGGCTGCATCGTACGAGTCAGTTGTCATATCGTCTCTCTGCAAGAAATAGTTGGTTCTCCAGTTAGATCAAAGCCCCATATATTCTTTTTTCGATAAATGTTCTTTTTTTCCCTCTCGTGTATCAAAAAATGAAATTGCTAGAATTTGGAAAGTTACACATCTTATCCCAAAAAACTCGGAGTGGTGAATAGGACCATGATGGGTGATATATGACAATGACTAATGAGACAAATAATAAAGTTGAATAAAGGGGTGGTGGTCACAGAAAATGAAAGGGTGTGGTCACAAAGAAATATTCTAGGCTACATATCACCAATATTTATCGGTCGTATTTAACTGTGTCGTGCCTAATACCAGCTTATGTGGATATTGAGTTATTTACTAGCAACGTTCAAATCGTACCTTAACATTCAAAAATATTACAGTGTAACAAGTTTTGAACTTATCAGCGTTATTGGACGTGAATGAAAGCTATAGCTTCTAATGCAATCACATGAATATGTGGTGGCACATTGAGAGTCCGACCATTTTTTCCTTCGTATCACAAGAAGTATGCCTGTTAATAAATACTGTCAACATAGACGCTAGATGAGGGCATTAGAAAGAGACTTTGTCGGTGGATTCGTACGTATCATTAATCTCTATTTATTTCCAATACACCAACCTAGTAGTCCTTGGTCATAGAAAACATATACTCTAAGCTAAAAGGATATAGCATAAAATGGCATGCAATGAAATGTAAAAAAGAAAACTATGATTGACCAAATTAATCTCTGAAACGGGTGATGTGTGAGTATTACTCCCTCCATCTGAAATTGTTTACCCTGCTTTTTTTCTCTTTGAGAAGCATTTTGAAGAAATAATTTGACTAGCACATATAATGCACAATACTAGAACTTTTCAATAGTTTTCATAATATTATCTCCGGAAGTTAAAACGCCTGTTAAAAAATATATGACAAACAATTTCAAACGGAGAGACGAGTAGTAGTAGTAGTAGTAGTAGTAGTAGTAGTAGTAGTAGTAGTATAACGTGGAAAATGTATCTTCTACCACACACAAATGATCAGAATAATTTTGGAAGAAGTGGTACTCCCATTGTAAATGGAAGAGCTAGCATTGCAACAGGGACAGAAGCTGCATGCAATGAGAGAGAGAGAAATTACCAAGTGAGGGGTGATAATGGGGGAAGGGGCAGCAAAAACAGGCTGGTTTCTGATGAGAGAAGGGGGAGCGGCGGATGAAGAAGAAGAAGAGTCGAGCCTGGCAACAATGGAAGGCCTGAATGAAGAAGCAGCTGCTGAAACTACTCTCTGCTGCTTGGTCAGAGAGGAAGAGAGGCACCAACTGTTAATGGTAGCGGTCGACATTCTGCAATGAATACTAGTTTTTACTACTTTTATAGTGCTCTAGCTACTCACCAATGTCCACTACCCCATCTCATTTGCCTTCCTTTATTAGCATTTTTTCTACTACAAACTCATTCTCACTGTGAGTGTGTGTGGGCAGCTGCTGCTAGGCCCATTTCCTTGGATAATGAAAGCGATTGCTCTCTAAGACCACCACAACTTCTACATTTGGAGATTGGGTTGGGTTAACCGCCCCCCCCCCCCCCCCCCCCCCCCCATCTCTCGTGTCCGTATGACCGTAAAAATATTTGCTTTGAACTTACCATAAGGGCAATGTTCAAGTAACAGTATTGGTACACAGGGGCTGATTCAGGAATTCAATACAGTGTGTGTGAAATTTTTACTTTATTCTGTAAAATTGATTAGGGGATATAGTGCAACTTATGTGAAGACTAAATTGCAAGAAAAATAACTTACCAAAATAAGATGAAATTTAAAATTTTGAAAAGTTATGTGGGGGTTAAAGCCACCACTTCTAACCACTACATATACGTTTTGCATGAAAATGAAGTTATTCGATAGTTCCAATAATTTCAGGAGCTTAGAAGGACCGAACAAATGCAATGCAATGGCGTATTCCTATTTCTGCTGCTCCCTAATTTACCCCTTACCAATAATGAAAGAAATGAAAGGAAATGAAATACTCCTATTCATGTGGATGAGGTCACATTTTAGTCTTAGAGTTTTGGAATGACGATACTCTTCGGCTGTGGAAGATGGTTCTGATCTATTTCCAAGTGAGATAAATATTCACTTCTTGCACTAACTTTTAGAGTTGAGAAGATTTGAGATCACTTGACAATTGGTGACAGTCATAATACACGTCATTAAATAATCTAAGTCGATCACTTTGAATGAGCATCCAATTGATAACTGTGTTCATTTTAGATGTGGCATTGTTCAGAACGAGCTCTAATTGTATGCCACATATATATAAATTCTCGTAGACGAGTCATTTTGAAGCTCAAGGGACTGAACTGATAATTTTTACAAAGATGAGGGAGCAGGTTTGAATTAGAGAATTGGATCTTTTCCTTGTTTTTACCTCTCAAGTGGGGTGACACAGATTTGAGCGTATTCGATTCTTTCTGAACCACCACCATTCACTCAATTTCAGCTAGGTTCATGCCAAGCATGGGTGACACGTCACTAAATGATACTCCTATCCGTTTTATCCATGATATCTCTTGCGAGACAACTTTAACCAGTGATTTGGAGTTGATGTGGCAGCTTTCTCTTCAATTTTTTGTTCCGTCCATGTAACACGACTATTTTATTATGAAAAAGTTTAGATAAACAAAATTTCTAACAAAAAAATGAACAAACATGAGGTGAGTGGCAACACGTTATTTCTTTAGGAATGAGGGTAAAGATTATTAAGAGAATAAATGAAACAAATTTGACGGATATTTAAGCATCTATTTTTGTTCGATTTTTTTTTTTTATCTTAACCCTATAACGGAAAACTTTAACGTGTATTTGTGTCGTTTTACAACTCAATTCATCTAGTTGAAGTTGTCAAAACGTTGAAAGAAAAGAAATCAAATCAAATATTTGGAAATTATTAAATACAAAACTGTCCCGGCTGGAATTGAAATTTTTCACCATTACCTTAACAAAATCTGCAAAAATAAAAAATTGCCCCTGCTTTTTTTTAGAATACCCCTGCTTTCACTTACTCAGGTTTGTCACAAAGATAGTTTCACCCCTTCTAATTTTAATAAAGACACCTATACCCCTTTTGTGCGTAATTTTTTAGAATACACTTACACCCCCTGATTGATTGATTATGTTCTCTAAGTGGTCAAAGTTGTTCCTAAAACTACTATCAGTGACACACCCCTACTCTACGAAGTCAATATTAGGGAGTGTAAGTGTCCTGAAATTTGTCACATTGAATGTGTGAAAGTGTCTTTACATCAAACATGAGGGGGGAAGTGTCTGTTACTCAATCTAGCATTTTAATTTTTTGGGAGAAGCTTCTAGAAATGTTTAAGATTTGCAGAGGATTGGAGATGAAAGGCAGGGAATGGTGTTGAATATGATGAGAGTAGAAATGGGTGATTGATAGCTGGATAAGGTTTTATCCCCCCATAAAAATTCAAACTGCAAACATGTATATTCATTCTCTTTCACTTAATTAATTTGTGATTCTTTTTTTTGTATAGTTGCTGTGGATGTGAATTGCTCGTACCATGGATCACTCTATCTTCGACACAACCATCCATTGTTTTCCCATCACCTTTTCTATTTTCCACAAACACTTGTGATCAATCGATGGACTTGTGGACAGCGACAACCTCACGAAATTCACTTGTTCTGAAATACAAAATACATACAATCGTGTTCTGATTTTGTTTCTTTCAATAGTGGTTGTACGTTACTCATTTGACATTTATCACTCGCACACTGTGAATAGAGGTAGCAGCCGTTAGAGTTGGACTTGGAGGCAGTTGCTAAATTCATATTATTTCTTCCCTTACAGTGTCGTCTATTGCATCAGTTAAACTCAAGATGTGTACTATCTATTTTATTGATTCATCTACAATTGAAATAAGTAGGTAGAACTACCCCACGCGCAATGCACGTAGGATGAATGATAGTAAAATATTAAAAAACATAAAACTATTTTTTTTTCATAGGTCCTAACAATTTTTTGTACTATTTTGCTGATTTTTTGTTTTATTTTATTTTATTTTTTGAGAAAACTATTTTGCTGATTAAATCATGTAGGAGTAGTTAAAATTGTGTTGAAAATGTGAGCATGAATAATAATTGCGGACAGGAGAGTAGTGATAAAAAGGAGAAGATGCAGTCATGCTTCCAATCTTGGGCCAAAAGCACCTTGTGAGAGACTCTACACTTCCTATTGGGCTTACTTCATATCTCTCATAACCTATACAAATGTATAGCCCAATAAAATTATTCATAGGTCCCTTAAAAAGAGCAGAGATGGCAAGATGTCACATTCATACTACTTATTTTGATCAAAAGCCCAATACAAATGTATAAACCAACCTCTTGAAGGGTCATGTTGTAGGGTTTGCAGCAACTTCCAAGTGGGTAGAATCAAAGGTAACAACCCATTTACTACTTCTGGTGGTGTACTGGTGTTATTCTTTTTCATGATTACATCCAAAAATCATATCGTAAATCATATTCTTACTGAACACTGCCTATATAATGCCCTTATCAATGGGCTAAATGATTAGTTGTTTTTGAATTATTATCTAAAAATCAATTGGATTGCGTATAATGTCGAACGAGACACTTAAAAACAAGCCGAACGGATTATAATAAGCTACCATGATGTAAGTATTACAGTGGCGGAGTCGGGATTCGCAAGTGGGGAGGCACAAATCCATAAGAGGGGAAGCACAACTACACAATGTAAATAATATTTGGGGTGCACTACTGCTTTTAATCAAGGGCACAATTGAATTTGTTAAATGATTTTGGGAGTATAGTAGTAGTGACTCAAAATTTAGGAGTGCAGTTGCATACCCGTGCCTCTATGTGACTCCGCCACTGAGTGTTATCGACTTATAGTATCACACCTTAGTTACAAGTTCAACACCATTTAATACTTTTCTATAGGGTTGCTAAGATCACATGTGTCCCATTGTTGGAAAGAAAAATGCATGCAGCAATGTCAATAATAAAGAGGTGGAGAGGGATTTTGGAAATTGCTCACCCATGGTTCTTGTGACCTTCAGCAAACATTATGGTACAGCCACCACACATGTAAGGATTGAAAGGTTTTGACGGTGGCATCAATACCTATGCATAAATAAAGGTGCTGAGTGAGGGAGAATCAACGGTGGTTGGATCAAGTAATGGTAAGCAGCTGAGTGAGAGAACCAACAATGGTTGGATTAAGTGGTAAGCAACTTGTAACCCCTCGAAGAAGACCAGCGAGCGTATAAGCCCTGGTAGAGCCATATCACTCTGGAGAGGGCGGAGTTGCCCGAGCAACATCTCCAAGACAAATGAGCTGAAAGTCCGCAAATTTGGGATAATGAGCTGCAGATCAAAATTCTAATACTCCTGCTGCATTCCATTAGTATATTAGAATTAGAACTATAGAGGTAGTAGGGTCAGCCAAGTTAGCCAATGACTACACTTTTGTGCCATGGTGTTGACATTAATTAGTAGCTGTTGATTGCTCTCTAAGAGGAAAACGACCCCCATTTGGATTGTCCTGGCCAATTATGTCAACATCCTTTCAACATTCATACCCCAAGAGCAAGCTATTTAATTTCACAAAAATACGCTTTCAAATATTCAGTAAAATGCCATACTATCTTTCCAGACAATGGTGGTGCAGAGCCAGAAAACTTTTTAAAGGTACTGATGAAAAATGAACTAAGCCAGACTGAGGCATTCGTGTATTTTCTTAAAGTGTATGCTTAGTCAAAAATCATAACAATAGGGATGAAAGTGCAATTTAAAAAAGTAATTGCCACCCCTTAGTAGCTCCGCCCACCGGAGCTAGGAGTTCAATAAAAACTATCCAAAGTCATGACACCACTACTAGATCATACGAGAATGTGAAAACCACTGCAGACACAAATACTACTGATAGGGCAAATAGGTAAGGTGTTTTTTTTAATATGGTTCACTCTTCACCTCCCAGTCTGCTTTCAAGTGTAAGGAAAGAAGTAACGTTACAGTGAAGAAAGTGTTGCACTGGAATCAGTCATTTTTATTACAACTTTATTGCTATAGATACATTTTTCGTTATTCGTGCAACTACATTGTTGTTTTGGATCCTGCAACTATCTATATGGATGAGCTAAATCATCGTCTTCCTCGGGACAACAGGAAGAAAATGGACAGAAAGACACCAAATGCAGTTTTGGCTGTGCTCTCAACTTTCCTGCATCCAAATGCCATGATTCGCTAGTCCCCTCCAAGACTACGAACGTTGCTCTTCTCTCTTTAGTAGCAACAACTGATACACTATACAAAATGCTTTATTTCAGGCGAGCTAGCATCCAATCTTGTCGAATCCGTCCTTGGCATTCATAAATTTATACCCCGCTGCAACCTAAAACTAACTTCCTTGACTAGTACACCTGCCAATCAAACAAAGAGAGGGTTAGTGAACTTTACCCAGCGAATACCTATGCGAGTGAAGAAGAGCTCAAATACCAAAACATGACGTACTTGAATTACTGTTCACCAATAGTATGAGTGTTCCTACTTAGGGCTGAGTTTGATTGGACAGATAGAGAATGCAACACAGCGAGCTGCTTTTGCCAGCATAAAGCGTTCATTTTCTGTTAGCGGCCTCTCAATAACCCTGATAACATTTGCATCCTACAACATAGCAAAAGTCCAAAACTGCATTATGAATGTTTCAACACTACACACACGACTTCTGAAACAAAATAGTTTTACCTTCTTCTGTGGCTGAATAGAAGGCCTCACACTAGCGACGTCACCAACAAAAATCAAGTTGTTAACATTTCCCCTTTCGTCCCTTTCTATTGGTGAAGATATTGAGTGTCTCCATTGCCCGTTGGTGATGAACTTGTAATAATACCTGAAGGAACAAACAATGCCAGTTGGTGACCAACGGCCTTACAATTCCTACAACTTACAGTCGAACCCACCTTCCCTAACTTACATGAAACAGTTTGTAGCTGAAGATAAATTTGGAAATATACTAGTGGACCCTATCTTATTGATAATACTTTTACTTGGCTGTTATGTAGATCATCTAGAGGGTAATGGGATTCCAAAGTGCTATATAAATCAATTAGAGGGTGCGTGACAGTGAGACCTTTGATGGGATTCCCAAGTGTGATACTTCTGTTCGAGACCTTGGCCTTCAGTTGCTCTTGGAGTGCTTTTCTTGACTGCAGCTTGGCTAGATAAGATTATGCTGGAGTCTTGGAGTGGAGACAGTAGATTCTTTGACTTGGTGTTATTTTTGTAGTAGTATCTAGTTTATTCTCGCTGTTCAGGTTACGAGGTGTGACCTATTAATCCCTGTGTAGTGTGTACACGTCCTTTTTTTAGCTATTGACCTTTCGTTACATACCAAAAAGACACATCAACTATTTGAGAAACTCAATTGAAAAGTATGTCTAAAGAAAGATCCGAGCCGAAGAACCACATTTCAAACTAGTGGTGTTCAAGTCCTGTTGATGGATAAAAACTATGATCCTAACTTCATAACTCAGATAAACTTTATAATTTAGGTATGAACAATCAAGATTGAGAAGGTCTAGGTAATAGGAAAAAGTAAACTTACTTCCCATGTGCAAGTCTGACTTCGGCTTCAAATCTAGATCCACCCTTGTAAACTGCCTTTACAGGCTCTTTCCAGTTCCCGGTGAAATCACCAACCAAGGATACATCATCTCCCTGAATTCAGAAAGCAAAGAGATTAAACGGGCAAGTGACAATACTGGCCTAGACGATGAAGCGCTGTCGTTCTATGATTCCTGAATAAATGATAGCAGATCAAAATCATTTATTACTTCTTGTCCATTCCACACGAAAGTCACAGCATGGGTTGCAGGTCCTTCATGCACGCCCTTCTCCACCATAGCTATAAGATCCCATGTCGCCCATGCAATCGCTGGTCTGCAATAAGAATTTTCCAGCAAATATTTTTATCTTAAGCTAATGTTTGAGGAAGATACACCTATACATACGGGGTGTGTGTAGTCATTCCAGGTTAAAATATGTGCTAGAAGCTAACATCTTCTAAAATCGTACCACATGTGATGAAAACTATGTTCTGCAAGATAAGGACAAGACACCCTAGATGGTTATCACATGTGAAATAGACCAACTAACGA
This sequence comes from Linanthus parryae, assembly GCA_023055425.1. Lineage (NCBI taxonomy): Eukaryota > Viridiplantae > Streptophyta > Magnoliopsida > Ericales > Polemoniaceae > Linanthus > Linanthus parryae. The sequence goes on from JALGPY010000012.1 coordinate 1,661,581, forward strand.
CAAAAATGCAATCAACCAATATGTGAGTTCTGCACTTGTTAGTTGCTATAAGTAAATATATTGAGAATGATCTACCAAGTTTCTTAATACCCAAGGTTAAAGAAAAGAGGGAAGTGTCCAAGACATCCATTTGTGAATCTACATAAATTGGCAAATCTACCGAAGGTTGAAAATTTGGATAAAAATAAAAACATTAATTAGTAAATCTACATTAGATGCGCTCGTATGCAGTCACCTACCTGTCAGGCTTACAAAAGTGTAGTCCAGTGACATAATTGTAGGCAACGTGGAGGGAGGTATCTGTCATCCAGTGCAAGTATGCAATCACGCAAGCAGGGGACCGATCAAATCCGGTGGTGCAAGTGATGTAAACACGATGGTTCTTTTTCAATAATCGCAAAAGAAGACCCACACAGAAGGGAAGTTTCTTCCTCAGATCAAATGATTCACCTTCTCTGCACGGAAAACCAAAAAATGAACCTTCATAAGGTGGATGCATGTGACTGTTGAAAATACATTATTCATTAAGACAAAAATAAATAAATAAACTAGGTAGACATCAGCGGAATGCCGGAATGATCGTCAAGGCAAACATGCAAATGTTGAATATTTTTCAATAAATCAATTATCATTGGATGAAGAACCGAATTATCGTTGTCTGCATCTACTGAACTAAAAAAAGCTAACCTTTCAAGTGCAATCAAATATCACGAGGATACCAAAGCCCCAAAGAATATATAGAAAAGGATGAGGTTGCCTCGCCACAGATCTGTGAAAATAGTAACTTACCTTATTGGATAATTAATCATGAGAATATTAGATCTTTGGCATGCTTCATTGATCGGCTCGGACTCAATTCCCCAATTTTTGGCTTCAGTAATTCCTTGGAAGTTCAGTATCGCAGTGACTCCCTGATGCATACATTTGTTATATGCAAGCTAACTATGGCGAAGTCGATGTAGTTACAGAATTATTATATTAGTTTGGCATGATAATTCTCCAACGAAAAAGAAAAACATCGCAACAGCTTAAAACTTACTTAAAAAGGAGAAGAAAATGAAATACATACTTTTCCTGATTGAAAGTTGAACTTATTGGACAGGAGAGATGACAATCCACTCATAGCAAACTCCCTATTTAACTTCACAGAGAGTTGCACAGTCTCATATGCACCCAGTCTTCCAATTTTCTTTTGGTATTCCCATTTTATACGCCTAATTATATTAATTCTTTGATATGCCTTTCTGAGGCAATTTTTGAGGGGCAATTCAGTTAATAACTTGTCGTAATTACTTAATCTAGTCCAAAAAAATTATTGAACTTTCAATGGTTTAAATTTTGAAATGCAATTTTAGATCCCAAGAACAGTGTCGAAAAGAAAAAGACGCGACAAAAGTTTACTGAGTCATGCATTTTGTAACCTTAAGAGTAAAGCGAATAAACAGAAGTTTGAAGGAAACTGATAGTAGTTCACACATAAGATCATTGGTGCATGAACATCAGTTAAGAAATGACAAACTCAAGGAACGAAATTCCTCGGAACCCCAAGAATGGTTGAAATATATGAAAATGTAAAAGCGCGTCATAACCAGATAAAGTACAAAAGAACAAAACTAAGCACTCACTGCATTTGATAGAGTCTCAATATCAGTTTCCGTTTGAATACACGATCCAACACATATCTGCTCTGTAATCTACACAGGAGGAAAGGCATACAGAAAGATCATTAGTAAGACATTCAGCTTCTAACTGCATTACACCAGACCACTTCTAGAAATTGTTAAAAAAGATATCCACAAATAGGTTGACTAAAGAACAATACCTAACTTGTCCACATGGGTAACATGCACCAATTATGCCAACGAAAAAGATTCAGAGTCAATACTGCTCTATTTAAACTTGTAAAGAGTAAGGAGCAGTCTCAAAATATTTTAGATCAGCTTCTGCATACAAATTTCTTCCAGAAATCTCTACATACAGTAAATATTATGATAAAGAGAGAGCCAACTCTTCATCCTACCCACATATAAAAGTTGGATTCAACTTTACCAAGAAACCAACTTACAAAACGCACCTAATAGACAATATTGAAAAATTGAAGAAACGCATTGGTAAAAAAAAAAAAAAAAAAACATTTCAGGAAGAATATGTCCCCAAGAAAATTGATCAACATCATCAAAGGTTTAAGGGATTTCAAACTTGATCTGGCACATTATAGAACACATGCCAGTTTTAGTGGTCTTTCTACTGGAAGCTAATTGCTTGATTTATAATATGATACAGGTGTTGCAAAAAAGAAAAGAAAAACTGTTGGTTTAGGATGGCAAATGGTTATCAAACCATGAAACAATCTTCTAAGAACAAAAAGAAGGGACTAAAAGTATGAACACTGAGGGTATAAATGAGCCAAGCCGAGGCAAATATTGCTGGCTTCTAGCTCGGCTCAGGATAAATTTGAGCTCTATATTGCAGGCATGAGCTCGGCTTGCAAAAATATTGTGTTCTCAGCTCAGGCTCAGCTCGTGAAGAGGGGAACTCGTTGGATTCAAGAGCGCCTTTTATATGCCTCTACTAATAATGACTGATTCAAAACTCAACCTAAACAACAAAAGGTTTTGAGCATTAACTGTTGTAAATAATTATAGTTTATGGTTGTGTTTAAGTGAATTACTATGTTTTACTAATAAAACATATGTAAGTTAATTATTAAATAAACAATCTCTAGCAAAGTTTTCATAACCGGACCGGCCATCGAACCGGTGAGACACTGGTTCCCGGTCGGACCGGTTGAAACGAAAAATTTTTATAATATTATTTAAATATTATTTTCATTTATATGTGTAATAAAGATATAATATAGAAGGTGAAATTAGCAAGAATAGCTTATTCATATAGCTTATTCCTATCTTTTCCTAAAGTTGAGGGGGCCCTTGTGTATTTTTCATTACCCTTTCGTGCACCAAAAACACTCTAACCTAATTCTCTAATTTGGTGCTCCTTATGCACCATATCAAAATTCCCTAACAAGCTAAACCCAGTAACCCACCCCTTTTTCTCTCTACCCGAACGGAAAACACACCAAGATAACGCAAAATCACCAAGATCAATCTCTTGCCAATTCGATCGGTAAACTCCAACAACCCAACTCGATATCAAATTCAAATCAATCCCTTATATCCCCATTGATCCCTCTTCAATTTTCCTCACGGATTCACTCACAACTCACTCAAACCCGCTGCCATGTTTTACCGAGAGAACACCACCACCACCGCTGCTTTGTTTTGGCCGAAGCACCACCACCGCTTGGTCCTCCACTCCGGCGAAACCCACAGCTCCAACCGCCTCTATCACCATCGCCACCTATCTGCTTCCTCTCTCGGTTCCCGTAGTCTACCCAGAAGCGGAATTTCCAAAAACCGGTCGGTTTTGGGTCGACTGGTTCACCGCTTGGACCGCAAAACCGGCCGGTTTTGACCGACTTTTGACCGGTTCCTGCATTTACGGTCTGATGAACGGACCGAACCGGTCGTACCAGCCGGTCTGGTCCCGTTTTAAAAACTATGGTCTCTATAGCTCACAAACTGGGCTTCCCGTTGTTCCGACTTGACTCATTTAGCACAACAAGCTTAACTATAGGCTCCAGCTCGACTCTTTTGGCATATGAACCAAAATTTGACCAGGCCGGATCTGTTTGTTTGCAGCCATAAACATGAGAATCGGGCATATAAAAGAAATAGCTGTACTCTCTATAAGCTCAAAGGTTTGGAGAAATGACTGACCCAAATAAACAGGAAGACATGAGCAAGAGAAAATAAGAGAAATGCTCTGAGTCACACCTTGCTATAGCGCATACCAAGAGAGTGGTTGTAGTGTAGCTCCCCTTTTGTACGATCCAATGCTTTAGTATACTCGTCCAATGGGAAGCTACCATGTGCCCATTCAGCATCTTGTAGTTCTTCCTCAGAGAAAATGCAAACGAGTTGGCTCAAAGGTGCACTAAGTGTGCTCTTCTGCACATGTGAACGTCCATTTTGTTTACTTAAGAGGTTCCATCCTTCAACAGTTGAAAACTTTGAGGAGAACACAACAAACCCAGAATTTCCACTACCCTCAGAAGATGACTGCAAATGTGATGAAAGGATTGTTTTGTTCCATGTTGCAAAAGGAACACGGCCTTTATTAAAGAGAATATCAATATCATCCATAAGAAACAGCTGCTGAATAGGAAAGGGAGTAAATGGTCTCTCAAGGACAAGGCTAAAAGGCCCAGATTTATCCTTCCTCAACTTCCTGCAGGAACCAAGGAGATTTTAATTAGATCAACATTCATATCCACGCATTGAAATACATACAGAAAGAACCTGTGTTTACTACAAAGATGTGTGCTTTAACATTTGTCCACTTTAAGGAACTACAGGTTTTAATTTACGTTTTTATAGGTGGTCAAACTTGCAAAAGACTACAAAAGAATGTAAACAGAGGAACTATGAGTCCATACCGTCATAACCTACACAACAAAAGAAGCTATGACAAAAGTACTAGACATAAAAAGCCCATCGAAGAGCCAAATTATCCGCATACCAATCAAAGGAGCCCACCGCCAAAAAAATTGTCTCTCTATCCACCCGTAACCCACCCCAAGCAATCAAGAACTCTGGAAACATTGCCGGAGGAGCCCAACAAATCTGGAAAGTCGATAGGACCAGACCCCAGAAGGACCACAAGTCCACAACAATGAAGCAGAAGGTCATTAACTGATTATGAGCTAGACTTGCACAAACAACACCAATAAGTCAACACCTTAGCTGGTAAAAGAAGTTGTCCATTGTCACGATCTCGTCATTAGCTGCACATGAGACAGAGAAAAAGACCAGAAACAGATTTACTTCCTTTCAGATCAAAGGAGCCGGAACCAAGGTTACATGTGCCTCACTCAAAAGAGCCATGGGATTGAACAGAGGATAACCCAGTTGAAGACAAATGCCACTTCAGAGAGTATAAGCAGTTAAGCACCCTTCCGAAAGTTGGTACAGTCAATTGTACCAAAAAAAATTCAATAAGTCCAGGCCCTCCCAATCATTCGAGAACTGAAAATTATGAGTGCCATTATAATCTAGCTTTTCCATTCAGCTGAATGCAGTTGGCATTTTAACCAAATAAGAACTAGAAGATTCTAAGCTTGTTTGTTCAAAGCTTGCTTTTGCAAAATTTCCTTATCAACGCTCCTGAGGTCATTGCATAGTGCAAGTACAAAGTACATTGGCTAAAAAAAAAAAAAAAACTATTATCTGAGGACCTTTCCACCACCCTTTGGGGCAAAACCGACTTGATACAACTAGAGAACCTGTGGCAGAAGATCCTAAGGAGCACTATTTATTACAAACAAAAATCATAGTATATCACCAGTACATGAAAAGATGTACCTGATATTCAAAACTGATACACACTATCTGTCTTTTTCAATCAAACTTCAAAGTTTGCATTGATTTTTACGAAATTCTCGCATGACAGATATTTCTCCATGTATTACATACCTTGTTCGACTATGATAAATATTGTCACGTTTTCTGAAGTTTAAAATATTCAATCAACTTCTATTTCCTGATTGGAGGAACATCTTGTCTAAAAAAAAGTCGTGAACATGTAAGTACTGCAGGATTAATTTAACATGCAACCTTACAATTAGAGGTACTCTCATAAGCAGATACTTATGATAAAATTATTTGAACACCAACATAGCTTAAAAACAGTAAAAGTTCAACCTCAATGGTAAGTAGCCGTTCAAAACATATACGAGCAAATGCTTTCAGGATGCATGCGGAAAATAAGGTGGCAAAATATTTATAAAAAAAAATTTACAGAAAGTAAGAAGAAAATAATGAGGTGTGTAAACTTAAGTCAATACTTTGAGCCTGTTGTTAGCAAAGGCCTCAGCCATTCCTTCAGCAGAAACTTAGAAAACTCTAAAATGGGTCCAAGTCAATCAAATCACCTTGAAGATGTACTGTAGTTGAGATTACAGTCAAAACACCCTTGACCAGTCCAAAAGGGGGTTGAGAAGCTCATATTCCTCAAATATAACAAAAACTTATTAGTGCACCTGGTGTTGCTAATCATAGAATCATTGGGGATTAAACAATGAAATGGAACACTCGATTTTGAAATTTGTGACACCATGCCAAAACATAACAGTCACTCAGTCAGGTTGCTCACTCTAATTACTTTTCTTTCTGCTTCCTCGGTTGTTGGGGAATTGACATGTGTCGATTCTGATATTCTGGGTTTCTCGTGACATACCAACCTATTATCAATTTATTCCCCAAAACTCCTGCTCAGTGACTGAATATGCACAAGCTCACAGTCATGAACTGATGCACACTAGCAATTGACCTTCTAAAAGTTGCTCATACACACAGTAGACAGTCTACACAAAGACAATTATCCATGGCACATTGGCACCTGCTTCCTATGCACCAAGCTCTCTCTAAAAGGAATCACGAGAAGGATCAACTGCCTCCCTGTAATACTAATTCGTGAATCATATCAACAAAAAAGTCATTCCTCGGGGGGGAAGATGGCGTGCAAACAACATATGTACCTTGGAAACAAACAAGCTCTCATTAATAATCAACTCTCTTTCTAACATAAGTCACATAAGCAAATACAAAGTTATACATCTTTCTCAACGTACCAAGACTTTTCATAAGAAATCATGTATAGATAGAACTTGCGGTTATTAGGTTGTCTATCCATGTTTTCAATCCAAAACGTCCAAACGGACCAAACCTACCTTGAACCTGCTTACATATTTCTCTGTGGTCAGTTTTGAGCAGTCCACCTTAACTTACAACAACTAAATCATACTTGTATGTGGTCCAGGGTTGTACTTGGGATACTCGCACGCTTTGTTGAAAAATTGTTCGGGTTTGACAAAGGATTCAATATATAACTGTGGAAAGTTTTCTCTTAATTTGCTTTCAGAAGTTAGTTTAATATTTTCCGTAGTAGTGAAAAAAAGAAGTTAGTTTAATCATTAGTGTTAGACAAATATGGTTGAAACCCCATTTACAGGTTTTCATGTCATTCAAAATAGCTTCTGATATCTTAACAAGGTTGAGAGTGGCTAGAATATCTGAGTGTCTGGAAGTTCTATACTATTCTTGTACTCTGTGATCTCCTACATCACAGTTTACAGAGTTCCTTTCTACTGGAGGAAATTCCAATTATGTTAGCTGTTCAGAAACAGTGAACAGGTGAGATAAAGCAATTCCATTAACTTTTAACTGTTTGCGCCTTGCAGATTCATCAAATGGAAAACTAAGTTTATTCATGAGCTATCAATCGTAAATTATCTATGTCAGTTGAACTTTAACATGAAAATAAAACGAAAGGGGTCTTATAACGGTTTGAGATTGTGATAAATTAATATTATTCTTATCAAGTGATCTGAAGATTCCTACCCCTGGTGCAAGTGTGTAACAGAACTCTCAAGAATCAAATACTACATTAAGCCCAAACTACCAGTGTCTAAGATTACAGCCATTATTTTACATAAACAACATGTCTAGATTCACTTTGTCATATATAATTATACAAAACAGACAAAAGCTATCTTAAACAAGACATAACTCAATAGCTTACGCCTTCTGGCAGAAAATATTGAGCGGCATAACCGAAAGCATTGTCAGTTTGCTTTAACTAAAATAAACCAATGAAGGGTTCACCAAACATTGACAACTAACGGATAAGTTGCTACCTAAAAACCAACAAACTTACCATATGCAGCCAGAAGGCTCAAAAGGAACTGTGAAAAGCATTGTTTCCTCATTCTGTCCATTGCAAAGGTCAAAAAAAAATTGATGGAGAAGCAGCTAACAAATCAGTATGTATGTTCCATCGTTTTTTTGATGGAGGGGAGTTGTTATGATGGTAGTGGAGAAAAAGAAGTAGTAATTGGGAAGGATGCAGGGAAGAAAAACTAAACACGGAGATCAGAACCATACACCTAGGAAATCTGATAATTTGTTCCAAGTGCAATTGCTTAAATATCCTCGAACTGAACCACAGAACACTACGTTACAGCATGACAAATCTTCAACAGGAAGACAAAGCAAAACTTCGCGACATTAGTAGTAGACACATCGACTTTCTGACCACCATGCTTAGTTGCTTACCAGTCAATAATATCAATGTTAGTGATGTTAGGGAGAAACTGTAAGGAGCCATTATGAGCATGCTTCAAGATCTAAAACCGTATTTTAAGAACTCAGACATGCTTCATGCCAACAGGTTCAACAATCATAATAGTTCTAGAATGATGGTTGAAAATAAGAGAAACAACCTAAAAGTATACTTAGGCGACACAGTTATGAAAAGAATACAGATGTTGCAGGAGAATGAGAACTGGTGCATGTGCTTCTTGCACCATTTCAGTATCCATTAAATGGACACAGATCATTTCCTTAAATGCAGCAAACCTTGTTAGCTAACTTACGTACGAGACAACTAGCAACTAACTTCCAGTTTTGGGTGCTTCAAATTTTCATGATTCGCCAATACTTGAAGAACTTATACTGCACTGTTTCATAGCTAAAGTGGACCAAAATCATGGCCCATGACACTATCTTGGCCCACAATAATTATCTTGGCCCATATTATCTTCCTAGTTCTTATGGAATTCTCTAGAATTCCTCCGTTAGTTGTAGGAAAAAATATCTACACACTTGTAAGTGTAACGTATGTAGAATCTTCCACATAAATATCTAGTTGTACGGAGGTGGAACCTTCTAGGCTCTCAACCTCCACCATTAGATCTTAGATTGTGTGGAACCTTCCAAGGAGGAGGCTCAAGTATAAATAGGAGTGGCCTCATTTGCCACATCCATCAACCAAAGCATTGTACTCTCTTTCTCTAAGCAATGGAAGCTCTCTTCCTCAAAGCTCTCTTTGTCTTCTTTCAGTTATTCAAGACTTACTTGAGTGATTCAAGTGCCGCACGAAATTGAAAAGAAGTCAGGCCGTGACACTGAGCTAAGCTAGAGCTGCTCTTACACATCTTTAATAGTGAAAAACCCATATTCTTGTGCTTCTTCCCCTTGTCCATGTGGTACTGCATCTTCTTCTCTTGTTTCATCTGAATCTAGTCGGCTCTGCATCTCTTTCATCTTTTTCAACAGAGCACTGGATTCTTCAGCGTCCATGACGTCTTCAGGAATGGCCAACGCAAATCTTGTTTTGGCGGAGTGAATCACCGAGCAGTTAGTGGCCGGATCGCCTATGATTCCAGCAAAACCGGTTCTCAGAAAATAAAAGCTCCGGTGAAACGAGGGGAGGAAGGAGAGAAGAATCGAAGACGAGAGAAACACCCCCAAATCAACTAGGGGTTTTGAGCGGAGGGTGAGGATTGTTTGGCTTGGAGGCTACGAAACAGATTAGATAGATTGGAGTACCCGAGACACGGAGACGCCGACATGCAAAATTTAAAAAAATAGAAAAATAGAGAAACGCGACAGAGATACATATATATATATATGTATATATATATATAATTTTTTTCCTTTAGTTTTATGACAGCCAGACGCCTCAAGTAAACTCACAATGCATTACAGTAAAGACATTAAAGCAATAACAAGTTTAGTCACTACCAAGTACAAATAGATCAAAGCATAAATAAGTTCAGACACTACAGGTAGTTCTTCACTTCTTTCGTCTTCGCCGTCTGCAACTCTTCGCTTTTTCGAATTTTTCTATTTGTTTCGCAAACCCGATTTGAGTGTGCGGCTAGGGTGGAGGGTCTATGTATTGAGAAGATGATACTTGATAATTTCATAACAGTCCCTCTGATTTTTACAATATCACAAAACGAGCCCCGAGATAATTTAAAAAAATTCATACCCGTATAACGGCATCTCCGTTTTAAGACACGTGTGTCTCCGATTTAAGACACGCGTGTTTTTCCCGCGTGTCAGACGGTGGGTCTGGCCAATTTTTTCTGTTTTTCTAACCGAAGCGCAACCTGATGTGTCTGAGACGTCCAGCGACGTGTCGGAGACGTGTCCGCGTGTCTGACACGCGAACCAGACAATATTTGGAGTGTCGGTGCAACATAGGTCACAATTATGACTTGGGAGCTACGCAACGATTACCAGTTTCTATTTAAATCGAAATTGATTTTCACATCCCTTCGCCCACACAAACAAATCAAAACACACAGAGAATAGTGCATCCGTGGCAAAGTGTATCGCCGGTTCAACGCAACGAGTCTTCCCCCGAATAGTGCAGCTATGGCAAAGCTTATCGCCGATTCAAAGTAAACGATTCCTTTTCTGCGATCGTAAAGGTGCGCAATGAGATGTCACGGCGGTCTGCCCATGACGAACCGTCGCTCGGTGCTCAAAGAGATGCAGAACCAACTGGCGTCGATGGAGATTCAAATGAAGCCAGAGATGAATATGCAAGACCAGAGGAACAAGGAGAAAAAGACGCTCAAGAAGATGGGTTTCTCACTATTAAAAATGTGAAAGGGCGGCTCTAGCTCAAGCACCATCGTCATATGTCGCAAGTTGTTTACCCAGCCGACTCGCAAGGTCTTCTCCGGGTTCTCCTCCTTCGCTCCAGGTAATCTTCGCCAAGAAGATGGAGTTCTACTGCGTCAAATTGCTCGTGGACTTGTCTGATCGTTTCCCTCAGCAAGTACGCGAGAGAGACAAAGAGGAAGCTCGATCTATCTCCCGCCTTCACCTACTTGTCTGGTTGTTTTTGGTATGGTAGTTATGGGTTTGTCTTTTGTAACAATGATAGTAGTGATATTGGTTTTGTTAGGTCTTGGTTATGAATGTCTTGGGGGTGTAATCAATGAATTTGAATAGTAATGAATTGTAGTTGTTTAGTTGTATTGGTACTAGTGATGTCGTGTCTACTTAACTTTTGGTTATGAATGATATTGGAATAGTAGTTGATTTTGGTGGTATTTAAGTGTGCTTTTAAGCAAGCTTATGAACATTGTTGTCTTGTTCTTCTTCTCAGCTTTAGCACGAGCACTTATTCATCTCATAATTGAGATTGCTATTCATCATCATATCATATTGTTGTTGTTATTGAGACATTCATGCCCAAAGGCTTAAAGTAAAGCCCCCCCCCCCCCTTCTGTTGAACCCACCTTTGAGCCCTCTCCTAGTTAACCCTTTCCGAGAACTCCAGTCGCAAAGGCTCTGATAACAAATGTGGTGAACCCACTAGTTGAACTCACCCCTGAAAACCGGCTAACAAGGGGAGTGTGCGGCTCATGTGTCTATATACTACATGCTAGCCACATACTTAGCCGATCACCTCCAGAATCATGACACACAAATGACATTTGGAAAAATATTACCACTCTGTCCCATCTCTAACGCACCATTTGGACTTTTTTCACCCGTAACTGGGTCACTTTGACCAGGTGATTTGAATCGTAAAACGATGTGATTTTTTGACAATTTTTTATGGACTTTTAGAATAAGAGCTACGTTACAACACTACGAAAAAATTATCTACAAATTGGAAAAATTTTGCTATCCAAATCGTCAGGTCAAAGTGACCCGGTAAAAATCCAAATGGTGCAATAGAGGTGGGACGGAGTGGTACTACACTAGAGATAAAGCAATTAATGTATTCGTACTCTGTATCACCGAAGTCCTTAATGTCAATTAGCCTCCCATCAGATGTTCCACCAGCCTTCTTGAGAGTGTCTCCCACCATGATTATCCTAGACTTCTCCGCATTACCCTGCATTTTACTCTTCTCAGTAAGAAACAACAACACCAGCATCGCATTTTCTAGAAATGTATATAAGAAACAAACCCTCAAACACTAACCCCTTTCTGTAATGAATGAACGAACACCTTGCCATCAACTGAAATCGCAAAGCGGATACCGAGCGGCTTCTCGAGAGTCACCATATATTCATTGAGATTCATCTTGAAGAGCCGGTCCGCCTCACACGACACCGTCAGAACCCTAGAATTCCTCCGGCGACGAAGCGTGGTTCCTCCACACAGATCTCGTGCCCAGAAGGGAGATGAGGGGAGGAATCCGGCATTGCGGGGGTTCTGACGGGCAGAGCTCCGGCGAATCGGAGGGTGATCGAGAGCGGCTCCGAGAGTGGTAATTTGCAGAGACGTCATCGGAACTGCGGAGTGTGGGATCGAATTGGATCAGAGATCCATGGAAAGTGGGGGATTTAGGGATTGGAGTGTGTATGCTGCATGTATATGTGTGAAGGAGTGATAAAAGTAGTAGTAGTAGTTGTTGTTGTAGAAGTATTTGTTTATGAGAGAGATTGAAGGGTGGTGTGTGTGTGTTATGGGGGGAGTGGGAAATGTTGGGGGATGGATGATTGAGGAAGAGAAGCCACAGGCTAAACGGTGTAAGACGCTACTGCCATGTGGATTTCCGATGTTGGCCCCATTCTTCGGCACGTGACCCCCTTTGCGTACGAAGGCGATACCGGTACCTTTCCATTTTATTGTCACGTGTGACAGTATTTACAGTAGTACAGCTAAATTTATTTATAATTGACTTTTTTGTCGGCAACATTAAAACATCATATTAATAAAACTACACAAAATACAAAGCAAAGTCATAGAGAGCACAACTAACTGCTATTACTAGCTGCAAAGCAGCTTACCAAACTAAGGCCTAGCCAACGACCAGATTACCCAAACTAGCTAGAACAACTAGACCAAACAAAAGCACTCCCAAGCAGAAACTAACCAGTCCAGAAGATGTACATAGACACTAACATAAAGAGCTAATAAAGCAATCAACTGACTAAGCATCAGTGAAAGGGATAATAGCAGACATGAGCGCATCATCAGGGATGGGGGGAAACTCAGTCGCGACAGCATGAGTGGAAACACAAGCAACAGAAATGTCATGAGAAGGCAAAGCAGGAACACTTGAGGAAGCATCAACAGAAAGAGTCAAGCATGGGCTACCCACACTAGAAGAAGAAGCCATCAAAGCAATACCCATGGGAGACATCTTTGCACAAGAACATGTTGCTGGTGGCAAAACAGCTAAAGGATTGGCCTCTGAAACCTCCACCAAAGCTTGAGGGGGAACTGAACCTGCCCCGGCACCCACGCAGATCTTCCTTTCTTAACTTCAACCTCAACCCAACCTTCATTAACTTTTTTAGCCTCCTGCCTAGGATTAACTTTTGTTTCTTACCCTTCCCCTTGTGATCAGTTGAGTGAGACACAAGAGTATCTCTCTTTTTGGCAGCTTTCTTGATTGCAGGTATGTGCAAAGATCTTGTTTTTGCAGGAGCCTTTTTCCTTTCCTTTACCAAGATCCTTATCGGTACTCTTCATTTTCCCCGATCCCATCTCCCTTTTGTTCTCTCCTCTCTTTCCTCTGATTTTTTTTAGGCACCAAATGACCACTTTCTTTAAGAATCTTGTCTATGTAAACTATATCTTGGTTCCTTTGAGAAACTTCCATATCAGCTTATGAGGTTAAAGACGGAGAAAACTCTGGCTCTTTGATTGAGAACCCTGCATGGTGCAGTTTCTTGTAGGTGGTTGGGAGTTGTCTCATCAGGAAGTGTTGTGGTTGCAAGTGAGCGAGATTTGGACAAGAGAGAGATTGGAATGGGGGATTTTGTAAAATTGATTCCGAAAGCTGGATGTTGTGATTTATAGTGTTGATTGGTGGGAGACTTTTCAGTTCTTGCAACAGAGAGTCACCATTTTCAAATTCCACATTCACGCATCTATTGATGGATGGATCAGAAATCGAAGCAGCATTCAAAGTGGACGGTTGAGACTGCTGAGAGAGAGATGTATTCATGACAAAGTCCGATGCGCATGCATGCACTGGAAGAGAAAGAGGAACAGGTTGTGGAGGAAAATGAAGCGGTTGGGATTGCATCATTAATTGAGGGACATTGAGGAAATTTTCCCCTATAAAAGATGGACCAGCTTCCAGATAAGGGTTTTGAAGACATTCATAGGCAGTGGACAAGAAGGTGGAGTGAAATATTTAGCAGAGTCACTTGATGATGCAGAATGATCCGAGGAGTGACGATTCATTGGTAGGGGAGCTCCTTGGTTGGGATCATGAAGGACAGAGACATCATGAAAAGTATAAACAGGGGTAGAACTAGTGTCAAATTTCATGGTAGGAAAGGGTTTGGAGTGAAATTTGAGAAAATGAGTGAACATTTTGCGTTGGGGGTTCACATGAAAGGGGTAGGAAGAGAGGTGATGGGATTGCAGGTACCTTGCTTCCAATCTCTCCAAAACTTCCACCAGGTTACTGCAGTGCCCATCATCATGGCCAATACACCCACATCGATAAAAAAAATGAAAATTCTCTCATAACTGAAATAAACCCATTTTTTCTCATCCTCTCCAGGGACATTGACATAGGCTCCTGGGATCAAAGCCTGATCAAGAGAGATTCTGGATTTGATTCTTAAACCTTGCATGCTACGCACCCTTTCGAAAGACCAGTCCACAATAACTAAGTCCCCATCCAAATTCCCCATTTTTCTGCTGTTTCAAAATCAAATCCTTCAAAAGAGACCTTCGGGACTTGAAACCAAAGATCTGCTTTTCAAAAATCAATTTTCGAAAGAGCTTGGTTGTTTTTTCTTTCTTTGAACACCAAAGATAGGCCATGCATAGAGATAAGCGACTCATTAAAAAGAAATCTCTGTCTTTAGGTTTTTGAAAATGGAAGAGATAGAAATCATTCTTTTCTCAATCCAAACTAAGCCAAAAGTTTTCCATGCTTTACTAATGGCTTTTTGCATGACCGATGGAGACAACGAAGTTTTTCCCAGAAACTTAGCAACCAGAGTGTTTTTCAAAATCTCCCTCAAAGTAAAGGCTCTTGTGGGATTCAAAGAAAGCACAGAAGCCCTCTCATCCAACCTTTCCTCCATGGAATCATTTGAAGAAGGACTGTTAGAATCATACTGGAAAGGTTTAGACATGGCAAGCAGAGATAAAGAAGATATTAGAAAACAGCAAGTAGAAGAAATAAAGCGAAAATGAGAAAGATAAGAAGAATCCGTTCAGAGAGGAGTTGGATGAAGAAAATGAAGGGTGGAGATCCTGCAAAGATATAAAAAAGATTTGATTAGCACATAAACTAATAGAAAAAACAGCAAAAATTAGGCCAATGCATGCAAAGCTAATGATGAGAAAAATATAGGAAGAGTGCAGCAATGGAGAAACGAAACAATTAAAATGTTTGTTTTTATTCTAACTATTCAATAATTCAACTTCATTCTTGATGACCGTCAACAAATAGCGAGGGCTGGCTGCCTAGTTTGCGACCATCATGGTAAGTTGGTTGCGACCAGAGTGATGCAGTGATTGAAGCCAAGTCACTAGAAAGCTCTGTCAGATGGTTCTCCGAGCTCTCGTCGGCACCGTTGTTGGTAGAAACATATTCCAAAGAGATGGTTCTGCGACTCAATTCTGGAAAGAGGTGGAACGATGAAGTAGGTTGGTTCTTTAATGATCTGAGACGGCTGACTATTAGATATAGTGGTGGAGTAAAGGCAATTTGAAGGTCGGCAAATTCAGTAGCTCACAAACTCGCCAAAACTTGTTTTATACCAGAAGTGTTGGGCCTCATTTATATCAAATCCTCCTAGTTGGATCGAAGAGGACTTTGCCCTAGACTCAGTTGTTAGTCTTGGTACTTGTTAGTCTTGGTTGGTTAGTTTATTTTTGCTTTTTCCATGTCATTAATTTGGTGATGGGTCAGGTTCTTTCCTCTCCCCCCCCCACCCACCATATGTATTTTTTGGGTTGGGAGTTTAAAATTATATGCCGCCCTACCTTCCGGATAAGTTCTTTAAAAAAATTATTCTCCAATATGTAAAAGTTTAATCAATTTATTTCTCTATGACTTTTTTTCTATTTCTCTTTTAATAAATCCACCAAGGAAAGGCGCTCCTCTACTTCTAAGATTTCTTTTATAAAGCTAACAACCAAAATTACCCTGAGTAGAGATGGGTTCCCTAGGAAGCTTAGGGTACCGACAAGAAGGGGGAGAAGGCACCCAAGAGCCAGGGATAGCACTTCTCGCTCCCAAATTTTCAAAAACTTCACTTATACCCCTAATTGTGATATTTTGGTATTGTTTCCCTTTTATTAACTGCACAAATACCATATCTGATTATGAATCCTCGCATTAGTGCACTTCAGTGGCGGAGCCAGGATTTCATCGAAGGGGGCACAACTGGGGTAAAATTTATGAACTGTTACGGGTAAAAAAAAATTAAGGGGCACACATTAATTTTGGTGATTATATTTGTTAAACCATGTGAGATACTTTTGTATTTTAATATATTGAGTTTAGTAAAATATATGTGGAAAATTAATTAATACGACCACCGAATGACTCAAACGAAGGTTAATCGGGCTAGATCTGCATTTGTGTCTCATCTTATGTGGGGGCAATATTGTATATTACTATTTTTCAGTTTTTGTGAAGTTTCCAGCAAGGGAGTCGAACCCCAGACCACAAGGGGCTGTTTGTTTCTTGCTTAACTTGGTATTGCACCAACAGTGAGGTATTATGCTGTTTGTTTACAAAATGGACAAATTCTTCATAATCTTGGCCCTACCTATAAGCCCTCAAATGTAGGAATATTCAATACCTCAACCCCCAGATATTGAAAGCTCTTGGAAGTGGAATGACGGTCTCACCCATCACCAAAGTTTCATCTCTATGATTACAACTTCCAAGTGGTTGGTTTCATATTAGAGAGTACTTGTGGTGGGTTTATCTCTTTTTTAAGAGGCAATTGAGATGAACAGAGGTGACGTTTGATCCCTGAGAGGTTGATGTAAGATCAAGTCCAATTGAGAAATTAGTTGAAAATGGTAGATTTTGTGGTGACTACGTGAATAAAATTGTAGGTTATGGCGAGTTACAGTTCAATTTGTTGCCATGTCTGGTGTTCATCAATGGAGGTTTCTTGGTTCTTCATTCCATTTGATTCTTCTGAAAAAATCATTCATTGCCATGTCATTTGTTCGTCAACAGGATATGATTTTTAAGGGGGTAAAATTGTCATACCAAAGTTAATACTAGTACAATTATATAATCACTCAAACACCGTATTCCAAGTTATCCGGCACTGTCAATCCCATCACTATCTATCCCATCACTAATAATAACAGTACTAGTAATTCCAGTATTTCAAGCCGAAAAACAAACAAGCCCAAGTGTAAAAGCCTTGCAACTTTACCAACTGAGCCTATGTTGAAACTTAAGTGGGCTGCTGACACGTTCCAACTGCAAGTGTACAGCCGTCGTGTGTAGTAATAAACCGGAAATCCGGGTTGTCGAACCCAAGGGACTTTGTTTAAACTAATTATTATTCTAAACCTTATGTGGGCAAGTCGCAAGTTGTGTTTTTATCTAATTCTAAGAAAATAAATGCAATATTCTCAATTAACCAAGTGAAATAATTCACGATTAATAAAGAATGAATAATTGGAGGTTTTTATCAATAAGGGAAAAGCACCGGGAATTCTCTAGGTTCACTAGGTTGATCTAAATTTATGATTTGATTTGTAAAACAACCACGTATTATTCACTATTAATCAAGCAACGTTGAACTTAACGAGTTACCAATCAAGTCCACTATGCTTAGGTTAAACTAGACCGAGTTACCAAGCCTAATGTAGCTTTAAGCACGCATTAATAACATAATTCTACTTTAACGATCCTAGTTAACGATGCCGAGTTACCAAACATTGATACGACTAGGTGGATTATTCAATTTACCGACTAATTATCACGGAGTTACCGCGTGAAACTAATTGATTCTATCTCTACGTTAGCTACTCGCAAAGATAATAAGATTTAAGAACGCAAATAATCCATAATAGTGAATGAACACGAGAGATTAAGCTAAAGCATGCATTACAATCATCAAAACATCAACTTTAGATCAAACCCTAGCTACACCAAACGAGAATTCCCAGCAAAAGGTGTTTAGCTACTCATATTCATAATCAAAGCGACGATTATAATGAGTTTAAACATAAAAATCAAGAAAAACGAGAGTTTAGAATTCAAACGAATGATCCAAAAGCTCCTAAGCTCTCTCCAAGGCTTCTTGATCTCCAAAGATGTCTCTAATCTCCAAAAACTACTGAAAAAGTCGACCTAAAAGTCTTAAATACGTTCCCATAATAATATTACAAAGTTTGGAAATAATACGGAAAAGCCCCAAAAAATCTGCTCTGTCCCACGACCTCTTCGCACGAAGACAGTTGTCTTCGCACGAAGAGTCTTCGTACGAAGACTTCTGCCTCTTCGTGCGAAGGCCTTATTATGTAGATACTGCGAGTTGTTTTGAGAAGAGAATGTTGCAGAGTTGAATTTTGGCTAAGTAATTGTCTTCGCACGAAGACAAATGTCTTCGCACGAAGACTACTTGTTCCAGCCCTCTTTTTGCCTCCTTTGACTTTTCTCTTCCATTCTTTGACTTTCTTCTTCCATCCTTTCTTCCCTTGACCTTCCTTTGACTTTCTTTGACTTTCCTCTTCCTTTTGACTTGACTTTGACTTTCCTTCCTTTCCTTTGACTTTTCTTTGAGTTCCTTGTTTCCGAAGTTCGCTTCCAAATCCCGCACGATCCTCCAAGCCCTGTTTTCCTGCGAATCACAACACGAAAACACAACCCGCGATCATATCACAATAAAAGCTCAAAAATCTATAGAAACGCCCGGATTTAACAAGTATTGCACATGAACTCGTATTTTCACATTTACGCTCAATTTACTCAAAAGACGACAAATTCTCCATTATAAGCACGCAAAACGTAGAAATAAAAGGCATAAAATAACTCCAAAAACGGAGTTATCAACTACCCCCACACTACCTTTTGCTCGTCCCGAGCAAATCTCCCAAGTCAATTCCATCTCTCTCAAGTCAAAACTTCTTTCGCTTTTCCGCAATTCATCCAACTTTGCATACTAACCTACTTACTCATTGCATAACTTCCCTACGCCAATTGCATACTATCTCCTCACATTGCATACAAAACCATGAACACTTGCATACTAATCCGAGTAGAACCATTCACCAACCATCCTTCCTACTAGTCGACACGACTCGATTATACACAATGCACCTATATGCAAATGCAATATTCACAATGCAAGTATTGAAATACAAAATTTTTTTTTCTTTTTCTTTTGTGAGATTGGGCAATCTCCATTAGCTTAAACCGATTCACACGAAGCGATGAGAAATCTAGACACAAGGAATGATTCGAAATCAAATTAGTCAACATGAATTCCCCCTAGCTAGTATAGAGAACCTAACTTTACTAAGTACAAGAATGCAATACCTTTTCATGTGTGCCACAAAATAAAAGGCTACGCTAGGCTAAGCCACGTTCAAGGTCCGAGCTCCTAATCCGCTAACGGGTTTAAAATGATGAGGCTTTAGGGACAAATAGGATAAGAATCAAATACAAGTCCTAAAGCGTCACATTCTCACAAATACCATAGCTCACACACCCTCACAACAATGATGGAAACCAAGCCCGAAACTCGCCATCTCCGGCCCTCGATCCCCTCACACCCCGGTACAATTACGATCTCCGCGGCTATTGTCATGAATGATGCATAAACCAAAAAGCTCCCGTTCGTGAACTAGTCGCTTCTCCACTCGTTCTTCCACAAACTTTTCATTCTTCCTTTATTCATCTCTCCTTTTTTTCTCTCTTTTCTTTTTTTTTTCTGATTTTTTTTTTTTTTTTTTTTTTTATCTCTCAAAATCCTGCACAACTCCTTCAATATCTTTCACGAGTGGTCTTCCAATGAATCAAGCTAACATATAATCGTAAGGAGAGACAATATCTAAATACGTATAAATCACAAATCAATGTCTCTCCCTATCTCAATAAAATCCTCGGTGTAAATCAACAAAGCCGCTAACATAAAAGAGCATGTGTGGGGATGGAGTCGTCGCAAACGCAATCTCGATGTCCGAAGTCAAATGTCGACACCCCCACACTCGAATGTAATCCTGTCCCCTCTCAAGTAGTCGATCAAATGTCTGTCCCGTGCCTAATCCAACCAAACCTCCTACACCATGATGAGTAAGATCCGGTACCTAGCACGATCCACCTATTAAATTCCCCCAACCCAAGTCTTGTGTGTATTAGATGGTACACACTCACGGCTCTCCTCACTTGTGTCCATGTTGTAATGCCATGGAACACCGCCACACCGAAGTGCGCAAGCCTACTCTCACTCACCCTCGCATTCCCCTCGAAGATCACAAATGAAGTGCATGCGATATGTAAGACTCACACAAATATAGCATGAAGTACTCCCTCATCGAACCCCCTCAACTACACCACCCTCGTGACGCACTAAAGCGGTGATTCTAACCAATCAATGCTGAAGGCCAAGAATCGTTACCCTAAGTCCAAAGGTTGTCAAAGAATCCATGGTTCAAATACGGGTTTACTAGTGGTCCTACAAGGTAAGTTCTAATAAGCAGTGAGTGCTCTAATACACACCTCGCACAGCTGTTCTGTGTGCCACTACGAGGCGGGTTGGCGACTACCTAAGACGTACACAAGAACGTTCGGCTTGTTTAGCTCACACCTAGCTCAACTCTTGTAAGAAAATTAGGCACACACTTTAAATTTGAAAGAATTAAATTCGTGTGTAAAATAGGCACGCATTCCCGTAAAGAGAGTTTCTCTATACTTACTAAGGGACTCTCACATCGTCACTCTCGATCGCAATTCACGCCCTACGCCTAAAAGTCTCACACTTCTCGATTTTACCGAATTTTCAGCTTTTTTCAATTGCCCTTTCTCAAATTTTAAATTTTTTTGGTGTTTTCACATTTTTAGATTTTTTTTTATTTTTTTTTTTTTATTTTTTTTTATATTCCTACACTATATGCAAGGCCAACTCGACTAACGACTCAACAATGGTGGGTTGACTCAAAAATACCAAAACGTGCAAAAAGATGAATAATAAAAAGAAAAATAAGGACATAACCAAAAACCTCTAACTACATGCAGACACTGGCGATGCAAAGACACGACACTGACTAGTAAAAAGGATTCAACCACCCCCACACTAGAATGCATCGTTGTCCTCAACGATAACACGAGGACTCAACAATTCTAGCATGAGGGCACACTCCACTACTCGTCATCTTCCTCCTCATCTTCCTCTTGTTCCTCATCATCTTCTTCTTCCTCATCCTCACTCGGCGGAACCTCATATTCAAATTCATCCTCCTGGAACCACGGATCCGCCGTCGGGACCGGTGGAACAAACTCCCCCGCCGCCTGACCACTAGACTGTATAACCCACTGGCCCACCATCTGGATTAACCCCCCCAGCTTCGCCTGATTGTCCCGAGTGTGGGCAAACTGGCGTCTCCTCTCGAGTCTATCCCGGGCCATCTCCTCTCTCAAGTGGTCGTAGGCAACCTGGTTGTCAAACCTAGAGGTGTTCATCCTCCTACCCTTGCCCTTCTTCCTCGCTGTCTCATCAAACCTATGCCACTTCCTAGCAGTAAACGGTTTCAAGTCCATATCTCTCCCTATGACTACTTCAGCAGTTTTGGCCAGGTGAGTGATCAAGCAAGTATGACCGGGGCCCAATTTGTTCGTCCTCGACACCCTCTCAAGACAGTTCTCCCAAATCAGTTTGGGGATATTAATTCTAACCCCGGTGTAAAGACAAAGGGCCCAAACCGAGAGGCGGAACGTATAACTAGGGTTTCGTGTGATTCCCAAAACCCAGTTTTCTAACACTTCACAGCACCACCTAGCCTCCGGCCTATAAAACCTCTTCTCGGCCTTCCAATGAAGCACCTCTCCTTTCCTGTCCCATGGATCAACCCCCTTCGCAAAGCAAAAAGCATTTAAACGAGACCAAAGATTCTCACTACGAAGAACCGTCTCTAACCCACAACCGTCTTTCAATGCGGGAAAACCCATGGCGAGAGCGATAGTCTCTGGCGTGAAGACTATCCACTCGTTCCGACAGTAAACGAGACGAGGATCTTGACTCTCACCATCCTTTGCATAACGCAAATTGAACAAAAACTCTCGCGTAATATGTGAACTAGACTGCCCTACTAGCTTAAACCAATTGTCAAGCTTCTCGCGCTCATAAATTTCCTTAATTGCTTGAGGCATATCCTCGTGCAATGGAAATGCCTTTTCGGGCTGCCCGTTCTTAGTCAGATAAGTATCTCTTCGAGAGTCAAGATGGGCCTCATGAGTGACGAAACGGAAACTATCATAGTATCCGGGCCCAATACTTCTCTCTTTCAAATTAGCCTTGGCCTTTCGTCGGCCGACAATACCCGGTTTAGCCGGGAAAGGGGCATTCAAGATAGCATATTGGGGAGTAGGCGGAATCTCTAATTGAGGATCGCCCGATCCCGATGCTTCTTGCGAAGGACCCTCTCCCGTCTTCCGTTTCTTTCCACCCGCCATTTAAAATTCAATTCCAAGTAAAACAAGCAATTCAACAATTGTGCACGTGAACAAGAAGTGTATACTAAACGAAACACGTAGGCACGTAACAAACAATTCCTAGGACTTTACGCAATCGCCCCCAAATACGCTTCTAAGCGCAACAAAATAATATCGGGCTTTTACTCAATGTGCCTAGGACTCGAATATGAAATTACGAGGTTTAGATAGTACCTACGCGTCCGGAGCAAGTCTTACGGACGCAAAAATTTCAGAATTTGACCAACCCCGACTGATTTTGATGGTGCCGGAAAAATTTGTCGAAATCTCGAATTGCTTGCGGCTCTGTACTCCTTGCGTAGTCCCCGTTAGTGTTTCCTTCTCGTCCGAAAGCTGAATCAAGTCCCAACTCGCCCAATTTCTCAGTTCTTCCTCAAAACCCTAGCTCCTTCCTCCTCTGATTTCTCTCTTGTCTCTCACTCTCACTCAAAAACTCCTGTAGAATCTTGTTCTCCTTGGAATTGCGAGCAAAACCCTAGGTAGAATGTTGATTTTGGTGAAGAATCAAGTGAGGGGTGAACTTGAGCTCGTGCGGCTATGGAGGAGAAGAATGGAGTTTGAAGATGAAGAATGAAGAATGTAACGATGAGCAGCTGATTAAGCTTCAAGTGCGTGCCAAAATGTCTAAAAAGCCCCCAAAATATAACCCCAAAAGCTGTTATCCGTGCTGGACAAATCCGTCATTCTGCGCGATGTCTTCGTGCGAAGACATCTCTCTTCGTGCGAAGAGTCTTCGTACGAAGACAAATTGTCTTCGCACGAAGGTCTTCTCACATAGATACTGCACCTTGTTTTGAGAAGACAATTCAGAGCTTGAAATTTTTTCTAAGTAAAATGTCTTCCTACGAAGACAATTGTCTTCATACGAAGACAATGCTGAATTGTGCCAAAAACATCCTTTTTGTCGATTTTTCGCGTCTTCGATCGTGCCTTTGCTTTCCGAAGGATCTCCTCGACCTCGAGACTCCCTTTTCACCTTAAAACACTCCCAAAATCCGGGGAATATTTTATTTGTCAATTTCACGCGTTCCAAGGCACGTTTTGCATTTCCGGATGCTTTTGGCCTCGTTTTACTTGCTAAAACATCCTTTTTGGCGTAACTTTCTCATCCGGACTCCGATTTGCGCGATCCACCTGTCTACAGAAAGCTCTCGACCACCCCCACACGTTGGCATTGTTCAATTCTCATTTCAATCTGTCCTTCAAAATTTCACCTCGTAATCCGTGCCGGTGTGATAGCTTTCTCCGTTCACTAATCAAATTCTTGCGCAAATCAAGACGGGGAGTCCGGGAACATGATCTTCCCCAGGTGCGTGTGTTGAATAGATGCAGAAATGGCTTCTACCTTCAATTCCTTCACTTCGGATCCCGATACGCGTATTTAGCTGCAAATCCGGACTTTTTACTCTGTTTCGCACGCGCGCATCAAGAAGGGGGATCCGAAATAGGCCTTTCACCTCGTATTCCTGCACATACTCATTGGAAATATTAAATCCACTCTCTCGCACCTCTCAATAACATCAAACCGAATAAAAATTACAAAACAGTATTAAAATCTATCCTAAAGCAATAAATAGGTTGGGTTGCCTCCCAACAAGCGCTTTGTAATTTAAGGTCGACGGCCCGACCCAGTTACCTCAGAGACTTCTCAAGTTGCGGGAGTCGCGTGAAGCCATTCAATGACTCCAATGAAATTCCCGTCCACGTACGGTTTTGCTCTCTGACCATTCACCTTAAACCTGTTCCCATTTGCATCCTCTACCTCAAGAGATCCCCATGGATAAACTTCAGTAATCGTGTAGGGACCACTCCACCTAGATTTCAATTTCCCTGGAAACAGCTTTAGACTTGCATTGAAGATCAATACTTTCTGTCCTACCTTGAAGTCTCTCGGGATGATGTGCCTGTCGTGCCACAGTTTTGTCCTCTCCTTATAGATTTTCGCACTTTCATAAGCCATCAATCGAAATTCTTCAAGTTCAAGTAGCGCTTGCTTTCGTAGCTCACCTGAGAGCTTAGCGTCCAAATTGATCTTCTTCAAGGCCCAGAATGCCTTGTGCTCGAGTTCCACCGGAAGATGACATGACTTCCCAAACACTAACTGGTAGGGAGACATGCCCAAAGGAGTCTTGTAAGCAGTCCTATACGCCCATAAGCTATCGTCTAAATGCAGAGACCAATCCTTGCGTCCCGGGTTGACTGTCTTCTCCAGAATTCCTTTTATCTCTCGGTTAGAAACTTCTGCTTGCCCATTCGACTGCGGATGATAGGCCAGTGATATCTTATGCGTCTTTACCCCATATTTGCTCAAGACATTGGCAAAGACTTTATTCACGAAATGCGATCCTTCATCACTGATTATGGCTCTGGGAGTTCCAAACCGTGTAAAAATGCTCTTCCGCACGAATCTCTCTACAGTAGCTCCATCGTTTTTGGGGCACGCCATTGCCTCTACCCACTTGGTCACATAATCCACAGCTAACAGTATATAAAGATTGCCAAGTGAAGACGGGAATGGTCCCATGAAATCGATGCCCCAGACATCAAAGGGCTCTACTTCCAACACGAAATTTTGAGGCATCTCGTTTCGGCTGGAGATATTGCCGGTTCTCTGACATCGATCACATTGCTGCACAAATAGATGAGCATCTTTATGTAAAGTAGGCCAGTAAAATCCACTTTGCAATACCTTTGCCACAGTACGCGCTTTGCCAAAATGTCCTCCGCAATTCAATTCGTGGCAGTGTCTAAGAATGTCCAAAGTGTCCGGCTCAGCTACGCATCTTCTCAACACATTGTCAGCTCCCAACCTAAAAAAATAAGGGTCATCCCAGAAATAGTGTCGTGCATCTGCGAAAAATTTCTTTTTCTGATGGAACGTCATGTCTTTCGGGACAATTTTGAGCGCCTTGAAATTTGCCAAATCTGCAAACCAAGGCACCGCTGCTACCACCACCATAAGTTGTTCGTCTGGAAAATCTTCTCTAATCGGCACATCTTCTTGTTTTTCGTTATCCAGTCGTGACAAATGGTCTGCAACAACGTTCTCTACACCCTTTTTGTCCTTTATCACTATGTCGAACTCTTGCATTAACAATACCCATCGGATCAATCTAGGCTTTGCATCCTTCTTAGCAAGAAGATATTTGAGGGCTGCATGGTCCGTGAAAATAGTCACCTGAGAACCCACAAGATATGGACGAAACTTGTCCAATGCGAAGATGATAGCCAACATCTCTTTCTCCGTGGTGGCATAATTAACCTGTGCAGTGTTAAGAGTACGACTAGCATAGTAAAAAAAAATGAGCTACCTTGTCTTTCCGCTGTCCCAGCACTGCTCCCACCGCGTAATCGCTGGCATCACACATAAGTTCGAACGGTAGAGTCCAGTCTGGAGTGGCTATAATGGGAGAACTAATCAGCTTTTTCTTGAGCAAATCAAAAGCTGTCTTGCAGTCTTCATTGAAATCAAACACGGCATCTTTCTCAAGCAAACCAGATAAAGGCTTTGTGATTTTCAAAAAGTCCTTAATGAAACGCCGATAAAAACCTGCATGTCCCAAGAAACTCCGTACCCCTTTGACAGACGTAGGATAAGGAAGCTTCTCAGTCACCTCAATCTTCGCCCGGTCTACCTCTAAACCTTTACTGGAGATCTTGTGCCCCAACACTATTCCCTCGGTCACCATGAAATGGCACTTCTCCCAGTTAAGCACTAGGTTGGTGTCAATACATCTGTCCAGTACCCGAGCTAGCTGCTGGAGACAGTCTTCGAACCCATCACCATAAAGCGAAAAATCATCCATGAAGACTTCAAAATTTTGCTCCATCATGTCTGAGAAGATAGACATCATACACCTCTGAAACGTAGCTGGGGCATTGCATAGCCCAAAGGGCATGCGTCTGAATGCAAACGTCCCATATGGACAAGTAAATGTCGTCTTCTCCTGGTCAGCCGGCTCAATCGCTATCTGATTATACCCAGAATATCCATCCAAAAAGCAGTAGTGTGAATGGTGAGCTAGCCTATCAAGCATCTGGTCCACGAATGGGAGGGGAAAGTGATCCTTCAAAGTGGCATCATTGAGTTTGCGGTAATCCATGCAAACTCTCCACCCAATAACGGTACGTGTGGCAATTTGATCACCTTTTTCCCCTTCCACTACAGTTATACCTCCCTTCTTGGGAACACATTGTACCGGACTAGTCCACGTGCTGTCGGAAATCGGATAGATGATACCTGCTTCCAACCATTTAAGCACCTCTTTCTTCACCACCTCCTGCATGTGAGGGTTGAGGCGGCGCTGAAATTGAACTACCGGCTTCTTGTCTTCCATGAGCCGGATCTTATGCTGGCAAACTGTGGGGCTGATCCCCTTAATATCTGCTATTGTCCATCCCATAGCTGCTTTCCTTTTCTGTAGAACCTCGAGAAGCTGCTCCTCCTGTTCCCTGTCCAAACATGCAGATACAATCACAGGTAAAGTATCATTAGATCCCAAGTATAAATATTTCAAATGAACAGGTAAAGGCTTTAATTCTAAAACAGGAGCAGTAACAAGAGAAGGAGTAAGAATCTTCCTGCTTCCCTCATTAAAGAGGGGTAATGGTGGGCGCCAATGAACATCCAAGGCTTGCTCTTTCTCGCTGGAATCAAATAGAGCAAGCTCCTCATATAGTTGCTCCAACAAAATATCGTCCTCCTCGTCCAGCGTGTATGCCTCCACCCCAAAGCACTGCTCGCTCACCGCGTATGCGGGAAACTTCATAGCCTCAAATACATTGAAGGCCACCTTCTCATCGTTGATCTGCATAGTCAGCTCTCCATTGGCCACATCAATGATAGTTCTCCCAGTGGCCAGGAATGGACGGCCCAAAATAAGAGGAACATCATCGTCGGCCTCCATATCTAAGATCACAAAATCCGCTGGGAAGATGAGTCCTTCAACTCTCACTAATACATCCTCTAAAACACCCCTGGGGCGTTTTATTATGCGATCAGCCATCTGCAAGCACATCCTGGTAGGCTTAGGATCTCCCACACCAAGTTGCTCAAAAACCGATGTAGGCATCAAATTAATACTCGCACCAAGGTCACATAATGCTCTCCCATGAAATGCGTCTCCCAATGTAACAGGGATGATGAAACCGCCTGGATCTTTCATCTTCTTTGGTAGCGCTTTTTGCACAACGGTGCTACACTCCTCATTTAGAGTCACAGTTTCAAAGTCATCCATGCGCCTCCTATTAGAAAGGAGGTCCTTGAGAAATTTGGCATATTTCGGCATTTGTGAGATGGCCTCTGCAAAAGGTATATTAATGTGCAGTTTCCTGAAGATATCCACAAACTTCTTGAAATGCTTGGCATCCTCTTGGCTCTTCAATCTTTGCGGGTATGGCACTCGCACGCTGTATTCCTCCCTAGGCTTCTGTTTCTCATCCGACTTCCTCACCGTGTCCTTTGATTGGGGACTCACGGTAGGCACGGGAATCTCTTCATCCAAAGCTTTCTCAGTGGCCTTAGTCGCCTCAGCTCGCGCGTGGCTAGGATATGGGGGGTCCTCAGTAGTGATGCCACTGCGAGTTGTGATGGCATTTAGCTGCTCGTTAGGAGTGATGGTATTTGCTGGAAGCATGCCTGGTGGAAGCTTGACATTTTGATTGGCGATCTGCCCAATCTGAGTCTCATGGCTTTTTATTGTTGCTTGTATTGAGACAATCGCGCTCTCCATCCTGTCGTGATTAGCTAGGAGCTTTCTCAATAGAGCATTTGTCTCTTGCTCTTCTTTTTGTGGAGCCTGCTGTTGTGGAGCTTGCCTCGCTTGATATGGAACATTGGGTCTCTGTCCAGGTGCATATAATCCACTGTTTGGATTGGCGTAGCTGAAGTTGGGGTGATTACGATTGTTGGGATGATAGGTGTTAGGCCATTGCTGCTGTCGCATAAAATTCACATCTTCAACACTGTTATCATATCCCTGGCTTTCATCTGCTAGTAATTCACCCATGGGCTTCTGTGTTGGAGGGTGCATACCGTGAAATGCTGAAGTCATGGATTCCAACTTTTGTTCCATCGATTCAATCTTGTTGACTAAGGATGTATCCCCCGGTTTGGAGTACCTACGCGTTTCAGATCGTGTAGTCTCTCTCTTTGACGCGTTGTTCAGCAAATCTTGAGCTCGCTGTGCTCCAAGTCCCATAAAATTACCTCCAGCTAGCATATCCAACTGGTCAGCTGTCTCCTTGTCTAATGCAGTGTAGAAATAATGGAAGAGCTTGTGCCATGGCTCTCCATGATTCGGACATCTACGGAGAATCTGGCTGAACTTCCTCCATGCATCTCCCAAAGAGCTGTCTTCATCCTGAGTGAACTTTGCAATCTCTGCCATCTGCTGCGCGACTCTGGATGGTGGCAAATACTTCCTCAGAAACTCATGACAACAATCTGCCCATGTCACTATGCTACCAGCTGGCAGCTCCATAAGCCACTTCTTGGCTTTTCCAGATAAGGAGAATGGAAATAGTAAAAGCTTAACTGTTTCATCTGGAACTCGCTGATCGTGCAGGGTTGATGTGATTTGCTCAAATACCAGCAGATGGTGATTGGGGTCATCTCCTGGAGCTCCGTTGAATGCGCACTCATCACGAACCATGTTGATCATATGTTGGCGCAACTCGAAGTGTTGGGCATTGATCTGTGGCCTGACAATGGTAGGCTGATAACATGCTGGAGTAGTCCTGAAATAATCCACCATCGGGCGTTCTTCATTCTCAGCATTGTTCTGCCTGTTGTTTTCCCCATTATTACCATTGTTGTTCCCACCGATGTTCGCTACTTGTGCCCCCACACCATGACGTGGTTGTGGATTTGGGGGGACCATGCGATCCATCCTTGCCTGCATCTCAGCCATTTGAGCTCTCACCTCCTCAGCTTCTGCGGCTCTTTGTGCAGCCTCCTCTACAGCTGCAACTCTAGCTGCTTCCGCATCCTGCATACCTTTGCGGATCCTCTCAAACTCAGCTCTCGTTTCTTCATCCATAACTACTGAGCTTGAATTCCTCTTGTCTCTACGATGTGCTTTTAATAAGGATTCCGGGTCTTCAAACGTTGGATACAAAGGCTCGTCTCGAGAACGGGTCATGCACCGAGTAAATCAACCTGAAATCACGAAACACGCAAAACGTAGGTGAGTAACGGATATAAACAATAAATTAAAATCCCTAAGGCTAGGAATTATAACTAATTTAGCCAAAGTCCCCGGCAACGGCGCCAAAAACTTGACACGTTCCAACTGCAAGTGTACAGCCGTCGTGTGTAGTAATAAACCGGAAATCCGGGTTGTCGAACCCAAGGGACTTTGTTTAAACTAATTATTATTCTAAACCTTATGTGGGCAAGTCGCAAGTTGTGTTTTTATCTAATTCTAAGAAAATAAATGCAATATTCTCAATTAACCAAGTGAAATAATTCACGATTAATAAAGAATGAATAATTGGAGGTTTTTATCAATAAGGGAAAAGCACCGGGAATTCTCTACGTTCACTAGGTTGATCTAAATTTATGATTTGATTTGTAAAACAACCACGTATTATTCACTATTAATCAAGCAACGTTGAACTTAACGAGTTACCAATCAAGTCCACTATGCTTAGGTTAAACTAGACCGAGTTACCAAGCCTAATGTAGCTTTAAGCACGCATTAATAACATAATTCTACTTTAACGATCCTAGTTAACGATGCCGAGTTACCAAACATTGATACGACTAGGTGGATTATTCAATTTACCGACTAATTATCACGGAGTTACCGCGTGAAACTAATTGATTCTATCTCTACGTTAGCTACTCGCAAAGATAATAAGATTTAAGAACGCAAATAATCCATAATAGTGAATGAACACGAGAGATTAAGCTAAAGCATGCATTACAATCATCAAAACATCAACTTTAGATCAAACCCTAGCTACACCAAACGAGAATTCCCAGCAAAAGGTGTTTAGCTACTCATATTCATAATCAAAGCGACGATTATAATGAGTTTAAACATAAAAATCAAGAAAAACGAGAGTTTAGAATTCAAACGAATGATCCAAAAGCTCCTAAGCTCTCTCCAAGGCTTCTTGATCTCCAAAGATGTCTCTAATCTCCAAAAACTACTGAAAAAGTCGACCTAAAAGTCTTAAATACGTTCCCATAATAATATTACAAAGTTTGGAAATAATACGGAAAAGCCCCAAAAAATCTGCTCTGTCCCACGACCTCTTCGCACGAAGACAGTTGTCTTCGCACGAAGAGTCTTCGTACGAAGACTTCTGCCTCTTCGTGCGAAGGCCTTATTATGTAGATACTGCGAGTTGTTTTGAGAAGAGAATGTTGCAGAGTTGAATTTTGGCTAAGTAATTGTCTTCGCACGAAGACAAATGTCTTCGCACGAAGACTACTTGTTCCAGCCCTCTTTTTGCCTCCTTTGACTTTTCTCTTCCATTCTTTGACTTTCTTCTTCCATCCTTTCTTCCCTTGACCTTCCTTTGACTTTCTTTGACTTTCCTCTTCCTTTTGACTTGCCTTTGACTTTCCTTCCTTTCCTTTGACTTTTCTTTGAGTTCCTTGTTTCCGAAGTTCGCTTCCAAATCCCGCACGATCCTCCAAGCCCTGTTTTCCTGCGAATCACAACACGAAAACACAACCCGCGATCATATCACAATAAAAGCTCAAAAATCTATAGAAACGCCCGGATTTAACAAGTATTGCACATGAACTCGTATTTTCACATTTACGCTCAATTTACTCAAAAGACGACAAATTCTCCATTATAAGCACGCAAAACGTAGAAATAAAAGGCATAAAATAACTCCAAAAACGGAGTTATCAGCTGCTTTTGTATTATTCTGTTCAGTTAATGTGGAGAAAAAAAATAATACGGCCACCAAAGGACTTGAAAGATTTGAACCCAACTAAGACAGACAAGCTTTCACATAAAGTTTGATGCGGAATATTTATGTACTTTTGGCAGGGGCACAATTGAAAAATTCTTAAAAAATTAGGGGTAATCTAGTACTTCTTGAAAATTCAGGGGAGGGGGAACGTGCCCCTACATGGCTCTGCCCCGGTGCCCTTGTTATTGGATAAAATTGATTATGAATCCTTGCATTAGTGCCCCTGTTATTAGCTTCATATAAAATTTTGCCATGACTCTTCGTAATTCGTAGCTCTGCCACTGCAAACAAGCATAGGGAACATGCCTTACAGACTTTCAAGACTCTATAATCTTCATGGATTCATCCCCAGTGTGAGTTCCAAATGTATTGATGAAAGTTTTTAGATGTTGCTGAGCGCCATTACCATCATCTTCGGTGTACATCTTGTACACAAGATACGAGATCTAGGGAGCTCTTATATGTCATTTCTGTATGGCAACAAATCTTGTCCCATGAATAAATATCCCCACAGTTCCATTATAAACCAATTACATAAGCTCACACAATGTGTACTTTGCTAAGAATTTTAGAGAGACTTTCTTTCTCTCCGTTTGTTTTTCCGTTCCCAACGGATTCCTCTATCAGATTTGCTCCGACGAACTCCCTCTCATGGCTACGGCCTCGAGTGGTGGGGGGGAGAGCCTTATCAATTGGCAAGCACTGCTCCAGAGCTAACCGTTTCGATGGGGGATTGTTCCCCTGTTCTTGTGGCAGAGTTAAAAGCCTCTGTTGAGGCTTTGGGTTTAACTGATTCTACGATGTTGGATCTCCCTATGGAAGAGAACTTTCGGGGAGATCCACAAACAGTGACGAATCAATTGATGAGTAAGAGTATGGATAGATCCATGGAAGAATCTCATATTGCTCACTCTTACATCCCCGCCCTTGTTGGGGTTTTCGATAGGGAGAAATACTTTGATTTTTCTCTCTCTGCTCCTCCAAAGGAGATGAGCTATCTAGTAATGATGTCGACATCACACGAGGAACTGATGAAAATCCTACCACTGCCCATGTTGTGTTTAAACCGGAATTTCTTGAAAAAATTCGTGAGCCTTGGAAGAATCACCTTATAGTGCGACCTTTGGGTCATCGTATCGCTGAATTTAAACTTATCCCTAGAATCAAAGAGTTATGGAGACACCAAGGAAAGATTGTTCATACGGATCTGGGAAGGGGATTTTTCCTCTTCAAGTTTGATCTTGAGGCTGATTATACTCGTGCATTAACATGAGGCCCTTGGATTGTGTTAGATCATTATCTGCTTGTGCAGAAATGGTCTCCCGATTTTAAGGTCTCGGATGCGAATGAGCACAAAACGGCCAGTTGGGCTAGAATCCTTGAACTTCCCAGCGAATATTATCGGGAAGATTGTTTGCATTCGATTGCTAGTCGATTGGATTACCTCTCAAACTCGACTTCACCACTGCGAAGTTTGAAAGAGGATTGTTTGCAAGAGTCTGCGTTGAAATTGACCTCTTAAAACCTCTCATTACTGATGTCTTTGTTGGAAAAAAAAGTTACTCGATTGAATATGAACATCTTCATTCGGTTTGTTTTGGATGTGGCAGGGCAGGGCATAACCGAAATGTGTGTCCGATGAAGGGAAAGCCGGAAAAAGATATTGCGGAGAAAGTCCATCAAATTCAGCTACCAGAGGGGGAACAAAAGGATCTGATGCAGGAGCATTTCTCAAATAGTATCACTAATGAAGGAAATTCAACGGGCCCAAAGGGACCGGGCCCATGGACCTATGTCACGTATAAGAAGAATGCCAAACCCAATCCAAGAAGTAATGTTTCTCCCTCTTCTAATCGCTTTAGTGGTCTTAATGATGCCAAGGAACAGGATGGGCCAAATAAAAGAGATCAGGTTAAAGGCCCAATTAATTCAAAGCTGAATTTAGGAGCCAGAATCAAGAGGGTAACTACAACATAAATGGGTCGGGTAATAATAATGTGACGAGGGGGAATACGGATCCGAGAAGGAACTTGGAGTACAGGACTAAATCTGGACCGTCCACAACAAAAACAGATCCTACGGTGGGTAATCAGTCGGTCAAGAATCACGATCCGTCGCAAGTCACGCCAGCCAATGAAAGAGGAGTGGCAAGTAAAGAGAACCATTCTGTTGATTTAAAGAAGGGAAAGGGTAAAGAAGTTATGGATCTTGATGGTGATAACTCGAGTAGCCAGAAGCTGCAGACTTTCGACGATGGAGATAGCAAAAAAGGGGATGGGATGGATCGTCCTATTACTGACTCTCTGTGGGCTTCCCCGAGGAAAGATCACCCCTTGGCTCTGATGGTTTCATCTTTTCTTTTCGTTCCCTCTTCCCCTTTTCCTATTCCTGGTTCGACCGAGGGTCTTTTAAGCCACCCCCGTAAAGTTCAGAAAGCCAATCGAAGGAACTCCCCTTACCATGTCAATAGAAGTAAGAACAGAGAAATTGGGGAGAGGAAATATCCAATTCTTGATGGATCGGAAAGGTATTCAAGCTACCTTGGTGGAAACACCGTGGTTAATGGAGCTAATCGACCTGCAAGTGTATCGGATGATGTCGGAGAACATAGACCCCTCTCTTTTGGGAGTGGAAGTGAAGAACAGCTTGTCGATGAAGGAGACGAAGCAAAGACTGGTGGGTATTGCTAGGGCTGAACGATTCCGTTTCACTCCTGAGTTTGCCATGATTGATACAACAAATATGCTTTTCTGGAACTGCAGAGGTACTAAGAACAAATGTTTCAAGAATAAATTTAAGTTTCTCAAGAGATATCACATATTTGAGATTGTGGTTCTCCTTGAAACTAAGGTGAAGCTGGAGGATATGGGGCCTTTCTTTGCGAATCAGGGGTTCACTGAGAATCATCATGTCAATCCAGAGGGCAGAGCTGGTGGGATTTGGTTGTTGTGGAATCCTCAGGACGTTGAGATTTCTCTTTTGGATAGCCATCATCAAGCTATTCACGCAAGAGTTAAGAAGAATCATTTCCAAGATTGGATCTTATCTGCAGTGTACGGTATTCCGACGGAAGTTAAAAGAAGCTCTTTGTGGGATGATATTAGGACTAAAGCAGCGAACAATGTCGAGCCTTGGCTTCTAGTGGGTGATTTCAACGACTACACAGGGAGCTCTAAACGGCGCAGTTTCACTTCGAATGGTAATTTGAGGAAGAATATGAACTTTTTTGCCAATATTGGCGACTGTAATTTCCTTGATCTGGGTCACAGTGGCCCGGCCATGACTTGGAGTAATAATCGCCATGGGCTTGCTAATACCCAGGAGAAGCTTGATAGGGGGTTGTACAATATTAACTGGAAATTGGCGTTTCCTAACAGTCTGGTTACGTTTCTTCCTCGCACTTACTCAGACCACTCTCCCATGCTTTTGGAAATGCAAGGTATGACTGTCCCGCAAAATTTCTAAACCTTTCAGGTTTGAATTTTTTTGGCTCTCTCACATTTTACTAATGTTATCAAGAGTAATTGGAACTCTCTTTTGCCTTTCCATGAGTCGCTGAAGTTAGTTCAAACTGCCTTACTTGATAGAACATGGTTTCTTTCGGTAATATCCATAGAAGAAATAGGCTTGTGTTAGCTAGGATTGCGGGTATCCAAAAAATTCTTAGTAATCGTTATGTTCATGACTTATTTTTGCTTGAAAAAGATCTTAATGTGGAGTTCAATACCATCCTTAATCAGGAAGAAGAATTGTGGCACCAGAAATTTAGAATTCAATGGTTGATAGAAGGAGAAAAGAATACTAAGTTTTTTCACCTTTCTACCTTAATGAGAAGAAGGCGTAATGCTATTAACATGCTTCAAAATGATGGTAATGAGTAAATTTATGATAGCATCATCCTTAAAGATCATGTTTTAAATTACTTTGTCTCCTTGTATAAATCTGAGGACACTTCCAGGGAGTGTGAGTTGATTTATACTTTGGGTGGTAGAACTGTCTTAGAAGAGGAAAATGAGTTGCTGGTGGCTCCGGTTACGGATGATATCATTTTAAAATCTGATAAGAGTATTAATAGGAATAGAGCTCCTGGGCCTGATGGTTTTAATGCAGCTTTCTATCATGATAGCTGGGATATTATTGGTAAAGATGTTTGTAGTGTGGTTAAGGAGGTTTTTGCCTCGGCTTCTATTCCTAGTGAGATGAACAACACTTTTATTTCGTTGATTCCTAAACTCTCTAACCCTGAGAATATTAAACAGTTTAGACCAATTGGGTTGTGTAGTGTTAGCTATAAAGTTGTTTCTAAAATTATTGTTGATAGGATTAGACCTCTCATGAGCTCCCTCATTTCCCCTACTCAGAGTAGCTTTATACCGGGTAGGTCCACTTGTGATAATGTTCTTATTGTTCAAGAAATGATGCATAGTATTAAGAAAAGAAAAGGAAAAATTGGAGCCATGATTGTTAAAATTGATCTTGAAAAGGCCTACGATAGATTATCTTGGAACTTTATTGAAGATACCTTAAAGTTTTTCAATTTTGACCCCTCCTTGATTTCTCTTATTATGAATTGTGTTAGAACGGTCAATTTTTCTGTCCTTTGGAATGGGGAAGCTCTCCCTTCCTTCAGGGCTGAAAGGGGTTTGAGGCAAGGGGATCCTCTTTCCCCTTATCTTTTTGTGCTTTGTTTGGAAAGACTGTCTCGCATGATTGACCAAGTCCAAAATCAAGTTTGTGGAAACGTGTTAAAATATCCAAGAATAGCCCCCCTTTGACTCATTTATTTTTTGCGGATGACATGTTGCTTTTTTCCCAAACAAATAGTGTTTATGTTGAATTTGTGATGCGGGTGCTTCAAGACTTTTGTGCCATTTCGGGTCAAAAAATTAATTTGGATAAATCTAAAGTTCTCCTGTCTCCTAATGTGAATAGACATGTTTCTTTTAATATTAGACAGAAGTTGGGTATTCCCATTACCCTGAATCTTGGGAAATACCTTGGGATTAACTTGAATCAGGATAGAGTAGGGAAAGTTAAATTCCATGATTTAATTGAAAAGTTTCACCTCCGGCTTGCTGGATAGAAGCTTCCTTCATTCTTTTGGGGGGCAGAACTACTTTGATCAAGTCTGTTACCGCTGCTCTTCCGGTGTATACCATGCAGACTCAGAATATCCCCACTTATATTTGTAATTTATTTGATAAAATTAATAGGGGCTTCCTTTGGGGTGACACTGCCACTAAGAGAAAAATGCATAATGTTAATTGGGCCACTGTGTGTTTGCGCAAGATTAATGGTGGTCTGGGTATTAGAGATATGAAGAACCAAAATCGTGCACTTTTTGCTAAACTTGGGTGGAATATTATTACTCATCAGGATACTTTGTGGGTCAAGTGTCTTAGAAATAAGTATTTGGATAAGGATAATATCTTTAATTGGCCTAAGAAAAGAGATGGTACTACTACTTGGAAGATTATTGTTGACATTTGCAAGAAAACTCGGCATAATTATCAATGAACTATTGGTAATGGTAAAAACATCTCTATTTGGAAGGATTGTTGGGTAGGTAGTTTTGCTCTTAAGAATTGCTATCCTATGGTGAACTTTGATGAGAATATTACTGTCAATAATTTGATTGATAGTAATAACAATTGGGATCTGTCTTTGCTCATTAATTATATCAATCAGGATCATTTGAATAACATTCGTGCTAAATGTATTCCTAGTGATCCTAATTCCCAGGACACTTTGAACTGGATGTCTTCGGATAATGGTACTTTTCTGTTGCAGCTGCTTATGACATTATAGCTAGAAATGGTGAGAGTGTGTCGTCTGATTGAGCATGGATTTGGAAATTAAAAGTCCCTTCTAAAGTATCTTTTTTTATCTGGAAAGTTAGACACTCTAAATTGTTTACTAATTCTGAACGTTTTGCTAGAGGTCTTTCTTCTAATGATTATTGTCCTCACTGCCCAGGTATCATGAGGATCTTGATCATATTTTTAGAAGCTGTCCAAAAAGCTTAGGACAGTGATTTTTCCCTCCCAGTGGGTGTCTTCTATGCCAATTGGT
This sequence comes from Linanthus parryae, assembly GCA_023055425.1. Classification (NCBI taxonomy): domain Eukaryota; kingdom Viridiplantae; phylum Streptophyta; class Magnoliopsida; order Ericales; family Polemoniaceae; genus Linanthus; species Linanthus parryae. The sequence continues at coordinate 1,699,129 of JALGPY010000012.1, forward strand.
TATATTAAGCAGTGGTTTGACAAAAATATCAAAGAAAGTAGTAGTACTAGTTAGACTCACATTGTGTTGTTCTTATGTGGTTGTTGGAATATTTGGATCAATCGTAACAATTTCTGTTTTAACCAAATTTCCACACATGTTAATGTGAGTATAATTAATATTCATCGCTTATCTAACGATATTTGTACTGCCTATTCAGCATCTAGAAGAAAAGGGAGGGTTCTTAATAGACTTTACGCTAATTGGATGCCGCCTTCTGCAGGTACTTTGAAGCTTAACTCGAATGGGAGTAAGAAAGGTGACAATGGAATTGCTGGCTTCGGGGGAATTCTTCGAGATGAAGGAGGTCAATAGGTTAGAGGCTATCTGAGATCGGATTTAGCTCAGTGATGGAGGCAGAGCTTTGGGGCATTCACATGGGAGTGGTTCTTATCCACCAGATGAATCTCCAGGAGGTTGTTATTGAGTCGGATTCTGAAGATGCCATCCGAGCTATTAACGGTGATATTTCGGCCAATTTCCCCTTTGCAGTCATTACCCGTGAGATTCAAGTGCTTGTTCAAGGAAGCAAATGTAAATTACAGCACATAACCAGAGAGAAGAATCAACTTGCGGATAAATGGGTAGTAATCAGGATGAGACGTTGGTGATCCTTCAGGAGGCGCCCTTGGAGCTCAGACATATTGTGATTAAAGACATGGTCATCAGTGGCAGTGGCCACTAAGTGTTTTGCTGTTTTCTTTCTTTCCTTTGTCCTGCTGTTTGTTTGTTTTCATTCTGGCTGATAAAAAAAATGTGTACTTTGCTGGAGCGGTGGCGGTGCCTCTACAAGGACACTCCATGGTTGAATTTATGTGATTCTACGCGTGTACTTCCTGCTTTCTCTACCCCGACTGCAGTATTCAGACGCACAATCACAATCTCTTGCTGGTCCACAAATGATGTTGATCTCGTGGGTGCGACTCCTCGAGCATATGATCCTTAAAAGGTGGTCATAATGTGCGCTAACTTGTAACCAACGTTCTCATCAAATTACTCATTGTTTAAACTCCTGAAGTAGGATTAACTATTTAAGCACTCGTATATGCTTCTTCCTCTTGTTCCTTACATTGCATTCACCATATGTGTGTGGTCAAGGTATAAGGATGCATATGAGTGTGTGTATTAAACGTGTTTTCTCTTATATTACGCTAAGTGCGGTATATGTACAATTTATTCAACCTCGTGACTCCTTCCCATTTTTGCCTGAATACTCATACCCCCTCTTTGGTGGTACTACTATAAGGAGCTTGGGTGTAGGGTGGATGGTAGGAAATGACAAAAGTTACCTCTTTATCGAATTTAAAAAGTGATATAAATACTCTCATTCGTTCAGATATTTTGACAGTTTAATATCATACATCATCCTATCGTATATCCTATCACATCAAATATTAAAAAAAAAAAAAAATCTTACCTTATTAGAACAATCATATTGTACCTCATATCCTAGTATATACTGTACCCTTCTTATTATGCATTGCCCAAACGAGTCATTTTAGCATCTCTTCACATGCTCCGCGAGCACCGGATAACTCTCACTATGTTGAGTTACCTTCACTTTCCCCCTCCCAGCTTTCAAATTCCCCTTTTAAAGCAAGCTACTCCATGAATAAAAAATGTAGTAGGAGTGGACTATTACTTATTTCTGTTTAATCAATAACTTCTGTGGGTCTTAAATTAGATAGAACATACAAAAACGTACATAATTTCAGATTCTTTGCCAACAAAATCAGGACCACTTCCATGTTTTCATTAACATGCAAAAAGTCCTCTTCTACAAAGTCCACAACTTCAAAACTAGTTTAATGTAAATTCCCACACCTTTGATCCATCTTAACGATATTTATTCCAAATTCAAAGATTGATCATCACTTAGAAAAAACAATTTCTTTAGCCCAACCACCTGATTTTGGACTATACTACCACACAATACAAAACTAATATTGATGTTTAGAGAGACCTCACCTACAACTGAAACTATTTACTAATGTTTGCTAACTTGTGGTCCAAAAACAAACATCAACAACACCATTGAATCACTCGTCATCTCAAAGAATTAAGACAGTTGAAGAGTCCATCTGTACCAGTTTAAAAATGGGTAAAAGACACTTTCACCCCCTCAAGTTTGATGCAATTTCACACCTCCTAGTTAGGGAAAGGACAGTTTCACCTTCAATGTGTCGTATTTTAGAACAATCACACTCTCTAATTGCGACGTTGTTGAGTTAGGGTTCGTCACTATTTGTAGTTTTTAGGACAAATTTGCCCTCTTAGGGCTTGTTTGATACCAACTGAATGTATAAATAATCAGCTAAAATTAATATGAAAAAATAAGCCAGGTGAAAATCAATTTTAGTTGAAAATTCTAACACTGCTTTATATGAGCATAAAATCGGCAAAATGTGAGAGAATTTGTAAAATCAGTGATTAAATAATCTGCAATTTTCGGTCCAAACTGAAAGGGACAATCGGCACAACGTGAGAGAATATAAAAATTAGATTTTATAGTTTTGTAGGAAAATTTGCCCTATAAGAGTATAAATTGACACAATCAGGCATGTAAGTCCTGAAATTTGGCACATTCAAAAGGTGATATGTCCTCTCCAAAACTGAAAGGAGGTAAATGTGTCATCGTCTCGAACTTGAGGGGTGAATGTGTCATTTACCCTTCATGTACATTTATTTTTACTAAATAAACTTTTTTGATGGGACTAAATAAACTTTTTTGATGGAAGAAAAATCATCATGAAAAAATTGCATGAAAGGCCTCCTCAAAAAATTCAAAAAAGCATCACACTGAAACGGTATTTCCTTATTAAAATTAGGGTTCCTCTTTTAAGGTCAAAATTTAGGGTTCTTAAACATTTATTAGCTGGTATTCCCTCTGTCCCCAAATGAGTATCTTAATTCCCATAACATTGTTGGTCATCTCGACTAAGTTAAACATTATTAGCTGATATACCCTCAGTCCCCAAATGAGTGTCTTAATTCCCATAACATTCTTTGTCATCTCGTCGACTAAGTTATCTACTTCCACCGACCGTGACCCTCTTTCCACGAGCTTCAATGAGCTAATTGCAATGAGTATTTGTACCTCTCCTCATCTCAACCACTCGTTGCGATAAGCAGATATGATTTAAGCTAGTCCAAACACACCCCGTGTATATACTGTATAGAGAGAGACACTAATATGATACTAATGTATATTATTAAATTATTTGTTTACATTATTCTTTTTGATAATTTTTGTTTACATTATTTGGTAACTAACTACTCTCTTTTTCCCAGAACAGTAATTAACACCCGAGGTGCTAGTAAAAACTACCACTATTGTTCTGTGTATCTCTAGTAAATAAAATTAGTAAACTGACTCGGAAGGAGATATGTACACACACCATTGTTCCGTATATCTAGTAAATAGAACTGCAAAAATGGAGTCTCTTAGAACGGAGGAAACGTCCTCCCCATTCCATGAATGTTCGCGAAGAACCCAACGAGGTCTTTCCTGTACGGCAGGTACGATTTCTTCTTCTCCCCTTCCCTCGTCGCTCGACTCTGCACATAAAACGCTTCGTGCGCCGACCTCGCCGGCGACGGCGACGGCGTAATCATCCCGCCGCCGCGTCCGGCTGAAGATGTACTCCCCTTGGCTCTCGCGCCGCCGGAGTTACGCCTCTCCTTCGCTGTTTTTTTCTCCGCCGCTTCGATCTTCCCTCTGTTCTTCGGAGTGAAGAAAACGAACGCCTCCTTGCCGTCGCTGTTGCTCCGCCGGAGCAAATCTCGAAAGTTCCACCGCCTCGACGCCGATCCCGTCGATTTGCTCTTCTCGCACCGACTCGGCGACGACTCCGCAACCGCCGCCGCAACTTTCGGCCTCCACACGCAGTACGTCCCCTGCGGCACGCTCTCCAATTCGTCCGCCTCCGACGACGACGAATGATCTCGATCTCGATCTCGACCTTTTCTCTCCTCCGTGAACAATTTTTTCAACGGAAGCCTAATCGTCTCTTCCTCTTCTTCATCATCCTCCACCGCCGTGCAATCGTGGTCGTATTTCGCCACTAGATCTCGATCGAACACCGGAAAGATCTCGCCGAAGATCTCGTCTCCGGTGACAGCTGAATCTGTACGGACGAAGTCGAATTCAAAATCTTCGCCGATAGGATCAGCCGTCTCGTGAGCGACCTTGGAGGCGATTTGAGCGGTAGTGCGAGATGTGTAGCTGTTGAAGCTAGGGCAAGGAGGGAGAGATTCGCCGTCCGATAAGTGCGGTGGTCCGTCCGATTCCATTAATGAGAGAGAGATGGTGATAGAGAGAGGGGTTGGGGAAGGTGAGAGGAGTGTTAATCGTGAAATGTGGGAGGTGGTTGGGTTTTTATATGGGAGGAACTGAATGAGTGTTTTAAATAAATGAATAAATAAGTTTTTTTTTGGGGAAAAAAATGATGAAAAGAAGGTTCTGTTTTGTTTTTGGTTTAATTCTTTTCTTGATACACACGACCCGAAAGACACGTTAACAATTGGGGTAGGGGTTCTAGAATCGTGTGACCATATATGCACTTAAAGTCGGGTGTGCTTAGTTACGCAACGCTCTGGTTTCGTTCTCGCGTTATACGGCAGTAATTTAGCCTGTAAATTGCGATAACAAAAAGATTGTTGTATCGTGTTACAAGTTATTAAAAGTAAACAAAAATCTAGTGGCACATTGAAGTAGAGTTGTAGCTCAAGTGGTAGAGCATTGGTAGTCCTTGCATGAAGTTCTCAGTTCAAAATCTGTTGACGACAAACTAATTTATCAAAAAAAAAAAAAAAAATCTAGTGGCACATTGAATTGGGATGAGAGCATGTTTGGTAACAGTTGAAAATCTCAATAATCAGCTGAAAATAATTTGAGAAGAAAATCCAACTTAACTAAGAATCACAGTCTGTTTGGTATGAGCTGAAATTATAGATCACCACTTGATCAGTTTAACAAAATTTAAAGAACTTTAAAGTCAAATAATTGAATCCTCCTATTTATAACTAAATTGTGATCATGCTAATGTTAAAAAAAAATATCAAAATTAATTTTTCAGAGATCTTCAGCTGCATAATCCCCAATTTTGGAGATTCTATAATTGCACAGAGATTATTTTAATCTGTAAATTATCAGATTAAAATTTGCATGCATAACAAACGAAATTGTTGAAAAGAGACCGATTTTAATTCAATTAGATTAAAATCGGCAATACCAAACATGCACTGAGGTGTTACTCATGGCACGATAGAGTTCTTTTCTTTTCTTTCTATTCCTCAGGAAGTATTCACACCATCTTCAATTTGACATCTTTATTTTGTGTAAAATCTAGAGGCACGTTGAAATTGGGACGAGGTGTTACTAGCTACGATAGAGTTCTTTTCTTTTTATTCCTCAGAAGTGTTCACACTATCTTCAATTTGATTTATTTTGTGTATTTCTTTCATTTAAATGTACAGAAAAACATTAAATTGTCATGTTTATACGATTATTAAATGATGTTTTGATGGAGAATAATTACATATTTTTTTCCTAAAAAAAAAGAATAATTACATATTTTACAAGTCTGTCTTCATGTTATTTTTTTCCCACTTCTAACATTACAAACCGTCCATAATTGATAATAATAGTTACTCTGTACGGGTATCTTTTTTTTTGAAAGATTGTACAACGAATTATTATGAATACTAGTACTTTTAATAATAAATACTTTGTAATAGTATTTATTATTTAAGATTATACAAATAAAAACAACTTATTCAAGCTTGTTAGTTCCACCCTCGCATATTTTTAAGGGATTACAACAATTAATATTGACCCGTGAAGTCAAAATACTCATAATACCCAAACACCAATAGATGGTGCGTTACAAAGACTTATGAATAGTAGTATTTATAATAATAAATACTTTGTACCAGTATTTATTAATTATGATTATACGAATAAAAACAACTTATTCAAGCTCCTTAATTCCACCCTCGTATATTTTGCAGGGATTACAACAATTAATATAGAGCCGCGAAGTCAAAATATTCATATAAATCAATTGATTGATTAATGAAACATGTAAGACAAATGTGTAAACTAGCTAGAACAGTTGAAAACGGTGGCTAGGGATAGTGATTTACATATAACATAAACATATAAATTGTGTTATTTGAGGGAAAAGTATTAGATTTTTTATTTGTGTGATAAGTCTCTGCATGAATTGAATTTTTCTTGGCATCCAAGCAAAAGATTTGGAGACAAGTTTTTGGTTTTATATCATGGGGACAGCATCCCAATCTTGGACTTTCTAGAAGGGCACATTTGTCCATGTATAAAAGAGTAAAAGACAATTTCCACCCTTTGTGTATGGGTTAAATACAAATACTCCCCTGTTGTTTGGATAAATACCATTTGGTCCCCTCTTAACTGATGAACCTAACATATGTAGTGAAAGAACAAAACTTCCCCTAATATTGATGTAAAATTACACCATATAACTCCATTTTTTTCTCCACATTCTACTCATTTCTTCTCCTCATATCTTCCCTTCTTAACCCTAGCCGCCACCCACCTTCTCTTCATCTCTCCCCGTCCAGCTTCCGCTCATCTCCATCATCGAATACCATCGACCACCATCACCTTCGAGAGAACCCAACCCTCCTCCACCGTCTGCAACCCACAACCTAGACGTCGTCCCCTCCTTCTCTGACCCGCCCTTCTCCCTTTTGGATGTGTCAATCGGGAGTAGCCATGGGGTGGAGGCCGATGGAGAGTAGTAATGGGTTGCTGGTGGTTTGCAAGGTTAAAGGCACATGGTCGATTGGACGATTAAAGGTGGTTTCTCATCAGCTATTTGATGATATCGCCCAAGCATGAATTCTTTAAAGGTGGTTGCCCATCTCTCTTCTCATCTGTCCGTGTATGTTCGTGGTGGTTCCAGTGTTGATTCGCGATGGGTGGAATGGTGATTATGGGTTTTGGGTTAGAGGGCGAGGGTGGGGAGGTGCTTGCGAACCTAATACCCTGTACATCGGAGTTAGACGATTCGTTCTTGTGCTGTTTAGGACTTTTGACGGGAAGATGACGTTGGTGATTCTTCTTCTTCTTGTTCTTCTTAGGCTATGCTTGTCCATTCAATTTTAATTTCAATTTTTTTTGTAGGTTGATATAGAGCTTTAAAGTTTTGGGGCTTCAACAATTTGGAGTTACTTCGAAATTTTGAGAGAAAAGTGGGTTGCAGTGGTTGTGATGGCACTAGTGGATTAGTTGTTAGTATTAGTGATCATAACTATAAATCTGTATGTATTATTGGTTCTAAGATATTAAGATAGGCTACCGATATTTAGTTTATTTTGGGACCTAACGGGATGTTGAGAGATGATTCAAGAATATGGTTAAGGGGGATATGAGTTTGAGAGATGAATAAACGGGTAGATTGGGGTTATGATCTAAACTAATAGTTCCAGTGGAGTTGTAAAAAATTGAGGATTGATTTTGACATTGAATTTCTAGGCTTGATTTGGGGTTGATTTTGTTGTGATAGTTGTGGTGTTCTTGGTGTTCTTCGTGTTGATATAGAGCTTTGAAGTTTTGGGACTTCAACAATTTGGAGTTACTTCGAAATTTTGAGAAAAAAGTGGGTTGCGGTGGTGGTGATGGTGCTAGTGGATTAGTTGTTAGTCAGGGTCGGCCCTAGGGTTTTGGGGGCCTATGGCGAAAGTATAACAAGGGGGTGTAGGGTTTTGAGTCATGGATGCGCAACGGAAGCATAAACAAACATAAAACCATGTAAAACCCTCCAAGGATCACAAGTCAAGAGACATAACGATGGTAAGAGTTAGAAATCAATAACACACCTTAGGGTTCTCCTTTGATGACTTCAAACGCGAATTGTGTCATGTTCTCTATAGTTGATCCACGCCTAGAGTTGATCCTAGATCTCCCAAGTCCTTGGTGCTAGCCCGGAAGAGGAGGAGGAAGAAGAATCACGCAAAACGAGACCCAAAAGGAGGGTCTCGGCCTCCTTTGGCCGACGGGGACGGGGCGGCGGCAAGGGGGCGGTCGGCTCCCTTGTTGCTTGCTCTCTCTCCTTTTGGTCTCTCCCACTCTTTGTTATGTTCAATAATGAGCATAAGTTATTTGGGAAGGAAGGAAGGAAGGTCCTTTATATAGTCCAACAACTCCTTGTTAACTACCTAAAGGACTTATTCTAGTCCTACTAGAATTCAATTTAGTCCATTCCTTGCAAATTAGTCCCTACTGTAGATACTGCTTTATGACATGGCAGATCTAGGCCACGTGGCAACCATCCAGCACACCATATTGTGCTCCACACACACAGGATCACCAGCCGAGCTGATCCATGTGGGGGCTGCGAGACAGAGCCCTCGCATACCACTGCACGGGACTTGTAGGGACTTTGTGGTCTGGAGGCTAGAGTAAGCCCTGTCGCGTGCGAGCCAAGCCCGCGCGCGACCTTTAGTAACTGTTTTGAGAGATTTATGGCACGAGCTCCCTAGACCCGGTCAATCCGGTCAAACCCGGTCAATCCGGTCAAACCCGGTCAACCTCGTAACGGTTCCGGTACTTGCGCACCACGTGCTCTAACGGTTCCTATATACTCGGACGAACGTGCCGTTATGGTTAAGCTAATTAAGCCGCCATTAATGGGCGCATTAACCACACTACAACGGTCATGTTCTCCAGTATATATACATCGTTAACCTTTCCATACAAAGGAAGAACACACTGCCATACGCGGAAGCTCTGCCAAACCTGTCTCTCTCTCAGACATTGCTACTGACTTGCTCTCTCCCTACACACACCCCTATTCTTCCTGTGCGATCCCTGATCCACTACGTACGGTGTACACGGAGGTCTCCCCGCCGGAATCTCTTGTGCACATTTTGGTGAACCCGACGTGAAACTTACCAGCAAAAGCAACCATGTCTCAGGAGGACGATGTCAGCAACCGATCTCCTTCCACTGAAACTCCCTCGGGAGACGAGGCTCGCCGTACTCCGACGACTCCCGGCGAGGCGCCAACTTTAGAGTCTTTGGACGCCACTGTCCAAAGTCAGGCAAAAGCTCTCAAGTCTCAGTCCGCGCAATTAGAACGGATCTTGGCCGTTCTGGGCACTCTTGCGCCAAATCCTCCACCTGCCACCGCTATTCCCCAGGGAGGAGGAACCCCTTCCGCTCCAGGATTGGGAGTGTCGGCCACGCCTCCCAACCCTCATCTGCAAACCCCACCGTCGGCCGCGCAGCTGCCTTCGGTCCAAGGGTCAACGGCACAAATGCTGCCCCCTGTTGCTCACGCCTCTCAGCCCCCGGCTTTGGCGTCCAACCCAGCTCTGCAGTACACTCTGCCTCCACCAACGACAATCTGGGGAAACGCGGGTAGTCAATACACTCCCAATCCTCCGGCGGCATATGTGTCGCCACCGCCTACAGCAACCCCTCCGCCAACTACCGAGGGAAGCATTCCAGAATGCATGACGTCTTTGCAGAAGCGCGTGGACTCCATCTTGGCTCATCAGTCGTTCGCGGATACCATCATCCCGAAGCTAGACAACGATCCACCCATCCCACGAGAAATTTATCTCATGCCTAACCCGGCGGGGTACAAGGCTCCCAAATGGGACAAGTTCGAGGACGTCAATGGAAACGCTCATGAGCATGTCATGCGTTTCATCGATGTCATGGGTCCATACGGAGCCGATCCCAAGCTGCTGATGCGAGAATTCCCAAAAACTCTTGGGAATGTAGCATACAAATGGTACCGAACATTGGAGGCCGGATCTGTGAAAACTTGGGACGACATGGTCCAGAAGTTCTATACCAAGTTCTTCCAGATGGAAGAAAAGGTGACGATGATCCATCTCTCGCGGATGTATCAGAAACGCGAGGAAGATGGAATCACTTTCGTCAAGAAATTCAGAGCGAAATCCTTGGAATGCAAGGATCCAATGCTCGAAAGTCGGCTCGTAGAGATATGCCTGCAGTGCATGCGAGACGAATACAAAAGCATGCTGATCAATTTGCAAACACCGACGTTTTCAAAGCTCATCGAATGCACGATGAACATCGAGCCCATTGTCGAGAGACAGAGAAAGAAGAGCGCTCCAGAACGACCTGCGAGCGGCACCACCTACAAGATCGGCAGATTTGGCTACAAGCGGGGACGCGAAGCTGAGGTCAATACAGTTTCGCCCCAGAAGCAAGCGAAGGCTGCAAACTTCGATGCACCGCCTCTGCCATGCTCGGTGGAGGAAGCGAGCGATCTCTGCAGACAGTGGCGTAAGGACGGCGTCCTCCCACCGCTCGAGAAAGCACCCTCCAAGGAGATGACGAGGGACCCTAAGTGGTGCGAATACCACGGCAAGGTCATGCACCCCACAGCCGAGTGCAAGAAGCTCAGATTCACGCTCGATCAGAAGATGAAGAGCGGCGAACTCATCGTCAGCGACCATCGGAAGGATGTGCGCAACAACCCGCTGCCTACCCATACAGATTCGGGCGCAAAAGGCAAAGAGGTCGCCATGATCTCGATAGTTGACTTGGAAGAAGTCGCAGAGGATGGTCTGCCCATCGTTGCTGAAGTCCATGAAGATGAAGACTACAGCATGGACACAGAAGATGAGCGTGCCGACCGCATGAAAGGGTCGCACGGCTTCGACAAATTCTTCAACGAGATGAATTTCTCCGAAAAATGTCGAGCGGACATGACAAAAGCAATCTTAAGGGTAGCAGAGGACTACGAGGAGGACCTCGTGGTCTCCAACGGGAAAGTCGTCAGGGCATCCCGTTCCACAGAAAAGATTATGACCTTTTCTGCTAGCGACAAGAAGACAGATGCGAGCCACCAGAGGCCCCTGTACGTGACCGCCATCATCAACGGCGTCGAATTCAAGCGAGCATTCGTCGATGGAGGAGCAGCGGTCAATGTTGTTCCACTCCATACACTGAAGCTAGCAAGGATCCCCGAGCACAAGGTAGTCAAACGTCCATCCCCGCTGGTGGGATTCGGGAGCGATTCTAGAATGACGATCGGATCGATCCGCCTGGGCGTTCAGATCGGCAAAATCAAGTGCTCGGCGAAGTTCTATGTCATAGACGCGAACACCACATATCACATGATCATAGGTCGGGCCTGGATTCATCGCTTTGACGCAATCCCTTCAACGGCTCACCAAGTGATGAAAGCTATCTGGAACGACAGGATTGTCGAGATACCGGCCTCAACTAACCCGTTCAACTTGGACGAAGCGCATCTCAGCGAGGCGGTGTGGTTCACCGAGATGGCGGATGAGCAAACACCCGGACCATTCAACCCTACTCCTTTACCTCTCTGGGAGGACATCAAGGACCAGTCACCTGCAGGCGTGATGGTGACAAGGGGAGATGCCAAAGAAAAGCCGCCTACTCACGAAGAGGCGCCGCGCATCGCATATCATCGCAAGAGTGTCTACACTCTGAAGAGGATCGCAAAGCATGACCCCGAGGGCAAGGAGATAGAGAGCTTCTACGCCAACGGGAAGAAATGCTATCGCATATGAAGGTGCGCGGGGACGTCCTCACACGGGCATGGGGATGTCCCTGGGCAAATCAATCAAATCGAGCAAGTTGCGCTGACAGAAGAGCCAACACAGGGCACTCCAGAGGAGAAACTCAAAGAAGCGCCCGAATGCATGGAAGACAGGCCAAGACCGCAAAAGCAAGAGCTTAAGGAAGTGTTCCTCAGCCCGAACGAGGAAAAGAAAAGACCAGTCTTCCTGAGTGCGGACCTCACAAGCGAAGAGGAACAAGGACTGCTGCAGCTCCTAACCGAATACAAGGACGTGTTCGCATGGGAATATGACGAGATGCCGGGTCTGGACACGAGCATCACCATGCACCGTTTAGACATCATCCCAGGGTCTAAACCGGTCAAGCAAAGCACCAGAAGTTTCAGGCCAGAACTCAACGTGAAGATCAAACAGGAGATCGTCAAACTCCTAGACGCCAAGTTCATAGAGCCAAATCACCATCCCACATGGTTGGCCAACATCGTGCCAGTGGTGAAGAAGAACGGACAGCTCCGCATCTGCGTGGACTTCCGAGATCTCAATCGCTTCTGTCCCAAGGACGATTTCCCACTGCCTAATATCGACTTGCTCATTGATTCAACGGCAGGCCATCGCATGTTCAGTTTCATGGACGGCTTCAGCGGGTACAATCAAATCAAGATGGATCCCGAAGATGCAAGGAAAACTGCATTCATCACTCCCGTGGGGGTATTCAACTATACGGTAATGCCATTCGGTCTTAAGAATGCAGGCGCAACCTATCAGCGGGCCATGATGGCTCTATTCCACGACATGATGCACAAAGAAGTGGAATTCTATGTGGATGACTTGGTAGTCAAATCCAAGTATGAAGCAGATCACCTTGCAGACCTGCGAAAGGTATTCAACAGATGCAGGAGCTTTCAACTGAAAATGAACCCCATGAAATGCGCATTCGGCGTGACCTCGGGGAAGTTTTTGGGATGTGTAGTTCATCGCCAAGGGATCGAGCCTGACCCTGCAAAAGTGTCAGCCATCACCAGCATGACGCCACCTCACGACCAAAGTACCTTGAAAACATTCTTGGGAAAATTGTCATATCTGCGGAGATTCATCCCGGCAATCGCCGAAATCACATGCTGCTTCAGCACTCTCCTCAAGAAGGACGCCGCGTACAACTGGGCTCCTGATCACGAAGCCGCATTCGAAAAGCTAAAGGAGCTACTCACATCCCCAAAGATAATGATCGCGCCTCAACTGGGATCGCCGCTTCTGCTATACCTTACATCGACAAGGAAATCTATAGGAGCGCTCTTGGCCCAGATCTATGAGGGACAAGAGAGGCCTATCTATTACATCTCTCGCATTGTGCAGCCTGCTGAATCAAGGTACACGGACATCGAACGTCATTGCCTTGCTTTATTCTTCGTAATAGAGAAGTTGAGACACTATTTTGCATCGCACAAAGTAGTGGTGGTCACCAAAAGCGACCCCATAAGATACCTGCTAACTCACACTACTCCGGGCGGAAGATTGGCGAAATGGTACATGACCATCTCTCAATACGATATCACATGCGTGAAACCAAGAGCGATCAAGTCGCAGGCGGTAGCAGATCTGTTGGCACAGTTCCCCGACAACAGTCACGAACCTGTGATCGAGGAAGAGCTCGAAGGCCCTGAAATCTACGCGATTGACGTGCCCTATTGGACCCTCCACTTCGACGGTTCGTCAACCAGAAAAGGTGGAGGCATTGGGATAGTCTTGACAAAGCCGGACGGTGAAGTCATACAGATGTCCGCAAAACTCAACTTCGCAGTCACGAACAACGAGGCGGAATACGAGGCTCTGATCGCGGGGCTCCGTGCGGCGAAAGCTTTGGAAGTGAGCAACTTAACAGTCATGGGAGATTCCAAGCTGATTGTTAAGCAGGCCTCGGGCGAATATGGTTTAAAGGAGATCAACCTCCTGCCATACCGTACCCTAGTGCAAAAGCTGATGCAGCAATTCTGCGACGTGAAATACGAGCACAAACCCCGAGCGGACAACAGGCATGCAGACGCCTTAGCAACTCTGGGATCTAAGGTCAGCATAGACAAATGCCCCGCAAGGATTTCCATCGAAGTGCGAACATCGTCGGCATTAACAGAAGATGCGTGCGACGATGAACACATGGATGACGCAGACTGGCGAAAAGCAATCTTGCAAGCTATTGCGAAAGGCACCAGTAGCGAAAGCTGGGTACTCACGAAAGGATACTGCATCCACGACAACACCCTTTACTACAAGGGTCCTGGAGGAATACTCATGCGATGTGTCTCCGAGCAAGAGGGACAACAGCTGTTAGAAAAGATTCACCAACACGCTTGCGGAGAAAGCGAGGTGTCAATCTACAGGAAAGCTCAGAGATATGGCATTCATTGGCCAGGCATGTCAACAGCTGCAGCCCTGATACAAGGGAAGTGCGAGAGTTGCGCACTAATCAAAGATTCTCTACTCGTCGCTCTAACCGATGACGACACAGACTGGAGGAAGCCATTGTTTGAATTCCTCACCCAGGGCACCGTACCCGAATCGAGAAAAGAAGCCGACAAATTGAAGAGGAAAGCCTCTCGATACCTGGTTCAGGAAAACCTGCTTTGGCGAAAAGGACACGAAGGCAACTTGCTGCGATGCCTAGACGGCAGGGAAGCACAAGAAGTCATGGACCTTTCTCATCAGGTGGAACACCAGGGAGGTGCGAAATTATGCAGACAACTCCTCTCAATCGGATACTTCTGGCCCACGATGGAAGTCGAATGCCGCACCAAGGTGCGACGCTGCCAAGAATGCCAATTCAAAGGGAACCTAGTGCACGCTCCTGCCGTGGATCTACATGCATTAGGGACGCCATGGCCATTTCATACATGGGCTCTGGACTTCATTGGCCCCATCCGACCAACGTCACATGGGAACCACTTCATTCTCACTGCAACCGAGCTGTTCACCAAATGGGTGGAAGCAATACCACTGAAGACGGCAAACGCGCTGGCTGTGGTTAACTTCATCCAGGAAAACATCGTATGCAGGTTCGGAATCCCAAATACTATTCTTTCAGATAACGGTACTCCTTTTGTTAATCGTCAGGTAGCTACCAAACTCGCGGAGTACAATATCAGGCAAATATGCTCCACCCCCTATTATCCAAAGGGAAATGGACAAGCCGAAGCGACTAACAAAACGCTGTTGCGAATTCTGAGCAAGATGGTCGCAGATGACCACAAGAAGTGGGCCGACTCCCTTAACATAGCTCTGTGGGCCTACAGAACTTCTCCAAGGACACCTACAGGGGCCTCGCCATTTCTACTATGTTATGGGGCCGAAGCTGTGGTACCTGCGGAGGTCAGAGTCAATTCGGCAAGGCTGGCCTTCCACGCACTCTATGAAAATCAACGCGATCACGATTTAGTCTTGCTGGAAGAAAAGCGAGAACAAGCCAAAAGGACTAACAAGCGGTACCAAGAGAGAATCGCTCGCGCCTATAACAAGACAGTCCAGTGACGGGATTTCGCAGTTGGCGACCTGGTCCTGCGCGCATCTGATCACTGCATGCGAGAGGCAACCCACCCAAAGTTCGCAGCTAATTGGGAGGGACCCTTCGAAGTCACAGAAGTCTTCGATAGCGGCTACTGCAGCATACGAAGGTTGCACGGCACAACCTCAACTCCAAGCTCAGTCAACATGCGCTGGATCAAGAAGTACTATCCTTGACTTCTCTTATTTCATACGCTTTATGATAACGTTGCTTAATGTCTCATGTGGCTACGATATTCGCAATCTCCTCTCCCATATGAGAGGATTGTAATCCTATCTCTCCCATATGAGAATGTCATAATAAAAGAATTCTCCCAAATGAGAAGTTCATATTTTTAGCTGTTTATATCGCTTTATCTAATTCGTTATAACTGTTAACAATGATTTATTCGCTGCGATAGTAACAAATACAAACACGATCTTAAGTGATCATCAAAGCCTATCTCTTACGATAGCAAACGCGATCTTGATTGATCATCAAAGCCTATCTCTTACGATAGCAGCAAACGCAAACGCGATCTTAACTGATCATCAAAGCCTATCTCTTACGATAGCAGCAAACGCAAACGCGATCTTAATTGATCATCAAAGCCTATCTCATATGATAGCAAACGCGATCTCAATCGATCATCTAAAGCCTATCTTTTACGATAGCAGCCGAACACAAACGCGATCTTAATTGATCATCAAAGCCTATCTCATACGGTAGCAAACGCGATCTTGGTCGATCATCTAAAGCCTATCTTTTACGATAGCAGCCAAACGCAAACACGATCTTAACTGATCATCAAAGCCTATCTCTTACGATAGCAGCAAACGCAAACGCGATCTTAATTGATCATCAAAGCCTATCTCATATGATAGCAAACGCGATCTCAATCGATCATCTAAAGCCTATCTTTTACGATAGCAGCAAACGCAAGCGCGATCTTAATTGATCATCAAAGCCTATCTCATATGATAGCAAACGCGATCTCAATCGATCATCTAAAGCCTATCTTTTACGATAGCAGCCGAACACAAACGCGATCTTAATTGATCATCAAAGCCTATCTCATACGATAGCAAACGCGATCTCAATCGACCATCCAAAGCCTATCTCTTACGATAGCAAACGCGATCTTAATTGATCATCTAAAAGCCCATCTCTTACGATGGCAGCCAATACAAATGCGATCTTAAGTGATCATCCGAAGCCTATCTTTTACGATAGCAGTCAACATAAACGTGATCTTAATTGATCATCTAAAAGCCCATCTCTTACGATGGCCACCAATGCAAATGCGATCTTAATTGATCATCTAAAAGCCCATCTCTTACGATGGCAGCCAATGTGATCTTAATTGATCATCTAAAAGCCCATCTCTTACGATGGCAACCAATGCAAATGCGATCTTAAAAGATCATCCAAAGCTTATCTCTCACGATAAGCAGTCAACATAAACGCGATCTTAATTAATCATCTAAAGCCCATCCCTTATGATGGCAGCCGATGCAAATGCGATCTTAAGTGATCACATAAGCCTATCTCCTACGATAGCAGCAAAAATACAAAAACGATCTCAATCGATTATCAAAATCCTATCTCTCACGATGGCGGTTTACTCAAGCGCGATCTTGTATGATCTTTTTATGCAATCTCAATCGATCATCAAAAACCTATCTCTCACGATAGCGGTTTACACAAATGCGATCTTATATGATCTTCTCAAGCCTATCTGTTACGGTAGCAATTTATACGCAAAGTGATTTTAGTTGATCACCTAAGTCCGTATG
This sequence comes from Linanthus parryae, assembly GCA_023055425.1. Lineage (NCBI taxonomy): Eukaryota > Viridiplantae > Streptophyta > Magnoliopsida > Ericales > Polemoniaceae > Linanthus > Linanthus parryae. The sequence continues at coordinate 1,716,070 of JALGPY010000012.1, forward strand.
TTACGATGGTAACGTAACTGCAGAACCATCTTGCTAGACCTTCTAAAGGTCTATCTGCTGCGATAGCAATTCATGCGAGAAATTATCTCAAGCAATCCTCTAATAAAGCCTATCTTCTATGATAGCAATTCACACCGCTCAATGATCTCAATTGATCTGTTAAAAAAAAAAAAACTATCTGTTATGATAGCAAAGTTGTGAACGTGATCTCATACGATTTACAACGACCACCTGCAAGCCCATTCGTCAAGATGGCACAACTGCGAAATTATGATCTCGAATGATCTAGCGAAACATCTGCGCATTGACGTCGCATATGTGAAATCATTACATGGCATTATGCAAGGCAAAACAAGCCAAAACGCATGCGAAATTGTATTTTGTTGCAAAGAGAGCAAATAGTACAAAAGCTATATATCATTATGAGTCAAATGACTTACAATTTATCTATCTAGATAGCAGCTTACAAGCGAAAAGCTCGAATCTAACTACGGAGCCAACATGGCTTACAATACATTCGAAAAATGGCTGGTAAGCCAGAGATGCGCCAAGGGAACTCTCGACTAAGAAAAGGGAGAATCTACCGGTCCTGATACCGGCAGCACAGTACGCAGATCCGCGGCCAAAGATCTGTAGCAAGTAGGATGCATCTGCGAAGAGATTAACTCGCCATTCGCTACATCCTTAGCGGCAAGAGCTGGGCGAATCCACGTCCAAAGATCTTAGGGTCTGACGAAACCCCTGTCTGATCAAGATATGTACCAGAGGAACCACCTGTTCCGGCATATGCCGTCGTGCAAAACAGGGGAAGCCGTCATTCCTCTGGTACTGGGCTCCTTGTCATGATAGACAAGGGCGTTGGCGAGCCTCCTGAGTTCAAGAACGAAGAGGCAAGAAACTCTCCTCCAGGGATGCTGGAGGAGAATTCCGCCGTTCATTACGAGATGGTAGCACGGTCACTTCGGCGCTGCACCTCGCCACGAGGCGGCCGGAAACATGACCTGCACACATAATACACGAAGAAATTTCTTCGAACACACATGAGGTATTATCTGCATCCTCTTTATGACGGTTATAAACAGCAATAAGCCTCATAAAGTGGATCTTGGAAACTATTTCTATGGCACAAAGCGCAAACTCAGGATTCAAAACTTGAAGTTGCCATGAATCAACGAAAAACAAGCGTTGAAGCCAGCAGTCATAAGGACTCACGGCAAAGCACATGTTTGGGATGAAGAACCCAAATGGCAAAGACAGGGTTTATATAGGCCCTGTGGAGACTCTTCGGTCGCCTAAGATGAGTCAGCAAAATTCAAAAAAGAGGGTAAGTTCAATCACTTACGCCTTGAAAAGCGGTAACAATCAATTACCCTACTAAAGGCTACGACGATTCAGTTGCGTATCCTAATAAATGACGGATAGTCATGATTCGGATGGACTTCCCAACGGAAGCGTGCTTATCTGCCGAGAAATTAGCGCGAAAATCAAGAAGAAAATCAATTGCTGATGCACGGAAATGTCCAATCAAATCCCGAAAAGGGCAAAATGGGCAAACTCAGCGTTTGTTGTTAAAAAAAGAAGGGGGAGAAACCCTAGCAATATCACATTAATGTTTCAAAACATTACATTAATGTCTCAGCCATTTCCTGTTTTCTTTTCAAAATTCGAAAAGTCAAAACAAATTCTTGATTAAGGAGTCTTGGGGCTCGAACTGCTCGCTCAGCTTCTCCACTTGTTTCACTTCTTGCTTCAATTGCTCGCACTTAGCATGCATCTCATGATACAGCTTTACAGCTTCATCAACCCTTTGCTTTTGCTGCTCCACCTTCTGCATCTCAGCTGCGAGATTCTGGTGACCGAGATTCAAAGTTACAGCTGCGCGAATCAGTGTAACTCTGTCCTTGAGGAATTTAAAACCAAGTCTGCCTTGGACTTTGAACAAGAGATTTTGGCACATGCCACACAGCAATTCAGCACTCTGGGCCGAAATGGTCGCAGGTGTAGCCGCAGACAGCTGCTCCAGTATCCAGATGGCTTCAGTAAGGAATAGCCTCCTGTCAAAAGGTCCGATCTCCAGAGATCTCACAAACGATCGGGGGTATCTGAGACGCATTCGAACCACCCAGTCTACATCGGTTTGCTTCAAACCTGAGACATCAAAAATGGTTATAATGCCAGAACTCGCAAGCAAATAATGCGACGTGCGAACAGTAAATCTTTACTTACCAGTGCCTTCCAGAATTTCATGAAGAGAAGGGATGCGGGCCACCGGGTTGTTCGAAGACTGCCCTCGCTCCATGGCTCTCCTATCAGCTGCAAGCTCCAACCTCTCATAGTCAGGAGGAAGAGTGTAGGCCGCACCAGCTGCGACTACATTCCCAACCTGCGAGCCCCAAATGCTCCACGCAGGAATGGGTGCTTCTGGTTCAGTCATCGCCGGAGGCGAAGGGACAGCCGAAGTCGCTGGACGGACACTCCCAGATGCGAAAATGTTAGCATCACCTGTCCTTTCTTCCTCACCACCAGTACGGACACCTTCGTCCATCGGCACAGCATCAACTTCGACATCATCGGAGAGTTCGATGACATCTTCGAGATGCTCGCGTGCGTGTCCGGCAGCTGCGACAGGCTTCTCGGTATGGGAGCTCGAAATTGGAACATGGGATGCAGAAGGCTGACTTCTCTGCTCCAGCTCAGGTTCCATAGCATGACCTGCGATACCAAATGCGATAATATGAGGTAACTTGTGCTATAAGTTATTTCACTATCTTTACTGAAGCTAAGAATAAGCACCTCCACGCGAAGGTGGGATTGAGGTATCCTTATCGTACACTAGGGACGTGGAACCGTGCCCTATCAGTGTATCCTCACTAAGCAAATCTTTAAGAGAAGCATGACCTGGGACGCGAGTAAACCAGTCATGATTTTGCCTCAAGTGGCCACAGCCTAGTATGCGCATATCACTCAAAATAATTACCTGAGGGTTCTCCGCATTTGCTTACCAACCAACGGCGAATGTCAGGCTTTGACACACCGTGCTTTAACGCACCCACAATTACATCTCTATAAGTAACTGCGAGATTGAAGATCTCACCTTTATCGCCACCTGCGATCTCTGCGAAGTCCGCTTGGACTTGCTCTAGCTCTGCTGCGTCCTCTCCAGGAACCTCATCTTCCTCTTCCACATGAGGAGCCACTTCTTCGGGAAGCTCGTCTTCCTCGCCAGCTGGACGCACTAAGTCGTCAACATGCAGCTCCTCGAGGCTCCGCTGTTTCACAAGCTCGAGCTCCTCTTCCTCTCGCTGCCTTCTTCTTTCAGCAGCCTCCGCGGCTGTCTTCCGGGATTCAGCAAGAACATCCTCGCTTATAGGATCATCTGAAATGCCAGAATGGGCATCTCTCTTTTGCCTCTTGGCCACAAGGCCACCGACGGCTTCATCATCATCATCTGCGAATACATACTTGGTTCAAAGAAAAGAACTACAAAATAAGTCTAGACAAAGGGCAAGGAGATGCGACGGAAGTACCTCCTGATTCTTCCTCGCACATCCCAACTGTTGCTTCTTCATCACTTGCCTGGGTCTCCTGTCTCTCTTCCTCCTCTTGGTTGAACGGAACGAAAGTCTCAACTGCGAGATCTTTTCGCGCCTTGCTGGGCATACGACCCTTGCCTTTGTCCTTGATGGAAAGGGACCTCACTGGGGGAGAAGCTGGAGCACTCTTAGGGGAAGAAATCGTAATTCCCTTTTGCCTAGGTCTCTTCGCTCTCGGCGCCGCAGTCGCTGGAGGGGACGGGTCGTCTCTAGGAGGAGACGGAGCCGGAGGGTTGTCTATCAGCGAGTCAGCAAAAGTATTCATGACTCCGCGAACTTTTGTTTCGACCTCGGCATCCATCCTCCATGCTAACCGGTACGACTCCCCCTTCCTTCTAGTGGCAACAATGGTGTCCACCAGCGATTTGGAGCGATCACCAGCTGCGAACCTCCGCACATGACACTAAACAATACAGAACGAAAAGCATCAGCGCGAGGAAATCAAAAGGCTCAAAGCACACAAAGAAATTGCTTACCTCAGCAAACGCCTTGCTATATTTGATGACCTGCGTGTCACCCTTCTTGATTGCGTCGACTTGCTCCTTCAGAATGAAATCGGGACACAAATGATTCTCGCGGTCCCACAGTGAGTAGCAACCATACTCAGACTCGCTCAAACTGCAATTGGGGCGAAACGGAAAGGAGTTTCTCTTGATCAAGGGGGCCTTTCCTGGCTGCGCCGCCGCCTCCGTCTCAATCCTCGTTTGCTGGGCAACCCAGTATGCGATCCAGTTCTGGGAACAACCACCCTTGCGAGTTCCCGCAGGCTGCTCAAAGGGAAGATTGCTCATGAGGACTGTCTTGCACTCCTTTGTCAGCAAACGCTTGTAGCACCCTCTGATAATAGACTGCGGCCAGATCGATGGGGCCACCGCATCAAAACCAAACTGAGGAGAGACTCGAGTAGGGTCAACATCCACTGTAAGTCTTTCATACCGTGGCGCGAGCTCACGAATATGCTCTGCAAGGGCAGGTAGAGAACCTCGCAGACACCAACAGAAGAAGTCACGATAGCGTTCGTGGAAATGCGGCCCCTTTTCAAAGAGAAGGTCTTCTGACAAGACCATACCTCTGGAAGGGTATAGCTTTGGAAACCACCGCACATTCTCAACACGTGTGGCATAGGGCCTGGCAGTAAACTCCTTTCGTTTGTCGCATATCAAACTCCAAGTACACTTGGTGTTGCTTGCTCCAAACCATCTCGCAGCCCTTCCGCTGTTGCGCGCCTCCGTCTCGCCTGGGGGACACCACTTCTCAAGTGGGAGGGGAGTTGGAGCATAAGACGGCCAGCGCTCGAAAACCCACATTGTCAAAAAGCTGATATTGACAAAGGTCAGAACATCGAGGCGGCCACGCGATTCCCTCATCGCCAGAACCAGCTGATCTAGCCTGTAATATAGCGTCCCCAGGACCAAGGGTCCGAGTGCGACTCTCTGGCCAAGAGCGAGCCTTACGGCAAGTGGCAGCACATGGTAGAAGACCCCGTCATGGGGGTGACCATCCATCAGGTATCTCGACAGCCAAGCGCAGAGAAAGGCGCAAAGGGTCAAATGATAACCCTTGCCCTCTACATAATTCTCGGCCTCCGGGTCCTCGCTCAAAAGCTTCTTAGTAATGCTGCTGTTTGCATAGTCTCGGAAGAAGTACTGCAACCACTTGTTCCAGGTATTCTTCGCAGACGTATCCACTAGCTGCCAGTTCGGAAGAGGCTTCGTAGTGGTCCACCGAGTAGAGATTTTCTTTACCTCTGCTAGGCACTCCTCCATCTGCGCGTACAAGGCCATTTCAGCAGATGTCCTCAAGTGACTCAAGGGGTCCACCTCGCCCATGGGGGAAAGCTCATACAGCATTTGAACGTCCTCGAGCGTGGGGGCAGCCTCGAACTCAGCAAAATGAAACGTGTGAGTCGCGGGCGAGTAACGGGACAGAAGGTCTAGAAGCATGGACTGATCCAACTTCACGGCAGCACCCCTCATAGCACGGATAGCAAAGAAAATGCCGGCTTTATCAAGCGTCTCGGCATGATGATCCAATACGTGGTCAATCCACTCATCCATGTAGTCCAATTTCTGGACGAATGCTTGAGTAGAAATCGCAGTATACGGGAAGTGCCCGTTCTCGATCCCCAATCGGACTACATCCTCGGAACCAACCCATTCGAGCAGGGCCGAGTTAACTGGGCGAGTCAACGTCAGCAATTGCTCAGCAGGAACAGGATCAGGCATTCTCTTCGCCTTCACCCTCGCATGGTAAAAGTCTTTCCCACCCAGAAAGGGGGCTTTACGCCACAGAGCCTGCGGAAGCTCCGGTATCTCTTCGTCTTCCTTGACGGGTCTGGTTACTCTTGTCTTGGCCATTCCTGCGAAAGGGCAAGAAAAAGGGGGGAGAAATACCACAGCACACTTCAGTTTGAATTTTGAAATTTGAGATCTATGCAAAACAAAGCAAACAGCTTCGGTGCCGATTTCAGAAATTGGGGAGTTGATATTGTTGAAAGATCAAAACGAAGCGGGTTCAAAGATCAAAAGCCTCTTCACAAATTTCATGGATTTACAGATTCAATGCGATTCAAGGCAAACACTGGTATTTTAAATCAAAAGTAAACGAGGCCAACCTTGTTTCCTTGAAGCTTGCCTGGATATACACAATTGGAGAATACGATTTGCAGTTCTGAACTGGTGATTGATTATCTGGATCTGCTCTCGAAGATCTCCGGGTACCATTCACTTTAAGAGAAAGAAGTAATGCTTTGCAATGATGGATACAAGGTATTTATCCAGAAGAATGAAGGGTTGCGTCCCTTCAGTAGTCGAATCGCAACCGTCACCGTCGTGTCGCGCAATCACAGGACGGGCTGACGTCACGCCTAAAACCCTAAAGGTCAGACGGCACGACTCTAGGGGTTTTAGGTCATAATTACACGCACGGGGGCTGAACCTACCCGTATTTGAATTGGTGCGTGGCGACGACGCGCATGTTGGTTTCCGCGCATGGAAGCCTACACAGCTATGAGCCTTCACACGCAGAAAGGGGGCTAATGTAGATACTGCTTTATGACATGGCAGATCTAGGCCACGTGGCAACCATCCAGCACACCATATTGTGCTCCACACACACAGGATCACCAGCCGAGCTGATCCATGTGGGGGCTGCGAGACAGAGCCCTCGCATACCACTGCACGGGACTTGTAGGGACTTTGTGGTCTGGAGGCTAGAGTAAGCCCTGTCGCGTGCGAGCCAAGCCCGCGCGCGACCTTTAGTAACTGTTTTGAGAGATTTATGGCACGAGCTCCCTAGACCCGGTCAATCCGGTCAAACCCGGTCAATCCGGTCAAACCCGGTCAACCTCGTAACGGTTCCGGTACTTGCGCACCACGTGCTCTAACGGTTCCTATATACTCGGACGAACGTGCCGTTATGGTTAAGCTAATTAAGCCGTCATTAATGGGCGCATTAACCACACTACAACGGTCATGTTCTCCAGTATATATACATCGTTAACCTTTCCATACAAAGGAAGAACACACTGCCATACGCGGAAGCTCTGCCAAACCTGTCTCTCTCTCAGACATTGCTAGTGACTTGCTCTCTCCCTACACACACCCCTATTCTTCCTGTGCGATCCCTGATCCACTACGTACGGTGTACACGGAGGTCTCCCCGCCGGAATCTCTTGTGCACACCTACTAAGTTTGCAAGGTTTTGCAAAGTGATCCTTCTAATTAATTAATCCAATTAATTAATTCCCAAATCTAGTTCAACTCTATATAGCGTGTGACCCCATAGGTTCTATCTAGTTGGTAGCAACTATTTGCTAATATGGAGCGGTTTCTAGCAAAACATCCATTCTAGCCAACTAATAGAATAGTCATCTTGACAACCTTTGTACAAGTAATTGTCTCATCCCTTTGTCTCTATATCCGGATTGGACACGAGACATACAAGTCACACTCGTATATCCAATCCATAGTTTCTCGATCCATGGGAATAGCCTTATTCGTGCAAATAATATCAATCCCATATTGATTTATTTGAGTCTGGCCAGACATTCTATAAGCACTATCCCTCGAGTGGCCTAGGATATTTGCTCCCGTTATGTGGGAGGGACAAATTCTATCTACGTCCACTACGATCTCTAAGCTTGCTTCTTATTGTATCCAGTACACGCCTTTATGACTACCCAGTTACGGGTAGCGTTTAACGCTACCAAGATCACAATAATCCACAACTAGAATATCTAGTGACTTCAAGTCTAAGGATGACAATACCATTGCACCGCGAGAAGCGCTTGTGACTGAACATAACGTGTATGTAACCTTCTCGGAGATGGGTCAATCCAGTGCAACATTCCCTAATGCACACCTATGTGTTGGATCGTGATATCTCCATATCAATCCAACCCCATATAGTCTATAGATGATTGTACTATTAATCATTATACTTGACTAGGGATATTTAAGATAAACAACACAATTGTAAATCTAAGGACTTCATTATATTAAATATCCAATAAATAATAAATGAATTTCTAGCCACAAATAATTCACACTAAACTAGATTGCCTCTAGGGCATCTATTCCAACAGTCTCCCACTTGCACTAGAGCCAATCTGGCGCATCTCGTATGCCCATACTCCTAGTGTGCCCTTCATGCTTCCACTGCGTGAGAGGCTTTGTAAGCGGGTCTGACAGATTATCATCTGTAGGAATCTTGCATATCCGAACGTCTCCTCTATCGATAATATCTCGAATCAGATGAAACTTCCTGAGCACGTGCTTGGACTTCTGGTGCGACCTGGGTTCCTTCGATTGCGCGATCGCCCCAGTGTTGTCACAGAACAACTCAACTGGATCCGCAATGCTAGGGACCACACCAAGTTCAGAAACAAACTTTCTGATCCAAACAGCTTCCTTTGTTGCGCCATTTGCAGCAATGTACTCAGCCTCTGTTGTAGAATCAGCTACCGTCTCTTGCTTGGAACTCTTCCAGCTCACCGCTGCTCCATTCAGGCAAAACACATATCCCGACTGTGATCTAAAGTCATCTCTGTCGGTTTGGAAGCTTGCATCAGTGTAACCCCTTACACACAACTCTTCCTCACCGCCAAATATCAAGAAAGCATCCTTAGTTCTTCTCAAGTACTTTAGGATGTTCTTGACTGCAATCCAGTGACTCTTACCCGGATTGGATTGGTATCTGCTTGTCATACTCAAGGCATATGACACATCTGGTCTAGTACATAACATGGCGTACATGATAGATCCTATGGCCGAGGCATAGGGGATTCTACTCATGCGTTCCTTCTTAATCTCAATGGAGGGACAACCACTCTTTGAAAGAGTGATTCCATGTGACATGGGCAAGAATCCCTTCTTGAATCTTGCATGTTGAACCGTTTCAACACCTTGTCAATATATGTACTTTGACTCAGGCCTAGCAACCTCTTAGATCTATCTCTATAGATCTTTATACCGAGTATGTAGGCTGCTTCCCCTAAGTCCTTCATTGAGAAACACTTTCCTAGCCAATCTTTCACAGATTGCAGCATGGGAATGTCGTTTCCAATGAGTAGTATGTCATCCACATACAAGACCAGAAAAGCTACAGAGATCCCACTAACCTTCTTGTAGACACAAGATTCATCTTCGTTTCTGATGAATCCAAACTCTTTGATCACTTCATCAAAACGTCGATTCCAACTCCTAGAAGCTTGCTTCAATCCATAAATGGATCGTTGCAGCTTACAGACTTTGTTGGCTTGCTTTGGATCCTCAAAACCCTCCGGCTGTATCATATACACGTTGTGCACAAGAGATTCCGGCGGGGAGACCTCCGTGTACACCGTACGTAGTGGATCAGGGATCGCACGGGAAGAATAGGGGTGTGTGTAGGGAGAGAGCAAGTCAGTAGCAATGTCTGAGAGAGAGACAGAGGTTTGGCAGAGCTTCCGCGTATGGCAGTGTGTTCTTCCTTGTATGGAAAGGTTAACGATGTATATATACTGGAGAACATGACCGTTGTAGTGTGGTTAATGCGCCCATTAATGGCGGCTTAATTAGCTTAACCATAACGGCACGTTCGTCCGAGTATATAGGAACCGTTAGAGCACGTGGTGCGCAAGTACCGGAACCGTTACGAGGTTGACCGGGTTTGACCGGATTGACCGGGTTTGACCGGATTGACCGGGTCTAGGGAGCTCGTGCCATAAATCTCTCAAAACAGTTACTAAAGGTCGCGCGCGGGCTTGGCTCGCACGCGACAGGGCTTACTCTAGCCTCCAGACCACAAAGTCCCTACAAGTCCCGTGCAGTGGTATGCGAGGGCTCTGTCTCGCAGCCCCCACATGGATCAGCTCGGCTGGTGATCCTGTGTGTGTGGAGCACAATATGGTGTGCTGGATGGTTGCCACGTGGCCTAGATCTGCCATGTCATAAAGCAGTATCTACATTAGCCCCCTTTCTGCGTGTGAAGGCTCATAGCTGTGTAGGCTTCCATGCGCGGAAACCAACATGCGCGTCGTCGCCACGCACCAATTCAAATACGGGTAGGTTCAGCCCCCGTGCGTGTAATTATGACCTAAAACCCCTAGAGTCGTGCCGTCTGACCTTTAGGGTTTTAGGCGTGACGTCAGCCCGTCCTGTGATTGCGCGACACGACGGTGACGGTTGCGATTCGACTACTGAAGGGACGCAACCCTTCATTCTTCTGGATAAATACCTTGTATCCATCATTGCAAAGCATTACTTCTTTCTCTTAAAGTGAATGGTACCCGGAGATCTTCGAGAGCAGATCCAGATAATCAATCACCAGTTCAGAACTGCAAATCGTATTCTCCAATTGTGTATATCCAGGCAAGCTTCAAGGAAACAAGGTTGGCCTCGTTTACTTTTGATTTAAAATACCAGTGTTTGCCTTGAATCGCATTGAATCTGTAAATCCATGAAATTTGTGAAGAGGCTTTTGATCTTTGAACCCGCTTCGTTTTGATCTTTCAACAATATCAACTCCCCAATTTCTGAAATCGGCACCGAAGCTGTTTGCTTTGTTTTGCATAGATCTCAAATTTCAAAATTCAAACTGAAGTGTGCTGTGGTATTTCTCCCCCCTTTTTCTTGCCCTTTCGCAGGAATGGCCAAGACAAGAGTAACCAGACCCGTCAAGGAAGACGAAGAGATACCGGAGCTTCCGCAGGCTCTGTGGCGTAAAGCCCCCTTTCTGGGTGGGAAAGACTTTTACCATGCGAGGGTGAAGGCGAAGAGAATGCCTGATCCTGTTCCTGCTGAGCAATTGCTGACGTTGACTCGCCCAGTTAACTCGGCCCTGCTCGAATGGGTTGGTTCCGAGGATGTAGTCCGATTGGGGATCGAGAACGGGCACTTCCCGTATACTGCGATTTCTACTCAAGCATTCGTCCAGAAATTGGACTACATGGATGAGTGGATTGACCACGTATTGGATCATCATGCCGAGACGCTTGATAAAGCCGGCATTTTCTTTGCTATCCGTGCTATGAGGGGTGCTGCCGTGAAGTTGGATCAGTCCATGCTTCTAGACCTTCTGTCCCGTTACTCGCCCGCGACTCACACGTTTCATTTTGCTGAGTTCGAGGCTGCCCCCACGCTCGAGGACGTTCAAATGCTGTATGAGCTTTCCCCCATGGGCGAGGTGGACCCCTTGAGTCACTTGAGGACATCTGCTGAAATGGCCTTGTACGCGCAGATGGAGGAGTGCCTAGCAGAGGTAAAGAAAATCTCTACTCGGTGGACCACTACGAAGCCTCTTCCGAACTGGCAGCTAGTGGATACGTCTGCGAAGAATACCTGGAACAAGTGGTTGCAGTACTTCTTCCGAGACTATGCAAACAGCAGCATTACTAAGAAGCTTTTGAGCGAGGACCCGGAGGCCGAGAATTATGTAGAGGGCAAGGGTTATCATTTGACCCTTTGCGCCTTTCTCTGCGCTTGGCTGTCGAGATACCTGATGGATGGTCACCCCCATGACGGGGTCTTCTACCATGTGCTGCCACTTGCCGTAAGGCTCGCTCTTGGCCAGAGAGTCGCACTCGGACCCTTGGTCCTGGGGACGCTATATTACAGGCTAGATCAGCTGGTTCTGGCGATGAGGGAATCGCGTGGCCGCCTCGATGTTCTGACCTTTGTCAATATCAGCTTTTTGACAATGTGGGTTTTCGAGCGCTGGCCGTCTTATGCTCCAACTCCCCTCCCACTTGAGAAGTGGTGTCCCCCAGGCGAGACGGAGGCGCGCAACAGCGGAAGGGCTGCGAGATGGTTTGGAGCAAGCAACACCAAGTGTACTTGGAGTTTGATATGCGACAAACGAAAGGAGTTTACTGCCAGGCCCTATGCCACACGTGTTGAGAATGTGCGGTGGTTTCCAAAGCTATACCCTTCCAGAGGTATGGTCTTGTCAGAAGACCTTCTCTTTGAAAAGGGGCCGCATTTCCACGAACGCTATCGTGACTTCTTCTGTTGGTGTCTGCGAGGTTCTCTACCTGCCCTTGCAGAGCATATTCGTGAGCTCGCGCCACGGTATGAAAGACTTACAGTGGATGTTGACCCTACTCGAGTCTCTCCTCAGTTTGGTTTTGATGCGGTGGCCCCATCGATCTGGCCGCAGTCTATTATCAGAGGGTGCTACAAGCGTTTGCTGACAAAGGAGTGCAAGACAGTCCTCATGAGCAATCTTCCCTTTGAGCAGCCTGCGGGAACTCGCAAGGGTGGTTGTTCCCAGAACTGGATCGCATACTGGGTTGCCCAGCAAACGAGGATTGAGACGGAGGCGGCGGCGCAGCCAGGAAAGGCCCCCTTGATCAAGAGAAACTCCTTTCCGTTTCGCCCCAATTGCAGTTTGAGCGAGTCTGAGTATGGTTGCTACTCACTGTGGGACCGCGAGAATCATTTGTGTCCCGATTTCATTCTGAAGGAGCAAGTCGACGCAATCAAGAAGGGTGACACGCAGGTCATCAAATATAGCAAGGCGTTTGCTGAGGTAAGCAATTTCTTTGTGTGCTTTGAGCCTTTTGATTTCCTCGCGCTGATGCTTTTCGTTCTGTATTGTTTAGTGTCATGTGCGGAGGTTCGCAGCTGGTGATCGCTCCAAATCGCTGGTGGACACCATTGTTGCCACTAGAAGGAAGGGGGAGTCGTACCGGTTAGCATGGAGGATGGATGCCGAGGTCGAAACAAAAGTTCGCGGAGTCATGAATACTTTTGCTGACTCGCTGATAGACAACCCTCCGGCTCCGTCTCCTCCTAGAGACGACCCGTCCCCTCCAGCGACTGCGGCGCCGAGAGCGAAGAGACCTAGGCAAAAGGGAATTACGATTTCTTCCCCTAAGAGTGCTCCAGCTTCTCCCCCAGTGAGGTCCCTTTCCATCAAGGACAAAGGCAAGGGTCGTATGCCCAGCAAGGCGCGAAAAGATCTCGCAGTTGAGACTTTCGTTCCGTTCAACCAAGAGGAGGAAGAGAGACAGGAGACCCAGGCAAGTGATGAAGAAGCAACAGTTGTGATGTGCGAGGAAGAATCAGGAGGTACTTCCGTCGCATCTCCTTGCCCTTTGTCTAGACTTATTTGTAGTTCTTTTCTTTGAACCAAGTATGTATTCGCAGATGATGATGATGAAGCCGTCGGTGGCCTTGTGGCCAAGAGGCAAAAGAGAGATGCCCATTCTGGCATTTCAGATGATCCTATAAGCGAGGATGTTCTTGCTGAATCCCGGAAGACAGCCGCGGAGGCTGCTGAAAGAAGAAGGCAGCGAGAGGAAGAGGAGCTCGAGCTTGTGAAACAGCGGAGCCTCGAGGAGCTGCATGTTGACGACTTAGTGCGTCCAGCTGGCGAGGAAGACGAGCTTCCCGAAGAAGTGGCTCCTCATGTGGAAGAGGAAGATGAGGTTCCTGGAGAGGACGCAGCAGAGCTAGAGCAAGTCCAAGCGGACTTCGCAGAGATCGCAGGTGGCGATAAAGGTGAGGTCTTCAATCTCGCAGTTACTTATAGAGATGTAATTGTGGGTGCGTTAAAGCACGGTGTGTCAAAGCCTGACATTCGCCGTTGGTTGGTAAGCAAATGCGGAGAACCCTCAGGTAATTATTTTGAGTGATATGCGCATACTAGGCTGTGGCCACTTGAGGCAAAATCATGACTGGTTTACTCGCGTCCCAGGTCATGCTTCTCTTAAAGATTTGCTTAGTGAGGATACACTGATAGGGCACGGTTCCACGTCCCTAGTGTACGATGAGGATACCTCAATCCCACCTTCGCGTGGAGGTGCTTATTCTTAGCTTCAGTAAAGATAGTGAAATAACTTATAGCACAAGTTACCTCATATTATCGCATTTGGTATCGCAGGTCATGCTATGGAACCTGAGCTGGAGCAGAGAAGTCAGCCTTCTGCATCCCATGTTCCAATTTCGAGCTCCCATACCGAGAAGCCTGTCGCAGCTGCCGGACACGCACGCGAGCATCTCGAAGATGTCATCGAACTCTCCGATGATGTCGAAGTTGATGCTGTGCCGATGGACGAAGGTGTCCGTACTGGTGGTGAGGAAGAAAGGACAGGTGATGCTAACATTTTCGCATCTGGGAGTGTCCGTCCAGCGACTTCGGCTGTCCCTTCGCCTCCGGCGATGACTGAACCAGAAGCACCCATTCCTGCGTGGAGCATTTGGGGCTCGCAGGTTGGGAATGTAGTCGCAGCTGGTGCGGCCTACACTCTTCCTCCTGACTATGAGAGGTTGGAGCTTGCAGCTGATAGGAGAGCCATGGAGCGAGGGCAGTCTTCGAACAACCCGGTGGCCCGCATCCCTTCTCTTCATGAAATTCTGGAAGGCACTGGTAAGTAAAGATTTACTGTTCGCACGTCGCATTATTTGCTTGCGAGTTCTGGCATTATAACCATTTTTGATGTCTCAGGTTTGAAGCAAACCGATGTAGACTGGGTGGTTCGAATGCGTCTCAGATACCCCCGATCGTTTGTGAGATCTCTGGAGATCGGACCTTTTGACAGGAGGCTATTCCTTACTGAAGCCATCTGGATACTGGAGCAGCTGTCTGCGGCTACACCTGCGACCATTTCGGCCCAGAGTGCTGAATTGCTGTGTGGCATGTGCCAAAATCTCTTGTTCAAAGTCCAAGGCAGACTTGGTTTTAAATTCCTCAAGGACAGAGTTACACTGATTCGCGCAGCTGTAACTTTGAATCTCGGTCACCAGAATCTCGCAGCTGAGATGCAGAAGGTGGAGCAGCAAAAGCAAAGGGTTGATGAAGCTGTAAAGCTGTATCATGAGATGCATGCTAAGTGCGAGCAATTGAAGCAAGAAGTGAAACAAGTGGAGAAGCTGAGCGAGCAGTTCGAGCCCCAAGACTCCTTAATCAAGAATTTGTTTTGACTTTTCGAATTTTGAAAAGAAAACAGGAAATGGCTGAGACATTAATGTAATGTTTTGAAACATTAATGTGATATTGCTAGGGTTTCTCCCCTTTCTTTTTTTAACAACAAACACTGAGTTTGCCCGTTTTGCCCTTTTCGGGATTTGATTGGACATTTCCGTGCATATCCAATTATGACATCAGCAATTGATTTTCTTCTTGATTTTCGCGCTAATTTCTCGGCAGATAAGCACGCTTCCGTTGGGAAGTCCATCCGAATCATGACTATCCGTCATTTATTAGGATACGCAACTGAATCGTCGTAGCCTTTAGTAGGGTAATTGATTGTTACCGCTTTTCAAGGCGTAAGTGATTGAACTTACCCTCTTTTTTGAATTTTGCTGACTCATCTTAGGCGACCGAAGAGTCTCCACAGGGCCTATATAAACCCTGTCTTTGCCATTTGGGTTCTTCATCCCAAACATGTGCTTTGCCGTGAGTCCTTATGACTGCTGGCTTCAACGCTTGTTTTTCGTTGATTCATGGCAACTTCAAGTTTTGAATCCTGAGTTTGCGCTTTGTGCCATAGAAATAGTTTCCAAGATCCACTTTATGAGGCTTATTGCTGTTTATAACCGTCATAAAGAGGATGCAGATAATACCTCATGTGTGTTCGAAGAAATTTCTTCGTGTATTATGTGTGCAGGTCATGTTTCCGGCCGCCTCGTGGCGAGGTGCAGCGCCGAAGTGACCGTGCTACCGTCTCGTAATGAACGGCGGAATTCTTCTTCAGCATCTCCGAAGAAGAATCCGTCACTTTCATGTTTGTGAGCCCGGAGTGACGAACCGTCGCGTTCATCCCCGTCTACAAGGAGCCCTTGCCCTTTGGAGCTTCTGCTTGCCTGTAGATCGCCGGAGCCGGTGGCTCCTTGGGCAAATGTTATGGGGAGCCTATCTGACAACGGTCTTGTCGGATAGCGGAGTGTCGAGCGTACGGCTTCATGTGGCTCTTTTTAGAGCAAGATCCCCCTCGCTACAGATGTTCACCCACAGATCTGGGCATCGTGTAGCCGGCGTTTGAAGCCAGGGCGGTTCATTCTTTGCAGTCCGGGTTTCCGTACCGTTTCTCTGCTGGCTTATCAGCCATTTTTCGAATGTATTGTGAGCCATGTTGGCTGTGTAGTTAGATTCGAGCTTTTCGCTTGTAAGCTGCTATCTAGATAGATAAATTGTAAGTCATTTGACTCATAATGATATATAGCTTTTGTACTATTTGCTCTCTTTGCAACAAAATACAATTTCGCATGCGTTTCGGCTTGTTTTGCCTTGCATAATGCCATGTAATGATTTCACATATGCGACGTCAATGCGCAGATGTTTCGCTAGATCATTCGAGATCATAATTTCGCAGTTGTGCCATCTTGACGAATGGGCTTGCAGGTGGTCGTTGTAAATCGTATGAGATCACGTTCACAACTTTGCTATCATAACAGATAGTTTTTTTTTCTTTAACAGATCGATTGAGATCATTGAGCGGTGTGAATTGCTATCATAGAAGATAGGCTTTATTAGAGGATTGCTTGAGATAATTTCTCGCATGAATTGCTATCGCAGCAGATAGACCTTTAGAAGGTCTAGCAAGATGGTTCTGCAGTTACGTTACCATCGTAACATACGGACTTAGGTGATCAACTAAAATCACTTTGCGTATAAATTGCTACCGTAACAGATAGGCTTGAGAAGATCATATAAGATCGCATTTGTGTAAACCGCTATCGTGAGAGATAGGTTTTTGATGATCGATTGAGATTGGCTTAAAAAAGATCATACAAGATCGCGCTTGAGTAAACCGCCATCGTGAGAGATAGGATTTTGATAATCGATTGAGATCGTTTTTGTATTTTTTGCTGCTATCGTAGGAGATAGGCTTATGTGATCACTTAAGATCGCATTTGCATCGGCTGCCATCATAAGGGATGGGCTTTAGATGATTAATTAAGATCGCGTTTATGTTGACTGCTTATCGTGAGAGATAAGCTTTGGATGATCTTTTAAGATCGCATTTGCATTGGTTGCCATCGTAAGAGATGGGCTTTTAGATGATCAATTAAGATCACATTGGCTGCCATCGTAAGAGATGGGCTTTTAGATGATCAATTAAGATCGCATTTGCATTGGTGGCCATCGTAAGAGATGGGCTTTTAGATGATCAATTAAGATCACGTTTATGTTGACTGCTATCGTAAAAGATAGGCTTCGGATGATCACTTAAGATCGCATTTGTATTGGCTGCCATCGTAAGAGATGGGCTTTTAGATGATCAATTAAGATCGCGTTTGCTATCGTAAGAGATAGGCTTTGGATGGTCGATTGAGATCGCGTTTGCTATCGTATGAGATAGGCTTTGATGATCAATTAAGATCGCGTTTGTGTTCGGCTGCTATCGTAAAAGATAGGCTTTAGATGATCGATTGAGATCGCGTTTGCTATCATATGAGATAGGCTTTGATGATCAATTAAGATCGCGTTTGCGTTTGCTGCTATCGTAAGAGATAGGCTTTGATGATCAGTTAAGATCGCGTTTGCGTTTGCTGCTATCGTAAGAGATAGGCTTTGATGATCAATCAAGATCGCGTTTGCTATCGTAAGAGATAGGCTTTGATGATCACTTAAGATCGTGTTTGTATTTGTTACTATCGCAGCGAATAAATCATTGTTAACAGTTATAACGAATTAGATAAAGCGATATAAACAGCTAAAAATATGAACTTCTCATTTGGGAGAATTCTTTTATTATGACATTCTCATATGGGAGAGATAGGATTACAATCCTCTCATATGGGAGGAGATTGCGAATATCGTAGCCACATGAGACATTAAGCAACGTTATCATAAAACGTATGAAATAAGAGAAGTCAAGGATAGTACTTCTTGATCCAGCGCATGTTGACTGAGCTTGGAGTTGAGGTTGTGCCGTGCAACCTTCGTATGCTGCAGTAGCCGCTATCGAAGACTTCTGTGACTTCGAAGGGTCCCTCCCAATTAGCTGCGAACTTTGGGTGGGTTGCCTCTCGCATGCAGTGATCAGATGCGCGCAGGACCAGGTCGCCAACTGCGAAATCCCGTCGCTGGACTGTCTTGTTATAGGCGCGAGCGATTCTCTCTTGGTACCGCTTGTTAGTCCTTTTGGCTTGTTCTCGCTTTTCTTCCAGCAAGACTAAATCGTGATCGCGTTGATTTTCATAGAGTGCGTGGAAGGCCAGCCTTGCCGAATTGACTCTGACCTCCGCAGGTACCACAGCTTCGGCCCCATAACATAGTAGAAATGGCGAGGCCCCTGTAGGTGTCCTTGGAGAAGTTCTGTAGGCCCACAGAGCTATGTTAAGGGAGTCGGCCCACTTCTTGTGGTCATCTGCGACCATCTTGCTCAGAATTCGCAACAGCGTTTTGTTAGTCGCTTCGGCTTGTCCATTTCCCTTTGGATAATAGGGGGTGGAGCATATTTGCCTGATATTGTACTCCGCGAGTTTGGTAGCTACCTGACGATTAACAAAAGGAGTACCGTTATCTGAAAGAATAGTATTTGGGATTCCGAACCTGCATACGATGTTTTCCTGGATGAAGTTAACCACAGCCAGCGCGTTTGCCGTCTTCAGTGGTATTGCTTCCACCCATTTGGTGAACAGCTCGGTTGCAGTGAGAATGAAGTGGTTCCCATGTGACGTTGGTCGGATGGGGCCAATGAAGTCCAGAGCCCATGTATGAAATGGCCATGGCGTCCCTAATGCATGTAGATCCACGGCAGGAGCGTGCACTAGGTTCCCTTTGAATTGGCATTCTTGGCAGCGTCGCACCTTGGTGCGGCAATCGACTTCCATCGTGGGCCAGAAGTATCCGATTGAGAGGAGTTGTCTGCATAATTTCGCATCTCCCTGGTGTTCCACCTGATGAGAAAGGTCCATGACTTCTTGTGCTTCCCTGCCGTCTAGGCATCGCAGCAAGTTGCCTTCGTGTCCTTTTCGCCAAAGCAGGTTTTCCTGAACCAGGTATCGAGAGGCTTTCCTCTTCAATTTGTCGGCTTCTTTTCTCGATTCGGGTACGGTGCCCTGGGTGAGGAATTCAAACAATGGCTTCCTCCAGTCTGTGTCGTCATCGGTTAGAGCGACGAGTAGAGAATCTTTGATTAGTGCGCAACTCTCGCACTTCCCTTGTATCAGGGCTGCAGCTGTTGACATGCCTGGCCAATGAATGCCATATCTCTGAGCTTTCCTGTAGATTGACACCTCGCTTTCTCCGCAAGCGTGTTGGTGAATCTTTTCTAACAGCTGTTGTCCCTCTTGCTCGGAGACACATCGCATGAGTATTCCTCCAGGACCCTTGTAGTAAAGGGTGTTGTCGTGGATGCAGTATCCTTTCGTGAGTACCCAGCTTTCGCTACTGGTGCCTTTCGCAATAGCTTGCAAGATTGCTTTTCGCCAGTCTGCGTCATCCATGTGTTCATCGTCGCACGCATCTTCTGTTAATGCCGACGATGTTCGCACTTCGATGGAAATCCTTGCGGGGCATTTGTCTATGCTGACCTTAGATCCCAGAGTTGCTAAGGCGTCTGCATGCCTGTTGTCCGCTCGGGGTTTGTGCTCGTATTTCACGTCGCAGAATTGCTGCATCAGCTTTTGCACTAGGGTACGGTATGGCAGGAGGTTGATCTCCTTTAAACCATATTCGCCTGAGGCCTGCTTAACAATCAGCTTGGAATCTCCCATGACTGTTAAGTTGCTCACTTCCAAAGCTTTCGCCGCACGGAGCCCCGCGATCAGAGCCTCGTATTCCGCCTCGTTGTTCGTGACTGCGAAGTTGAGTTTTGCGGACATCTGTATGACTTCACCGTCCGGCTTTGTCAAGACTATCCCAATGCCTCCACCTTTTCTGGTTGACGAACCATCGAAGTGGAGGGTCCAATAGGGCACGTCAATCTCGTAGATTTCAGGGCCTTCGAGCTCTTCCTCGATCACAGGTTCGTGACTGTTGTCGGGGAACTGTGCCAACAGATCTGCTACCGCCTGCGACTTGATCGCTCTTGGTTTCACGCATGTGATATCGTATTGAGAGATGGTCATGTACCATTTCGCCAATCTTCCGCCCGGAGTAGTGTGAGTTAGCAGGTATCTTATGGGGTCGCTTTTGGTGACCACCACTACTTTGTGCGATGCAAAATAGTGTCTCAACTTCTCTATTACGAAGAATAAAGCAAGGCAATGACGTTCGATGTCCGTGTACCTTGATTCAGCAGGCTGCACAATGCGAGAGATGTAATAGATAGGCCTCTCTTGTCCCTCATAGATCTGAGCCAAGAGCGCTCCTATAGATTTCCTTGTCGATGTAAGGTATAGCAGAAGCGGCGATCCCAGTTGAGGCGCGATCATTATCTTTGGGGATGTGAGTAGCTCCTTTAGCTTTTCGAATGCGGCTTCGTGATCAGGAGCCCAGTTGTACGCGGCGTCCTTCTTGAGGAGAGTGCTGAAGCAGCATGTGATTTCGGCGATTGCCGGGATGAATCTCCGCAGATATGACAATTTTCCCAAGAATGTTTTCAAGGTACTTTGGTCGTGAGGTGGCGTCATGCTGGTGATGGCTGACACTTTTGCAGGGTCAGGCTCGATCCCTTGGCGATGAACTACACATCCCAAAAACTTCCCCGAGGTCACGCCGAATGCGCATTTCATGGGGTTCATTTTCAGTTGAAAGCTCCTGCATCTGTTGAATACCTTTCGCAGGTCTGCAAGGTGATCTGCTTCATACTTGGATTTGACTACCAAGTCATCCACATAGAATTCCACTTCTTTGTGCATCATGTCGTGGAATAGAGCCATCATGGCCCGCTGATAGGTTGCGCCTGCATTCTTAAGACCGAATGGCATTACCGTATAGTTGAATACCCCCACGGGAGTGATGAATGCAGTTTTCCTTGCATCTTCGGGATCCATCTTGATTTGATTGTACCCGCTGAAGCCGTCCATGAAACTGAACATGCGATGGCCTGCCGTTGAATCAATGAGCAAGTCGATATTAGGCAGTGGGAAATCGTCCTTGGGACAGAAGCGATTGAGATCTCGGAAGTCCACGCAGATGCGGAGCTGTCCGTTCTTCTTCACCACTGGCACGATGTTGGCCAACCATGTGGGATGGTGATTTGGCTCTATGAACTTGGCGTCTAGGAGTTTGACGATCTCCTGTTTGATCTTCACGTTGAGTTCTGGCCTGAAACTTCTGGTGCTTTGCTTGACCGGTTTAGACCCTGGGATGATGTCTAAACGGTGCATGGTGATGCTCGTGTCCAGACCCGGAATCTCGTCATATTCCCATGCGAACACGTCCTTGTATTCGGTTAGGAGCTGCAGCAGTCCTTGTTCCTCTTCGCTTGTGAGGTCCGCACTCAGGAAGACTGGTCTTTTCTTTTCCTCGTTCGGGCTGAGGAACACTTCCTTAAGCTCTTGCTTTTGCGGTCTTGGCCTGTCTTCCATGCATTCGGGCGCTTCTTTGAGTTTCTCCTCTGGAGTGCCCTGTGTTGGCTCTTCTGTCAGCGCAACTTGCTCGATTTGATTGATTTGCCCAGGGACATCCCCATGCCCGTGTGAGGACGTCCCCGCGCACCTTCATATGCGATAGCATTTCTTCCCGTTGGCGTAGAAGCTCTCTATCTCCTTGCCCTCGGGGTCATGCTTTGCGATCCTCTTCAGAGTGTAGACACTCTTGCGATGATATGCGATGCGCGGCGCCTCTTCGTGAGTAGGCGGCTTTTCTTTGGCATCTCCCCTTGTCACCATCACGCCTGCAGGTGACTGGTCCTTGATGTCCTCCCAGAGAGGTAAAGGAGTAGGGTTGAATGGTCCGGGTGTTTGCTCATCCGCCATCTCGGTGAACCACACCGCCTCGCTGAGATGCGCTTCGTCCAAGTTGAACGGGTTAGTTGAGGCCGGTATCTCGACAATCCTGTCGTTCCAGATAGCTTTCATCACTTGGTGAGCCGTTGAAGGGATTGCGTCAAAGCGATGAATCCAGGCCCGACCTATGATCATGTGATATGTGGTGTTCGCGTCTATGACATAGAACTTCGCCGAGCACTTGATTTTGCCGATCTGAACGCCCAGGCGGATCGATCCGATCGTCATTCTAGAATCGCTCCCGAATCCCACCAGCGGGGATGGACGTTTGACTACCTTGTGCTCGGGGATCCTTGCTAGCTTCAGTGTATGGAGTGGAACAACATTGACCGCTGCTCCTCCATCGACGAATGCTCGCTTGAATTCGACGCCGTTGATGATGGCGGTCACGTACAGGGGCCTCTGGTGGCTCGCATCTGTCTTCTTGTCGCTAGCAGAAAAGGTCATAATCTTTTCTGTGGAACGGGATGCCCTGACGACTTTCCCGTTGGAGACCACGAG
Organism: Linanthus parryae; assembly: GCA_023055425.1. Classification (NCBI taxonomy): domain Eukaryota; kingdom Viridiplantae; phylum Streptophyta; class Magnoliopsida; order Ericales; family Polemoniaceae; genus Linanthus; species Linanthus parryae. The sequence continues at coordinate 1,738,490 of JALGPY010000012.1, forward strand.
GTCCTCCTCGTAGTCCTCTGCTACCCTTAAGATTGCTTTTGTCATGTCCGCTCGACATTTTTCGGAGAAATTCATCTCGTTGAAGAATTTGTCGAAGCCGTGCGACCCTTTCATGCGGTCGGCACGCTCATCTTCTGTGTCCATGCTGTAGTCTTCATCTTCATGGACTTCAACAACGATGGGCAGACCATCCTCTGCGACTTCTTCCAAGTCAACTATCGAGATCATGGCGACCTCTTTGCCTTTTGCGCCCGAATCTGTATGGGTAGGCAACGGGTTGTTGCGCACATCCTTCCGATGGTCGCTGACGATGAGTTCGCCGCTCTTCATCTTCTGATCGAGCGTGAATCTGAGCTTCTTGCACTCGGCTGTGGGGTGCATGACCTTGCCGTGGTATTCGCACCACTTAGGGTCCCTCGTCATCTCCTTGGAGGGTGCTTTCTCGAGCGGTGGGAGGACGCCGTCCTTACGCCACTGTCTGCAGAGATCGCTCGCTTCCTCCACCGAGCATGGCAGAGGCGGTGCATCGAAGTTTGCAGCCTTCGCTTGCTTCTGGGGCGAAACTGTATTGACCTCAGCTTCGCGTCCCCGCTTGTAGCCAAATCTGCCGATCTTGTAGGTGGTGCCGCTCGCAGGTCGTTCTGGAGCGCTCTTCTTTCTCTGTCTCTCGACAATGGGCTCGATGTTCATCGTGCATTCGATGAGCTTTGAAAACGTCGGTGTTTGCAAATTGATCAGCATGCTTTTGTATTCGTCTCGCATGCACTGCAGGCATATCTCTACGAGCCGACTTTCGAGCATTGGATCCTTGCATTCCAAGGATTTCGCTCTGAATTTCTTGATGAAAGTGATTCCATCTTCCTCGCGTTTCTGATACATCCGCGAGAGATGGATCATCGTCACCTTTTCTTCCATCTGGAAGAACTTGGTATAGAACTTCTGGACCATGTCGTCCCAAGTTTTCACAGATCCGGCCTCCAATGTTCGGTACCATTTGTATGCTACATTCCCAAGAGTTTTTGGGAATTCTCGCATCAGCAGCTTGGGATCGGCTCCGTATGGACCCATGACATCGATGAAACGCATGACATGCTCATGAGCGTTTCCATTGACGTCCTCGAACTTGTCCCATTTGGGAGCCTTGTACCCCGCCGGGTTAGGCATGAGATAAATTTCTCGTGGGATGGGTGGATCGTTGTCTAGCTTCGGGATGATGGTATCCGCGAACGACTGATGAGCCAAGATGGAGTCCACGCGCTTCTGCAAAGACGTCATGCATTCTGGAATGCTTCCCTCGGTAGTTGGCGGAGGGGTTGCTGTAGGCGGTGGCGACACATATGCCGCCGGAGGATTGGGAGTGTATTGACTACCCGCGTTTCCCCAGATTGTCGTTGGTGGAGGCAGAGTGTACTGCAGAGCTGGGTTGGACGCCAAAGCCGGGGGCTGAGAGGCGTGAGCAACAGGGGGCAGCATTTGTGCCGTTGACCCTTGGACCGAAGGCAGCTGCGCGGCCGACGGTGGGGTTTGCAGATGAGGGTTGGGAGGCGTGGCCGACACTCCCAATCCTGGAGCGGAAGGGGTTCCTCCTCCCTGGGGAATAGCGGTGGCAGGTGGAGGATTTGGCGCAAGAGTGCCCAGAACGGCCAAGATCCGTTCTAATTGCGCGGACTGAGACTTGAGAGCTTTTGCCTGACTTTGGACAGTGGCGTCCAAAGACTCTAAAGTTGGCGCCTCGCCGGGAGTCGTCGGAGTACGGCGAGCCTCGTCTCCCGAGGGAGTTTCAGTGGAAGGAGATCGGTTGCTGACATCGTCCTCCTGAGACATGGTTGCTTTTGCTGGTAAGTTTCACGTCGGGTTCACCAAAATGTGCACAAGAGATTCCGGCGGGGAGACCTCCGTGTACACCGTACGTAGTGGATCAGGGATCGCACGGGAAGAATAGGGGTGTGTGTAGGGAGAGAGCAAGTCAGTAGCAATATCTGAGAGAGAGACAGAGGTTTGGCAGAGCTTCCGCGTATGGCAGTGTGTTCTTCCTTGTATGGAAAGGTTAACGATGTATATATACTGGAGAACATGACCGTTGTAGTGTGGTTAATGCGCCCATTAATGGCGGCTTAATTAGCTTAACCATAACGGCACGTTCGTCCGAGTATATAGGAACCGTTAGAGCACGTGGTGCGCAAGTACCGGAACCGTTACGAAGTTGACCGGGTTTGACCGGATTGACCGGGTTTGACCGGATTGACCGGGTCTAGGGAGCTCGTGCCATAAATCTCTCAAAACAGTTACTAAAGGTCGCGCGCGGGCTTGGCTCGCACGCGACAGGGCTTACTCTAGCCTCCAGACCACAAAGTCCCTACAAGTCCCGTGCAGTGGTATGCGAGGGCTCTGTCTCGCAGCCCCCACATGGATCAGCTCGGCTGGTGATCCTGTGTGTGTGGAGCACAATATGGTGTGCTGGATGGTTGCCACGTGGCCTAGATCTGCCATGTCATAAATCAGTATCTACACACGTCCTCGAGGAGAATCCCATAAATGCAGTTTTGACATCCATCTGCCAAATCTCACAGTCGTGGTATGCTGCAATCGCAAGTAGGATTCGGATGGATTTGGTCATAGCGACTGGTGAAAAGGTTTCATCATAGTCAATACCATGAATCTGTCTGAATCCTTTAGCCACCAATCGGCCCTTATAGGTAATCACATTACCATCCATGTCGATCTTCTTCTTGAAGACCCATTTGCACCCTATGGGCCGCGCCCCATCGGGTGGTTCCACCAAAGTCCATACTTTGTTGGTTTACATGGATTCCATCTCGGATCTCATGGCTTCCAGCCACTTCTGAGAGTCTGGGCCACTCATGGCCTCCTCATAGGTAGTAGGCTCATCATCTATGAGCATCGTGTCACCGGAATCGGTTACGAGAAGTCCATACCTCTCGGGTTCCTGGCGCACTCTACTAGATCTACGAAGCTCTTGTGTTACCTGAACAGGTTGCTCCACAACAACTTGTGGTTCCTGTTCATGTTCCATAATCGGTTCAGTGATTTGTGGTTCTTGAACCTCTTCAAGTTCTACATTCCTCCCACTTGCTTCTTTAGAGACAAACTCTATTTCTATAAATAGAGTTGTCTGATTTTAAACGTTTTACATAGACATCGCAGCCCCGAATCCTCATGAACGATAGTGTGGGACGCCTCCCACTCCACATCTCATATGGTGTCTTCATGACTGATTTAGATGGAACACGGTTAATGGTGAAAGCTGCACTTAATAGAGCGTAGCCCCAAAATGATACTGGAAGATCGGTTTGACACATCATAGATCGAACCATATCCAATAGGGTTCGATTCCTCCTCTCGGACATGCCATTCCATTGTGGCGTTCCGGGTGGAGTGAGTTGGGACACGATCCCACACTCTCTAAGATAGTCATCAAACTCTTGGCTCAAGTATTCTCCTCCACGATCCGATCGTAGAGCCTTGATACTTTTGCCAAGTTGCTTCTCTACTTCATTCTTGAATTCTTTGAACACTTCAAAGGATTCGGATTTTGCCCTCATAAGGTACACAAATCCATATCTACTGTAATCATCAGTAAATGTAATGAAGTAGACATAACCACCCCTGGCAGGCGTGGCAAATGGCCCGCACACATCGGTATGTATGAGTGCCAATTGCTCACTAGTCCTTTCACCTTTCTTATTGAAAGGGGACTTTGTCATTTTTCCCAACAAACAAGCCTCACATGTCTCATATGATTCAAAATCAAATGAGTCTAGTAATCCATCCTTATGGAGTCTAGATACACGTTTCTCATTTATGTGGCCTAAACGACAGTGCCATAAATAAGCAGGATTTAATCATTTATTTTAATCCGCTTGGTATTAATGTTGTAGACAGGATTGCTTAGATCAAGGACATAAAGTCCATTAAATAATTGCGCACTAAAATAGTGATTATTATTAAAATAAAAGGAACAACAATTGTCTTTTATTGAAATAATAAAACCATCCTTGTCCAAACAAGAAATAGAAATAATGTTTCTGCTCATAGCAGGCACAAAATAGCAATTATTTAATTCTAAAACTAATCCTGAAGGCAGAGATAGCTCGCGCACGCCTATGGCCAACGCAGCAACCTTTGCTCCATTCCCAACGCGCAGATCTACCTCCCCTTTAGCCAATCTCCTACTTCTCTTTAGATCCTGCATATTTCGACAAATATGAGATCCACATCCAGTATCTAATACCCATGATGTAGAGAAAGTTAAATTGACATCTACAACAAAAATACCTGGTGGTGGTGGAATCACTATTCCAAGCCTCTTGTCCTCCAGATATTTTGGGCAGTTCCTCCTCCAGTGTCCAGGCTGACTGCAGTAGTGACACTCACCTTTTGTCACACCTTTGGCAATGCCACCAACAGGCTTAAGGGCAGGTTCCTTGGACTAGGCAACTGACTTGCCTTTGCCCTTGGAGGAAGAGGCAAACCTTTTGCCCTTTCCTTTCTGTACCAACATTATGGCCTTGCCCTTACCCTTGTTGATGCTCTGTTCAGCCGTCCTCAATATGTTGAGTAAATATGGCAGTGGTTTAACGATCTCGGTCATGTTATAGTTCATAATGAACTGTCCATAACTCTCGGGCAACGATTGCAACACGAGATTGGTTGCCAACTCTTGGCCGACTGGGAACCCTAGACGGGCGAGATTCTCCAAGTACCCGATCATTCGGAGTACATGGGGTCCCACCGGGTTCCCTTCTGCTAGATGACACTTGAACAGCGCCTTTGAGACCTCATACCTCTCTACCCTCGCCTGCTCTTGGAATAACTGCTTTAGATGTTCGATCATATCGACAACATTCATGTTTTCGTGTTGCTTCTGAAGCTCAGAAGTCATGGTGCAAAGCATAAGGCAGACCGCATCATTAGCGTCATCAACACGCTTTTGATACGCCTTTAGGGCAGCAGGTGTTTGGTTCTCTGGACCTTCTGGAACATGCTCCTCTATTGCGTACAGTTTCTTCTCTTGCTTGAGAACAATTCTCAAGTTTCTGTACCAATCAAGAAAGTTGGTTCCAGAGAGCTTGTCCTTCTCAAGGACAGATCGTAGGGAATGTTGTGAACTCGATGAGTTGTTTGCCATTTGGAATTCTACAAAAAGGAAAATACGCAAGTTTTAGTATTTGTGAATTTTTGACTATATTCAATAATGGCTAGTTTATCAAATATAGCTCCCACTATTTTTCTACGGATTAATAACCCTCAAGATATTAATGTGGAAAATATCCTTATATTTTCTAGTGGGCCAAGATCCATCTTTCATCTCCTTATGAGCTTGCTTTGGCAAGTCACCCATAATTTGACTACTTTAGGTAGGAACAATTCCAATTGCATCCCATATGCAACTCTTGGTTCAATTGGGCAAATAACTCCTTATTTATCCATCCATATGGATAATCCCAATTGATTGTCTCTAGGTTTCTTAATCAAATTAATAGCCTAGTTGTGTTCAACCTCTTATCTAAACAATTGCACATTGTTACGTGCCATCGCATTCCATCATGATGAATCAAGTCGCCATGCTTTGGCACGCACAAACTTGATAAATAATGATGATAATGAGTGTTTAAATAACGAGAAGGCAAGAACACAATATTTGAATTTTGAGGGATTTTAAATTCAATTTTTAATTGTTTTGTTGATTAATATCAACTAATCTATCTATTTGAGTTTGGGCACAACTCCAAATAATAGATCCGGGTTGTCTAATTATCTTATTATCCTAATTGCATGCATCATCCATACACCAACCACACAATAATAAGACAATAAAATAAACAACCACAAACAGAAATTAAACGTGATGTGGATATGGCCTTTTCTAGACTAAGATAATTCCAAACCAATGGAATTATCTATGAACCCTAAAACAAACACATCTCCATGCGTCTTGATCTTTTGGTCCATCCTTCATAGTCTTGTGGAATGCTCCATGCTCCATGCTCCATCTTTTGTGGCTTCTTTGGCTTTGGGCTTCTTTTCTCCAATCTTGGCTAACAATCTACTTTATCTAGCACTAGCTAACTTCTATACTAAATAAAATAAATCTCACAAGTTGAGAAAAAAAATGGCACGCATGCCATAAAATCCTAATTAATTATTACAATTAATTGATCAGCTCGCAGGCCGTAAAATCAAACCACAAAATTAAACATCCACATCAAACCACATGCTAAGGCCATATCCAATCACCATGCGATTTGCACATAAACAGTTAAAATTTAATTTTAACGCGCTTGGTCAATTTTAATTAATTTTAGGATTTCTAGAGTCAAAACGGTCCATGGGCCCAACAATCAAATTGCCCGGGCCCAATAAGGTGAACCACAAGGCCCTAGGGCCGGCCCGGCCCAAAACCCACAAGCCTAGGCCGCGGGTTAGGGCCGCCCGGCCCCTAGGGCGGCCAATCTTGGGCGGCAAGCAAGGGGGGCGGTCCCTAGGGGGGCCGAACCTCCTTGAGGGAGTTGTTTTCAAAACAACTCCCTTGCTTGGTGCCCAAGTTTGGTTGTTTCCTTGTTTTGGGAGAACTCCTTCTAAGATCTAAGATCTAAGATCCTAAAATTTCTCAAACTCACCAACTCATGCATCCAATGCAAAAATTGGATCTTGTTATGATTAATTATTGACAAATTGCATCCCATGCTTGATTTGTCTTGTTTTACGCGATAAACAATCAAATTAAAGTGTAAAACAACTAAAACGTAACACATAAACCACGTTTATGCTCTACGACCTGTGGCTCTGATACCACTGTAGGGTTTTGAGTCATGGATGCGCAACGGAAGCATAAACAAACATAAAACCATGCAAAACCCTCCAAGGATCACAATTCAAGAGACATAACGATGGTAAGAGTTAGAAATCAATAACACACCTTAGGGTTCTCCTTTGATGACTTCAAACGCGAATTGTGTCACGTTCTCTATAGTTGATCCACGCCTAGAGTTGATCCTAGATCTCCCAAGTCCTTGGTGCTAGCCCGGAAGAGGAAGAGGAAGAAAAATCACGCAAAACGAGACCCAAAAGGAGGGTCTCGGCCTCCTTTGGCCGACGGGGACGGGGTGGCGGTAAGGGGGCGGTCGGCTCCCTTGTTGCTTGCTCTCTCTCCTTTTGGTCTCTCCCACTCTTTGTTATGTTCAATAATGAGCATAAGTTATTTGGGAAGGAAGGAAGGTCTTTTATATAGTCCAACAACTCCTTGTTAACTACCTAAAGGACTTATTCTAGTCCTACTAGAATTCAATTTAGTCCCTTCCTTGCAAATTAGTCCCTACTAAGTTTGCAAGGTTTTGCAAAGTGATCCTGCTAATTAATTAATCCAATTAATTAATTCCCAAATCTAGTTCAACTCTATATAGCGTGTGACCCCATAGGTTCTATCTAGTTGGTAGCAACTATTTGCTAATATGGAGCGGTTTCTAGCAAAACATTCATTTTAGCCAACTAATAGAATAGTCATCTTGACAACCTTTGTACAAGTAATTGTCTCATCCCTTTGTCTCTATATCCAGATTGGACACGAGACATACAAGTCACACTCGTATATCCAATCCATAGTTTCTCGATCCATGGGAATAGCCTTATTCGTGCAAATAACATCAATATCCCATATTGATTTATTTGAGTCTGGCCAGACATTCTATAAGCACTATCCCTCGAGTGGCCTAGGATATTTGCTCCCGTTATGTGGGAGGGACAAATTCTATCTACGTCCACTATGATCTCTAAGCTTGCTTCTTATTGTATCCAGTACACGCATTTATGACTACCCAGTTACGGTGTAGCGTTTAACGCTACCAAGATCACAATAATCCACAACTAGAATATCTAGTGACTTCAAGTCTAAGGATGACAATACCATTGCACCGTGAGAAGCGCTTGTGACTGAACATAACATGTATGTAGCCTTCTCGGAGATGGGTCAATCCAGTGCAACATTCCCTAATGCACACCTATGTGTTGGATCGTGATATCTCCATATCAATCCAACCCCATACTAGTCTATAGATGATTGTACTATTAATCATTATACTTGACTAGGGATATTTAAGATAAACAACACAATTGTAAATCTAAGGACTTCATTATATTAAATATCCAATAAATAATAAATGAATTTCTAGCCACAAATAATTCACACTAAACTAGATTGCCTCTAGGGCATCTATTCCAACAGGGGGCCCTCTACTAGTAACCGAACATTATTTTTAAAAGAATCATGTCACTAAAGTACTTATTATTATGGTTAAAAAAACCTATCAATGTAAAATAGTAACTCGTTTGTATGGCAAGATGATTTATATTATATCGACTTCACAAGATAGATGCCTAACTGAAATTAAAACTTTGTTAGTACTAAAAAAAAATATTGAATAATATTAGCTAGATATAATTACAACATGTATATAAATACATGGGGCCCTACAACGGAATGTAGCCCGATGCGAGCTGCCCACTTGCCTTATGGTTGGACCGGCCCTGTTGTTAGTATTAGTGATCATAACTATAAATCTGTACGTATTATTGGTTCTAAGATATTAAGATAGGCTGCCGAAATTTAGTTTATTTTGGGACCTAAGGGGATGTTGAGAGATGATTCAAGAATATGGTTAAGGGGGATATGGGTTTGAGAGATGAATAAACGGGTAGATTGGGGTTATCATCTAAACTAATAGTTCCAGTGGAGTTGTAGTAAACTGAGGATTGATTTGGAGATTGAATTTCTAGGCTTGATTTGGGGTTGATTTTGTTGTGATAGTTGTGGTGTTCTTGGTGTTCTTCGTGTTCATGTTCTTGGGATCAAATTCTCCTTCTTCTCAAATTAAGAATGTTAAGGAGTGTAATTTTCTTAATTGGCTAAGTTTATATTAGATTGTTATTTAAATTAGGGGCAAAATAGTAAAAAAAAAAAAAAAAAAAAAAAAAAAAACTAAAAAGTAACTTTATGGAAGTTACATGACAGTTGGCGCTTTTTATCCACAAATTTTCCGTTATGAAGGGACCAAATGGTATTTATCTAAATAGCAGGGGGTATCTATATTTAATTCATACTCACGGGGTGAAAAATGTCTTTTATCCCATACAAAATAATTTTCTAAAAGGACAATTATATGTATTTTTTTTTTCTTTTGAGGTTGAGATTGTGACTCTTTATTAAATGAAGCCAATAAATCACTATCTATTACATCAACAGCATAATTGGGCATTTGGGTAAAAAGATCAAAATGTTTAGAGGGATCTCTGAATAAATAGATGTACTAACTTCATTTCCCCAAACGACGCACATGTGATGCATCAAACTTTCCGAATTCGTTCAGAAGTTCAACACTGTTATTAACACCAAATTTATTTTTCAAGAGGGGGTTGCTTTCCGGTTACTCTGACTTCTTCATCTCCGACGAGTTGCTTCAATACCTCCACTCGACTCCGATTCTACCACAACCAATTGGAGCTAAAGATCATTCACGATATGAAGAACCTCCATGATTGCAACTATTTCTCCCATTAGAACCGATCTGTACTGGATTAGCTTCTGAAAACCAACAGCGATGAAGTTCCAGTTAGCTCCCCTAATAACTCACCGAACTCCAGATTTCTCCTCGTTTTCCAACCACGCCCCATCGCAGTTCACCTTGACGCTTCCTTCCGGGAGAAATCGCTGACCTCCGATCTCCGGCCTGAGATACAAGCCCGATGTAGTTCCGCTACTTCTCAACTGCTTGAACCCAGATATTATAGCGGAAACTTGGTGATCGTCTTCTTGGACTTCTCTTCCCCTTTGAAGCAAATGTTATTTCTATTGTACCAAATGCTCCAGAACATGACAGTAAATTTCTCACATTTTTCTATGGTTTGGGTTTGTAAATTTACTTCAATCAAATCCTTGACATTCTCATGTCTTGTTCCAATGATTTTCTCACCGAACCTTTAAGTCCATATCTGAACAACCTTCTTACAATTTATGAAGAGGTGATCCTCGGATTTTGTGTAAAACCCTACCTCAGGGAAAGAAAAACAACACATAACTCCACATGGGTGCCCTCCGCTTTGACGTACAGCGTCTCAGCAATGAGATGGTTTAACAGTGCTGTAGCGCAATACATAAAAGAGAAACAACGCGAAAATATATATTACATACAATAAGTCTGTACGTCCAACTTACGAGTCTTTATATTACAACTAAACGGTCGCGAGATCTTCTAGAAATACCGTCTAAACATGTCGCCTCACCAGGAACCAAAATAAGGCACGCATCAATACACTATCCTCTCTATAGAAGTTGCAAAAAATAAAAATAGTTACAACAGATTTACTTGACGCTTACAACCTGTGATTCCAATCATGTTAATCATTACCACAACAACGGTAGCACATTCAATATCATAATTATTACCGTGTCTCTCATTTTATCCAATATTCGTCAAAACACCAAGACAAACTACACCTTAAGTTTTCACACCCCCTAAATTGATCGTCATTCCAGAGAGTAGTACTAGTTGCCTACAGTCGAGGGCTAGCTACGTACCAACTTAAAGAAGCCCATACACCGAATCCAATGTCTGTAACCGAATCCAAATGTACAAAGGCATTATTAAACAGACGTGTGTCCGTAGACAACATGACCTATCATATAATCCAATTTCATTATATTGGTCTATCTGTTCGTATTCTCTTAGAAGCAGTTGAAGCATGGAAACTCTTACCTGATTCGTAGAGGTAATGAGCTACAAATATACATTTGAAAAATTCATTAATGTATGTATTTTGTACCAAATTAGTTGCACTATGCAGTGCTCTGCCTTGACACCTAGCCCAAAATTAAAACTTTTCCGTTTAGCTACAGAGTCAATGTTTCTTCGGCAGATCAATATCGCAATTAATCAATTTAAGAGTTCTAGACTGGGTTTCATACCCCCTCTGCTGTATTTCCCCAATCTTATATATTCTCAAGTTACAAGTTTATCTCTAATAATTGATTTTTTCAAGTTTTGGTAAATTGCACTTAGGTCCCAGAAGTTTGTCAAACTTGCAGTTTTGGTCCTTCCTGTGGATGATTGATGGCCCACGGTCCAAAATTATAGGACTCGGATGACTACTAGAGAGTTGAAACATTCCAATATCCCATGTTTAGATGGCAATTTGATTACAGATTGGTGAAATTACCATGTTGCCCGTTGTGCACAAGAGATTCCGGCGGGGAGACCTCCGTGTACACCGTACGTAGTGGATCAGGGATCGCACAGGAAGAATAGGGGTGTGTGTAGGGAGAGAGCAAGTCAGTAGCAATGTCTAAGAGAGAGACAGAGGTTTGGCAGAGCTTCCGCGTATGGCAGTGTGTCCTCCTTTGTATGGAAAGGTTAACGATATATATATACTGGAGAACATGACCGTTGTAGTGTGGTTAATGCGCCCATTAATGGCGGCTTAATTGGCTTAACCATAACGGCACGTTCGTCCGAGTATATAGGAACCGTTAGAGCACGTGGTGCGCGAGTACCGGAACCGTTACGAGGTTGACCGGGTTTGACCGGATTGACCGGGTTTATGGAGCTCGTGCCATAAATCTCTCAAAACAGTTACTAAAGGTCGGGCGCGGGCTTGGCTCGCACGCGACAGGGCTTACTCTAGCCTCCAGACCACAAAGTCCCTACAAGTCCCGTGCAGTGGTATGCGAGGGCTCTGTCTCGCAGCCCCCACATGGATCAGCTCGGCTGGTGATCCTGTGTGTGTGGAGCACAATATGGTGTGCTGGATGGTTGCCACGTGGCCTAGATCTGCCATGTCATAAAGCAGTATCTACATTAGCCCCCTTTCTGCGCGTGAAGGCTCATAGCTGTGTAGGCTTCCATGCGCGGAAACCAACATGCGCGTCGTCGCCACGCACCAATTCAAATACGGGTAGGTTCAGCCCCCGTGCGTGTAATTATGACCTAAAACCCCTAGAGTCGTGCCGTCTGACCTTTAGGGTTTTAGGCGTGACGTCAGCCCGTCCTGTGATTGCGCGGCACGACGGTGACGGTTGCGATTCGACTACTGAAGGGACGCAACCCTTCATTCTTCTGGATAAATACCTTGTATCCCATCATTGCAAAGCATTACTTCTTTCTCTTAAAGTGAATGGTACCCGGAGATCTTCGAGAGCAGATCCAGATAATCAATCACCAGTTCAGAACTGCAAATCGTATTCTCCAATTGTGTATATCCAGGCAAGCTTCAAGGAAACAAGGTTGGCCTCGTTTACTTTTGATTTAAAATACCAGTGTTTGCCTTGAATCGCATTGAATCTGTAAATCCATGAAATTTGTGAAGAGGCTTTTGATCTTTGAACCCGCTTCGTTTTGATCTTTCAACAATATCAACTCCCCAATTTCTGAAATCGGCACCGAAGCTGTTTGCTTTGTTTTGCATAGATCTCAAATTTCAAAATTCAAACTGAAGTGTGCTGTGGTATTTCTCCCCCCTTTTTCTTGCCCTTTCGCAGGAATGGCCAAGACAAGAGTAACCAGACCCGTCAAGGAAGACGAAGAGATACCGGAGCTTCCGCAGGCTCTGTGGCGTAAAGCCCCCTTTCTGGGTGGGAAAGACTTTTACCATGCGAGGGTGAAGGCGAAGAGAATGCCTGATCCTGTTCCTGCTGAGCAATTGCTGACGTTGACTCGCCCAGTTAACTCGGCCCTGCTCGAATGGGTTGGTTCCGAGGATGTAGTCCGATTGGGGATCGAGAACGGGCACTTCCCGTATACTGCGATTTCTACTCAAGCATTCGTCCAGAAATTGGACTACATGGATGAGTGGATTGACCACGTATTGGATCATCATGCCGAGACGCTTGATAAAGCCGGCATTTTCTTTGCTATCCGTGCTATGAGGGGTGCTGCCGTGAAGTTGGTTCAGTCCATGCTTCTAGACCTTCTGTCCCGTTACTCGCCCGCGACTCACGCGTTTCATTTTGCTGAGTTCGAGGCTGCCCCCACGCTCGAGGACGTTCAAATGCTGTATGAGCTTTCCCCCATGGGCGAGGTGGACCCCTTGAGTCACTTGAGGACATCTGCTGAAATGGCCTTGTACGCGCAGATGGAGGAGTGCCTAGCAGAGGTAAAGAAAATCTCTACTCGGTGGACCACTACGAAGCCTCTTCCGAACTGGCAGCTAGTGGATACGTCTGCGAAGAATACCTGGAACAAGTGGTTGCAGTACTTCTTCCGAGACTATGCAAACAGCAGCATTACTAAGAAGCTTTTGAGCGAGGACCCGGAGGCCGAGAATTATGTAGAGGGCAAGGGTTATCATTTGACCCTTTGCGCCTTTCTCTGCGCTTGGCTGTCGAGATACCTGATGGATGGTCACCCCCATGACGGGGTCTTCTACCATGTGCTGCCACTTGCCGTAAGGCTCGCTCTTGGCCAGAGAGTCGCACTCGGACCCTTGGTCCTGGGGACGCTATATTACAGGCTGGATCAGCTGGTTCTGGCGATGAGGGAATCGCGTGGCCGCCTCGATGTTCTGACCTTTGTCAATATCAGCTTTTTGACAATGTGGGTTTTCGAGTGCTGGCCGTCTTATGCTCCAACTCCCCTCCCACTTGAGAAGTGGTGTCCCCCAGGCGAGACGGAGGCGCGCAACAGCGGAAGGGCTGCGAGATGGTTTGGAGCAAGCAACACCAAGTGTACTTGGAGTTTGATATGCGACAAACGAAAGGAGTTTACTGCCAGGCCCTATGCCACACGTGTTGAGAATGTGCGGTGGTTTCCAAAGCTATACCCTTCCAGAGGTATGGTCTTGTCAGAAGACCTTCTCTTTGAAAAGGGGCCGCATTTCCACGAACGCTATCGTGACTTCTTCTGTTGGTGTCTGCGAGGTTCTCTACCTGCCCTTGCAGAGCATATTCGTGAGCTCGCGCCACGGTATGAAAGACTTACAGTGGATGTTGACCCTACTCGAGTCTCTCCTCAGTTTGGTTTTGATGCGGTGGCCCCATCGATCTGGCCGCAGTCTATTATCAGAGGGTGCTACAAGCGTTTGCTGACAAAGGAGTGCAAGACAGTCCTCATGAGCAATCTTCCCTTTGAGCAGCCTGCGGGAACTCGCAAGGGTGGTTGTTCCCAGAACTGGATCGCATACTGGGTTGCCCAGCAAACGAGGATTGAGACGGAGGCGGCGGCGCAGCCAGGAAAGGCCCCCTTGATCAAGAGAAACTCCTTTCCGTTTCGCCCCAATTGCAGTTTGAGCGAGTCTGAGTATGGTTGCTACTCACTGTGGGACCGCGAGAATCATTTGTGTCCCGATTTCATTCTGAAGGAGCAAATCGACGCAATCAAGAAGGGTGACACGCAGGTCATCAAATATAGCAAGGCGTTTGCTGAGGTAAGCAATTTCATTGTGTGCTTTGAGCCTTTTGATTTCCTCGCGCTGATGCTTTTCGTTCTGTATTGTTTAGTGTCATGTGCGGAGGTTCGCAGCTGGTGATCGCTCCAAATCGCTGGTGGACACCATTGTTGCCACTAGAAGGAAGGGGGAGTCGTACCGGTTAGCATGGAGGATGGATGCCGAGGTCGAAACAAAAGTTCGCGGAGTCATGAATACTTTTGCTGACTCGCTGATAGACAACCCTCCGGCTCCGTCTCCTCCTAGAGACGACCCGTCCCCTCCAGCGACTGCGGCGCCGAGAGCGAAGAGACCTAGGCAAAAGGGAATTACGATTTCTTCCCCTAGGAGTGCTCCAGCTTCTCCCCCAGTGAGGTCCCTTTCCATCAAGGACAAAGGCAAGGGTCGTATGCCCAGCAAGGCGCGAAAAGATCTCGCAGTTGAGACTTTCGTTCCGTTCAACCAAGAGGAGGAAGAGAGACAGGAGACCCAGGCAAGTGATGAAGAAGCAACAGTTGGGATGTGCGAGGAAGAATCAGGAGGTACTTCCGTCGCATCTCCTTGCCCTTTGTCTAGACTTATTTTGTAGTTCTTTTCTTTGAACCAAGTATGTATTCGCAGATGATGATGATGAAGCCGTCGGTGGCCTTGTGGCCAAGAGGCAAAAGAGAGATGCCCATTCTGGCATTTCAGATGATCCTATAAGCGAGGATGTTCTTGCTGAATCCCGGAAGACAGCCGCGGAGGCTGCTGAAAGAAGAAGGCAGCGAGAGGAAGAGGAGCTCGAGCTTGTGAAACAGCGGAGCCTCGAGGAGCTGCATGTTGACGACTTAGTGCGTCCAGCTGGCGAGGAAGACGAGCTTCCCGAAGAAGTGGCTCCTCATGTGGAAGAGGAAGATGAGGTTCCTGGAGAGGACGCAGCAGAGCTAGAGCAAGTCCAAGCGGACTTCGCAGAGATCGCAGGTGGCGATAAAGGTGAGGTCTTCAATCTCGCAGTTACTTATAGAGATGTAATTGTGGGTGCGTTAAAGCACGGTGTGTCAAAGCCTGACATTCGCCGTTGGTTGGTAAGCAAATGCGGAGAACCCTCAGGTAATTATTTTGAGTGATATGCGCATACTAGGCTGTGGCCACTTGAGGCAAAATCATGACTGGTTTACTCGTGTCCCAGGTCATGCTTCTCTTAAAGATTTGCTTAGTGAGGATACACTGATAGGGCACGGTTCCACGTCCCTAGTGTACGATGAGGATACCTCAATCCCACCTTCGCGTGGAGGTGCTTATTCTTAGCTTCAGTAAAGATAGTGAAATAACTTATAACACAAGTTACCTCATATTATCGCATTTGGTATCGCAGGTCATGCTATGGAACCTGAGCTGGAGCAGAGAAGTCAGCCTTCTGCATCCCATGTTCCAATTTCGAGCTCCCATACCGAGAAGCCTGTCGCAGCTGCCGGACACGCACGCGAGCATCTCGAAGATGTCATCGAACTCTCCGATGATGTCGAAGCTGATGCTGTGCCGATGGACGAAGGTGTCCGTACTGGTGGTGAGGAAGAAAGGACAGGTGATGCTAACATTTTCGCATCTGGGAGTGTCCGTCCAGCGACTTCGGCTGTCCCTTCGCCTCCGGCGATGACTGAACCAGAAGCACCCATTCCTGCGTGGAGCATTTGGGGCTCGCAGGTTGGGAATGTTGTCGCAGCTGGTGCGGCCTACACTCTTCCTCCTGACTATGAGAGGTTGGAGCTTGCAGCTGATAGGAGAGCCATGGAGCGAGGGCAGTCTTCGAACAACCCGGTGGCCCGCATCCCTTCTCTTCATGAAATTCTGGAAGGCACTGGTAAGTAAAGATTTACTGTTCGCACGTCGCATTATTTGCTTGCGAGTTCTGGCATTATAACCATTTTTGATGTCTCAGGTTTGAAGCAAACCGATGTAGACTGGGTGGTTCGAATGCGTCTCAGATACCCCCGATCGTTTGTGAGATCTCTGGAGATCGGACCTTTTGACAGGAGGCTATTCCTTACTGAAGCCATCTGGATACTGGAGCAGCTGTCTGCGGCTACACCTGCGACCATTTCGGCCCAGAGTGCTGAATTGCTGTGTGGCATGTGCCAAAATCTCTTGTTCAAAGTCCAAGGCAGACTTGGTTTTAAATTCCTCAAGGACAGAGTTACACTGATTCGCGCAGCTGTAACTTTGAATCTCGGTCACCAGAATCTCGCAGCTGAGATGCAGAAGGTGGAGCAGCAAAAGCAAAGGGTTGATGAAGCTGTAAAGCTGTATCATGAGATGCATGCTAAGTGCGAGCAATTGAAGCAAGAAGTGAAACAAGTGGAGAAGCTGAGCGAGCAGTTCGAGCCCCAAGACTCCTTAATCAAGAATTTGTTTTGACTTTTCGAATTTTGAAAAGAAAACAGGAAATGGCTGAGACATTAATGTAATGTTTTGAAACATTAATGTGATATTGCTAGGGTTTCTCCCCCTTCTTTTTTTTAACAACAAACACTGAGTTTGCCCGTTTTGCCCTTTTCGGGATTTGATTGGACATTTCCGTGCATATCCAATTATGACATCAGCAATTGATTTTCTTCTTGATTTTCGCGCTAATTTCTCGGCAGATAAGCACGCTTCCGTTGGGAAGTCCATCCGAATCATGACTATCCGTCATTTATTAGGATACGCAACTGAATCGTCGTAGCCTTTAGTAGGGTAATTGATTGTTACCGCTTTTCAAGGCGTAAGTGATTGAACTTACCCTCTTTTTTGAATTTTGCTGACTCATCTTAGGCGACCGAAGAGTCTCCACAGGGCCTATATAAACCCTGTCTTTGCCATTTGGGTTTTTCATCCCAAACATGTGCTTTGCCGTGAGTCCTTATGACTGCTGGCTTCAACGCTTGTTTTTCGTTGATTCATGGCAACTTCAAGTTTTGAATCCTGAGTTTGCGCTTTGTGCCATAGAAATAGTTTCCAAGATCCACTTTATGAGGCTTATTGCTGTTTATAACCGTCATAAAGAGGATGCAGATAATACCTCATGTGTGTTCGAAGAAATTTCTTCGTGTATTATGTGTGCAGGTCATGTTTCCGGCCGCCTCGTGGCGAGGTGCAGCGCCGAAGTGACCGTGCTACCGTCTCGTAATGAACGGCGTGATTCTTCTTCAGCATCTCCGAAGAAGAATCCGTCACTTTCATGTTTGTGAGCCCGGAGTGACGAACCGTCGCGTTCATCCCCGTCTACAAGGAGCCCTTGCCCTTTGGAGCTTCTGCTTGCCTGTAGATCGCCGGAACCGGTGGCTCCTTGGGCAAATGTTATGGGGAGCCTATCTGACAACGGTCTTGTCGGATAGCGGAGTGTCGAGCGTACGGCTTCATGTGGCTCTTTTTAGAGCAAGATCCCCCTCGCTACAGATGTTCACCCACAGATCTGGGCATCGTGTAGCCGGCGTTTGAAGCCAGGGCGGTTCATTCTTTGCAGTCCGGGTTTCCGTACCGTTTCTCTGCTGGCTTATCAGCCATTTTTCGAATGTATTGTGAGCCATGTTGGCTGTGTAGTTAGATTCGATCTTTTCGCTTGTAAGCTGCTATCTAGATAGATAAATTGTAAGTCATTCGACTCATAATGATATATAGCTTTTGTACTATTTGCTCTCTTTGCAACAAAATACAATTTCGCATGCGTTTCGGCTTGTTTTGCCTTGCATAATGCCATGTAATGATTTCACATATGCGACGTCAATGCGCAGATGTTTCGCTAGATCATTCGAGATCATAATTTCGCAGTTGTGCCATCTTGACGAATGGGCTTGCAGGTGGTCGTTGTAAATCGTATGAGATCACGTTCACAACTTTGCTATCATAACAGATAGTTTTTTTTTCTTTAACAGATCGATTGAGATCATTGAGCGGTGTGAATTGCTATCATAGAAGATAGGCTTTATTAGAGGATTGCTTGAGATAATTTCTCGCATGAATTGCTATCGCAGCAGATAGACCTTTAGAAGGTCTAGCAAGATGGTTCTGCAGTTACGTTACCATCGTAACATACGGACTTAGGTGATCAACTAAAATCACTTTGCGTATAAATTGCTACCGTAACAGATAGGCTTGAGAAGATCATATAAGATCGCATTTGTGTAAACCGCTATCGTGAGAGATAGGTTTTTGATGATCGATTGAGATTGTTTTTGTATTTTTGCTGCTGTTGTAAGCTTTGGATGATCACTTAAGATCGCATTTGCATCGGCTGCCATCATAAGGGATGGGCTTTAGATGATCAATTAAGATCGCGTTTACGTTGACTGCTATCGTGAGAGATAGGCTTTGGATGATCATTTAAGATCGCATTTGCATTGGTTGCCATCGTAAGAGATGGGCTTTTAGATGATCAGTTAAGATCACGTTTATGTTGACTGCTATCGTAAGAGATAGGCTTTGGATGATCACTTAAGATCGCATTTGCATCGGCTGCCATCGTAAGAGATGGGCTTTTAGATGATCAATTAAGATCACGTTTATGTTGACTGCTATCGTAAGAGATAGGCTTTGGATGATCACTTAAGATCGCATTTGCATTGGTTGCCATCGTAAGAGATGGGCTTTTAGATGATCAATTAAGATCACGTTTATGTTGACTGCTATCGTAAGAGATAGGCTTTGGATGATCGATTGAGATCGCGTTTGCTATCGTGTGAGATAGGCTTTGATGATCAATTAAGATCGCATTTGTGTTCGGCTGCTATCGTAAAAGATAGGCTTTAGATGATCGATTGAGATCGCGTTTGCTATCATATGAGATAGGCTTTGATGATCAATTAAGATCGCGTTTGCGTTTGCTGCTATCGTAAGAGATAGGCTTTGATGATCAGTTAAGATCGCGTTTGCGTTTGGCTGCTATCGTAAAAGATAGGCTTTAGATGATCGATTGAGATCGCGTTTGCTATCATATGAGATAGGCTTTGATGATCAATTAAGATCGCGTTTGCGTTTGCTGCTATCGTAAGAGATAGGCTTTGATGATCAGTTAAGATCGCGTTTGCGTTTGGCTGCTATCGTAAAAGATAGGCTTTAGATGATCAATCAAGATCGCGTTTGCTATCGTAAGAGATAGGCTTTGATGATCACTTAAGATCGTGTTTGTATTTGTTACTATCGCAGCGAATAAATCATTGTTAACAGTTATAACGAATTAGATAAAGCGATATAAACAGCTAAAAATATGAACTTCTCATTTGGGAGAATTCTTTTATTATGACATTCTCATATGGGAGAGATAGGATTACAATCCTCTCATATGGGAGAGGAGATTGCGAATATCGTAGCCACATGAGACATTAAGCAACGTTATCATAAAACGTATGAAATAAGAGAAGTCAAGGATAGTACTTCTTGATCCAGCGCATGTTGACTGAGCTTGGAGTTGAGGTTGTGCCGTGCAACCTTCGTATGCTGCAGTAGCCGCTATCGAAGACTTCTGTGACTTCGAAGGGTCCCTCCCAATTAGCTGCGAACTTTGGGTGGGTTGCCTCTCGCATGCAGTGATCAGATGCGCGCAGGACCAGGTCGCCAACTGCGAAATCCCGTCGCTGGACTGTCTTGTTATAGGCGCGAGCGATTCTCTCTTGGTACCGCTTGTTAGTCCTTTTGGCTTGTTCTCGCTTTTCTTCCAGCAAGACTAAATCGTGATCGCGTTGATTTTCATAGAGTGCGTGGAAGGCCAGCCTTGCCGAATTGACTCTGACCTCCGCAGGTACCACAGCTTCGGCCCCATAACATAGTAGAAATGGCGAGGCCCCTGTAGGTGTCCTTGGAGAAGTTCTGTAGGCCCACAGAGCTATGTTAAGGGAGTCGGCCCACTTCTTGTGGTCATCTGCGACCATCTTGCTCAGAATTCGCAACAGCGTTTTGTTAGTCGCTTCGGCTTGTCCATTTCCCTTTGGATAATAGGGGGTGGAGCATATTTGCCTGATATTGTACTCCGCGAGTTTGGTAGCTACCTGACGATTAACAAAAGGAGTACCGTTATCTGAAAGAATAGTATTTGGGATTCCGAACCTGCATACGATGTTTTCCTGGATGAAGTTAACCACAGCCAGCGCGTTTGCCGTCTTCAGTGGTATTGCTTCCACCCATTTGGTGAACAGCTCGGTTGCAGTGAGAATGAAGTGGTTCCCATGTGACGTTGGTCGGATGGGGCCAATGAAGTCCAGAGCCCATGTATGAAATGGCCATGGCGTCCCTAATGCATGTAGATCCACGGCAGGAGCGTGCACTAGGTTCCCTTTGAATTGGCATTCTTGGCAGCGTCGCACCTTGGTGCGGCAATCGACTTCCATCGTGGGCCAGAAGTATCCGATTGAGAGGAGTTGTCTGCATAATTTCGCACCTCCCTGGTGTTCCACCTGATGAGAAAGGTCCATGACTTCTTGTGCTTCCCTGCCGTCTAGGCATCGCAGCAAGTTGCCTTCGTGACCTTTCCGCCAAAGCAGGTTTTCCTGAACCAGGTATCGAGAGGCTTTCCTCTTCAATTTGTCGGCTTCTTTTCTCGATTCGGGTACGGTGCCCTGGGTGAGGAATTCAAACAATGGCTTCCTCCAGTCTGTGTCGTCATCGGTTAGAGCGACGAGTAGAGAATCTTTGATTAGTGCGCAACTCTCGCACTTCCCTTGTATCAGGGCTGCAGCTGTTGACATGCCTGGCCAATGAATGCCATATCTCTGAGCTTTCCTGTAGATTGACACCTCGCTTTCTCCGCAAGCGTGTTGGTGAATCTTTTCTAACAGCTGTTGTCCCTCTTGCTCGGAGACACATCGCATGAGTATTCCTCCCGGACCCTTGTAGTAAAGGGTGTTGTCGTGGATGCAGTATCCTTTCGTGAGTACCCAGCTTTCGCTACTGGTGCCTTTCGCAATAGCTTGCAAGATTGCTTTTCGCCAGTCTGCGTCATCCATGTGTTCATCGTCGCACGCATCTTCTGTTAATGCCGACGATGTTCGCACTTCGATGGAAATCCTTGCGGGGCATTTGTCTATGCTGACCTTAGATCCCAGAGTTGCTAAGGCGTCTGCATGCCTGTTGTCCGCTCGGGGTTTGTGCTCGTATTTCACGTCGCAGAATTGCTGCATCAGCTTTTGCACTAAGGTACGGTATGGCAGGAGGTTGATCTCCTTTAAACCATATTCGCCCGAGGCCTGCTTAACAATCAGCTTGGAATCTCCCATGACTGTTAAGTTGCTCACTTCCAAAGCTTTCGCCGCACGGAGCCCCGCGATCAGAGCCTCGTATTCCGCCTCGTTGTTCGTGACTGCGAAGTTGAGTTTTGCGGACATCTGTATGACTTCACCGTCCGGCTTTGTCAAGACTATTCCAATGCCTCCACCTTTTCTGGTTGACGAACCGTCGAAGTGGAGGGTCCAATAGGGCACGTCAATCGCGTAGATTTCAGGGCCTTCGAGCTCTTCCTCGATCACAGGTTCGTGACTGTTGTCGGGGAACTGTGCCAACAGATCTGCTACCGCCTGCGACTTGATCGCTCTTGGTTTCACGCATGTGATATCGTATTGAGAGATGGTCATGTACCATTTCGCCAATCTTCCGCCCGGAGTAGTGTGAGTTAGCAGGTATCTTATGGGGTCGCTTTTGGTGACCACCACTACTTTGTGCGATGCAAAATAGTGTCTCAACTTCTCTATTACGAAGAATAAAGCAAGGCAATGACGTTCGATGTCCGTGTACCTTGATTCAGCAGGCTGCACAATGCGAGAGATGTAATAGATAGGCCTCTCTTGTCCCTCATAGATCTGAGCCAAGAGCGCTCCTATAGATTTCCTTGTCGATGTAAGGTATAGCAGAAGCGGCGATCCCAGTTGAGGCGCGATCATTATCTTTGGGGATGTGAGTAGCTCCTTTAGCTTTTCGAATGCGGCTTCGTGATCAGGAGCCCAGTTGTACGCGGCGTCCTTCTTGAGGAGAGTGCTGAAGCAGCATGTGATTTCGGCAATTGCCGGGATGAATCTCCGCAGATATGACAATTTTCCCAAGAATGTTTTCAAGGTACTTTGGTCGTGAGGTGGCGTCATGCTGGTGATGGCTGACACTTTTGCAGGGTCAGGCTCGATCCCTTGGCGATGAACTACACATCCCAAAAACTTCCCCGAGGTCACGGCGAATGCGCATTTCATGGGGTTCATTTTCAGTTGAAAGCTCCTGCATCTGTTGAATACCTTTCGCAGGTCTGCAAGGTGATCTGCTTCATACTTGGATTTGACTACCAAGTCATCCACATAGAATTCCACTTCTTTGTGCATCATGTCGTGGAATAGAGCCATCATGGCCCGCTGATAGGTTGCGCCTGCATTCTTAAGACCGAATGGCATTACCGTATAGTTGAATACCCCCACGGGAGTGATGAATGCAGTTTTCCTTGCATCTTCGGGATCCATCTTGATTTGATTGTACCCGCTGAAGCCGTCCATGAAACTGAACATGCGATGGCCTGCCGTTGAATCAATGAGCAAGTCGATATTAGGCAGTGGGAAATCGTCCTTGGGACAGAAGCGATTGAGATCTCGGAAGTCCACGCAGATGCGGAGCTGTCCGTTCTTCTTCACCACTGGCACGATGTTGGCCAACCATGTGGGATGGTGATTTGGCTCTATGAACTTGGCGTCTAGGAGTTTGACGATCTCCTGTTTGATCTTCACGTTGAGTTCTGGCCTGAAACTTCTGGTGCTTTGCTTGACCGGTTTAGACCCTGGGATGATGTCTAAACGGTGCATGGTGATGCTCGTGTCCAGACCCGGCATCTCGTCATATTCCCATGCGAATACGTCCTTGTATTCGGTTAGGAGCTGCAGCAGTCCTTGTTCCTCTTCGCTTGTGAGGTCCGCACTCAGGAAGACTGGTCTTTTCTTTTCCTCGTTCGGGCTGAGGAACACTTCCTTAAGCTCTTGCTTTTGCGGTCTTGGCCTGTCTTCCATGCATTCGGGCGCTTCTTTGAGTTTCTCCTCTGGAGTGCCCTGTGTTGGCTCTTCTGTCAGCGCAACTTGCTCGATTTGATTGATTTGCCCAGGGACATCCCCATGCCCGTGTGAGGACGTCCCCGCACACCTTCATATGCGATAGCATTTCTTCCCGTTGGCGTAGAAGCTCTCTATCTCCTTGCCCTCGGGGTCATGCTTTGCGATCCTCTTCAGAGTGTAGACACTCTTGCGATGATATGCGATGCGCGGCGCCTCTTCGTGAGTAAGCGGCTTTTCTTTGGCATCTCCCCTTGTCACCATCACGCCTGCAGGTGACTGGTCCTTGATGTCCTCCCAGAGAGGTAAAGGAGTAGGGTTGAATGGTCCGGGTGTTTGCTCATCCGCCATCTCGGTGAACCACACCGCCTCGCTGAGATGCGCTTCGTCCAAGTTGAACGGGTTAGTTGAGGCCGGTATCTCGACAATCCTGTCGTCCCAGATAGCTTTCATCACTTGGTGAGCCGTTGAAGGGATTGCGTCAAAGCGATGAATCCAGGCCCGACCTATGATCATGTGATATGTGGTGTTCGCGTCTATGACATAGAACTTCGCCGAGCACTTGATTTTGCCGATCTGAACGCCCAGGCGGATCCATCCGATCGTCATTCTAGAATCGCTCCCGAATCCCACCAGCGGGGATGGACGTTTGACTACTTTGTGCTCGGGGATCCTTGCTAGCTTCAGTGTATGGAGTGGAACAACATTGACCGCTGCTCCTCCATCGACGAATGCTCGTTTGAATTCGACGCCGTTGACGATGGCGGTCACGTACAGGGGCCTCTGGTGGCTCGCATCTGTCTTCTTGTCGCTGGCAGAAAAGGTCATAATCTTTTCTGTGGAACGGGATGCCCTGACGACTTTCCCGTTGGAGACCACGAGGTCCTCCTCGTAGTCCTCTGCTACCCTTAAGATTGCTTTTGTCATGTCCGCTCGACATTTTTCGGAGAAATTCATCTCGTTGAAGAATTTGTCGAAGCCGTGCGACCCTTTCATGCGGTCGGCACGCTCATCTTCTGTGTCCATGCTGTAGTCTTCATCTTCGTGGACTTCAGCAACGATGGGCAGACCATCCTCTGCGACTTCTTCCAAGTCAACTATCGAGATCATGGCGACCTCTTTGCCTTTTGAGCCCGAATCTGTATGGGTAGGCAGCGGGTTGTTGCGCACATCCTTCCGATGGTCGCTGACGATGAGTTCGCCGCTCTTCATCTTCTGATCGAGCGTGAATCTGAGCTTCTTGCACTCGGCTGTGGGGTGCATGACCTTGCCGTGGTATTCGCACCACTTAGGGTCCCTCGTCATCTCCTTGGAGGGTGCTTTCTCGAGCGGTGGGAGGACGCCGTCCTTACGCCACTGTCTGCAGAGATCGCTCGCTTCCTCCACCGAGCATGGCAGAGGCGGTGCATCGAAGTTTGCAGCCTTCGCTTGCTTCTGGGGCGAAACTGTATTGACCTCAGCTTCGCGTCCCCGCTTGTAGCCAAATCTGCCGATCTTGTAGGTGGTGCCGCTCGCAGGTCGTTCTGGAGCGCTCTTCTTTCTCTGTCTCTCGACAATGGGCTCGATGTTCATCGTGCATTCGATGAGCTTTGAAAACGTCGGTGTTTGCAAATTGATCAGCATGCTTTTGTATTCGTCTCGCATGCACTGCAGGCATATCTCTACGAGCCGACTTTCGAGCATTGGATCCTTGCATTCCAAGGATTTCGCTCTGAATTTCTTGATGAAAGTGATTCCATCTTCCTCGCGTTTCTGATACATCCGCGAGAGATGGATCATCGTCACCTTTTCTTCCATCTGGAAGAACTTGGTATAGAACTTCTGGACCATGTCGTCCCAAGTTTTCACAGATCCGGCCTCCAATGTTCGGTACCATTTGTATGCTACATTCCCAAGAGTTTTTGGGAATTCTCGCATCAGCAGCTTGGGATCGGCTCCGTATGGACCCATGACATCGATGAAACGCATGACATGCTCATGAGCGTTTCCATTGACGTCCTCGAACTTGTCCCATTTGGGAGCCTTGTACCCCGCCGGGTTAGGCATGAGATAAATTTCTCGTGGGATGGGTGGATCGTTGTCTAGCTTCGGGATGATGGTATCCGCGAACGACTGATGAGCCAAGATGGAGTCCACGCGCTTCTGCAAAGACGTCATGCATTCTGGAATGCTTCCCTCGGTAGTTGGCGGAGGGGTTGCTGTAGGCGGTGGCGACACATATGCCGCCGGAGGATTGGGAGTGTATTGACTACCCGCGTTTCCCCAGATTGTCGTTGGTGGAGGCAGAGTGTACTGCAGAGCTGGGTTGGACGCCAAAGCCGGGGGCTGAGAGGCGTGAGCAACAGGGGGCAGCATTTGTGCCGTTGACCCTTGGACCGAAGGCAGCTGCGCGGCCGACGGTGGGGTTTGCAGATGAGGGTTGGGAGGCATGGCCGACACTCCCAATCCTGGAGCGGAAGGGGTTCCTCCTCCCTGGGGAATAGCGGTGGCAGGTGGAGGATTTGGCGCAAGAGTGCCCAGAACGGCCAAGATCCGTTCTAATTGCGCGGACTGAGACTTGAGAGCTTTTGCCTGACTTTGGACAGTGGCGTCCAAAGACTCTAAAGTTGGCGCCTCGCCGGGAGTCGTCGGAGTACGGCGAGCCTCGTCTCCCGAGGGAGTTTCAGTGGAAGGAGATTGGTT
Organism: Linanthus parryae; assembly: GCA_023055425.1. Classification (NCBI taxonomy): domain Eukaryota; kingdom Viridiplantae; phylum Streptophyta; class Magnoliopsida; order Ericales; family Polemoniaceae; genus Linanthus; species Linanthus parryae. The sequence continues at coordinate 1,764,625 of JALGPY010000012.1, forward strand.
GCTGACATCGTCCTCCTGAGACATGGTTGCTTTTGCTGGTAAGTTTCACGTCGGGTTCACCAAAATGTGCACAAGAGATTCCGGCGGGGAGACCTCCGTGTACACCGTACGTAGTGGATCAGGGATCGCACAGGAAGAATAGGGGTGTGTGTAGGGAGAGAGCAAGTCAGTAGCAATGTCTGAGAGAGAGACAGAGGTTTGGCAGAGCTTCCGCGTATGGCAGTGTGTCCTCCTTTGTATGGAAAGGTTAACGATATATATATACTGGAGAACATGACCGTTGTAGTGTGGTTAATGCGCCCATTAATGGCGGCTTAATTGGCTTAACCATAACGGCACGTTCGTCCGAGTATATAGGAACCGTTAGAGCACGTGGTGCGCGAGTACCGGAACCGTTACGAGGTTGACCGGGTTTGACCGGATTGACCGGGTTTATGGAGCTCGTGCCATAAATCTCTCAAAACAGTTACTAAAGGTCGCGCGCGGGCTTGGCTCGCACGCGACAGGGCTTACTCTAGCCTCCAGACCACAAAGTCCCTACAAGTCCCGTGCAGTGGTATGCGAGGGCTCTGTCTCGCAGCCCCCACATGGATCAGCTCGGCTGGTGATCCTGTGTGTGTGGAGCACAATATGGTGTGCTGGATGGTTGCCACGTGGCCTAGATCTGCCATGTCATAAAGCAGTATCTACACCCGTGATAGTCAATTTGGTCAATTGGCCTTTTGAAAGGTCATTATAGACATTAAAGGCATATTTTTTTAAGGAATAACTCCATTACAATAATTGAGAGGTGAAAAGAGCATATAACCAACCAAGAAGTTAGCCAAAATGCACTAGCAATAACACACAATCACTTTTGCGGGGTAATTTGGAGACACAAAATGGACAATTGGAGTGAATAAACTTCCACAACTTGGAAGGCAAGGGATCAGAGCTACCTCCTCAGGCAAAGAAAACTAAGATTGCACAAAATATAGATTAGATACATGTGATCAAACTTGCGAAGCTAATTATCTCCCAAATTATAGAGTTTTAGAGATTTAACACCTCTTAAGGCTTCAACTTTGAGCCTGATTAACTCCCAATCTCTGAAGAACCAGCTCAAGCCCAGTTGGGTTATTTGTAGGATTATACATGATCTGAACACAACAACAAAAATCAATCAATTCTAAACATGGATTAGAGATTTGAGAGAGTTTGAAATATGCAGTTTATGTTTTGAATTTCTGCACTTAGAATTTTTCCCACCTGAACAGAAATGGGTTTCAACCCAGTGACTTTGGCTTCATTTTAGACACAGTTAGGGTGACCTTTGATTCAACCAAGCAACATAAAAAGTGAATGACCTAGGTACATGGAGTACCCATGTGCAAATTACAGCTTCAAAGATCAAAGAGTATAGAAGATATACAAGCTTGAAATTGACAGAAAATGTATGTGCTTGGTCTTCATGCACCAACTGCACATGCAACATATTTTAGGGAGGAATTATTCAAACTTAGAGATAGACTTGTAAGCTCCAATTAAGATGAAAAATACAGCTAGTAGTACCAAGAAATTAGATATTGAATTGGATCCCCAAACCTTGACCGAAACAGCTAGAAATAGAGCTCCAAAGTTGGCAAGAAATATGAAGTTTCTGGGTTGAAACATGAACAGCCCATGTTGAGCTTGCAAGACGATGATTACCTGATCATGCCAGGACCTAAAACCTGATGGGAACGACAAAGGGAAGATCATAGAATCTATAGGAAAAGCTTCTAACCTAGCAATTTTGATGAAGCTTCAAGTTTCCGGTGATACAATTTCAAAATCTGGTGACCATCGAGGAAACATTTGAATTATCAACTCCCACTTTGTTATCTCGGCTCCCCGGACTGTCAGGTGCATGAATATTGGGTTTAAATCACCCAATTCACAAATTATAGATGGAATTGAAGGGGAAAAGAGGATATGGGACATGCAACACTTACCAAAATTCGACCACTTAGAGATTTCTTAAGCTACTAACTCTTGTGCCTTTCGCTTGGAGGATGATAAGCAAGCTGCAACTGCAGCAGTTCCCAAAGAGAAGTGAATATGAGAGAGAACATAGAGAATTGATGAGGAAGTGAAATACCTCATTTTATAGATACGGGTGTTTTATAACATTATTAGGTGTTAAAAGGATATTATTATAAATTGTTGGGTGCTAGTTTTCATTTTAAAAGTTAGTTTTATTATTATTAACAACTTGGGGTTTTTTGTCCTTTACTTAAACTATTTGGGTGTCTTTTAATTAAACTAGGGGGTAGTAGTTGTTTTTACCAAAACCTATGGGGTAGAAGGGTCTTTAGGCCAAAACTTGACCCATCTTCTACCCCAATTTTTCTCCCATGGCCAACCCTCTCTCTCATGGCCGACCCTCAATTTCTCTAACTCCAAATCTATGATTTTGTTTCCCTTTTCAATCAAATTCAATCCCAATCATCTACAAATTCGATAAAGACCTAAACTTAAGCATCAAGAAATCTAATTTTGTCCATAATCATGTCCCAATTCGGAATCCAAGTCAACCCGGAAACAATCCTAACCTTCCATAATTCTTACCTCCAAGCCTATATAAACCCACGCCAACCTCATATTTTAATTCACACCAACACCAAGAGAGCTCTCAAATCTCTCTCACACTCTCTCTCCCACCAACGGGCTGCCTGCCGCCGTGCCAGCCGCTGCCGTCCAATTCCGCCGCCGCCACTGCCCACCGCCACCTTCGTCGTCTCTTTCCGTTCTTTTCCGGTAAATCTCAACCCATCTTCTTTATATTCTTTCCTTGGGTTGTTGGGTACTTTGAAAATCCATTGTTGGGTTGAGGACAAAAATAATGTAGTTATAGTGTAGTTTGAAGGGAGAAAATAAATAAGGTTTAGTTGTCAACCCTTGGGAATTTTATTGTCTCTTATTTAAAAGAAGTTATAAGGTTTTATAATTAAATTCTTGTAAGATAATATATTTGGGTTAGATATAATTGATTTCTTTGGTTACAAGAAAATATGAATTTATTACCTTGCAAGTTATACATATTGCATTGCATGTAGGACTTTTTGTGTCTTATTGTCGTACTAGCAATATGTTGATTAGAATATTATTAAATTGTATGCAACGAGTTCTCATACGAGGGATACGTCGAATATTACGACTGATTTGCTATAACTGCTTTCGTGTGAGGTAAGTAAACATGCCAGGCCTAGCGCCCTTTTTCCGCCTTTTCATGTCAAATAATTTTATTCCTATTTGTCTCAAAATGATTTTATGTGAAATATGTGCTACCCCAATACTTGTTCCAAGTTGTGAAAATGTTTTTCTGAAAATATCACTGTAATTTAATAATCGACGATAACATAAGGTGAAAGAGTTGTGCGGGGTTGTTACTTGGTTACTATTGGCATTGGGCATGTTGACTTCAGGTCTCTTGTCCAATTAATTTTATTTAATGCGGTTGCAATGCCCCGAATAGCTCCTTGTACTCACTCCTCTGACAGCAAGAAGTCTTAGGGGGTGCCGACACTTAAGGTCCTGGATTCTTGCGAGATGGTTGGTTCTTTTACCTCGTCACAACAAGTTAACAATGTGGTTTTGGATTTATTGGAAGAGATGGACGGATATGTGATTTTGGAATTTCCTAAATTAAATAAAGAAATTGAAATATCTCTTGTTTTCATTCATGTGTCAAGCTTTTACTTCTGAAATGTTAAATCTACTATCAAATACTTCACGTTTTGCAAATTGTCTCATAATCTGTTTACATGCTTTGGTGTTGCTTACTCAGTATTTTCGCTGACTTTTGGAACTGTGGTGTTATCTTTTTTTTTTGTGCACCACAGGTTTAGATGGAAGCTTGGCTCATGGGAGAAACGCGACTCATCATAATAGTTAGAAATTTCACGTTTAGTTTACTTCTTCGAGTAGTTTAAAATTCTAGTTTGGATAATGCCCATATTTGTGGCGAAATAATTTGAAGCACAATAAGTATTACTTTAATATTTTATTAATTTTGTTTGAATTCTCTGTTTTTAAACCTGCTTGTATACGGGTTTAATCTCGGGTACGATGTGACACCCCTGGGCTTCCGGCTTGGTCGTTTTGTGGGTGTTACAGGAAGTGTGAAGAGGAATAATGAATTGTGAAGGGGTGATGATGGTGATGGAGTAGTGGGAGTGACTTGTGTGAGAGGGTATAAGTAGTGGAGTTCAATGTTCCACATAGTTTGCATGGCTGATTTTGCATGCAAGAAGAGGTTCCATGACTTTTAGGGGTCTAATTGCAAATTATAAAAAATTGGGGAAAATGTGCTATTTCTCAATTCTCCATTATTCTTTGAAATGTCAGTTTAACCCCATTGCTTAAGGGTCCTATCCTCACAACCAAAGTCTATATCCATCCCCTAAACAAGTACCAGTATTCTAGTCAAACTAGAATCTTCAAATAAAGCTAAAAATACAGTTTATTGCTATTCCCCACCCCCCATAGAGTACAAGGTTTACATTTCGGTTGTTCGTTGTGCCATAAACATTCAAGAGGCACTGCAACTCACCTTTCTTGAAGCATGGTTGCTATTGGTAGGGAGCTTTTCCAAGTTCGCCAAAGAGGATAAATAGTATTCTCCAGTAGATTTTTATTCCAGATTTTCCTCAACCATGTCCGTATTTGAAGATTTGTTGATGATTCTGAACAATCTTTTGATCTCCTTTGCCGCGCTTTATACATTGTAGCGACTGTGTACCTACCATTTGGGTTGTAGAACTAGTAGTAAATGTCAACTGTCTCGTTAGCATAGATTTGGATTTTGTGGATAACCTCATAATCCATGTTATTCAATTTTTTCTTATCACAAACTTTGCTTTCTCTGGATTAGCTCTGAGACTAGGGGTTCATGTATATCCCCTGTGCTCGAAGCAACAACCTTAAAGCTATATACCCAACAGTTATGGAACACGTTTATCTTAATGTTGTCCCCACTTGCCACACTATACTCGATTTGAGTAAGTCCCTTCCTACAGAATGATTATAAAGGCACAAGAAATATGTCGGGTTGGTTCGACTTCTAGGATTGAGTTTTTTTTCTGAAATACTTATCCTTGAAAACTTTGAAAACCAACAAGTTTGGATTGCGAATAAACCTTCTCGTTGTTTTGCTAGAAAGGTCGTCTTAAAATCCTAAAACTCTTTAGATCCTAGTCCCCCCTCCTCCTTAGGAAATATAAGATTTTCCCATTTAATCCATCGCACTACTCTCTAACCAACTTGATCGCCCCATCAAGATTCTATGACATTTTTTTTTGAGTTGATAACACACCCAAACAGGTAAAAGAAAACTGCGCATCGCATAATTAAGAATTTTTTGAATAACTGCTTTAATCAGTACCTCTTTACCAAGTGCCTAGAGAGTCTTTTGTTTCCATTCCTTTAATTTGTTGCGTACTCTTTTCTGGCAACTGTTGAAGGTGAATTTTCCACCGATGGAGAAAATCAATGGAAAAAAGTGATCGTCTCCAACAGAGAGTAAGGGGAATGAAAATGGAGGAGAAAGGGGAAAGAAACCTCAGCAGGAAGTGCGGGGAGAATTCCATTGCCTCTCTCTTCTCGAGGGAAGCATTTGTTGATGAAGTTTTAGTACTTCTAAGTATTGTCACTAGTATTAAATATTTCTTCCACAAACGACATTTTAATTCTCTGTAGTTTATTTTCATTGTTGATAATTACGTATTTCTTAAACTTGGTTTCTATCTAATGATGAGACCAAGCGTTTGTCTTATACCAAGTATGATACGCAAAGTAATTAGGACAAACATTCGTCCAGGATACAACATTACGTGCTCCAAAATCCCATGATAGCTTATGTGCTAACACATTTTGCTCCCTGTATTTATATATATGAATGAAACTTTCTCTGGAGAGAAGCTTTTCGTTTCTGCCACAAGATCTTCCAGAACTCTTTCTTTTTCTCCGCTGTTAAAAGCCAATCTAGAGATATGTTGAGCATATGGTTTGGGAGTCTAATTCAACAATATGAGCATGAAACGCGAAGCTTCAGGCTAACCCTGGCGCTGATCTCATGGTCAACGCCTCTGCGAGGAGGGAGCGCGAGGAGGGAGATTTTGGTGAAAATTTGAATCGGGAAAGTGAAAGTTTTAATAAAGTCTCTGATTTTATTTCCGTTCACCGCATCGCCCCATGTAAGCCCAGATCCACTTAGGATTGAAGCATCGATGTTTAATTTCAACCTACCGTCCGGCGATGGCGGTCATGTCTGTCGTTGTCTTCGAGATCCTGTACCAGAAACCTTAAAAGGCAAGTCAGTTAACTCACAAAATTCCTCTCGATTTACAATACTATTTGATATGATTATATCTATGAAACGGTCTTCTGAATTGAGTTTTTTGGTTTTTGCGAGAACGCTAAATGTCACGACCTGTAATTTTTGACTTATCTTATTTAACGAACGGTGACTTTGGTGGTCGTGATCGTGCTTTTAGTCTTTAAGATAAAAAAGGAATTGGTTGTCTTTGATTAGACTAAATTATAATTTGTTCTTTAAAAAACGTGCGGAAGCAATTTCAAAATACATGAGTCTAACTCTAATATAGAAATGATAGGTCAATTATTTAAGAGTTCATAGAATTGTGACAGATGTAAAAAAAAATTGTCAGTCTAGGTAACCTCTAATAATATCTCTAAGAAATCCAAGCGAGACGTAAACAACCACTGAACTCGAACGTAAGCTAGACAATAATATTTCCTTACTTACGCTCTAACAATAAGAATAAAGTGAACTCGAACGTAAGCTAAACAACCACGTAAATCAAACATTCTAAAGTTCCTTACTTACGCTCCTTATCAATCACCTTGAATCTCGACGTCCCAAGAATATTATATTTAAAAAGGGGGTGAGCTGGAAAGCTCGGTGAGGGATTTCACTCCCCGTTTAATAAAATAAGTACAAATAAATTTCTATAAAATAAATAATAATATTACATTTCAATTTCAGTTCCTCCAAAATTTTTTCGACAACCTTCAGTTTAGATGCATTTGATAACCATTTGTGTACTATATGTTAATATATTCTCTCACCTACCCATGAGAGTAGTTGGTATGCCAATAATAAATTCTTAAGTTGACTTGTCTTAGCGTCATCATAATGACTCGTCGCCTATTATTACCTACATGACAGGGTCTCGTGGATCTAGAAGAACGAAAAATGGCCAAAGCGTATCGTTTTTACATTTTCTTAACAATCATTTTAAGACATAGCAACATAAAAACAAAAATACAATTTAAAGCATTTTTTCTGTAAAATAGTTTAAACAGTTTATCAAAGATGTGTAGTTGGTAAAAACCATATAAATTGCATTTTAACCGTTCAAAAATTATTGATTTAAATAGCAATAAAAATAACACTTCGTAAAAAGAGTGACATAGAGTGAGTAATTTTACTCCCATTGAAAGTTTCAGAAAACTATGCTACCATGATGGAGCTATTTTACTACCACGAGTAACTAACAAACATGTATGAGTCTCTATGATTGCTAGAATGAGAAAATGTGTATACAGGTATGAACTATTTTTAGTAGTCATGGGATGTGAGAAACGTAAGGCATGACATATTTGTGGTGTATATTATTATCTACATGACTTAGATTTGTTCATTTTTTTTTTCTTTTTTTAAGAAATTTAGTTGTTCCTTTCCAGTGAAGACAACATGTCAATCCTAATGAAACATACAGGTTATTCATCATATTTTTCCAAGCAAAGAGTCGTGTGCTCAATAGATATACATCACCATTTACATATTGTAAGTGCATTTCTGCATACTGTCTTTACATATTGTAACTGCATTTCTGCATACTGTCTTACATAAGCATGAAGGCATGATGGTTGGAGAGGGCGGCAATCGTATATAGAGTCGTGTGCTCAATAGATATACATCACCATTTACATATTGTAAGTGCATTTCTGCATATTGTCTTTACATATTGTAAGTGCATTTCTGCATACTGTCTTACCTAAGCATGAAGGCATGATGGTTGGAGAGGACGGAAATCGTATAAAATATCTCCCCCCCCCCCTCATGTCGTTGGACTTAAACCCTATTTTTATACGTTTTTTCCCTCCTTCTCTCTCATGTGGTTGGAGATTTCCTTAGAAAATAATTTATATATATGCATAGGGGGGGGGACTGTTGAGTGTCATTCACAATCACCTTAATATCACATAAACTAATTTAGCATCGTAAAAATAGCAGCGTCAGTGTCAGAATTTCGAATCGATTTTGCGAAACCTAATTGTCACTTAAATAATTGATTTCGCGGACCAAATATGAAGCATACATTTCATTATATGTTTATGTAACAAAACAATAGCCTATTCTTAAAAAAATGTTATATTGTCTTCTTAGAAAAATGTTATCTATGTAGTAGCTGGGAAGTCATAAATGTGTGATGTTATTTGTACTCTACTTCCTTGACATATGCAATGACACAATTTCTAATCTATTATTAGTACAATGCCGTTACATTCTTACTCTATCCTTTTTTAGAATTATTAGTACAATGCCGTTACATTCTTACTCTATCATTTTTTAGAATTATGTTGTATAGAAGATTTGAGCTCGGGACTTCATGCAGGGACTTCAAATACTCTATGCCTCTACCCATAAGCTATTATACATTTTTCACCCTTACAAAAAACAAATGTTAGAACTTAGAACGAAGTAAAAGAAATATAATGAGCTATTCCGGCTATATATATGATACGGGATAGCATATCATATTGTTTGGTTATTTAGTTATTTGTTAGTGTACTACTCTGTCCCAGCTCTTGCCCATCATTGGAAATATTTGACTCGTATATGGGTCACTTTGACCGGGTGATTTCGATAGCAAAATAATGCGATTTTTCGACAACTTTTTCACGGTGTTATAGAGCATTATACTCTACAACACCATTAAAAATTATCAGAAAGTTAAATTACTTTGCCATCCAAATCACCGAGTCAAAGTGACCCAGTGAATAGTGGTAAAAGTCAAAATGATGGGGAAGAGCTGGGACAGAGGTGTAGTAGTTATTTAATTATTTATTAGTATTTATTGTTTATGTAGTAGCCCGTAGAGTAGGCCTATTAGGATTAGAGTCAGGAGTTTATTTATTTAAGTGATGTACTCTTTTATTATAATTCAGTCAATGAATAAATATCAATCTCTGAAACCTAATCTCCCTATCTTTTATTTATCTCTTCCCTTTTTGTCTAAATATTCAAATTCTTCACCTAAATCTTCCGCTTCTTCATATCTTAATACTTTTCCGTATTAATATATTATAATCCAACCCAACAAGCTTGAGCTAGACCCGTGGCTTTTTCTATTGCTTCTAACTCTGGTGGGTCTCAATTGAAAAAAATGCCTACATTTTCCATTATTTTAACTAACAAAATTAAGAAAATGTCCTATCACAAGAGCCGAATTTCATAAAGTGTGACATTTAAATCAAATTAATCTATAACCATGCCAAACATTGCGTTTGTACGAAGTACTCCCTCCGTTCCTCCAGTTTCTTCACAAAATTATTTGGGTATTATTTGGGCCTAGCGATTTGGCTTTCAAAACGATGCAAGAATTTGGTAATCTTTTCATGGCGTCGTAGAGTAAACTTTGCTCTATAATACCACAAAAAATTTACAAAAATTTTGATTTGTTTTGCTAACCAAATCGCTAAGCCAAAATAATATTCGAATAATTTTGCGAAGAACTTGGAGGAACAGAGTAGTATTTGACAATATAAGAATCTAATTTAATTTAAGAAATTGAAGGAGATCAACGTGTGACAACTATAGTGTTATTTGCAGATCTTAAGTGGAGTGTTGAGTTGTAAGGTTGCTTTAATCAATTATTTTGGCCACCTAATTAGTGATGTGATGTGTATCCTCATTTTTATTCACAGTCCTATTAGTATTATTGAAGTAGCTTTGTTGACAATTAAATGCGAACTATCCTTCATGTGTCAACTTGATAGTGATAGTACTTTCTTTAGCTACTTAAAAAAGTTAAAATTGTGAGTTTTAGTTTACGTAAAAGACACTTCACCCCCTCTAGTCTGACTTTAGGACACTGCCACCCCTTCTAGTTTGGAAAAGGAAACTTTTACCCGTTCGTTGTGCCGAACTTCAATGACAAATTTACTCTCCATATCATGTGAGAAGTTTATTATATAGCCTCGCGCAACCGCCATATTTTGCATAATATGAGGGTAAATTTGTATCTAAAACTATTTTCAATGACATAACTCAACTCTAGAGTCTTAGGCTAACAACGTTAAAATAAGAGTTGTAAGTTCGTTAGACTTCGGCACACTAAAGGGGTGAAAGTGTATCTTCCAAAATTGGAAGGGATCCAAGTGTCCTTGAGACAGTGTTTTTTACCCCCTTTTATTTTGGGAAACTTTTACACCTTTCTCTTTTAGTGTTGGCTTTGTATTTTTTTTAAATGACTTCAATCTTTCTCATTCATTATAAACAAGTACAATTACAACGGTTGAAACGAATACGACAGAATAGTTCATACATATTTTATAGAAATCTTTTTTACATAATCTATAAATTTCTAAGAAGAAATCTTCAACTATCGCTTCAAACGGCTTCCAAATACTTGTACCCTTCACCACCAATTGATTATGGAAGAGTCTTTTCATTTCAAATGGCGGGTGCAACGAGAGGGGTGAAAATAGTGATGCGCTTTTCACGATAGCAGAATTTGGGCTCCATAAAAAAATCATTGCAGATCTGCAAGACCAAGTAACGCATAACACCACACTTTTGCGGTAGGTTACCACCTAATTGTAGGAAATAACCGCACTTAGGCGTAAGTTTGCCGCCCTTTGACGGAAGAGAACCGCTCTTACGCGGTAGTTGGCCGCCCTTTGACGGAAGATAGCCGCTCCTAAGCGGTTGTTGGCCGCCCTATGGCGGAAGAGAACTGCTCCTAGGCAGTAGTTGATCGCACTTTGACGGAAGAAAACCGCTACGCGGTATATATAGAACATACATCTATTTCTATAAAACACCATGGTTTAACTAACCTATGACTTTTCAGCCTTTAGATTAAATAAATCAACCCCAGTCCTTAGATCTCACCTACCACCCACTTAACTACCTACTACTTGAATATTTATCATCTCCCTCTCAGATTAATTACATAATTATCAAAAGTGTGTAAGAACATGACTTCATGGATATCATATAAAATTACCGGAGACGCCATTTCTATATTCTCCTCCAGCAAAATCGATTATGAAACGTGTTTTTTGGGTAGTGCGATCAGACAGGGACAATCCCCTAGTCTATTATATAAAACAGCACGGTTGACTTTTTTTCAGTCTTTAGATTTAATCAGCTCCAGCCCTCAGATCTCGCCTACCACCCACTTATAGTTAGAGTTCCCACACTTCACTTCCACTATCTCTGCCTATCAATCCACACCCCGTTACTCTCTCTTTCTCTCTTCTCTTACTCTCTCTCTCAATCCGTACAAAATAATGGAACATTTGATTTGTTCATCCCTACTTCTTCTTATTTTTTTGTCTATATTATTATTGAAAATTTTCTAACTCCGTTTGTGTTGTAAAAAAAACAATTTAATTTTTTTTACATCTCTTTCTGCCTTTTAGTCTTTTTTTTTTATTATTGGCAATTTTTCTAGTAAAAAAACATGTTCTATTTTTTTTTAAATCTCTTTCTGGATTTTTGTCTCCACACATATTATATTATAACACTAGGGTATTGCCCATGGCTGAGTGCAATATCCCTTTCAAACACCCCCAAAATTCAAACACTATATAATTTAAGGATAGTGCCCTCGGGCACAGGCAATACCCTAATCTATTCTATAAAACAACACATTTTGACTTTTTTCAGCTTTTAGATTAAATTAACCACAGCGCTTAGATCTCACCTACTATAGAAAATGAATTTTGGAAAAAAAAAAAAAATGAAACCCCACCTCCTCCATGTTCCCCCACTTCTCAGGCCATGTCTAGCTTAAGAACTAACCTTCATCTCAAACGTCTCCCATTTCTGCTATCAAATAATCATGTTATGCATGTTTCTCATTGATACATATGTGGCAATTATCCCAATTATGTTTGTTGTCTTTATTTTCTTCACATTTTAACTGATGTTTGTTCGTGTTTGTTTGGGCTAGTGCCCTCGACACGGACAATCCCCTAGTAAATAATAAAAACAACAACAACAACAAATTAAAGAAACAAGATGAAAACGGGAGACTCGCCGGAGGCGAGCCCTTATGATTAACAGGAAGCACAAAACTACGTGTATTCTAGTTGTGGTAATTCGTCTAAAACCAATAAATAAATATCCAATCCTTTTGTTTTTTTCATCCACCTAAAAATTTAAAGCTCATACCCACTGGTACTCTGGCAATGCTGAAAGCGTTAAAAACTCCCGCATCAAGTCTTCAAAACGCTACCGTGTACAGAACTATTTATTCCACATAATCCCCTCTCCCAAAGCCGAACAAGAAATAATCAAATTCAAAGGCAACACTTGTACCTCCGCAATCTCAATGAATCTGTTTGGATAAATTCTCCTTTTTTAAGGAAAAGTTGGTTTTTACTTTTTAGTTTTATGTAAACTGAAAACCAAGATGTATAGTTTCAGTTTTTGATGATTCTTTAGTCAATGTTTATGTTACAGTTTTTAAATTTTACATTAAAAAAAAAAAAAAAAAAATTAAAAAAACTAAAAGGGTAATGATTCTTACAAGTAAAAAAACTAGGGTAAAAGACAGTTACCACCCCTGAGTTTAGGCATAATTCCACTCCACTATCCTGTGTTTTGGAAAAAGACACTCCCTACCCATTTGACGGAATATTCTGTGGACACTTAACACCCTTGTGTCATGTTCCGTCAGAAAAGTGGGTGAGTGAATTTTTTCGGACCGTATTACCCTTGTGTACTTTTCTAAACTTTTTTTTTGTCTATTTTATCATCAAGAACACCAAGAACGTCTACCAAAAAATATAAAGACCACCAAAAACATTTTTCGTTTTGAATCAAAAACATCAACAACACCAATAACAAATGATAACATATTTTTTTTCTCCAAAAGAATGAAGCTTTTTATTAGAAAACAGGCAAAACAGCCCAACATACAAGGCTATAGCAGCCATTCAGAGACATTATGTGTCAGTTCCAGAGCACTCTCAGCACTACAATGACTACAACATTCAAGTATTTGGGAATAAAGAAAAAATTACACTTAGAGAAATCTCTAGCTAGACTTAGACAATCTTTAACTACGTGAAATGAGAGTTTCCAAACTTACCAGGAGACTGATATAAACAGCCTAAGAGTTCTCACCTTGTCATTTGATTCTTAACAAAGTTACAGGAAAAAACCCTCAAAAAATAAGAAAGAAAACTGAGATTAACCATGGAAACTAATAAGCATGACTTCATTGAAATCGTGAACCATAATAGCAACCTCTGTGATGTAATTACCAAATAATCAACCAAATACCCAAATTTCAGAACTGTAGTTACCAAAAATTAAAACCGAAAATTCCCAAATCAAACAAAAATTCAACAAATCAAACCAGAAATTCTCAAATTCCCACCACGAAAAATCACAACTTTATTCCAGAAATACTGAACCCAGATGAATCTGGTTTGGAAGAACCCAATGTTTTCTAGAAAGAGATGCAGGTTCTGGAACTTCTCCAGGGGCGCCGGAGGGGGAAGACGTCCGTGAGCGAGGGAGGCGAACTGATACCTTCTTCGTCGATCTGGGCCGTCCGATCTTGGCGGTCATCTCCGTTACCGTCATCTTATCTGCGAGGGAGAGAAAGAGGGGGCAAACCCAGAACTCAATCCTTCAATCGCCTCATCGGAACACATCCATCGCAGGAGTTCCTCGGAGGTCGTCGTCTTCGAAGAGGAGGACGAAGAAGATGTGCAGATAAGGAACCATCTCCAGTCCATCGATTTCATAGCAAGGGGGATCGATTGGGGGATAAAACTGGTTCGGATCTAGCAGTAAACTAGAGAACATTTCTACACAGAAAAATATATGTGCGGCTGTGTTTCACAACAAGAAGGGAAGAGAGAAATAGGGGGAAGAGAGAGAAGTAATAGCGTTAGAAATGAAGGAGAGAGGGTTAGAATAATATATAGGGGGTAATTTTATAACATTTTAGGGGTAAAATAGTCTTTTTCCCGTGCTGTTAGTCACCCGTTACCTTCCATCCAAAAAAAGGTGTGGAGTGTCTTTTCCCAAAACACAGTGTAGCGGGATGGTATTATGCCTAAACTCAGGGGTGGTAACTGTCTTTTACCCAAAAAACTATTCTTACAAAGTCGATAACATTATTCGTACAATTTCATTGGTCGTTAGATGCATAAATAATGTTAGTGGCTTGTAAGAATAATTTTCTGCTTTGTAAGAATCATTACCCAACTAAAAAACTTAGTAATCTAAATTACTCCAATGCTTTGAAAAGATTAGCGCGCAGTTAGCTGTCGTGAAGAACAAGAAAAATTCAAATTTGATAATCTTCTGATTTGGCCTATGCAGTTGGATGAGTAGATAAACTCCAGATGGCTAGATGTGTAAAATGGGCAATCCCATTCCACTACCAAATGCTAAAAGAACTGCAAACAAGGTACAGCAGGAACATTGTTCTTCTCGTAAAACACAAGTCATAATGTAGCATAGAAAACACAATTTTGACATTTCAACAAACAGGCTTTGGAAAAAAACGAACATGGAATCCGCATTTACACTCGCTTAACGGCCTCTTTTCTATTGCAAAAACTATTAGTAAATGTCCCAGAGTTCCCTCTACAATGACCTGTAACAAGCCTCGTGTCTCCAAATGGCAAACACTATTTCAGCATGTACACACAGACAACTAAGCAAAAGAACAAATTTTACTTACATAAACGCGAAAAAAAAAAACAAAAAAACAAAAACAATTTACAACTGTTCCCTGTGTCTCAATCTCTCATTCAGCAGATGTATCCTGTCCTTCACCCTAGACGGCAGCAGCTCGCCGGAAGCTTCCGTATCGGACTCCACACCCTCCGACCGCCGTATCTGAATGATGTCATGGTACATTGGTAGAAACCGAGTTTGGAAAGCCCGGTAGGAAAAATAAGGTAACAGAGTGGAAACAACGACGAGTAAAGTGAGCAGCCAGTAGAAGAGATTAGGAGCACAGGCTTCCACGAAGACTTGGTACGCCGTCGTCGACACCGTCGGTTTGAAGAGACCGTAGATGACTAAAAATGCGTACCAGACAGCGATGCTGCCCCAAATGAAGACGTGTTGTAACCAAGTGAAGTAGTTGATGGAGAGCGCGATTTGACAGTTGACGGCCCACACGACACATGTGTACATGGCGACCCCGAGGATTTCAAAGTCAACTACTTGACCGTCTCTTTGAAATGCTTGTACGGCGGTCGAGTTGGTAGTGAAGAAGAAGATGATCATGGAGCTTATGAGACCATTGAACATCCAGCCGATTATTCTGGACCAACTGAAAAGTATGTTCTGTACTCCCTCTTGGTACAACATTGGGTACTGAAAAAAAAGGGAAAGAAAACAGTAAATTTAACAGATAAGGGAGTGACTGAATGAGGAACTCAAAAGGAGTGTGCTACTGGATGCTAGGGAGGACCGAGAACAACAATATGAGGTAAGACACGAGAATCTGCTTGAATGGGGAAAAAGGAAATAAAATTTATTTATTTCCTATTTGAGGAAAATTGTGGGACCCATTCCATGCAGGGAAAAAATCGGTCAAAGGGTGTATTGCAACAAGTCCACGATCTTGCACGTGGGGAAGTTGCAGACTTGCATTTCCATGCGATTCTCTAGAAAATGAACACGAGTGAGAATTGAAATTCTAACACTTCCCCAGGAAATACTTTCCTCCACGACTTTATGGAAAACTGAAAGGAACTGGCAGAACTCGATTTTCAAGAATCCGGGTTGGACATGAATACTTATAAGAAAATTACTGCAAGTTGTTGAAGAAAATTTAGAATTGAAAACATTGGGAAAAACATGAAGGTAAAACCATAGATGATAAGATAAAGATAAGACATCTGAATTCTGAGGCAATAAAGATATGACATAAAAAACAAGAGAAACTTGTCAATGTACCTGGACCAGAGTTTTTTGTGAGATATCTAGAACTGAGATAAATGATGCACATAAAAAAAAGGGTAAGCCTAATTATCACAAAATATTTTGCCAATGGAATTTCAGTTCCTACATGATACGAGAGGAGCCAGCTCATTATTTCACGCATATAAGGATAAATGAAGTTGAGTATTCCGAGATGTTCTGGTGTATAGTTTCTTGCCTCTTATTATAGATGGAGGTAAAAAAATACACTGTACCTTGAGGCAAAGTCGTGCAGAAACATCCTGATCGAAGACGCCTAGAGCAACCACAGGAAAGGAAGTGAAGAAGACATTGTAGAATGACATATACCAGTCATTATAGGCAGCTTGTCCAGAGAACGAAGTGTAGGCCTCGTACCAAAAAAGAGTGAAGCCAAATGCAATGTTCTTATAGAAGAAGTAGCAGATCTGCATTCACCAAAAGAAGAGAAGAAAACCGTGTAATCAGAATTAAGCACTTGAGTCATCTTGGTTCCTTTTCAACAGATTCAGAGAGCCCTTCATGAACTGGATACTTTATTACTGACGAAGGAAGACCCGTACTTTTAGAAGAAAGTAGCGAACTTGTGCATTGTCCCGTCCATAGTAATCAAATCATCATAACCAATCGGTTGAAGGGATCTGTTTTATAGCATACGACTGGTGCCGTGGTGGGCTTCTGACAAATTTAGTCGGTAAGACACTTGCCTCTATTCATTTTACTACTACCTCCACTCTCTTTGTATGCAAGAGGATATTTAAGGCTAAATGAAATCTCTAGATTTTAGCAGATAAACAAAGTAATCTGAGCGGCAAAGATATATCATTATCAACTATTTCATCCTAGACAGATACATATAATGAGTGTGCACTCTTACCATCATTGCTATCCGCCTGTAACACCAATGACCATGTACCAACAACAGTCGTTCAAGAAAGCGGAATTGACCTATTGCATAATCACTTGCCATTACAGCCTGTGGTTCAAGAAAGTCATATCAGGAATCGTCAATTAGTATCTTGTACTTGGAAGAAATAGAGAAATAAACAGAGCACGCCAGTAAAAAAATTATCACAAAATGATTTGAAGCTAAATACTTCAAGTTTCAACTGAATGATACTAGCAGAAAAATGGAAAGGGAAGGGTCACAGACAATTATTCTTCCACTTCAGCAACCTAGAACAAGAACAGGAGAAGTCAGTGTGCACCAATAAATTTTCTCTCGAGAAGGGCAAACTAAAAGGTCCATAAATGAGAAACCTGAGTTCAAGGGTGAAAATAGGGCCATTAAACTTTTACTCTCTAAGAATAGAATGTATGTACCTTAGGTCAAAAGTGTCGATCGGGCTGTTGAACTTATACTCTCTAGAAATCCTCACTCCTAAAGGTGCAAAAAACAAGAGGGCTCCCTCTCATTCCCCTCCTCCCCAAAGTAAATATTATGTCACCCGCCCAGCCCCTAGGGGGTATGCCAATGGTACTCACTGGCGATTACCATTCCATCTGGCAACAAAGCTGTTCCTGTAACATGCTTCGCTATTCAACTGTTAACCCATTCTTTTGTAAGAAAGACCACCCAGGCTCGACAGAGGCAGAGGGAGGAGCGAACACTCCAAACAATTCTTCTCTAAAAGTATCCATCCCAGTTACATGCACGTTTTGCTGCCTCTAGGCAGCGAGTCATCTTAGTAGACTGGTCCTGTAGTTGTGTGGAAGAAGCTTCCCAGCTTGGTCTGCACGCAAGCACTCAAAAGTCGCATTACCTTGGACCAGATAGATTATCTGTTAACTCCTTATTCTTTCTATGATTATAGGTTTTTGGGTTTGCTATTCCCCTTATCATTATGCCAAGTCTTGGGGAAATGTCTGTTTGTTTGTTTAGCTACCTTTTTGACATTTTTCCTGTTTGCCTCCAGCCCAATTTTTTAGAAGTTGAAAAAACTTTTGTTTGATCTCACTTTTTCTGTTTGAAACTAAACTCAAGAGATCATTATTAGAAATTCGACTTCTTTCAAGGGGGTTACTGCCTTTTTCTATTCAGTAATCGAACAATGTACATAGACACTTTTGTGGACGCACAAAATCTGCATACCATGCATGGGCTCAAGTGCTCAACCCATGCTCAGTCAAAGCTCACGGGCAAAAAGGTCCACGATCTAAGAATATGTTGCATGATGTGAAGTTAGCGGTCCGTAGCATTGCTCAACCCAGCCAGAAACTTGAACTAAAACCAATGAGGATGCCACGTTGAACCACCTCCCTAGGATGTGATTGAAAGATATTAGCAGGATAATCCTCAACGACTTATCTCCTTTCCAAATGTCTCTCATGAGGTCACACTACACCACTATAAATACACGGGAATATTCTTCCGTTCGGGACAATTCGGTCTCCTCTCCACAAAGATACTGTTAAAGGACCAAACTATAATATGTGATAAACTAGCTGAGGACAACAACTATAATCTAGAAAGTAGAGGGACTAAATGTTACTTATTCCTTACGATTTTATTACAATATCTGTAATCGTTTAGGTGCTGATGAAGCACTTCATTTCAAGTTAATATAGAATATGCTTTCTCTCTCTATCTTCTTCCCTCTTACACTTTCTCTCTCCAGATTCAGTTTTTTCAGATCATCTCACAAACGATTCAAAAATCCATGTAAAAAACAGTCCTATTTTAGCTCTCCTATTATGCTTGCAGATGGCTCATACACCACATCTTCATAAAGTGGGGATGGTCTCTTGCCAACTCCAAAAGGTAATCTACTTCTCAACATGGTACATGTACCCTCTTTGTCTCACAGTCTCGTTTCAGTACAGAAATTAGCTGCTGATAATAATGGTAGAGTGATTGTTTATGCTTCGCCTCTTACTGTTCAGGGAAATGAATCCAAGAAGATTCTATATCAAGCACGCATTTCTAATGGTCTCTACACACTATGTTCTCAGTTTGACTCAATCAATACCTACAAAACAGCTTTTGCAACTCAAACACCTTCCTCGCATGCAAGATTAGGTAACCCGTCTAGTGAAAATACCAATGCACTTGTCTAGTCCAAATGCATTCGGTCTATCTCAAACACTATACACTGTTATGCTTGCTCTCTAGCTACCTCCAAGAAATTGTAATTTCCTTACAAAGATCCTCAAACCAAAACATCTCTGGCCTTGCTTGATTTTAATGCATTTGGGTCCTAGTCTTGTTACTTCAACCGCATGAACTAGATATTATTTTCTTATAGTATATGACTTTTTGTAAATGTTCTTGGTTTTTTCCTGTCACTGAAATCTAAAGTCTATGTTGTCTTTCAAACCTTTCTTTTCCATCTTATCACCAGTTAAGACCCATATGTTGATACGAGCATTTGCAAGATTTTCGATGCACTCCGGAACCTTTCCACAATAGAACAAAGTTAATTATAAGGCTCCGTTGTCAGATCTGACAGACTTTTTTTCAGTGTCAGAACTGATGGAGGAGAGTTTGACAATAAGCCATTTCTTGAAATGCTTCATTCAAAAGGCATTCAACATCTCAAAAACATATCCCTAAACACCAGAGCACAATGGTGTTGTAGAAAGGGAAAAATAGACACGTCATTGAGACTATGAGAACTCTTCTCACTCATGCTTATGTTTCCCACAAATATTCGGTTGAAGCTGCACTTACATCTCTCTATCTCATTCTCATCAATAGAATGCCTCCCTCACTTCTGCGATTTGCCAGCCCCTATGAAATTTTGTTTCAAACACCACCTAATTATCAAAATCTGGGTCTTTGGGTGTTTGTGACCCACACTTCCTCCCCTTGAAGATAGGTCTATAGCCTGTGTCTTCTTGGGATATCATCCTATTGGTTACAAGTGTTTGGATCCTCTTACTGGTAAAATGTATTATTCCAGCATGTCACATTTCAAAAACATATGTTTCCCTTTCAAACCACCAATGTGTCCTAATCTAAAACACCACCATCACCTAACTATTTGTGTGTGGCTGCTTGCATACCGTCTCACATTTCCCTCAACAAGCTTTTACTCAATAAACACTATTTCCCAATACCTTTTACTCAACAAGCTTTTTGCAACTTAAATGGGGTAATTAAATTTTTCTAGTTACTCATTCTGAATTCGATTGAGTATTTCTCTTTGAATTGGTACACACTTTATTTTATGTGTACCCCATTTTGCTGCCAAGTCTCCTCTAATTCTTCTAGCACTCTCAAACTGTGTGTTGTACCTAATTCTGGCAAGAGCAAACTGCCAAGGTGCTGAAAAATACCAAAGTTGGACAAAATATTTAGAAAAGCTTTTTCTCATTTTATCGCTGGGCTTGCCCGGATAAATTCATTGCATATTCAAAGCCCTTGTTAGCCTTGATCCAAGGAAAGCTACACCCTATTAGAATAACAACCACCTTATCCTTTTTTATATGTGCTTGCCAGGACTCCAGATTCTAGGACAAACTTTAGAATAGTACAAGTTGGACAATCCCCACATTGTTTAATTTCTTATAAATAAAGGTTCCTACACTCATTACAGCAAAATGGTTATACAGGCTTTTGTTACACATTCATACTATTGCCATTTTCTTTTCTTCTTGAGATTTTCTAGCTCTCTTTGACTCCCTCCTACCTGATAATCAGAGAGACCTTATGCATCCATTAGTTATTGTTACCAATAACGGGAGAATATACAATCTAAAGTAGCCTTCTTAACAGCTGACTCCTTTAGTGATGTAATGTTAACCATTCTGTGCAGTCACCAAATTCAGCTAAAAACATGAAGTTCATAATTAACCAAGCAGATCTCACATCTCATCTTAATGAGAAATCTAATCTGGTGATTAAGTATTTGCAATCAATGAGAGACACTTCCAAAATTTGAGCTATACTGACCTGCATACCCTCAAATCCACTTATGCCGACTCCAATATCAGCCTCTTGAAGCATCCCAACATCATTGGCTCCATCGCCAATCGCCAAAGTTGTCTTGCCTGTTCTGCTTTTCACCAATCTTGTAACCTGTACATCTCCAATTATTTTAGCAGAGTATTCTAACAACAGCTGCATCATTATCCAGCCCAATATTTCAGAAGAAAAGAAGATTCTGTTTAATGTAATCTGCAAGATCAAAGGCACCACTTACAAGAGCTTTTTGTTTTGGTGATGAACGACAGCAAATAACAGAAGAGCACTTTGTTGCCAGATCCATAAAAGATACCTCCAAATCCTTGTTGAGAGCAGAAGTTAAGGACTTCCCATCAATTATCAACGCAAATGTCAGAACGTTGTCCTTAGCGGAATCAATTTGAGCTAGTCCCTCTCTTATTTGTTCACCAACACTTTCCTTTGAGGCCTAAAAAAACATTGTTTGCACAATTTTAACAACAGAGCTGATTGAAAAGGAGTCACCCAATAGTTTCTGTACCTTTGCCATTGCCTCCTTGTCCCCCTGTTTTTCCAGGGTATTAATTTGTGGCGAATTTAATGTGATTATGATCTGCTTCATCTCTTGTCGCAGTAAGCTACAGGCGTACCTGTCATAGATGTCATGACTACTTCAAGCAATTTTAAGATAGAGATCGATTAGATTAAAATTTAGAACTTCTCACCATACCCGATATTAATTGCAGTTTCCATCTTATCACCAGTTAAGACCCATATGTTGATACGAGCATTTGCAAGTTTTTCGATGCACTCCGGAACCTTTCCACAATAGAACAAAGTTAATTATAAGGCTCCGTTGTCAGATCTGACAGACTTCTTTTATTGTACATAAGTGCTTGCATCAAGAAAAAAAATTGGATAACTATTCAGCTCAAAACTCTCTTCTATGACTTCAATTAATTTGGGTCACTCTTAACAAACAAGAAAAAAGTAAGATTCTAAGTCGTATTTCTCATAACAGTTTGCACCATATAATATTCAAATTGCATCAACTTGTATGTTATGAAAAGATCTGGAATCCTGAACAAGAAAACCAGTTCTTTTTCCCAAACAATATAAAATTTTGAGATATGAGTCAGGCATTGACCAATGTACCGTAATAGAATAGTAGATGAAGTAATTTAAGAATCAATAATAAGTAGAGACAGCTCGTGAACCAACCCCTTTTTGCAGTTTGTCCTCAACAGCTGTGGCACCTAGCAGAATCAAGTCTCTTTCAATCTTGTCGGCAGCTGCATCAACTAATGCATCTCGTTCTTCATCAACTGACGTTTTGGCTTTTAAAAATTCCTCTTCCCATCTCATATACTCCTCATTACCAATATTACGGTATGCTACTACTAACGTTCGCAAACCTGCCTCCGCATATTTCTGGATATGGTCCTTAGTTTCAGCCTCAAATTGGCTTCCTTTATTTGCAAGCCTTTCAAACATGATACTGCACGTATACAATAATTCATTATGAAGGATAGAATACAGAAACAGTACACAATAAGCAATATACAATATTCCCAAGAAGAAGAGAAACCAAACCTGTCAGCACCTTTGCTCAGGAGTAACAATTGATTCTCCTCATCTTTTACAATGACTGACATTCTTTTACGTGCACTACTGAACTCCAAGATGTGCAGAAGCTTGTATTTCCTGAAATATAAAACAATAACCGCGAGATGTGCTGCTAAGCATACTACGGACCAAAATACCCTCATTCACCGTCATAAATTCAAATGGTCAATCATGGCTGCTGCTGTTTGTCAATAAGATGTAAATGGGCGGGGCTACAGATTGGAAGGTGCAAAAAGTTAAGTGGAGACTGGATGGTGCAAAAAAGTAAGAATTGGTGTACCATAGGGATGGTTTTTGCAATTAAACCTTCAAATTGTTTAGTAGGAGAACTTTGCGAAAATAAATGCATGCTATACACCATGTTATCTCTTAAGTAGCGCATGGGAGTAAGATTATTATCAGTAATGTTCTGAAGACTAAACACGTTATCCCAGAAAATCTCTTTGAAGGTAAGTTTGGGATAAAAGAGAAAACTCACCTGTCAACCTTGTTTCCACTTTCATAGTCCAATTCATGAATGGAGATAGTTGATTGCGTTCTTTCAAAGAACTCAAAGCCAATCTCCCTTGCAGCAATGACAAAGGCAGCTTCATCTGGCGACTCGGCTTCATACGATATTTCACCTGATTCATCGTCCATGTCTGGAATGGCTGTGTGGCATATGGCTAGCACAAGAAAGAACTGTCGTATCACATCTGAATTAGGTTCATTCACCCACTTGCCATTCATGATCCGCTCATCTTTGAAATTGAAGCCTTTTATTGATTTTCCGGACTCCATTAAATCACCAGGACTGTCACGCAAATCAGAAGAAGCATCTGAAACTGTAGGTTGATCATCTCCTTTTCTCCGCTCCAGTGCCCGCTCAACTTCTGTCATACCTCGCCCATAAGCTTTGCCTGCAATTGTACATTTGACAAACTCCATGGAGTTGCACGTCAAAGTACCAGTTTTGTCAGACAATATGGTATCAACTTGACCAAGCTCCTCATTCAGATTAGATGTCCGTGCACGTGCAGGTCTGTCTGTATCTTCGTAATACATATCCTGATCTTGATTGATAAACAAACTCTGTAATACCTTGACTACCTCAATAGACACGTATAATGATATTGGTATCAAATATCCATATAGAAGCAGGCCTGTCAACAAATGAAGTATCCCAGCCACTGAAGCTCTTTTGGGGTCATAAAGCACAGTTGTATTGCCGGGACTAAGATACCACCTTCTATAATTCCCATGATCAATATCTTTCTTAGTTTCTACACCGAAAAAGATTGATCCAATGAAAGATATTAAAAGCAAAATAGTAAAAAGAATGTATACAATCTTATCCATTTGCCTCTCTATCTTGCTCCTTTTAGAAGGAGGATCCGTGGCATTTTTCATGACCTTTGTCTCATGTCCAGTAAACACAACTACACCATAAATGTAGTCAGTATTTCTAAGCTTAGAATCTCTTAGAAGAATCTGTTGCAGGGAAAGTGGGAGTTCATGATCATTATAGCTCATCGCCCCAACAAAAGAATAAAGATCTTCATTTGGATCCTCACACCTAATGACTGCCTTAAACTCCCTAAATGAGTTTTCATCTCGAAGGCGTGCTGTTTCTTCCAAAGCCTGCTTCAACTTGAGATTAGTCTCCCCATCGAGATTCATGGTCTCAACATAGCAAATCCCATCTTCATGGCTTGATGAAAGCAAAAGAAGATCAGCAGGAAAAAAATCATCTTTGAAGACCTTAACAACGTCACCGACTCGTAATTTCTTCCACTTGGTTCCGACAAAAGTACCAGCTCTGTTATCAAACGCTTTGACATTCCTATTGTTGGCTTCGATATCCTGAAACATTCAAAATTATCACTACGGTTTACGAATACAGGGAGGAATTCAGTTAATTTGTAAGACAAATAGTCAACCTAATCTCACATGAAGATCATACTTCACACCATTGGAAAAATGATGAGGTGAGATTACAAGAAGAAATTTGTCTGATTGAGATCAACAACTCATGAAGAGTTTATTCATGAAATGATACTAGAGGGCAAGCATTCTGTGTCTGCTAGTGGGAAGTTGTACTTTAGCAGGGTATATGTTAGTGCTAGATCAAGTGATTGGGGAATCTTTGAAGTTAACAAATATTGAACCAGAATTGCCACCCACTTTATAAACTAATATAGATAGTATCTATGAGTAGTCCTCAAGATGATCAAGATCATAACTAGTGAGGAACGAAGAGTCACATGTTAGGTAAACTACACTTCATTCTTAATATGCACCTTAATTTACCCATCAACATGATTATTTTGTGAATAAAAAGAGTGAATGGGCTGTGTAGAGAATCCTTTGGCAATTTTCCCGCATGGCACAGGAAAGCCCCAACTTCTTGGTCAGTATGCAGTACAAATTTATTGGCACGTTTATTTCTATTCCCAAATCAAGAACATATCGCACTCATAAGGAAATTGGAGATGACTAAAAATAACTAATAAAGTAGTCTGCAATGCTGTACCACTTTATGATAGTGGTGTTCAGTACGTAACATATTCTTAACTGCTTATGTCGTTAGAAGGGATGTAAGGCACAGTAATGGTCATAAGATGATTAAGATGATTCGTGTCTTCCATCCGAGACAATTCTGCACACTGAGCATTAGATTGATGTCGTAGTCATACCCTTTATGGGGCTGGGGCTATATTTGTGTCTGATGTGAAAAATGGGAAAAAAAAATGAATTGACGAAATGTCATCTGAAATCCAGATGGTGTATGTTAGGATGGCTATTTGAGAATTCACGGAGTCTACGACTCTACTTGTAGCATAAACTTCATGTCTCAAAGCGCTCAACTGACGGATGTGGAATGCATAGGCGATTTCAGATGAGTTGTTGGAATTGTATTTGTGTAACATCTATCCTAATATGAAAGCCAACGCTGATTTTGGTGAAATCAGAAAGCAAAGCCTGTCATTTTTCATATTATCTAAGATACCCCTCAAGTCCTATTAAAGTGGGATGGTTAATTAGGGACAAATTTGTTATTATACTGAGCCCATTCCCACTCCTCTTGGCACGTGTAATTCCCCCCCCCCCCCCCCACTACCCTCAATTTATTCTGAAAACAATCATGTTCTAATCCAAACCCAAATTGGACAGAAGTAGCCTAATGTTGAGGTGAAAAAGAAAGCCCAACAGTGTCCTACATGCTCTGAATGGTGTCTGTCTTTCTTTGGTGTACGTATTTGCTTTTCTTTTGCTTATTCAAACAGTAGAGAGTGTTATTCGTTGCATTTTTTATATAAACAGTTGTTCGAAGATGAAAAATCAATACAACTCTAAATGAATCTGATTCTTGTTTTTCTATTTCTGAGATCTTGAAATGATGCAGATCCATCACGTGCGCCATAAGCTAGTACGAGTGAATGAGAAGACATACAGCAAGCATGAATTAGTAGAAGTGTACCAACATAGTGCAAGATGAGAGAAGATTTATAGAGTCATCAACTATCAGCCGAACTTTTTTGCTGATTAGGGAAATTTTAAATATTTACTTCAGAAGTGTAGTTGATATAAATGTGGTTCTTCTCCACTTAATGTTGGCCTATCTTTAGGATACTAGATAGCTGTATCAAATTTTCTAAATTTGTTGCTCATTTTTTAGTTCAAACCTTTTCTTTTCTTTTCAAACAAGCAAACAATTCAAGAATTTAAGACCTATAAAATCACCACGGAAACTCCTCTAGAAACAACACAAAGTAATACCGCAAACATAACTGAAAATCTAAAGCATGAAATCAGATGAATACCTGCTTTCTACACCTCCAATCAAATTTTCTCAATTCTTTTCAAACAAACAAGCAAGCAATTCAAGTATCTAATACCACTAACAACACCATAGAAACCCCTCAAAAAACAACACAATCAATACACACACAAAGTAATACCACAAACATAACTGAATCTAAAGCATGAAATCGCGGTAAAGCAAAGACGGTTTCAGACAAATACCTGCTGTCTACGCCTCCAATCCTCAACTGCTTCCTTAACAATTGTAGCACCAATCACCACCACCAGAGGAGCAAGAACACTAAGCGGCGAATACGGAGCCAGGGGACTAAACGAAACACAAGCCACTATCAGAAAATATATGTTTGCAACTCTCCGAAACTGCTCAAACAACGACTTTGGAATGAAATTGACCGCCGTATACTTGGTGGTGGAAACATAGTTCCCGTCGTAATTCAGCTGATTCGCCACCGCGTTGTCAGGATCATTGCAATACACAACCCTAGAGTAGCCTCTCTTGCCAATTTGACTATGCTCGTCTCTAAACGAAGACCTCAAGCACGAGAAGTTATACAGCTTGCTGAACTGTATCTTCCCCTTCCTCCTCCTCCTTCCTCCCGCCATTTCTTCTACCGGAGGCTCAAAACGCCGCCGTCGCCGCCATTACCGCCGCCGCAAACGTCGCCGGAAGAGTAAACAACAAACCGGAGAAATCACGACTTCCGAGCAATTTTCCGAGTAATTTTCGAGAAATTAAACGAGCATTACGAAGAGAGAATCGATTTCTACGAATTTTTCAAGCCAAACGAGGCACAATCAATGCAAGCTAGAGACTAAACACAGACAGCTACAGGCTACAGCTAAGTAAGCTACTGATTCAATGGATTCGCCATTAAAGCTACTTCAAAAACAGAGAAATGAAGTGAGAGAGAGAGAGGAGATGAAAGACCAGGTGATTTGAAGAGATCGTCACATCGAGCTCCATTAATGATCTGTGTAGGTTGAGTTTCGAATCTGAGGAGAGACTTGTATCGCAAAACAACGATTGAGGTGGTGAAGAAACCCTAGAAATGGTTTGAATTCGTTTCTTCGGCGTGAAGCTCTAGAGATCTCTTCCTTCCGCCATTGCGCAAATTGGTCGGCGGAGTAAGTGTTACGGACAAAAAACGTGACTACGTAGAGAGAGAGAGAGAGAGGACGTTGAAAATTGAAGGAGAGAGAAGGTGGAGATGGTAGAGTGGGAGTAGAAATTAGCTGCTTTTGATTTGTTTAAGAGTAGAGGCACTTTTACCCCCCTAGGTTTGACATACGGCACTTTGACACTTTATAGTTTCCGAAAAGATAATTTTATCCTTACAATGTGTCAAACTTCAAGACACTCCATACATTAAGGTCTTGTTTGTTTATCGGCTTAAAAAAGTGGGATTGGTAGTACTGTGACTGAGTGATGGGACGGTGGAATTCACAATGCTAAATGATTTTATAGATGGTATTATGTTGACGAAAGAATTGTAGTAATATTAACTTTGGTACGATAAATTTATCCTCGTGAGATTCTTTTCCTATTTTTTCACAGTCAAGTAATGAAGAATAGAAGATTTCTAGTTATGAACAACTGACATGGCCACAAAATGTTATGCAATTTAGCCACCCCCCCCCCCCCCTCCAAGCAACGAAGAATAGAAGATTTCTAGTTATGAACAACTGGCATGGCCACAAACTGTTATGCAATTTAGCCACCTCCCCCCCCCCCCCCCCACACACACAATAAAAAATCCCCTCTCGATTTTAGCTAATTGTTCAAAACTGAATATGCACTTACACAAAACTTTTCAATTAAACTCATTTTCATTACCTCTTGAAAGAATGATAAAACCATCACAAATTCTTTCAACCATTTGAAAATTGAAATCGCGTAGAATGAAACTCATCTGTTGGGGCAAGAGTGTCATTCCACTCCTATGAGCTCTTAGTATCTGGGGGTTGAGGTATTGAATAGTCTCCATTTGAGAGCTTATAAGTGGGGTCAAAGTTGTGAATTCACTTTTATAAACAAACAATACCATACCTCGCTAGTAGTGCAGTATCAAGTTAAGCAAGGAAACAAACAGCTCCTAAGAGGGCAAATTTTCACCAAAAAAATACTAGTAGCAATGGATTCTCATTAACGATATCACCATTATGGGGTGTCTTAAAATTTGGCTCACTAAAAGGGAGAAAGTGTCATTTCTCAAACTGAAAGGGGTACAAGTGTCGGTAAGTCAAACCTGAGGGGGTGAGAGTGCCTTTCACCTTAATTTAATTTAATTGTCTGTTGCCGTTAACAGAGAGCGAATTAGCGGAATTGTAGGATCAAACTTTAGAGACAATCCACCGTGATAGCCGACAAATATATAGGCGAAAATAACTAAGTGACAATTTGCAAATAGACCCCCTCCCATGCAAAAGATAAGAAGATGGAAAGAATAATTTCCCCAAATCATCATTCTTCCGGTTGTTGGACTACATGTTTGTCAAGTTTGTCTATTTTGTGATGTGGAATGCAATTGAAAATAGACACTATGCTATGAAAGGAAAAAAATATATGATAAGTTGAAATAGGAGCTGGTACAACGGTTTTCTAGTTTATTTTATTTGGAGATAATCTGAGTTACATGTCGGTATGAAGATTTGGATTTGCACCAAATATTGATTTAGGATTAAGTATTCCTAAACAAAAGTGGGATTAAGTATTATTCTTTTTTTAGAGGAATAGTAAAATATTATTAACGGGTAGTCAAACCCAATAAATCATCGTTTTGAACATCATGCGCCCAAATTGGCGTTTGCGAATAAAAAGTAATATCTTCTTCTTCTATAGCTCTAGCAGCAACTAGATCAGCGAAATTGTTTCATTCTCTGTACACGTGTCTAAACTCAACTCTTTCCAGCCTTTCTACTATTGATCTGCACTCTCCAATTACCTCCTTCAAGTCTGAGATGGAGCTTAATTCTTTGATCTTGCCTGAGAAACCAACCTTCAATATTGCAACCGCCACTTGGCTGTCGAGCTCAATCTGAATCCGAGAGAAGCTTCTTCTGCGAAAGCAAGTGCTTCCTTTATCGCTGCGATTTCCGCCATCAACAGTGACCTCTGTCGGTTGATACGTCGATGTCGAGCTGCTATGAAGGTGCCCGAATCGCTTCTGACCACACAGCCCAGGCCAGATGCTGGATAATGGTCTCGCCATGCCGCATCACAATTAAATTTCACGAACCCCTGCTTCGGTAAAGTCCATCTTCTAACTTCTTGTTGATTTGTCGTCGCCTGTTCCTCCATTTTGCCGGCCATTAAAGCTTCTTTGTACCAGTTCGCATATCCCAAACTATCAGCAACAAGTTCAGTCGGTTCTTTGCCTTTTCCATTGAATACCACCTCATTTCTATTCCTCCAGATTGACCAAATTGCCAGAATGAAACGTTCACACCTTGCGTTACTTTCTTTGATAATGAATTGAGTGATGAGATCTTTCAAGTTGCTATTCAGGGGACAAGGAACAACCTCACCTAGGAGCTCTTTCCATACAAGTTTGGAGTGATTGCATTCGAAAAACAAATGTTCCAGCGATTCCACCTTCTGTCCACATAATCTACACTCCAGGGGAATAGTTATGCCTCTGTTAATTAATTTACTAGCTACCGGCAGTGATAAATGCCATAGCCGCCAGCACGACATGATGAGCTTCTTCGGAATTTTGAGCCTCCACAGTTTTGTGAACCAATCTTTATTAGTATAATGACCAGAAGAAGAAGGGTTGGTATTTGTGATTAACCTTTGAGCTTTGTACCCGGTGTTCACTGAATAATTGTCGTCCTCCGAAGGCAACCAATAAAATTGATCTGAATCTCCTTGTGCTACAATAGGAACCGAAAGAACTGCGTCTACGTCAATTGGCCAGAGAGATAGTTTCACCTTATCCACATCCCATGTACCTGTTTCCACGTTTATGAGCTCGTTGACCTTCCTCTGTTCCGAGTCGGGGGGCATGTGGTTATGACACTGAAAGTGCTTGGCCTTAACAGCCACTTATTGTAGGGTTTTGAACATGGAATCACAGCGGAAGAATATAATTATTCCGTTCAAATCCCTCCAAGGATCAAAAGTCAATAATACATAATGATAGTAAAGGTTTGATATGTGTTTACCTTTGGGTTCTCCTTTGATGACTTCAAACGCGAATAATGTCACGTTCTCTACGGTTGATCCACGCTTAGTATAGAGAATTGTACCTTCACAACATTCTTGTGATAGCTAGAACGGAGGAAGGAGACGAAGAAATCACACAACAAAGCCACAAAAGGAGGGTTCGGCCTCCTTGTTGTGGCCGACGGGTTTAGGGCGGCGGGTAGGAGGCTTCGGCCCCTTACTTGCTTGCTCTCAACTCTTTTCTCTCCTCTCAATATGTGTTATGAAATAACATGTATTGAGAGGGAAGGAAGGAGTTCCTTTATATAGTCCAACTACTCCTAGTTGTTTCCATAAAGGGCCCAATACTAATCATATCCATATATGGACTAGTATTATTTGCTAATTAGTCCTACTAAGTTAGCAACTTGTTACAATATGATCATTTTAATTAATCCTTATTAATTAAGTCTCTTGTCCAATTATATCCATATGGCGTGTGACCCCATAGGTTTCTACTTAATTGGTAGTAACTATTTACAAACATGGAGCGGTGTCTAGCAACACATCCATGCCATCCAATTAATAGAAATAGTCATCTTGACAAAACCTTGTGATCTTATTATCGCATCCCTTTGTCTCAATATCCGGATTGGACACGAGACATATAAGTCACACTCGTATATCCAATCCATGTTTCTCGATCCTGGGAATATCCCTATCCATGCATATGACATCAATATCCGCATATTGATTCATATGAGTTTGGCCAGACATTCCATAGGCGCCATCTCTCGAGTGGCCTCGGATATTTGCTCCCGTTATGTGGGAGGGACAAATCCTATCTACATCACTCACCATCTCTAAGCTTGCTTCCTACTGTGCCCTGTTGGAATTGTGCCCTAGAGGCAATCAATTAATTGTGACAAATATATGGATTTACGATTCATTATGTTATCGATATGGAGATATGCTAACATGAAAGAAGTCCTTAGAATATAAGGTGTTATATTCTTAAATATCCCTAGTCAATTATAATAATTAATGGGACAATCATCTATAGACTAGTATGGGGTTGGATTGATATGGAGATATCACGATCCAACACATGGGTATGCATTAGGAGTAATGGCATACTGGATGACCCACGACGAGAAGGATACATTAGATTATGTTGAAGTCACAATCTCTTATCGTAGTGCTAATAATATTGCAATCCTTAGACTTGAAGTCACTAGATACTCTAGTTGTGGAATATTGTGCTTTGATGTTATCAAACGTTACACCGTAACTGGGTAATCATAAAGATAGCTATCGGGCATGATAGGAAGCAAGCTTAGAGATCGTAGTGATGTAGATATGATTTGTCCCTCCCACATAAAGGGGGTAAATATCCACGGCCACTCGAGGGATGAGGCTTATTGAATGTCTGGCCAGACTCAGATAAATCGATATGGAGATATTGATGTTATCTACTTGCATAAGCATATTCCCAGGATCGAGGAACTATGGATTGGATATACGAGTGTGACTATTTATGTCTCGTGTCCAATCCGGATATGGAGACAAAGGGATAAGTGCAATATAAGATATTGGGCACAAGAGGTTTGTCGGGATCACTGACTATTTCTATTAGTTGGGTGGCATGGATGTGTTGCTAGACACCGCTCCATGTTAGTAAGAGTTACTACCAACTAAGTAGAAACCTATGGGGTCACACGTCAAATAGAGTAGAGCTAGATTTGGGATTAATTAATATTGATTAATTAATAGAAGGATCATTGTGCAACACCTTGCAAACTTAGTAGGACTAATTTGCAAGGAAGGGAATAATTCTAGTTCATGTAGAATTAGGAAACTCCTTTATGGAAACAACAAGGAGTTGTTGGAGTATATAAAGGAGGCTCTAGCTTCCTTCCCACTTGATGTTAATTGTTATTAGACATAACAAAGAGAGTGGGAGAGAACAAGAGAGAGAGCAAGACAAGAGCTAGGGCCGAAACCCTAGCCCCGTCCGCCCTTCCCGTCGGCGCCAAGAAGAGGGGCCGATCCCCTCTTGGCTCCTTTTGTGCTTTGTTGCTTTGATCTTCTTCCCTCTTCCTCCGGGTTCAAGCTAGCACTTGTTTGAAGGAAGAATCTAGATCTCACCTCTAGACGTGGATCAACCGTAGAGACGAGGACATCATTCTTCGTGTGATCTCACAAATTCAAAGGTACACAATACTATGTATCTTATCATGTTATGATGTCTCTTCCTGACGATCCGTGGTGGGCATTGAAGTAGAATTAAATTTTGTTATTCCGCTGCGTTACCTACTTCAAAACCCAACAGTGGTATCAGAGCCACAGGTCGTAGAGCATAACATGATTTTATGTGTTACGATTTCAGTTTATACACCGTATTATTGCTATTACGCGAAAACTGAAAATAAATGGCATAGTAGATGCAATAAACAATATCTAATTTAGCATTGGATGTGTAAATTAGTGAGTTTGATCACATGAGATGTGTGGATTTTGGATCTAGATCTAGGGTTTGGGCACATGCTTGGAAAAGGGGTTTTCCAAGTATGGAAATAATTAAACTTGGGCAACAAGGAAGAAGTTGTTTTGGAAACAACTAAACTTAGGCAAAAAGTAAGAAGTTGTTTATGGAAACAACTAAACTTGGGATCCAAGGAAAGAATTATTTTGGAAACAATACCATAAGGGTGTTTTGGAAACAACCCAACAAGGAAGGAATTGTTTATGGAAACAATTCCATATATTGTTTATGGAAATAATTCCATGAATTGTTTATGGAAACAATTCCATGAGGAGGTGTGGCCCATGTAGGGACCACCCCTCTCTCTCCTTGCCGCCCAAGTAACACACGGCACAAAAGGGGTCCGGCACACCCTAGCACACGGCCTACCCGTGTGGGCTAGGGGCCGGCCGGCCCGGGCCAAGTGTGGCGGTTCCTTGGTTGATTTTGGCCATTCTCTTGGTAAATATCTTGGACCGTTTTAACCCTAGTATGTCCAAAAAAACTAAAATTGAACAAGCACGTTAAGAATTGGTTTTAACTGTATTATGTGCTTTGTTGCATGGTGGATGGATATGGCCTAGGATTGTGGATGTTTATTGCTTTGTGGTTTGGTTTACGGCCTGCGAGCTGATCAAATTAATGTAATAATTAATTAGGTTTTACGGCCTGCGAGTCGTCTCTTTTCTCCTCGACATGTGAGGCTTTTTGTTATTTATTTATTCTAGATGTTAGGCTAGAATTAGAAATATTTAGTTGATAGCCAAGAACATGGAGAAGAAGACCGGAGAACCAAAGGAGCCAAAAGACATCCCTAGGCGCGCATCTATGGTGGAGCACATGGAGATGAGCTTGTCACTTTAGGGCATATAGATATTTTCATTGGCTTGGTAATATCTTAGTCTAGGGGCCATATCCATGCCACGTTATTTTCTTTTGTGGATGTTTATTATTTATGTCTTGTTATTTATTTTTTGTGTGTATGGCGATACTAGCAAAACGTTAACAAGATAATAATAAACAAGGTTGGTCTTTTATTATGGATGGCCCAATCCAAATAAGTAGACCATGTTGATAAGATCAACCAAACAACTTAAAAGAAATCCCTCAAGTAAATATTGCGTTTTGCCTTCTCTTGCCAAAAACACCCTTCATGATCATGGCCTATTAAAATTCGGGCTTGCCAAAGCAAGGCGATTTTAATTTTTCATGGTGTGTTGCGGACGACGCAAGCCAGTAATGCGTGTATGTTGAAAACAAGAGGTTGGACGCAACTAGGCAAGAGTCAATTGGATTGATGAGCTTAGAGGCATGACAATTAGGTGTTATCTAAAGGATAAAGAATAGAGAGTTATTCACCTAATTGGACCAAGAGTTGCATGGGATGCAATTGGAATGGTTCCTACCTAAATAACCAATTCTTGGGTGACTTGCCAAAGCAAGCTCAAGAAGAAGTGAAAAGGGATCTTGGACCCACTAGAAAATATATAAAATATTTTTCGCATTAATGGTGAGGGCTATTAATCCGAGAAAAATAGTGGGAGCTATATTTAATAATTTAAATCCTTGTTGAATATAGTTATACGTCACAATGCTTTGCATAATCCTATAAGTGTTGAATACACATCGCATTAAACAAACAAACGCGACTTTATGTCCATGAGATGGACAAGATGTCTGGAATTTATTTTCTAGATTGGTATAAAATTGAGAATTGTTCTCAAATAAAGGAAATATGTTGTACATTGTGGAGCATAAATTTCTCTTCCCACCAACTACCAAAAACACACTAAAGCCTTATGGAAGGAACATCAAAGAATGGTTCTTTGGAAGTAACTTGTCTCATGTCAAGCTCCCATGGACTCTGAGCTTTGGAAGCAAGATGAGAAATATGGAGGCATGTGATATGATCATACAAGCTTGTCATGAAAGGCTTGAGGTGTTGCTCCACTTTGCACTCTCTTGGTTAGCACTCGTCATGGTCAAGATGAAATAAGTTCGGGCTTGCCAAAGCAAGGCGACTTAGTTCATCGAGATATGACGCGACGACACAAGTTAGTAATGTGTGACTGCTGAAGCAAGAAGTGAAGCGCAAATGGACCAAGAATTGCATTGGATGCAATTATAGTGTTTGTTCAAAAGTGATTTACTCAATATGATTGAGAATCGCTATACAA